>CP032245.1:9878174-11078174 GCA_005610355.1 Gossypioides kirkii
TGCTACTCATTCTATTGCTGATTTTGTTTAGAAGAACAATATATATAAATTAATGTATGAATTTTAGATGTCAGAATTGTGATCATACGCATTCACATGTGCAGAGAGAATTTTTAAAGATGGAAATAACACTTGGGATCGATCATCAGTGAACAGAAGGGACGATCATTTAACTTATGAAGAAAGAACTCATCTGGACACACAGGATATAATTATTGTTTATTCATATGCATATTACAGGAATAAATTAAAACTTAGATGAAAAACACACTTGACAATAAGACAAAGATGGTCATCGTTGTTTATTTTTGCTCTCCTGCTTTCCTTCTGATTGAGTAATATGTTTGGATAGCAGTAAAAACAAGACCCAATAAGACACCCAAAAAGGCGAGGATACTCCAGGGGTGCTGAAATGAGTGTAATATGCCTTAGCAATGGAGGTCGCCCATGGGTTGTTGCAGTATTTACTCATTTCATCTGTTACATCGTTGTACCTACTGAAATCAGGTACCAAATTGGTGGTTAAGCTATTGAATAGATGGGCCACTTCTTCATCACTGCCCATGTAATTCAGTAGCATTCCTGCATGTCTCAACTCCTTCACATCTTGTGCAGTGTCAATGAGGGAGTCGAGGAAGCATAAGTAAGAGGTGACCCCAAGGTCATTTTCGAAATCTGGGCACATTTCGTAAGCTACCAAGTTCATGAACTTGGAACCGGTTGAGTCGTCCACCACGATGCGAGGGATATTCAGAGTTCCCAACAACCCTACGTAGAAACCGACATCTCGGAAGCTGCTTGTTTCGCTGGGACTCACTTGAATCCCTGCTTCTTTCAGCTCTTTCACGCTACGAAATGTTTTGCTATGCTGCGGTTTTGATCCCAAGTACATAAGTAGGTTACGAATTACCTTATTCTTGCCGTTGGTGGTGGGTTTATTCTTGGATTCTGCCAAGAGTCTGTCACGCAATATCCCCAGAAGATGAGTCGGTTCTTGATCTTTTTCCGACACTACTTGTTGATGATCCGATTCCGACTTCCCTGTTGCTAGTGTGCTCTTAATCTTCTCATCAATGAACTCATACATTGATTTTCTCAAATCATTTCCCTTACTGATTGAACTGATTAGTAAGTTGAGGACTCGGAAAGGAATTTGATTCTCCAGCATGAACAGATCGACCTGAGCAAATGCAAGAAGATCAACTTTAATCTGACCTACGTACTTTTCAGTAGCAGTATTGCAGTGTATTGCATGCAACACTGCACATCCATCTACGAAGAACATCCAAGCGAGCTCATCATCCTCGTAAACTTCGATATCCTTTGGCTTATAACACTTCTTGAGATACCCTATCTCCTCCTTAATCTTTTTGTACAACACTTGTTCTGAAACTTCATGTTTTTTACAGAACAACACTGCAAATTTAAGCTTGACCTTCTCTGTTGACTGGAGCCGGCTGTTTCCATGATGGATAGGGCCAATTGCAACCACCCGTGGTTCAAAATATTTCTTGAAGTTATCGTTTTCTTTAAGGACTGTAGGAACCCTTCGAATTAAGGGCTTAGATTTGGATGACTGAGTCTGAGTGTTGCCATTTGCAGATTCCTTCAAGGCTCTGAAAGAACGAAAATTCTCTTTCTCACGGCTGCTGAAAAGCAGCTCATCTTCATTACCGTCACATACAGGAATCAGAATCTCCGGTGATGGCTCTTCCCTTTTGAACATTTTTTTTTATCTTGGCTTCGAGGCAAATTAAGCAAATTATATGACTATGTGAGCTAAGCTTGGAATACGAAATTATCCATCACTTCATTCCTGATTTAACGAGGAAGGTGAAGCACCTTTTTGTTGGGTCTTTACTAAGATAACAAGTTTAGCACCTCATGCATTCTCTGCACTTTGCTCTTTTTTCTCCTTTTTTTCGAAACGTCATGCTTTCATTAGGAACTAAAGATATAAACCTTACTGCTGACGTTCCCACCACTTTATTCTCCTCGGATATATAGACATCATGTTTTGTTTCCTTGAGCCACGTATGACACGACGTAAAATGTGGTTGTAGAGGTCTCCATGGATTGTCACCTAACTAAATTTTATGCCACTTTCATACCCTCGGGTCCAACTAAAACACTATACCTCAAATTTTGTCTAAATATTAAAATTCAAATGCAGTTATAATATCTAAATAATAACAGTAAAATAGTAGTTATATTATAGTGAAATAATAACAAAATTATGGGAAAACAATAACAAAACTGTTATAAATAAAAATAATAGATAAATGATGGATATGAAAATATTAGAATTTGTATTGCATTCTATATCTTCCTCTAATTTACAAGTGGCATATTTCTCTCTCTATATAGAGAGAGAGAGATTCAACTCTTCATATTCTAATACATAAATAGGAAAAAAGTAATTACAAGAATATGAAAGATTAAAGAAGATGGAAGGTTAAAGGTAAAGGGAGATGAAAGGTTGAACATCCATTTAATAATATTCATAACACTCTCCTTTGGATGTTCATTGTATAAAAGATATGCCTCATTAAAAACCTTATTAGGAAAAACCCTTTGGGACAAAAACCTAGTGAAGGAAAAAAGAGTACATAATCCTTTGATATATAGTATATCAGAACCATATATATATATAGTGTGAATTTACTCCCCCTCATGTAACCATCACTTAAGATATTTGAAACAACGAAATCCAATGTTGAAAATTAATTTATCAAATGTAGTAGTAATTGTTTGTTTCATAGAGCGCCAAGAAATTACAGTACCACCATATGTGAAAACATAACCAGTTTGTGATCGAGCATTGTGAGGATTAGATAAGTACCCTGCATCTGCAAAACTAACTAATTCTATTTTGAGTAGGTTAGGGAAAAATAAACTCATATCTCTTATACCTTGAAGATAACGAAAAACATGCTTAACCCTATTCCAATATCTTCGGGTTGGACAAGAGCTAAATCTTGCTAATAAATTGATAGCAAATGATATATCAAGTCATGTATGACTAGCAAGATACGTCAATGCACCAATAGCACTTAAATATGGTACTTCAAGACGAAGAAAATCTTTATCATTTTTCCGAGGATAGAAAAGGGTCTTTATTTACTTCAAGTAACCTAACAACCATTGGAGTACTCAACGGATGTGCGTTATGCATGTAAAATCTTCTTAGCACTTTTTTTATATATGTTGTTTGATGCATAAGGATTCCATTCTTTAGGTGCTCAATTTGTAATCCTAACCCTAAACAAAATCTTGTCTTTCCAAGGTCTTTCATTTCAAATTCTTTCTTTAAGCACTCCATTATCACTAAATTCTCTTTGGGAGTCTCAATGATATTTAAATCATCAACATACACAACAATTATAACAAATTCTAATCCAAACATCTTTATAAAAATACATGGAGAAATGAGATCATTATTATAGTCATCCCTCAATAAGAATTCACTAAGGCGATTACACCACATGCGCCCAGATTGTTTCAATCCATAAAGGGATATATTTAATTTGATTGAGTAATGTTCTCGAGAACTTGAATTAGCTTCTTCTGGCAGATTAAAATTTTTTGGGAGTTTCATGTAAATGTTATTATCAAGTGGCCATATAAATAGGCTGTAACTTTATCCATTAGGCGTAAATCAAGCCATTCTCTTATTGCCAAACTAATCAAGAACCTAAAAGTAGTTGCATCCACCACAAGAGAGTATGTCTATTCATAATCAATATCAGGTGTCTTGCGAACGTTCTTGTTACAAGTCAATTCTATATATTATGATTTGTATTTTTTTCCGCTATTATGCTAACATGTACTCCTCTTGGCTTTACACCTTCCGAGTGTTTGGACTTCTTGTCCGAGATACATTTCATAAGTTATAATAGAAACACTTATTTATCTTTGATTACTAGTTCTCATCTCAATGCTTTCAAGTATATTTTCAAGTATATTTTCATTCAAGATCCTCACTGTTCCATAATATTGAAGTGTTCTACGTATATTATCGTTGTCAACAACAATTTCATTTTTTTTTCAACTCCATCATATTTAGTTATGACATAACTAATTAAGATATCTCATTATATTCATAATTTCAGGTACCTAAACTTCTTCTAGGGTTTTATCAAAAGTTATGCCTTGAGCCTCTTCAGGAGTACCCGCCTCCTTTTAGTATGTGACTATTTTCATTTCTTTCTTCTTTCTTTCAATGATTTTTTGTTTTATGGAGTCGACTAGCTTGTCATGCTTCTAGCATGCTCAAGACTTATTTTTTATCACATTGTCCTTCTGGGACATATAATTATTTGGAACATTTTAGCTGGTATATGTACCAGCTAGTATATGAAATCTCTAAATGTCATCACTAAACATATCTAGCAAATAATTTTTATCCTTCAAACTTTGTGCACATAATATTAGTGAGGATCACAAAAGAAAAATGATGACATAATTATTTAACTAATTTGTCTCCCTTTAATATCGAGAAAATTTGCAACATGACAATACCTTTTTTTTTCAAAATTATAAATATATCTCCCTTCAATATCTAATGAAAATTCTAAAATTTCTCAACTTCATATTAGATGATCCATCTTAGTGCATTATGGCGGAATATGAAATAGATATTGCACATCCATATATTCTTAGATGGAATCTATTGACTTATAAATGAAAGTCAATTCTCACGAGACAAATATTTCTTACATGTTGGCTTGATGTAAATAAAATTACATGCTTATTGTAAAGCAATTCTTATATTAATGGTTAAGCAACTAAATGGAGGCATAATTTTGCTAACCATTAAATATAACATATATAGACTATAGACAACTTAAAATTTTCTCAGCAAAAACTACGAAAATCATGCTAGGGATATAATGCACCAGCGTTGTTAGCACAAATTGAATTTTATAAAGATCGTGCACAATCAAATTATTTCAAGAAATAGTATCGCAAACTTCGGGTTGCACACATGTGATACATGAGCTCATATATTTTTTGGTTATCATTGAAAAATGCAACCGACCTCTAACTTTAGCTGGTGTTAGATCAATATGTTGTCCAAATAACTAGTATGATGAAAATTATTAAAATATAACTTCTAATTCTTCAATAAACTCATATAAAATTTCATCAAATTATTTTGCATCAACATTGACTCGGGATGGTCTAACCGGTCATACCAACACTATGAACTTCTTTTCATTATCTCATATGTCATTCATATAAGTGTAATGTATTCCTTCTGGGAATATTTATAATACAAAAACAAGAGTATCTCATGTCATTTCTATCCATGATTTTAATATTAGCTCTTCAAGAGCTTTTTACAGTTTGATGCAATATTTACTCTTCAGGAGCATGCAATCATTTTATTATATATATCCTCAATGAATACTTAATTTATTCATATAAAAATAAAATGGATAGATATAAATAAAACATATAATAAATAATAAATTCATGTTACTAATAAATCACTATGGTTAGATAATATATATTTTTATATATACCATAACACAACAAAATGCAAAATATTATAATGTCAGATTAAAGTAAATTTACAACTATAAAGATTTAAACATAAACATTTTCTAATCTTCACAGCAATTATGAAACTATCCAATCAAAATGAATATCTCAAAATTCATGACAAGCATTTTTACTCCCAATAATCATATATATTAATCAAATTCAAAATTAAACCAATCATTTCTATTTAAAATGAACAAATAAAAATAAAAATATTTATCTCCATATAAAAATCTCAATAACTAAATACGTGAAGAGATTTAAAAATTCATAGAATTATGGATAGACAATTATATAAATTAAACTTTGTTAAACTAAACCTTATTGGATAATATGTTTTAATATAACAAATTAAAGTGTTTTTGAATAAAAGCTAAGTGGAAAAGACTCCAGTGAGACTTTTACAGGTAGAACTCCACTTCTACTAATACAATCCCACTTCTACCGAAACAAGTCAAGTCAGTAGCTAAAATCCATCCTCCCTTGCACTTCTATCGATACTTTGATGGGTTCTACTGATACCAAATGAAACCCTCAGAGTTCTACCAATATAATGAAGCATCTACCGATAGAACGACTCCGACGGTAATATTTTGTAAAGTCATCTACCTTGGGACTTCTATCGGTAGAACTCCTTTTCTACTGATACAATTACAGTTCTACCGATACAAGTATGCTTCTACAGGAACAACTAAGCTGCAGACTGCATTTAATGCTGGTTTTTATGGCTGCAACGGCTACATTACTTTCCCAACAACCACAATGGTTGGAATTCACTTAGAGTGTATAAATACCATCTTCCAAAGGTCTAGCATCAAGAAGAGCAATGTGCAAAGCCTAAAGATCAATCAAAACAACCAAGAGCTTAATTCTTTCATACCTTTTCTTGTAAACACTTGTGAGCTTTCATTGTATTCATTTAGCTCAAGTGTTCTTCTTTGTATTTGTCCTTAATTGAAAAACATCCTAATCTTGTAAGGATTGTTTCTTTGTTTGCTTGTTTGTTTCTCTTTGAGAGAGGGTTGATACTTAAGGTTTGGGTAGAAACCTTAAGGGAGTTCTATCTTAAGATTTTGGGGTAAAAGTCTTAAGAGAGATTGTAAGGTTAAACCTTGTCCTCAAAGATTATACAAATCTAATGGATTTGGGAAAATCCTTAGCTGTGGAAAACTAAGGTAGCGGAGTACGCATTTGGGGCCGAACCACTATAAATTCTCGTGTCCTTTGTTGCAAAATTAAATTGCTTCCACCATAACTTCTAAAAGGTCGATTCAACCTTCATTACCGTCATTATTGAGTTGATCCATCGAGCTAACAAACTTCTTAATAAAAATCAAATCAAATTTCAAAAGAAATTGATTAGACTAACTTAGGTTACCATGGATGAGAAGTAGTGATTATAAGCATCCTTTGTAATGAAGAGAAATAGATCATCCCCAAGCAAATATCAAATAGACATTGATTCTAATGATTCTTAAATCAAACAATTAAATTTCAATGCTTGGATCTCAACAAAATTTTGACACAAACTAAAAACATATTAATCATACTTGTATGCATGGCCAACTTTAGCATCATATTGAAAATTTTCATCATTTTCCGAAAAAAAATTATCCTCCATTTCATCATTTTGGACAAAATTTGTTTCAATATTGTTTCCCTTTTTTTAATGGATGCTTTGATAAAATTTTACTAGATTGTTAAACATATGACAAGTATATAACCAATGCATTTTCATATAACATTGGTAGCATGAATTTTCAATAACCTTCGAATATTTTTAACCTCTATTTTCTTGATTTTCCTTATTATTCTTTTTTCTAGTGGTTAGAAGTACCACTATTATAACCACCATGATAACAATTATTAGCATGTCTCCAACCACATCCTCAATTACAACGACAACCACGATTTCTATATTCTGATTTTTCATAGTTGTTATGTGTAGTAACATTCACTTCAAGGAATGGAGTCTTTTTTATCTAGAAGGCACAAGATCGTTTCAAAATACTTTTTAAAACCTTTTTCACAATATTGCCGCTACAGGAGCACATAAGATATTTCAATCATAGCAAACTTTACAGAGTATTATCGTTTTCTAATGATAAAATCATTCTTTCAAATTATTACATCATTCAAGAATCAAAAGGATCTTTCACAGTTAGATGTTTCACACTTTTAATTATTCATGTAGCACTATAGCAAAACAGGTTATTAGCGGCACTTTTAGCGGCGTTTGGATAGAAAACGCCGTAAAAGGTAAAGCAATAGCAGCGTTTTCCCATAAATGCCGCAAAAGGTAAAGTAATAGCGGCGTTTATAAAAAAATGCCGCTAAAAGTCAAAGCATTAGCGGCGCTTGTCAGAGTATTAGCGGCGCTTGTGGGAAAGCACCCTTAAAGGTCAGAGCATTAGCAGCGCTTGTGTGAAAGTGTCGCTAAAGGCCAAAGCATTAGAGGCGCTTGTGTGAAAGCTCCGCTAAAGGTTAAGCAATAGCGGCGTTTTCCCATAACCGCTAATTTATTTAAATTTTATATATCTTAAATTAAATTAAATTAAGTAATAATTTTTTATTTATAATGGTATGATTACATATGGTAGTATCTGCTCATACTTTCTTATCCCTTTGACTATGCACACACAGTCACTCGAATCTAGGATCCCAAAGATGAACAATAACCTCTTTCCAATAGAGGAATTAGAAACATTAACTGATCAGTCACCAAATATTTATTAAAAAGTTTTCGATTAAGATTTATTGTAAAATTTAATAAATTTAATATTCGAATCCCAACAAATCTTCGTATTATGACAAATCAAAGGGATAAGGATGGTAGCATGCATCATCTAAAAACTCCAATTTCCACCATTGTTATGTATTTAGTGGGTGAAGCAAATAGACAAAAAAAAAGTCTTAATCAAAACTTTCACGTTAAAGTATATTAGAAAACATAAAATATGAGAAGGGGTTTCAATTTGGTGTCGAGATCAACGAGAGAATGCCATGGATGAGAGTGGCTAGGGTTGTGAAGATAGAAGATAATTTTAAAATTGAAATGTAATAAATTAATCACGTTAAAAATTGTGATGAGGAAGAAAAAATATATTTATAATTGAATTATAAATATGATTAAGAATTAAATACGAAAAATAAGAAAATTATTAACATTTCTAAAATTTTTGGTAATTTCTAAAATTAACATTATTTAAAATGGCCTTATGTTCCGATATTTGCTACTCATATGGAATTAGTTATTTGACTCAAATCTCCTTATATAGTAATAATGTATATTAATAAATATTTAATAATTAATTGACTCAATCTCCTCTTATACTAATATATATTAATGTAATATTTAAGAGGCAATTCACTGAAACTATCAAATAGAAAAATATTTAAGCTTCATATGTACAAAAAGAATTCAAATTGTTAATATAGAGATTCGAACTAGGACAATAAAGAAAAAGAACAATAATCTTAACCAATTAAGCCAAAATCATTTAATTGATGTATTAAGGGAAAATTTTATTTATATTAATATAAATATAATATTGTACAAAAACAATACAAATTGTTAACAATGGGATTTCAACCAAGGTTACAAGGATAAAAATAAAGCATCCTAACCATCTAAGTTAAATTAAAAATGTTAACAATGAGTTTTCAACCTGGACAATAAAGAAAAAAAATTAGTCATTTATCCAATTAAGCTAAATTAATTATTGATACATTAAGGAAAAATTTTCATTATCTTGAATTATATTAGTATAATATTGTATAAAATATAATTCATTAGCTTCAATGTAATATTCAAGAGGTAATTAACTAAATCTATTAATGGAAAAAGATTTAAAATTCATAAGTAGAAAAACAATTCAAGCTGTTAATAAATAGTATTGGAGCCTAATTTGTACGGACCTAACATTTAAACCAAATTGAACTCAATTTTAAGTTTAAATTTATTTTTAAATTTATTTTAAATTTAAATTTATTTGAATTTAAAAAAATATTCAAATACAAATTGTGAAGCCCAATTACAAACCCATGACCCCCACCTAAACCAAATAGATCCAAATTACATAACCCAAACGCTCAAGGGTCCAAAAGGCCCAAACCAAAAAAACCCTAATCTGCTAAGCCACTTGTTGCCGCCACCTTTATCCCACCCATTCAGAGCATGCCACGTCAACAACACCGTCCTCACCAACTTGCCACTGCCACACCACCGCTACTGGTACCTACAAGGAAGAAATGACAGAACTAAATTGCAAACAACAAAATAGGATGATTGTAAAAATCGGTTATAAAAACCGATTTCAAAACAATTTTAGGGATTGGTTTTTTGTTACAAATTTTTAAAAATCAAATACAAGTACGGAAGCATTCGAAATACACAAATCTAAGCAAAGTAGATCCAAGCATTCCAGTACCAAGGTATTCAGTTATTGTTAATTTATTATCTGGAATTTGAATGTTTTTATTTTTATATATATTAATATATAATGTATCATAATTATTACCATTATTATTATGAGTATTTATTTCAAAGTATAATAAATAAATAAATAATAAATACATAATATTAAATAAAAATAAAAAGAAATTTGAAAGGGCGTACCTGGGATCCAAAACCCCGCCACCACCGGACCCATGGACGAGGTCCCTCTAGGCCGTTCCATTTTCGCGAGGGATTCCTTTGTTTGAACACATGCACAAAAAAACTAACAAACCTAAAAAAATATAATGAAAAGGCAGATTTTTAAAAAATATTATGTCTTCAAACCTTTTTCTGTAAAAATTCAACTTTAAACCTAGGGTTTTTAAACAAGGCAAAAATCGATTCTTTTTAAAAAAAAAACAAAGAAACGTGTTTTAAAAAAAAGGGAAAGGAAGAGATCAAAGGTTTCGTTTTTTTTAAAAGGAGAGGATTTTCAATAGATCTAGGCTCGATCTACCGATCGTGAACCCAGATCTGCTCGGAAGCAAAGAAAATAAAAGGAAAGGCTTGTTTTTCCTTACTTGCCGCCACATATGGCATTTTACGACGACGGGTGGTAACAGAGGACATTTCAGTGAACAAACTAGACTGTTTGGTCAATAATGTTAGCACCGATAATTTCATCTTTTTTAATGATGACGAAATACCCTTAGGAGGTATGGAGTCAACAAAAGTGCTACATATCATCACCCGCTATAAAGGTTACACACTGTCTGGTGTATTGATTGACAATGGTTCAGCGTTGAACATTCTGCCGTTGACAACATTAAAGAGGTTATCGATCGATAGTTCTCATATGAAGACATGCCATGATGTAGTGAGAGCATTCGATGGAACAGAAAGGAAAGTTATGGGTCGGATCGAGATACCATTGTTAATCGGTCCAAACTCATATGAAGTACACTTCTTAGTAATGGATATTAAACCAATATACAACTGCTTGCTTGGAAGACCGTAGATCCATTCGGTAGGAGCAGTGCCGTCATCATTACACCAGAAGCTAAAATTGGTGACCGAAAGACGATTAGTCACAATCAATGCTGAGGAGGACTTAATTGCGTCAATAGCAAATGATGCGCCATACATTAGAGCAAATGAAGAAGCCTTGGAATGTTCTTTCCGATCCTTAGAGTTCGTTAATGCAACCTTCATCGTCGAAGGAGGCAGAATCCCTGTATCCAAAATATCAAAAATCACGAAGAGGACCCTAAAAATGATAATTGGCAAAAGAGCCCTAACAGGAAAAGGACTAGAAAGGTTTCTCCAGGGAAAAATCAATGTGTCAATGCTGGAAGAGAAACAAGATCACTTTGGCCTAAGGTATAAACTAGAAGCGAGGGGAAAGAAAAGGGAGCTGGGAAAGAAGCATGAACGAAGAAAAGCTCGATTAGCTAGAGAGAAAATCCAATGGGAGCCAATGATTTTTCTCCACATATAAAAAATGTTCGTATCAGAAGGAGTAATCAATCTAAGGCCGAAGGTAGAAGAGAAAAAAGGGAGACTAATTGAAGCAATAGGGACAATGAAGGGTTTGAGCATCAACGTTGTATCCAAGGAAGGAAATGAAGAAAGAAACCTATGGAAAATTCGTCCTTTCACCCCCGAAAGTATTCTCGACAACTGGACTGTAGAGAAACTCCCTGTAGTCTTTAAGGCTTCTTCAGAGTAATGCTCAAAACACACCTATTGCTTTAGGCTTGAAAGCAATATGGATCTTTTTGTAAAAGGGCCTATGATCATTATCTGGTTATTTTGAATGAAAATGCATCTTCTATTTTACATGGCAAATCTTTCGCTAATTATTCTTTCATTCTTAATCCAACTCAACAAATCGTTCGTACATATCCCATAAACAAAATTAATCATTCTTTAATTCATACATTCTTGTCCAATTTGACAAACACACTCATGCTCATACCATATAATCATTCTTTCATAAATTTATTTTGTTCTTTGAACCTCTTTTTTTTTCCTTCCTTTGATAGGTCCTTGAATATCAATAATATGAGTGACCTTGATCCTAACTTAGAGCCTCATTTCGACCAAGATATGTGTTTAAAAGAACTTTAGGACTTTGAAGATGATCAAGATTATAATTTATCTTCTGATCTGTTAAGAATGATGAAGCAAGAGGAAAAACAAATCTTGCCCCATTTGGAACTGGTGGAAGTTATAAGCCTAGGGAACGAAGATGAAAAGAGAGAAGTAAAAATTGGGACAAGCATCTCCCTAAAACCCAGAAAAGATCTTATCCAGTTGCTTCAAGAGTTCCAAGATGTCTTCGCATGGTCCTACCAAGAATAGTTGGCCTGAGTACTGACATTGTGGTACATAAACTCCTCATAAAAAAAGAATGCAAGCCTGTTCAGCAAAAGCTCCGAAGGATGAGACTTGATGTGTTATTGAAAATAAAAGAGGAGGTCAGAAAGCAATTTGACACTGGGTTTCTCTAAGTAGTTAAATACTCAGAATGGGTAGCCAACATAGTCCCTATTCCTAAAAAAGATGAAAAAGTGCATATGTGTGTGGATTATCAAGATTTAAATAAAGCTAGCCCAAAGGATAACTTTTCATTACCTCACATCGACACCTTAGTAGATAATATAGCAGGTCACTCCATATTTTCATTCATGGACGGTTTCTCCGGGTATAACCAGATGAGGATGGATTCTGAAGATATGGAGAAAACCACTTTTGTCAAGCTGTGGGGAACATTCTGTTACAAGGTGATGCCTTTTGGACTTAAAAACGCAAGGGCAACTTATCAAAGGGTCGGAGAAACTTTGTTTCATGACATGATGCATAAAGAAATTGAAGTTTATGTTGACGATATGATTGCGAAATCCCGAACAGAGGAAGAGCATGTAAGGATCTTGAGAAAGCTATTTGGAAGGCTAAGAAAGTATCAACTAAAGCTAAACCCAGCAAAGTGCACTTTCGAAGCCACTTCAGGAAAGCTGTTAGGCTTTGTGGTCAACAAAATGGGGATTAAAATTGACCTAGATAAAGTCAAAGCCATACAACAGCTACCACCACCCAGTACGCAAAAAGAAGTTCGAGGGTTTTTAGGGAGATTAAATTACATTACTTGGTTCATCTCACAGCTGACTGAGAAATGTGATCCTACCTTTCATTTACTTAGGAAGCGCAACCCAAGTGTATGGGATGATGAATGTCAAGAAACTTTTAACAAGATCAAAGATTATTTGTCCAATGCTCCCATCTTGGTGCCTCCAATCCCTAATAAACCATTGATCCTATACTTGGCAGTATTTGAAAATTCTATGGGTTATACACTAGGCTAGCACGATGAGTCTGGAAAGAAAGAAAAGGTAATATATTATCTCAGCAAGAAATTCACCGATTGGGAGACTCGATACTCGCTAATTGAAAAATTATGTTGCGTTCTAGTTTGGACCATGCGAAGATTAAGGCAATACATGTTGTACCACACCACTAGGTTAATCTCAAAACTAGATCCTCTAAAGTACATGATGGAGTTGGCCGCATTGAATGAAAGATTGGCTAGGTGGTAGATCTTGCTTTTTGAATTCGACATAGTCTATGTTAATCAAAAGTCAGTAAAAGGGAGTGTGATAGCAGATTTCCTAGCTAGCAGGGCTTTAGAGGACTATGAGCCAATAAACTTTGACTTCCCGAATGAGGATTTAATGTGTGTTGCAACCACTGAAAAAGGAACCACTGTGGAACATCCTTGGAGATTGAATTTTGATGGAGCTTCAAACGCCACGGGTAATGGAGTTAGGGCAGTCTTGGTATCAACAGAAGGAGACCACTATCCTTTCACCAGTAAACTCGATTTTAATTGCACAAATAACATGGCAGAATACGAAGCACGTATCATGGGAATCCGTGCAACCATAGAACGTGGAATCAAAGTTTTGGAGATATATGGAGATTCCACACTAGTAATCTATCAACTCAAAAGAGAATGAGAAACGAGAGATTCTAAACTAATTGATTATCAAAAATTGGTTCTCGAGTTAACTAAGGAGTTTGATGATGTCACATTCCATTATCTCCCGCAAGAAGAAAATCAGATGGCTGATGCTCTTACCACTTTGGCCTCGATGATTAAAGTAAATAGACCAGAAGATATGAAACCCATTCAAATGAGCATCTATGAGGCTCCAGCTCATTGTTATGGTATTGAAGAAGAAGAAAGGGATGACCGCCCATGGTACCAAGATATTCTCTAATATGTAAGAGATCGCAAGTACCCCGAGCAAGCTTCTGAGAATGATAAGAGGATATTAAGAAGGCTTGCAAATGATTATGTCCTAGACGGGGTGTACAAAAGAAGAAAAGATCAGTGCGAAGACATGTCGACGCAGTTGAAGCTAGAAAGATCTTAGAAGCAGTTCACAAAGGCATTTATGGGACACACGCCAATGGTTTCACAATAGCTAGGAAAATATGAGATTTAGGTATTACTGGTCTACCATGGAAGGCGATTGCATCAATTATGCCAAGAGACGCCATAAGTGTCAGATCTATGGAGACAAGATTCATGTACCTCCATCACACCTTCATGTCATGACCTCTCATTGGCCATTTTCTATGTGGGGCATGAACGTTATTGGGCCAATTTCTCCAAAGGCTTCTAATGGTCATAGATTTATTTTCGTGGTTATCGACTACTTCACCAAATGGGTAGAGGTAGCTTCTTACACCAACGTCACGAAATCTACGGTTAGTAAGTTCTTGAAAAAAGAGATCATTTGTCGATATGGGATGCTAGAGAGGATCATATCCGATAATGCCTTGAATTTGAACAATAGCTTAATAGCGAAAGTTTACGAGCAATTTAAAATCAAGCATCACAATTCGTCTCCCTATCGCCAAAAGATGAATGGAGCTGTAGAGGCAGCTAACAAAAACATCAAGAAGATCGTTGCGAAAATGACTGAGACCTATAAAGACTAGCACGAAAAACTACTATTTACCCTCTTTGCTTACAGAACTTCTACTAGGGCAACACCATTCTCACTAGCATATGGTACGGAAGCAGTCTTACCTATCGAGGTTGAAATACCTTCTCTCCGAGTCTTGATTGAGTTACAGTTAGATGAGGTAGAATGGATTCAGACCCGATATGATCAGTTGAATTTAATTGAAGAAAAGAGGTTAAGAGCTATCCGCCATGGTCAGATGTACCAGAAAAAAATGATGCGAGCTTATGACAAAAAGGTTCATCCTAGAGAATTCCATGAGGGAGATCTAGTTTTGAAAAAGATACTTCCTATACATAAAGACTTTCAAGGGAAATGGATGCCTAACTGGGAAGGGCCTTATGTGGTAAAGAAAGCTTTCTCAAAAGGAGCTCTCGTTCTAACAAAAATGGACGGCAAGGATCTACACAACCCCATCAACTCGGACTCGGTGAAAAAATACTTCGCCTAAAAAAAAGGATCGAGATGAAAACTCGTAAAGGGTGTCTTGAAACCAAAGGAATTTTGAGTTAAAAACATGCAAAGGGCGACTCAAATTCAAGAACGGGTTCGAAGTGATCGTTTCTCCCTCAATTGTAACAAGATGGAAGCTTGAAGCATTAACAAAGCACTTCAGGTCTTTTAGACACATATTTGGGATCAGAATGATTCTCAGCAAGTCGGCTCAGAGGAGCTCATTTTACGATATCTAGGGCATCTAATTGTCTTTTATTCTATACTTGGCAATTTCTTGACTAAAATTTACCTTCTATTGATCTTTTGAATTGTGTCTTCAATAAATTTCGACTTTATTCTTTCATAATCTCTTTCAAGCATTTTACATTTAAAATAATGGATAATGAACTAATAAATATGAATCATACAAAGATCCATGAGCATTACTCTAGAACTTCCAAAATAGTACGGGGGCCCGAAATAGGCCTACCAATTGGAAAACAGACTTAAAAACAAGCAGTTCAAGCTAAGCTTAGAAGGAGACAAGACAACGCGCCCATGACAGAATTTGGATAGGCGACAGGCCATGTCAACCCAATAAATGAATCTGACATTCATCATGTGCATTCATGTAGTTAGGAGCATTTGATTCATTCTAATCATAGCATCTTGATAATTTGGGCCTACATAGAGGTCTATAGAAGCATACTTTACAAGGAAAAGATTGAGACCATAAAGGCGAGTCTTATACCTTAAAGACAAAAAAGAGTAGATTGAAGCCATAACAGTAAACCTTCTACCTCGAAGTTACTACAATACCAAGTCTTTATCTCTCTTAAGTTGTAGTAAGAGTAAGATGAAATTTCCACATCAAATCCTACCTTCTTGAAGTTGCAGTGGAGTTGGATTCAAACTACATCATTCCATTTTTACCGTTAATCAAGAAGGGCAGATTGAAGATTTCGATCTCTTATCCCGATCATGAGGTAAATCGCAGTCATCTAATCTTTTACCTTGAGCATGGGGCAGATCACCATCAACCAATCTCTTACCCCGAGCTTGAGGCAAATTGTAGCCATTCGATCTTTTACCTCGAGCTTAGGGCAGATCACTATCAGCCAATCTCTTACCCCGAGCCTAAGGCAGATTGCAACCATTCGATCTTTTACCCCGAGCTTAGGGTAGATCACCATCAGCCAATCTCTTTACCCGAGCCTAGAGCAGATTGCAGCCATTTGATCTTTTACCCCGAGCTTGGGGCAGATCACCATCAGCCAATCTCTTACCTCAAGCTTAGGGCAGATTGCAGTCATTCAATCTTCTACCCCGAGCCTGAGGAAGATCACGATCAGTGAATCTCTTACCCCGAGCCCGGGGCAGATTGCAGCTATTCGATCTTTTACCCCGAGCTTGGGACAAATCACCATCAGCTAATCTTTTACCCTGAGCATGACGCAGATTATAGCTATTCGATCTTTTACCCCGAGCTTGGGGCAGATCACTATCAGCCAATCTCTTACCCCGAGCCTGGGGTAGATTGCAACCATTCGATCTTTTACCCTGAGCTTGGAGCAGATCCCCATTAGCTAATCTCTTACCCTGAGCTTAGGGCAGATTGCAACCATTCGATCTTTTACCTCGATTATGAAGCAGATCACCGTCAGCCAATCTCTTACTCCGTGACAGGGGCATATTGCAACCATCAATCTCTTAAAAAAAAAACAATCTCTTACCCAATCATGAGGCAGATTAAAACCAAATACCATCTTTTACCCTCAAGTCAAGAAGGCCGATTCAAGCTACCGTCTCACAAAAGCGAATATTAATTTCTCTAAAGTTGTAGTGGAGTGGAGTGGAACTTCAAACCCCATATTCCTGATGAGATACTAAGAAGTAGGTCGAAGTAATAAACTAGTCATCTTTCTGATGAGATACAGAGAAGCAGACCAAGAAATGAAGTCACAACACACCTAGAGTATCAGAGGATTGAATCAAAGACTACGATGACAGATCTCAATCTCCTTGAAGTTACAAGTAAATCGAGTGAAGTTACAGTAGCAAATTTTGTCTTTTTGAAATTTCCTTAAGGCAAGATGGAATCACAACATCGAAAAGGTAGAGGAGCGGATGTAGCGAAGTTGATCGACAAATAAAGCGAAGGGTGGATCAATTGAAGAAGGAGCGTCAAAGAGATGAGACCCGACAAAATTGGGCCTCCTTTTGGTCTTTGCTCTGTTCCTGTTACACAGCATCGAGCAAAGAGGGGCAGCTGTTGGAGCCCAATTTGTCCGAGCCCAACATTTAAACCAAATTGAACCCAATTTTAAGTTTAAATTTATTTTTAAATTTATTTTAAATTTAAATTTATTTGAATTTTAAAAAAAAGAATGTTCAAATACAAATTGTGAAGCCCAATTACAAACCCATGACCCAATTACCCAACTAAACCAAACAGATCCAAATTACATAACCCAAACACTTAAGGGTCCAAAAGGCCAAACCAAAACAACCCTAATCTGCTAAGCCACTTGCTTCGGCCACCTCCATCCCACCCATTCAGAGCATGCCACGTCAGCAACACCGCTCTCACCAACTTGCCACTATCCAAATTACATAACTCAAACACTTAAGGGTCCAAAAGGCCCAAACCAAAAAAACCCTAATCTGCTAAGCCACTTGCTTCGACCACCTCCATCCCACCCATTCAGAGCATGCCACGTCAGCAACACCACCCTCACCAACTTGCCACTGCCACACCACCGCCACTAGTACCTGCAAGGAAGAAATGACAGAATTAAATCACAAACAACAAAATAAGATGATTGTAAAAATCAGTAAAATCGATTTTAAAACAGTTTTAGGGGGTTGGTTTTTTGTTACAAATTTTTAAAAATCAAATACAAGTACAGAAGCATTCGAAATACTCAAATCTAAGCAAAGCAGATCCAAGCATTCCAGTGCCAAGGTATTCAATTTTGTTCATTTATTATTTGGAATTTGAATGTTTTTATTTTTATATATATTAACATATAATGTATCATAATTATTACCATTATTATTATGAGCATTTATTTCAAAGTATAATAAATACATAATTAATAAAAACATAATATTAAATAAAAATAAAAGATAAATTTGAAAGGGTGTACTTGGGATCGAAGATGCCACCACCGTCGGACCCATGGACGGGTTCCCTCCGGGCCGTTCCATTTTCGCGAGGGACTCCTTTGTTTGAACACCTACACACAAAAAAATAACAAACCTAAAACAAATAATGAAAAGGCAGATTTTTTAAAAATATTATGTCTTTAAACCTTTTTCTGTAAAAACTGAACTTTAAACCTAGGGTTTTTAAAAAAGGCAAAAATCGATTCCTTTTAAAAAAAACAAAGAAACGTGTTTTAAAAAAAAGGGAAAGGAAGAGATCAAAGGTTTCGTTTTTTTTTTAAAAGGAGAGGATTTTCAACAGATCTAGGCTCGATTTACCGATCGTGAACCCAGATCTGCTCGAAAGTAAAGAAAATAAAAGGAAAGGCTTGTTTTTCCTTACCTACCGCCGCATATGGCGTTTTACGATGTGTCGTGGCAACGGAGGCGACAGAGGACACGGAGGACCGACGACGGAACCTTAGATCGGACATGGGAGCTTTGAGGGAGAAGACTTGAGAGAAAAGAGAAGAAAGAAATTTTTTTTAAAAAGAAATGAAAGAAAATGAAAATTTTTTCTGAAAAATTTGGTTTAAATAGCACAATGGAACGATGCCGTTTTAGCGTCAGTACTCTGAGTGCAAAACGACGCCGTTCCAAGAGCCCCAACCCAACCCGTGCGAATCCTCTTAGGATCCGTGTGTTTTTTAAAAAAGGATTATTTACCCAACTGACCCTTTCGTTTTTTTGAAATTTCCAATCAGGTCCTTTCACTCATTTTTAAATTTACCTCGAAATTTTATTCCCTTTTCAATTTAGTCCTCTAACCTTCTGAAGGCCAAGAAGCAGTCACGTGTCCTATTTTTTTGGTTTTATTCCCAAAAGGTCCTTAAACTTTTTAGAAATTATATTTTGACCTTAAGTTTCTCCAAAATTATATTTTAACCTCAAATTTTTCCAAAAATACATTTTAACCCCTAAATTTTTCTAAAATTATATTTTAACCCCTAAACTTTGCCAAAATTACATTTTAACCCCAAATTTTTGCAAAATTACATTTTGACCACTAAATTTCTCCAAAATTACATTTTCACCTCCCAAACTTTTCCAAAATTACATTTTGACCCTAAATTTTTCCAAAAATTACGTTTTGGTCTTAAATTCCCAGAAACTTCATTTTTGACCCCGTTGTTTTTTCCTTTTTCTTCGATTTTTTAATATAAAATTTAATTATTGTTCTTCGTATTTTTAATTAATCCTATTTCTTTTATTTTGATTTGTGATTCTTTCACATTTTGTATTTTATCTTATGCTTAATTTTTGCATTCACTTATTTGCATAATTGTTCTACTTAATTTTGCCAACAAATTGCATATTTGTATTTAATTTACGCATTCATCATTAAATTAAAATTGCTTTTCGATTTTCTCTAAAAAATACGAATATTTTAAATCGAGACAATATTCCTTTATTTCGGATTTTTGAAAAATTATGCCTTAACTTACTAGGCGCGATTCTTTTCTTCAAATCGAAATAATCGAATACCCTTTTCGAGGTTTGAAATTGGCAACAAAGGAAAGCTCGTTATTTTCGAATCTCAAAATGTTATGTCCTAACTCACTGGACGTGGCTTTCCTCTATCATTTCGAAATAATGAGATTTCCTCACAAAATTCGATTTTCCTTCTTAAACGTGTACATCAAATAAATCATGCCTTTAAGGATTGTATTTTTAATTTTACTCGAGTTTTCAAGTTTTTAACAAACAAGACCCGAAAATAATCGATGTGGTACCAATTTTGGGCGTGTGAGGGTGCTAATCATTCCTCACACATAACCGGCTCTTGAACCTGATTTTTGGATTTTGAAGACCAAAATATTTTTCAAAACGGATTTTAAACGTTTTATGGTGATCCAATCACACTGAACAAAAAGATTGGTGGCAACTCCCATATTTCGCTTTCTAAAAATATTTTTCGAGACCTTTTTTCTTTTCGAAAAAAAGACGTTTCGACAAATAGATTTTAACTAGGGCAATAAGGCAAAAGGACAAACATTTTAACCAATAAGCTTAAATCATTTAATTGATACATTAAGGGAAAATTTTAATTATCTTTAATTATATTTATAATTAATATTGTATAAAAAATAATTTATTTTATTAACAATGGGATTTGAACTAGGGTCATAAGAAAAATAAGCAAACATCTTAACCATTAAAGTCAAATTGATTAATTGACATATTAAGGAAGTAATAATATTATATTACTTATATTACGTGTTTTAAAGATTTATCGGATCTATTCCGTACACGCGTCAAATTTGAAAAAAAATACAATAATTCTGTAAAAAAATTCGTGTTTGCTTCGAGTAAGCAAGGAAAATAATAGTTTGAATGTTTCAAAATTTAAATTTAAACCAAAAAAAGCAAAATTTAAAGGCAAAAAAGGCTCGTTTTGGACGAAAACATCGGCAAACCACTTACGACTGTTTGTCAGTGCGTAGATCTTGAAAAATTATTCGAAATAAAAAAATCATCTCAATCGGACAACCGAGCGCAAAGTTATGGTCTTTCAAAGTTTTAGAAACAAAAACATAAGCTTTAATTTAAATTACCAAATTTAAACGCATAGTTTCACATCCCCTTTAACATTTTTAAAATTGTTGGAAGCAAAATAAAATTCAAAAATTATTAAAAATGCAAATATATATATACAAAAGGATTATATCAAATTTGGATATATATGAAATTTCTTATATTTATATAAAATTTGAAAATAAATTAAAAAAATAAAATATGTGAAAGAGCATTAGCGACGTTTTTGAGGAAAACGTTGCTAAAGATCAGAGCATTAGCAGGTTAAGCAATAACGATGTTTTTCTCATAAACACCGTTAATGCTCTTTTTCTATAGAAATGGCACCGTTTCTTCTCCCAAAATTAAACAAAAAATCCCCAATCCCCTGATCTTTCCCTCAAATCCCCAAATCCCAAATTAAAACCCTAACTCTCTCTATCTCTCGTTTCTCCTCTCTCTGTCCCTCAAACCCCAATTTAAACCTTCTTTCTTCCCTTTCAATCGCCGACTGGTATTAATCGAATCCCCAAGGTAATATTACTCTCACTAAAAATTTTCACTTTTTATGAATTTTTGTTTTTGAATCATGGGTTCTTGATTATCAAATCCCTATTCAAATTCGTGGCTTGTATATTTTTTCCTGTTGTAACTTGAAAATTTAGGGCGTAATTTGTTTTTCTTATACGATGGTTAGGGTTTATTGTTTTGTAATTGAGGAGTTTTGGATGTTTAGTCAATGATTTGAGCGGTTGTATGGTTCTATTTGTGATAGATTAAAATCTGAGTTGTTTATGTATTAATTTGTGTATTATAGTTCATTCACAATTTCTTTTCGTAGTTACCCTGTATTTTAACCTAGTTCCTATCTGTTTTTAATTGTTCCGAACACCCTCTTCGGGACTACGATATTAGTTTGAACTTTGAATTATCATTGAACCAATAAGTGAGGAAGAATGTGAGAATTGATTCTGGGTCTCAGTTTTTTTTCCCTTTATTCACATGCTCATCTTGTCATCTCCAATGCTTCCTAAAGAAGAAAGTAAGTACCTTCAAAACACCATCTCATTTTCTATTTTATTTTTTCAAATTGCTTTCACAAATACATTTCTGCTTCTTGTTGTGTTTGTATTTGGTTGTTGTTATAGCATTTATTTGAACTATAACAAATACATTTCTGCTCCTTTCAGAATTAGCTTAAAAATATGACTGTCTTGTAGACTTTCTTATCTTTCTGCTCGATGATTATGCAAGCACTACTGCTGCATTATTAGTTTCCTCTCTTTGTACTTCAACATGACTCTTTGAATTCAACAAACAATTGAAATCCTGTATGACTCTTTGACTGAGGCAAATCTGAAAATTTTTTAGGGTCAAAATTTAATTATTAATATTTAAGTGGTTATAAAGGAAATGGGAATGATGTTGAAGAGTCTTGCCTGGTTACTTGGGCAAAGAACCAGTCTTTTTTATAGTCACTAGTGCCAACTGTGTAAACTAAATCTTCATTGGTATACAATTCTGCATATCTTTCCCAAAGTCCATACTGTCTAAACCTGTCACCACAAAGGTACATTACTACACATATTAACCTGCTGTTTATGCAAAATTAAGAACATAACCACTGAAAAGGATGAAAAGCATAAAAAAATTCTTAAAATCACTTCTTAAAGAAAAAGTGAGGTTTTATGAGCAAAATGTTCATCACTTTAAACACTAAGGATGATCTAAACTCTAATGGTCCCCTTTGTCTGCCCTACTTTATACTGATAAAAAACATTATATGAGAGTAAACCCAAACCTTTACATGTATTAACGATGCCAACTTCTTAAAAAATTAGAAAAAGTTATTCAAGTTGAAAAACACTTTCAACTTCTGTTTTGGTTTGGAACCAAGATTATTGATTCAGTAAAAATATATAAGAATAAGATTGCAGCATGCATAGATCTTTATTATTTTTTACTTTAACTTAATCACTCTCTACGTACAAAATGTTGCTAGTAGCCTTTCTCCTACACAAAATAAAGTAGTAAAAAGGCTAGTGTGCCGTGTGCGGACAGAATGGTTGTTTTGGTGTGATTATATATTATATATGATATCTTTTGGAAGTATAATACCAGTTTTACAGTTGGCCAAAAGCTCCTGTTTCTTCATGAATTTTCTTTGATAATTACTTATGTTGGCCGGATTTTTTTATGCATATACAGTTAAAAGTACATCGTGAAATTTGAGAAGGATTTTGTACCTTCATTGCTCGAGCTACATTCCTTTTGTAATCTTCTCCAATCTCAGGTATTCCTTTTTTACTTTTATTTTGATTCTATAGTGTTTATGAGGTTTCTATTAACTGTTTTGTAATAGTTATTGAGAGTTGTTGCTTTTATAACTACTTTTGTTAGTAACAAATTTAAGTTGAATGAAATAAAAGGTTTAAAACCAACACCGTTAACTTTGTGGTTAAAAGTTATATATACTCTAGCCTACCTAAGATAACACATCTCAACAATAAATATAAATACATTGATAGATTTAATAATTTGATATCATTCAAATTATAACATTAAATAACCTCTAAAATTTGTTTAAGTCACACAATTATAATTAAAAACAATCCAAATATTCGGTTCAAATTAAAATTAACAATTTTAATTATTTAAATGTTTAATTACTAATAACATTTAATTAAATATTTAATAATTTAATTATTAAAAATAACTCAAATATTTAATTAGTTGATTATTTAATTATATTTAATTATTTAATTAGTTATTTATTTACAACTATGTGCATATAAGTACTTCCATAAAATTTTTCCATAATTAAATATTTAATTATTAAAAAAAAACCAAATATAACAACTAAATATGAATATAAGTGAGATTTAACTAAAGAAATAAACTGTGATGATTCTCTAGAGTTTGATGCAAATAAAGAACTTTCATAAAAATTTCCAACACTATAGGCTAGAGGTGTCATATGACACTATAGGCATAAATTTTTCCTACTAAGATTTAAGTAAAATGTTGTCACTAATATATATTTTTAAATTTAAATCTATTTACAACACTTAAGTAACCATAATTTATTGTCAACTTTAGACTTCAAGAACTGCTAAATGGATAAGAGTTGGATGCAATTGTCAAGGGTAAGCGATGACTATCGAAATGGAGTGCAAACTTTTTTAAATTTTGCATTTCAAAATGCAAGCCAAGAGAATATGATTCTTTACCCGTTTAAGAATTGTGGCAACATCAATTGGCATATTCGTGAAGTTGTCTACGAACATCTAGTTGTTGATGGCTTTATTCGGGGGTATAAAAAATGGATTTTTCATGGAGAGTGTACACCAAGTAGATCCTCTTCAACGATTAATTCGGGTTATTCTCATTATGCTCATCATCAGTATGCTAGAGAAGATGACATGGAAGGTATGTTGGTGGAGGCATTTAATATGTACAATTATGGTTTGCAATCGTTTCCACCTGAATTTATTGCATTCGATGATTATGATATTGGTGGAAATGCTTTTACCGAAACAGGAACAAGTGCACCTGATAGAGAGCCAAATGGAGAAGCGGCAAAGTTTTACAAGTTACTTAATGAAATGAATGAAGAACTTTATGAGGGATCAAAATTTTCCTTCTGCATTCGTCTTTTTCACTTAAAATGTTTGGGAGGGTGGATCGGAAACTCTTTTACGCTGCTATTACAATTTTTGACAGATATGTTTCCGTTTGCAAAAATCCCTCATTCATGCAAAGATATGAAGAAACTGATAAATGATTTAGGCCTTGGGTACGAAAAATTCATAGTTGCCCAAATGACTGCATGTTGTATTAGGGTGATCGGAGAAACCAACAGTCTTGTCATGTTTACAGTACATCTCATTGAATGAATAGGAATGCAGAAAATGTGAATAAGGATGAAGGTGAGGCACAGTCAAGAAAGAGGCTAGTAAAGATTCCACGATATTTTCCACTAATACCAAGGCTTCAAAGGCTTTTCATGTTGTCGAAGACGACCGAGTCTATGAGGTGACATCATGATGAATGAATCGATGATGGATTATTAAGGCATTCTGCGGATTCTTTAGCTTGGAAATCATTTGATAATAAATTTTTAAGCTTTGCAAGTGATCCTCGAAATGTGAGGCTTGGGCTAGCATCTGATGGATTTAATCCATTTAAACTCATAAGTACTTCATACAGTACTTGGCCTGTAGTACTCGTTCCTTACAATTTGCCTCTGTGGATTTGCATGAAGCAATCTTCTTTTATCTTATCTATGATTATTCCTAGAGAGAAGTCCCGGGAATGATATTGACATTTATATGCAGCCACTTATTGAAGAGTTGAAACAGTTATGGACGGGTTTTGAAACATATGATGTCTCCAGAAAGGAGAACTTTTATTTACGTGCAGCTCTATTGTGGACTATTAATGATTTCCCGACTTATGCCAATTTATCTAGTTGGAGTACCAAAGGACGTTATGCTTGTCCTTGTTGTGCAGTGCAAACATATTCGAAGTAGTTATATAATGGGAAGAAATTCTCTTATATTGGGCATCGTCGGTGGTTAGATGGAAACCATAGATTCAGATTTCAAATGACTCAATTTGATGGTACCGAAGAGTTAAGAGAAGTTCTTGAGCAGACCATTAGATTTGAAATCTTATTCATGTTGAAAGATATAGATTTTAGTTATGGGAAGATGTATCAACCATCCAACACGTAAAGAAACAGAAGACCGAGGGAGGCGTATGTTGGCGATGTTGATCGGGAGAGTGATGATGAATCTGATGAAGAGGATGATCTTAATGAGGCGGAGTTATGGAAAAAAAGAAGTATTTTTTTATTTGCCTTATTAGGAGCATCATATTTTACGACACAATCTTAATGTCATGCATATTGAAAAGAATGTTTACAAGAACATAATCGGGACAATTCTCAATGTCGATCGAAAGACAATCTTAAGAGTCGATTGATCTAGTTGACATGGGAATTTGGCATGATCTTCATCCCTAATTACTTTCGAATGAAAAATATCGGTTTTCGCCTTTTATTTTTACAATGTCGAAGAAAGAAAAAGAATTGTTCTGCATGGTGTTAAAGGATATAAAGGTCCTAGATGCTTATGCATCAAATATATCTCGATGTGTGAGTCTTAAAGGTCGAAGACTATATTCCCTAAAATCACATGATTATCACATCTTGATGCAAGATTTACTGCCATCTACTTTGCGGTGTTGTATGTCAAAAAGGTGACGTCTTGTATAATTGAACTATCCAATATAATGAAAGTTATTTGTGGCAAAGTTTTGGATGTTGAAGAACTTGAGAAAGTACAAGATCGAGTTGTCTTGACGTTATGCAACTTGGAAAAGATCTTTCCACCTTCGTTCTTCACTATTATGGTGCACTTGTTAATCCATCTCCCTCATGAAGCAAAACTTGGTGGACCAGTTTTCTATCAATGGATGTATCCTATAGAGAGGTGCTAATTAATTTGCAAAGTTTTCATTCATTCATTAATATACCTTTAGTTACAACTTTTGATAATGTTATATATCATATTTAGGTTTCTATGCAAATTGAAGTCTTATTGTCGTAATAAGCGTTATCCAAAAGGATTAATTGTTGAAGGTTACTTAGTAGAGGAGTGTATGACTTTCTGCTCTAGATATTTAGAAGATGTTGAAACAAGACTTAATAGACCAAGTAGAAATGCTTAGGTCAATAATGATATCATAGCTTAGCTGAAACTTATCTATTTCGAAGTTATGGACAACCAATCGGGAAAGTTGAAATTGCATACTTAGATGATATATCTTGGGTACAAGCACAATGATATGTTCTTTTTCACCACGATTCAATTGAATCATTAAGCAAGTAAGTTTTAGAATTTGATAAATATTCATCCTTTTCATTTGTTTATTTTTCGCTAACCAATTTATTTACTTTTTAACATAGTGAATATAAACAACTCTTGAGATCTCGTTCACGCTCCTGAAGATTACAACATCGAGAGATTCATAAGTTATTCACAGAATCTTTTCATGAATGGTTAGGGCAGACAGTATGCAGCTGAAGCTTTCAATGACAAATAATAATGTTTTCGTACAACATTTTAATTAATCAATTTACTTTCAATTCGATAGGTTTGGAGTGGAAAGGACGTCAGTGAAGAAGTTAAATGGCTTTCCCATGGGCCGAATAGAGTAGTAAAAAGATATAATGCCTTCCTGATTAATGGATTCAGGTTTCATACAAAATCTCACGAAATATTAAGGAGGACTCAAAATTGTGGAATAGTTGTTAATTTTTCAATTACAAGTTATGCTAGTGCTAGGTACAGTAATCCTATTGAGGGAAATGTGGAGTATTACGGACTTCTTATAGGCATTATTGAGTTGGATTACTATGGCAAATGGAAGGTTGTTTTATTTCGATGTGATTGGGCTGATGTTAATACTGCTTGCGGAATTAAAAAAGATTAATTTGGTTTTACAATGGTGAACTTCTCTCGATTAATTCACACTGGACAACAATTGATGGACAAGCCGTATGTATTTTCTTCTCAAGTCAAACAAACTTTTTACTCGAGAGATCCAACTGATGAGGGTTGGTATGTTGTACTCCGTAACACCCCTAGAGACTTGTTTGACATGGGAAATGGGAGTAGAGATGACATGGACGAAAGATCAGAAACTTTGTCTTTTTCAGAACAAAACTTAAATGAAACTATCCTTAGTACTAATACACAATTTCAATGGGTTGCCAAGATGTGGATGAAGATATTTACAAATCATAATGTAGTAAGATTTTACGTTTTTAAATAATATGTAATATTATAATTTAAATCTTGATCTTGTTAAATATATCCATTACTATTATTGTTGTAATTAGTTACTAATATTTCAAATTTTTTGTGTATTGTAGAAAATATACCTGGAAGAAAATTTCGAGATCTAAGTATTATCTAAAATATTCCGAATTTGGAAGAAACAAATAGTGATCAACAAACTGCTATCGGAACTTCGAATGTTCCGGAAACTGAAGAAAATCAACATAATGTTAAGTTTAATTTTCATGCATGCTCACTTTTATTTTTTATTTTTGTTTCAAATTTTAATATTATCATATACAATTTTTTAGTTAAATATTCTGAGGCGCAAAACTCTAGGACGTATCCTATTAAAGAATTTATACAGTCTAAATCCTGAGGAGCGTGTCAAAGTATCTGCAAATAGTCATGGTCATCTTGTTGGATCAGAAGCTTGACTTTTGAGAGGATACTTGAGCATCGTAGCATGAAATGATAGTCTGTTGCCAATCAACTACAAGTCATGGCATCATATGCCTGATAGTAACAAAAATCGAGCTCTCGATAATATTAAGGTAATAAAGTGAATGTAATTTATAATACTTTGGCTTAATTTTAATTTATATTTACTTTCTAAATTTGTGTTATTTGCAGGAGAGATTTATTTTAGAGGTCTCGGACGACTATGTGAAGAAATCATTAGGAAAGAAATGGAGAGACCATAAGAGTACTATAAAGAAAGATTATTTTAAGAATAATATGAGCCTCGAAGATAAATTGCAAAATGTTCCACCGGGAATGCGGAGGTACCAATGGGAAGAACAAGTTAGATTTTGGAGCTCAAAGAAAGGAGAGGTATTATGTACTACTAAACTCTTATAATTATTTCGATTTATAGTATTTATTATATATGTAATAATAATTAATGTAGAATCGTAAGCGTGTTGGAACTACAAGTAGGCAAAAACAAAAATTTACGCACACAGCTGGATCGAGAAGTTTTGCTTGTGTAGTTGCTAATGAGGTATTTTGAATTTATTAATTGTGTCAAATATTAATTACTTTCTACTAACTAATATTTTTTCTACTGTAATGTAGGAATAATCATCAGGTCAAAAAGTTGAACGCCTTTAACTTTTTGACATTACACATAGAAAGAAAGATGGATCTCCTATGACTTCTGAAGCTACAGAAATTATGGTATATTTACTTAATAAATTTTGAATTATTTTAAATATTTATCATATTTAATTATAATGGTTAAATTAGTCGTTTGTAATGCAAATAATGCCAAGTTATGTTGCATTTGTTTGATTATATATTTCGTTTCTAACTCCTTGATTAACTTATTAGGATAAATTAAAGGATAAGAAGGCGGAGTATGAAGCGATGGCTTCAAGTGATAGTTCGATTAATCTAGAGGACATTGATAATTGAGTTATTACTGAAGTTTTGGGTCCTGAAAGGTATGGTCAAGTTCGATTTCAAAGATCTTTTGTTAGCCCATCCCGATATTTTGG
Source organism: Gossypioides kirkii (assembly GCA_005610355.1). Classification (NCBI taxonomy): domain Eukaryota; kingdom Viridiplantae; phylum Streptophyta; class Magnoliopsida; order Malvales; family Malvaceae; genus Gossypioides; species Gossypioides kirkii. Next base: position 9,907,693 of record CP032245.1, read on the forward strand.
ATCCAACTCGCAGAGATACATGCCTTCAGGGAGTCAGGATCAAGCTGAAGTTCAAAGGTTAAGAGATTAAATGGCTTAGATGCAAGAGAGCACAGTTGAGCAAATTGCTCAACTTAAAGAGGAGGCTACAGCGAGAGAAGTAGAGGTTCAAAGAAAATATCATGAACTCCAGTTACAACTTAAAGCGGATGCAGCAGCGAGGGAAGTGAAGTTAACAACGAAGGAAGCAGAGCTAATAAGAAAGTATGACAAACTGCAGCTACAGCTTCAAAATATGATGAAAATGTTTCAACTGAATCTGTCATCTTAGACTTTTGTTTTTTCTTATTGTGAGAATAATATACACAATACTACTTTTGAACATATTATTTATTTATTTATTAATTTAAATCATATGCATATTTCTTTCGTTTATCATTTACAGATTTGAAGTTATTGGTTGGATTTGAATTTATAAGAAAAAATGTTGAAAATTCGGATTTTATGTAAATTAAAATGAGCTGTTAAAATCTGTGAATTTTAGCGACATTTGTGGAGAAAGCGTCGTTAAAGACCATGTTCTTTAGCAGCCTCTGTGGAAAAAGCGTCGCTAAAGGTCATGTTCTTTAGCGGCGTTTGTGGGGAAAGCACCGCTAAAGATCATGTTCTTCAGCGGTATTTATGGGGAAAGAGCCGCTGAAGACCATGGTCTTCAGCGGCGTTTGTGGGAAAAGCACCGCTAAAGACCATATTCTTTAGCGGTATTTGTGAAAAAGCGCCGCTAAAGATCATGTTCTATAGCGGCATTTTTCCTAATAAACGCCACTATTTTTAGCGGCATTTTTTGTGACGCTTGCAAAAGCACCGCTAAATGTTTTAGCGGCGCTTATAAGCTCAAAAAAACCCCGCTAAAAACTTGTTTTCCTGTAGTGTAGATGATAATCGTTGAACTTTCACAATAGTAACTTTCTCATAATTATTCGTGTCAAGTTATATATTCTAAGCTAACAACTAAAGCGAGAAAGCACTATTATTCATGCCTATTCAAACTTAAGTATAGAAATATGATCATCTAGATCTATTAAAATCTTATGATAACTAAGGTCAACCTTACAATTTAATCAACATAACAATAGAATACTCCAAAAAATGTTTTATGGAATATTAGTTAGAGACATCACATTATTTTATTTACTATAATCAAGGTTTCCATAGAAAATTTCATCCGCAAAGAAACAAATAGCCATAAGCTTTCCATAGAAAATTTAATCCGTAAAGAAACAAATAGCCATAAGCTATGTCATATGCAGTTGGATATATATTCAGTACAAATATATTTAACTTTTTTTTTCTAAGTTTTTCATATGACATATCCAAATATTAAACATGTGCTTCTAGTGTCAAAAATAATAATCTAATAGGCAACGTAGTACATTTGATAAAGGTCATAAAATAAAATAATTTTTTTAAAAAATGATTACTTTATTTTTAATCATGTCAATGACATATGTTATGAAAGATATACATATTTAAGTAAAAATTATTCAAGTTGTTGATACTTCAATCTTATTCAAAACCTTAGATCATAAACAAGCATATAATGAAATATATAAAACATAAATTCATATTTAAATACGGGAAAAAATGAGCATCATTTTAATTTTTTTTCATTAAAAATATTGAAATCTCAAAATCTTTCAAGTACACAGAGAAATTCACATACCTTAACTTTGTTACTTCAACAAAAACGTTGTACGTCTAGATTACTTGTTCTCCAACAAAATATTGAATACTATCGAGCAAGCTCGTGCTGATAACATGTTATAAACAAAAATAATAGATAAAGGATGGATATAAGAATATGAGAATTTGTATTGCATTTTATATTTTCCTCTAATTTACAAGTAGCATACTCCTCTCTCTCTATATAAGGAGATTCAACTCTTCATATTCTAATACATAAATAGGAAAAAGTAGTTACAAAAATATGAAAGGTTAAAGAAGATGGAAGATTAAAGATATGAAAGGTTAAAGAAGATGGAAGGTTAAAGGTTAAACGAGATGAAATGTTGAATATCCATTTAATAATATTCATAACAAAAACAATATCTTTCTTTTCTTTTTTTTTAAATTCGGGTTGGTTCGGGTCAAAAAGTTTTACTCAAGGCCTAACTCGTTTTTTAAATGGATATTATTTTTTTCTCAAACCTATTTTTTGGATCTATATATTTTTTTTCTAAACCCCACTTTTCGAGTAGGCTTTCGAGCCGGGCCGGTTGGCCCGATCCATGGGCAGATCTAGACAATTTCAAGATCTTATTAAAATATGTAAGGATTTTTTTATTGCGACAAATATATAAGGGTTTAAAGTTAGCAGATATTTGAGGTTAAAAAAATCAAAATAAAGGCGAAGTTGATGTCTATTTAAATTTTACCATAAGTTTTTATTAATTTTATTAATAATATATAAAAGATAAAAGTTTCGTCATAATAATATAATTTATTTTAAATAAAAGATATTTTAGTAAAATTTTCAATTAAGTTGATGTCTGATTGAATTATAACACTTAACTCAATCAAAAATTTAAAGATAGTAGAGATAAATTGGTGGTTGCCAAATGGCAGTTAAGAGGAACGTAAGGAAAAAAAAGTACCATACATTTGGATATTTCCTAAGCGACCATTTGTATGAGTGGTGAGATTAAAAATAATAATGATGTTGAGATTGATTATTGTAAAGATGATATTAAGTATTGTAACGATGGGTTTAAAATCGATGTTAAGATATGTGTTGAATATAATTATAGTGGTGGTGATGAGGTGAATCATAACGACGAAAGAAAATTACCATTAAGGACATTATTTAAAAGGGGTTAAGTATATAATATAAATAGATTTATTTGATATTTTAAAATTAATAAATTAATAAAAATTTTAAATATATTTATATCAAATAATAATTTCAACAATAAATAATTAAAAATAACAATATATCAAAAGCATTATTCATTATACATATATATTTTTATGTGAAACAATAATTTTATAAATATAAATAATAATATAAATAACTCTACAACTTCACCATTTCAAGCTTCTAATTCCCAACATTCAACAATCCAATATTTTTAATTTCAATCTGCATTTTCTTTTTTTCTAAAAACATATTGATGATTATAATTTCTTCTAGTTTGTGTTTATTAAATAAGTTCCAACTTTTTTGAATATTTTATATAAAGTATTATATCTTTTATTATGAATGGTTATTTTATGTTTCTTTTACTATTATATTTTAAAAATTATTTATTTTTAAATTATATAAATTTATATTATTTTAATAAATTGGGTTTAAATAATATATATATATATTTTTTATAATTCATGTTGGAGGTCCATGAAATATAAAAAATAGTTATTTAGTTTTCAACAAATTTAACAAATTTAGTCATCAATGTTTATATTTTTTTTTTAGTTCAAAATTTTAAAAATTCAATAAATTTAAGCCTCATCATTTACAAAATTTATCAATTTAATTCTATTTTTAAAAATTTCAAAAAAAAATTATTTTTAATATTTTTTACGCACTTCCAAAACTTGCTAAACAAAAAAAAAATCTAACATCATTTGAATTGTGCTCATTTTAAACTAATGTCACCTAATATGATAAAAAAACAAATTGGCTTAATCTAACTATTTAAGTATCATTTTTTAAATTAATATCATATTATTTAATTAAATTCCTCTAAAAATTAATAATTTTTAAAAATATTATAAAACAATTGTTTTAATTATTTTCTTATTTAAAACAACTTAACCTCCAAATAAAGAAAATAATACAATGTAAAATCTTTATGGAATGAAAACCCTAGAAAATATTTTTTTTGTCTTGTTTTTTTTCGATTTGGACTTGCTGCCAATAACTTCCAAATTTGGGTAGCTTAAGTACGTTCGTCAAATGACCAAGTCCCAAAAATTCTAGTCTAATAATTGAAAATAGGATTTGAACTGAATCAAGAGAGATAATTTTGTCGATTTCATGTCTCATGAGGATGTTCAATTTTATTTTTTTTAACACACGTCAATTCATTTTGTGTTCATTTCTTTTTGAATATATATATATTTTAATCCATATGTTTTGAGCTTTTATTTATAATTTACGCATACTTTTTAGATTTTTAAATTTTTTATTCAAGAATGAATTTTTAAAATAATATTTTTCCTTTGAAATTTTTAAAATTGAAATTAAATTGAAAAAATTTGTGAATATTGAGAGTTAAGTTTATTGAATTTTTTAGAATAAAAATAAAAATAAAAATGTTAATGAATATTGAGCATTAAATTTATTATTATTATTATTATTATTATTATTATTATTATTTATTTTTCAAGGTATCTACTGGAACGAGTCTAATAACTAATCATCCACATTCTATACAAGGTAGAAGTTTTCAGGTTTCTTCAAGAAATACTAGCAGTCTTGTTTGTGGGGATTTTGGCATGGATTTACCAGGTGATCCAACCACCTCCCCCCAAGATATGCGGCTCTCCGAATGGTCCCCCTGTGACAGCACCAAGAATAAGGCTTAAAGATGGAAGGCATTTAGCCTACAAAGAGCACTGTGTTCCGAGAAATGTGGCCAAGTATAAAATTATCTATGTGCATGGTTTCAGGTCCGGTAGGCGTAATGTTGTTGCAGCTACTCTTTCTCCGGTACTTACTAATTGGCTTACTTTTTATTTATATTTCTGTCTCTTGTCTATGTTTTATTGTTTAATATGTTAAAATTTTAGTGTTCTATGATCTTTAGATGGTATCTTTCAGGAAGTTATTGAAGAGTTAGGGGTCTACATTGTGTCTTTCGACAGAACAGGTTATGGAGAAAGCGATCTGAATCCAAAGCGAACAGTAAAGAGCATGGCAATGGATATCGAAGAGTTTGCTGATCAGTTAGGACTAGGATCCAAATTCTATGTAATTGGCTATTCCATGGGAGGGCTGGCAGTATGGAGTTGTCTCAAGTACAAACCTAACAGGCATTTTTGCCCGAGATAGTAAATTAGCGCATCTAGCAGTCACCTTATTGATGTTTTCCTCGTGTCGACAACGTATTTGTGACTCCAAACAGGTTAGCTGAAACAACACTATTAGCTCCAGCTGTTACTTATTGGTGGCCTAATTTTCCTGCAAATGTATTGAATGAAGCCTTCAATCAGAAGTCAAGACAAGACCAGTGGGTTTTTCGTGCTGCTCACTACGCCCCCTGGCTTGTTTACTGGTGGTACACTCAAAAACTGTTCCCTGCTTCTAGTGTTTTAGCCAACAATTCTGATGTATTGTCCAGTCAGGACAAAGAGATTATGTCTAGAATTTATTCGAGAAAGGATTTCGTGGTACGTATTTCTTAAAAGAGGTGCCTTCCACGTTTTCACTTCTTTTTAGCAATATGAATCGGCCAAAGGAAAAGGCAGATTACAAGGTATTTGAACTTATTGATTCACAGTGTTTTATGCTGTCTCTTGCAGTCACAACCAGATACAGAGCAAGGAGAGTTCGAGTCCCTTCATCGAGATCTTATAGTTACACACGGAGCATGGGAATTCGATCCTCTGGATCTGGGAAATCCATTTGCAAACAATGAGGGTTTTGTACACCATTGGCATGGGGATGAGGATAAGATCGTGCCGATTACAATGAACCGCTACATTGCGGAACAACTTCCCTGGATTCAGTACCATGAAGGTTCAGGTGGTGGGCATTTCTTTCCCCTAGCTGATGGGATGTCCAATGCTATCATAAAGGCACTTTTAGTTGGAGAAAAATAGTGAGTAATGGGCTCTATCTATCTGTTCATCTCATGCCTGAGATTTTGCAATTTAATCTCAAAATTGTTACCATTTGAGGATGCTATTTCCCCCCTGAGATTTGTCTTGGAAACTTGTTCGTTTTGACATTGAGTATGCCTAACAAGGATGATGTATTTTTTGTCGATGTCATCAAAAGATATAGGTTTGCAATGTTGAGGAGGCCAAATCCATCATGCATAGCAATAGAGAGGGGCGTAAGTGTAACTGGGTCCATCATTAAACTATTCCTCAAGCCTCACGATTATTTCTCCTTCATAGACAAAACCGTAGCACATACCATGATCCAGAAACTATAAGATGCCTTCATGGAAGAACCTAAAGTTCTATCATTTTCAAAGGGATTAACAGAATATCAACCAGTTAGATGCAATACAAAAATGAAATTCAACTTCGTTATTTCAAAATAACTTATGTAATGTAACAAGAACATCAAAAAAATGATATGGTATAGACAAAACGATTAGAATACACCTAGCTAGCATCTGTGATACAACAATATGCGAACCTATACTAATACGATGAGTTGGCAGCAACTCCTATAAATGACATGGAAACATTTTTCCTTGTAGCTTATTTTGAGTGGTGAATTAGGAAAGCAAGCATCTTGGAATCATGAAGGTTAGTTATAATCTTATCTAATTACAAGGGTGTTGAAATTCTCAATTACCACCCTTCTTAGCTGTGCTACCAGCAGTTGTCATGAAAGATTCGCCGCATCCACATTGCCCTTTGGAGTTTGGGTTGATGAAAATGAACTCAGCCCTGTGAAGAAACGATGAAATACAAATTAGAACTGAAGAAAATAAAGATGCACCAGATTCATAACAGGATGTGTACAAAATCAACAACAAATACAAGCCAGTTTCTGCAACACAAAGCATAACAGTTCATTTATATACATATAAAATATGGTTACGCCTTGCATGTGACATAACTCCGTACATGCAACATTCTTTTTTATCCAGTTAAAGAAGAGACCGAAATCATGCTTGAAAACATATGCGCACACTAGCACAAACAGAGGACTTCGATCGACGGATCACCAGCAAGGTAAATGTGAGAAAAATGTACAACATATGGTCCACTAAGCAGGAACGGGACGGTGGTAATGGAGCAGCATTCTGTGTCTATAAACCACTGTGAGCAACAATAAGAATGCTACAGTGAAGGCTAAAATGGGAACCGGTAGAGTGATCATAAGCCACAAGACGCAGCCATGTTCAAAGAAATGATGATAAACAGATAAGAACCACAAAGGTGAAAATGGTTGAAATGGAAATGAAGAACAAGACATGATTGCACGACTGAAAACTAAATTGAATATATCCATGTAATGATTCAAGGTAGAAAAAGAATTACATCCCAGTTTCCACCATGGAAATACACAAACACAAATAAATGGTTCATTTTCCTGACTACTGATTGATCAAACGCAAGTGCTTTAAATCTCATTTATATTTTTCACCTTACTAATGACTGCTAATTGATCATATAAGAACATAAAAAATTATAATCAAATAAAAAAAATGATACAACAAACATATAAAATAAAAAAATAAAACTACTAAAATATTAATTGTTTGATACCTGAGTTTATCATCTACAAAATCCATCTTGGTCCCAATCACATGCATCAAAGCTTTTGGATCAATTAGTATTTTAACGCCCTTGTCCTCAACTAATTCATCAAACTTTCCTTTCTCATCTATCAGTCAATTCCATAAAATAAAATAAAAAATCAGTTTTCCAATTTTTTATTCATTTCACAAATAAGAGAACAGATCTGATAGAAGGGCGAGAATAAGAGACGAACCGGCGTAATTGAGGGTGTAAGATAAACCGTTGCATCCACGAGCCTTAACACCCAACCGAAGGAACGATCTTTGGCGCTGTTGAAGAAGGTGATGTATTCTGGAGGCTGCTGCGTCGGTCAACGTCAGAACTCGACGCCTCAAAGCCGGTTGCCCGATTTTCTCTGCGGCGGTCGCGAACAATCGAGAAGCCATGGATTTGTGAACAAATCTAGGCGAGGCCACTATCATTTTTTCTGTTTATATTTAATTTTTAAAAAAAAGTTAAATTCACAAATAATCACTCAACTATAAAAATTTTACAATTTAAGCATTTATATTATATAGTTAGATCATTTTGGACAAATAAAAATCGGCAAGCTGACATGATAGTTAAAAAGTCAATATAATAATAAATTTAACTTTTAATTTTTTTATATTATATTAATTTAGTCATAATCTTAAAAAATTACTCAAATCAAAAAATATATGTAAGAACCCGTGTATTAACCTGATAGTCAAGAGTGTTTATTGTTCAAGTGTAGTCTGAGTTCGAATCGAGTCAATCGCGCTGTTATTAAAATTTTACCCTCCTAATATATCAAATATATGTAAATATTTTCAAAAAATATAATAATAATTTTAAAAAAATATAGAAATAAAAATATTTTAAAATATAATAATAAATTTAATATTTATATAAAATAAAAATCCCTATCCCATGCCACTCATCTCGCTTTTCCCCATCGGTTCTTAGGGTTGTTCAATCAGTTAATTGATCCGAACTACTATTAATTAAATTAATTGATCTTTTTAATCCGTTAATCGAACTAGATTTTTTTCAAAAAAATTAATCGAACTGAACGTTTTCAGTTAATTCGATCGGTTAACCGAAATTTATATGTTTTTTTATTTTTATTTAAAACAAATATAAACCATAAAAAAATTAACCGAATTAACTGACCGATTTTTGGGTTAATACTTATATATTATAATATTATTTATTAAATTTGATTAATTCAGTTAACCGTCGATTTCGAATCGAATTAACCGTTAACCGAATTTTTAAAAAATTATTAGCCGATTTTTTTTTAAATAATTTAATTAACCGATCGATTAATCAAATTAAATTAATTTTACCCGAAATTTAAAGATACCTATAGGTTCCCCTCATCTGGATTTGAACAACGAAGGCAGTGGGCCAAATTTTGTATCTCATGGACATGGTGAAATTGGGGAACAGTGTCAACCCCTGATCCAAAGTTGAGCGTTGTCTCCACCATCCCCAAATAATAATGCTCATAATTTTTGTATCTAGAACAATCAAGGCCATTCTAGTGGCCACAAGGAGCCTCTTCTGTTATGTAAAGTTAAAGGCAGCCCAATTAGTTGTTGCAAAACCTAATTTTATAATACTTAATTTGCAGCAAGAACAACAAAGAGGGATGGGGATGGGGATGGGGATGGGGATGGGGATGGGGATGGGGAAGGAACGGGTAGGGTGGGGGATTTTTATTTTATTTAATATTAATATAATATACTTATTTAATATCAATACAAATATTAATATAAAATTTAAATTTATTACTATATATCTTTTAAATATTATGTATTTTATATATTTCTTTAAATTTTTTAGAATTAGGATCAATTTAAAAATGTTTGTAAATTTCGAGAGTTAATTTTTTTAAATTATGATTAAATCAATTTAACATGTAAAAGTTGAGGATTAAGTTTGTTATAATATTATTTTTTAACTGTTAAGTCAGCTTATCAATTGTGATTTTAGTGAGAGTTATCAAAATGACTGATTTATGTAACGTGAGTGCTTAGTAGGTTTATTTACTGTACTTTTTTTTTAATATACTGGTGTGATTACATGGTAGTATCTGTTCATATTTTTTAACCCTTTGACAACACATACACAACTTGCACACACAGATGCTCGAACCCGAAACCTTTAAGATGAACAACATTCTTTTTTCCACTAGATCTATTCATTGGGTTCACCGTACTTATTTTTTAAAAAAAGAAATATCATTCTTTTTGTTTTCTTAAAATTTAATATAACATTTGACATCTAAATTTGATTTTCTTACTAAATTAGTATCTAAATGAACTTAAAAACCCTAAGTATTAAGCTACTAAGGATTTTTTCTCCATTTAAAAGTTTAATTTATACTTAAACCATAAGACTTAAATTATATTCTTTTTATTAAATTTGATATCTAAATTTTTTTATTACAAGTTTAAAAGGTATCTAAACTATTCTTTATTACCTAAATTATATGTTAAAAGACTCTTAATAAATTATTTTGTCACATGTGATATTTTTAAATTAAAAGAAAAGTTAAATATAAAATTGATATTCAAACCTATCAACTTCTCTCAAATTGATATTTATAATTTATTTTGTTTCAGATTGATATTTAAATTTTTTTTCCTTCACTATATTAATACATGAGACTAACCCTGTTAATTTTTATTAATGTGGCAGCGCTACCTAATCGAGTGCTACCACGTCGCATCCTTTTGTACCTTTTTTCCCTCCTTTTTTTCCCCTTTACTTTTCTTTTCTTATTTTTTTTCTTTTTCTGGCATCATCTTTCTTCTTTCCTCACTTTCTCACCATCCAGTCAATTCTAAGTTGAAAAGCTTTGTTAAGTTATCAAATTGTTGAACTAATACCAGAAAAAATTGCATTCAATTTATTTCCCTAGAACAATTTCTACTATGTTTATTTTTCAGAAATTAAGAGAAAAAACAATTAAGCATCTGAAATTAAACTCATTGGAAGTGTCTCTGGGCTATCCTCAGCAGCTTCTTTATGTTCAACAAACATCTAAAATCGGAACCAAAATATTCATGGACTTCATACATTTTAACAGTAAGAACCTTGGAAGAAGAACCACCCCAAACCTTATATTCTTTTGTTGATTCTTTTACTCTTCCTCCTGAAAAAAAAATAAAGGAAAAATATATAATTCAAATAGCAACGATTTCGAAAACCCATGTTTTAATTTCCCACTTGAATTCATACCAAGTTTAGTTTTAATGATCGAACGCAGCGATTAAGGGCATTCCCTTGTTGTCCTTCCCAAAAACTCAAGGACCGAAGCCAAACTAGGCGGCGACGAAATGAGGGAAGAAGAGCCACCATAAAGCTCACCGCCAATCTTGAATTCCTTGAGCTTGAGGTTTAATTTACTTTTGCATCGTTTTCGGGTATGGGCCCAAGAGGTTCGTCAACCGCAAGCTCAAATCAACCTCATAATTGCCCTTTGATCCATCAGGACATCGACGATCAGTCTTCTCCGCGGCGACGACCAACGATTCACTGCATTTCAAGATCTTGACCTGGCCCATCACTAGATTCTTCTCTGGGGTTTAGTTACCATGGATTCAAATTGTCTTTTATTAATCGATTTGAACCCTATGTGGCTCCTCTTTCTAGAAAAATTATGGTTAGATTTGGACTCCAAAAAGAAAACTTACCTATGGGTTAGTTTGAAAAGGGGAGGGGAAGTGGGGAGGGTTGGTTCATGGTGGCTAGAAAATGGGGAGGAAAATGAAAAGGGTTTAAGAAATGTGATTTTGGTGGTGATTGGGTAGTGAGAAACTGAGAAAATTTTTGGGGTTCTTGACAGAAGAAAGAAAGGAGAAAAGATGAAGCCAGAAAAAGAAAAATAAAAAAAAAAGAAAAGAAAATGGAAGAAAAGGAGGGAAATAAAAAAAAAAAGAAAAAGAAAAAAGTACAAGAAGATGCTACGTGGCAATATGCAATTGGCCAGCACTTTCACATTGTAAAAAAATTAACATTATTAATCTCAAGTGTCAATATAATGGATGAAAAAAAAAATTGAAGTATCAATCTGGGATAAAAAATTACAAATATCAATCTGAAAGAAGTAGAAAAGTTCGGATACCAATTTTTCATTTAACCCAAAAGAAAAATAAGAAAAAAAGAAAAAAAAGGGAGAAAATAAAAAAATAACAAAAACAAAGATAAAAAGATATACAAAAAAAAGTTACGTGACGACGTGCGATTGGCCAATACTGTCACATCAACAAAAAATTAACGCGGTTAGTCTCAAATACCAATATAATGGATGGAAAAAAGTTCAAATATCAATCTGAGATCAAAAAAACCATAAGGATCAATTTGGGAGAAATGGACAAATTTAAATATCAATTTTATATTTAACCCAAAACTTTATATAATCAAGTGACTAAAACCGGAACACCATCATAATTGAATTATCATTCATATAGTTTATAATGACTATGCCAGCCGCTTCAAAGTTAACGCTTTCATAGTTTAATAATTAAAATAAATACATGCAAAAAATTAAGTGACTAATTAAGTAGTTTAGCCAATTTAAAAAAAATAAAGAAATGGAAAGAAAGAAGACGTTGGGGAGAGCAAGAAAACAATAAATGAGTAAGAGAAAATAATAAATATATAAAAAATTACAATAACTTATTTGGCCCTTTAACTTTATTAAACAGTTATTTTAGTCCTTAATTTAATTTTTTTTTCTTTTAGTACTTAAACTTGTAATTTTTTGTCAAATCACTTTAAAATGAATGAAAAAAATTAATATTTTTTTAACTTTACTGACGTGACATACACGTGGTTTGTCACGTGAATGACACGATAGAATTCAATTAATTTTAAAAATTTTAAAAATATTAAAAAATATTTTTTTACAAAATCTATACTTTTTAAATAATTTTAATGATTTTTAATTTTTTATATATTTTTTAATTTTTCAAATTAAAAAATAAATAAATTGAATTCTAATGTTCTAATAACGCGACAATCCACTTGTATGTCACGTTGGTAAAGTTAAAAAATGTTAACATTTCCATTTATTTTTGAGTGATTTGACAAAAAAATGTAAATTTAAAGTCTAAAAAAGCCAAAAATAAATGGAATGCTGAAATTATTTTTTTTTATAAAGTTGAAAAACCAAATAAATCATTATGCCTAAAAAAAGAAAGAAAAAAATAATTAGCATAAAATTAAAAAATTATTAAAATTAAAGACATGATATTCATGTATTAATTAAATGATTTCCGTCACTCGTAATGCCTAATAATGATACAATAATCAAAATGTTACAAATCGATAAGGCTTAATGACTTTTTCATAACAAATTAAAATTCAGTAACTAAATCGTAAACTTGACCAAACATAAGTGAATATCTTTGTAATTTACCATAAGAAAACACTCAAATCTTAATAATTTAAAAGGTAATATAATCAAATCCACAAACCTTCAAACTCTGCTGTTCTGAAAGATAAAATATAAGAAATACAACAACAATAAAACCATTAAAAAGTTGTGATAGAGAACCGAAAATCGACAAGAAGACTATGCCACCACCAACCACCTCTAATTTCCGAACCCATTTTCCGGAGTCCAGCAGTGTTTAATCTTTGAAAAACTTAAGTAAGCATGCATGTTTTTCTTTAACATATTTTCAACAAATTTCACTTGAAACTGCATTTGCTTAGCCAGGTTATATGTAGCTGCCCACTTACCCAATATATGCTTGTCGAGATCCTCAACTGGCACATCTTCCATCTCTTTGACTGCAGCGGAGACAAAGAGTAGAATATTTTGATATGCACCGCTTGTAGGTTCACCACGTTCGTCTTCGATTTTGTTAGCAATAGATTTCAGGTAATCTGGAATATTACCTTCAACACTGTCTTTCGCATCATTTAAGCTTGAGAAGTTTGAAAATCCCACGTTGCAATTGTACTTGTTAACAAGTTCCTTTTCTAAATCTTCCATATCCTTATCCCAAAAAGCCATGGAAAAGCCTTAGAAAACTAAAACAACAACAATAGAACAGGCAAGTGTCAAGAAATCAGAGAAAACATTATATATGCAATCATTACTTGTGGTGCAAGTAGCAACTATTGTACCTCCTCTTCTAGGGTCTTTAAGCTAATGTCCTGAAATTTAAGAGCAACAAATAAATGATCGAGATGGACAGCAGTCAACAAAGATAAGTCTAAAGCTTATGACGTGTGCACTGATACATGAGAATAGATTATTTTGTATAGAGAATGCTGTAAAGGTCAAGTGTTGTGTTACTTGTCTTTAATTTTGATGGAAGACCATAAGTTCTATTAGCTGATTAATCTATATGAAACTTATATACATTATATCCATGACAAGAATTTTGCAAACCTTAATAAGGAAGGTTTCTGCAAGCTTAGCTGTTTTTGCTGAGTCCTGAAAAACCCAAGTTTAAGTTAGGATAAAAGGTAATATTTGAGGATTGTTACATTGGAACATGGATCTTAATATATAGGAGGATATGAAACAATTCATTGAAATCATTCCATCAAACAAACAAACTTATGGTACCTTTACTCGCTCTTCATCTAATTTCTTAATGTCCTTTTCTATTTTTTCTAATCCCGGAAGTGCTTCCATCTTCATCCTATCATCATTCGTAGACCGCTTTGGCTTGAGCCGTTCCTTGTCCTCCATCTTCTTGATTTCCATCTTTATGTTGTCCAGGTCAGACCGAGCGGGCCATTTGCTTAGGATTTGGTCGAGGGTTTGGCCTATTGGTAGATGGGGAAATGAAATATCGTGTTGGATCACAGAACCCAACAATGATATATAAGATTTCGTGCCTCCAAGTTGGTCCTTCATATACCAAATTTACACAGGCCAAACAATAGTTAAGAACCTAAAGCAAAGATACTAATAGTAATACTATGAATTAAGATGAAGTACTAGTAACAGAGTTGTTTAGATTTACGTTCTTTATCCGTCGATGAACTCTATCCCTCAAATTTTTTAGTACTTTCAGAACAGATCTCTCCTTGATAAGTTCTTTTACAGGGACATCTTTTCCCTTTGGTTCAGTTCCACACCTTCTCTTGGTGCTTCTTCCTTTTTCCTTTGCTTTGGGAGCTGGCCGTTTCCTTTGCCTCCTGGTCATCCCGTTCTTGTCATCAGGGTCTTCCCAAATGTCACTCTCTTGCCCAGACTCTTTACCACTATGCAGACTTCCTTGGAATTGATCAACAGCTGCCTCGTCAGTTGCACTTGATTCCCCAAAAAGCCATGGAAAAACCTTAGAAAACTAAAACAACAACAAAAATAGAACAAATCAATGTCAAGAATTCAGAGTAAGCATTATATATGCAGTCTTAACTTGTGGTGCAAGGCAGCAGCTATCGTACTTCATTTTCTAGGGTCTTCAAGCTAATGCCCTGAAATTTAAGAGCCACAAATAAATGATCAAGATGGAGAGCAGTCAACAAGGACAAGTGTAAAGCTTATGACGTGAGCATTGAAACATGAGAATACGTTATTTTGTTTAAAGAATGATTGTAGTCAAATCATAAAAATATTAGATATTGGCACCAATCTTGG
This sequence comes from Gossypioides kirkii, assembly GCA_005610355.1. Lineage (NCBI taxonomy): Eukaryota > Viridiplantae > Streptophyta > Magnoliopsida > Malvales > Malvaceae > Gossypioides > Gossypioides kirkii. The sequence goes on from CP032245.1 coordinate 9,922,736, forward strand.
GTTAGCTGTACAGGTCAAGTGTTGTGTTACTTGTCTTCAATTTTTATGGAAGACCACAAATTCTATTAAATGTTTTAACTTTTATGAACCTTATATTTTGCAATATTTATGTTCAGCAAGAAATGCACACGTTTTTTTGTGGAAAGTTAACAGAGAAACTGAGATTTTATGAAGTCATACCTTAGTAAGGAAGGTTTCTGCAAGCTTAGCTGTTTTTGCTGAGTCCTGAAAAACTCAAGTTTAAAAGTTAGGATAAAAGGTAAAATTTGAGGATTGCTACATTGAAACATGGATCTTAATATATAGGAGGATATGAAACAATTCAATGAAATCATTCCTTCAAACAAACAACTAATGGTACCTCCACTCGATCTTCATCTAATTTCTTGATGTCCATTTCTATTTTTTCCAATTTCGAAAGTGCTTCCTTCTTCATCTCATCATCATACGTAGACAGCTTTGCCTTGGGCCGTTCCTCGTCCTCCATCGCCTTGATTTCCATCTTTATATTGTCCAGGTCAGACCGAGCGGGCCATTTGCTTAAGATTTGGTTGAGGGTTTGGCCTATTGGTTGATAGAGGTCTGAAATTTTGTGTTGGATCACTAAAGCCAACAACCATATATAAGATTTCACGCCTGCAAATTGGTCCTTCATATACCAAATTTACACAGGATAAACAATAGTTAAGAACCTAAAGCACAGATACTAATAGCAAAACAATGAAGTACTAGGAACAGAGTTGTTTAGATTTACATTCTTTATCCGTCGATTTACTCTATCCCTCAAGTTTTTTAGTACTTGTGGAACAGATTTCTTCTTGATTAGCTCTTTTACAGGGACTTCTTTTCCCTTTGGTTCGATTCCATGCCCGCTCTTGTTATTCTGCTCTTCCCCAGTATCACTCTCATAATCATCACCGGCGCTGTTGATGGACGAGAGATCAAATATATCATCCTCCGCACTCGTCATCTTTTAGGAATCTGGTTATATTTTTGACACCAACAAGGTAACAAGTTAATAACTGTAGTAAGATTTTTGAATAAGGAAACTCGGATCAGATCATTTAATGCACCGGAAACATCAATTTGGGCAGTCAACTATGATTCAACGGCTTCTTTCAGACAATCACATGAATAAACTAACAAACCATAAAATAAGAAACTAACAAACCAGTAACAAAAATCAAAACAGGAACGCACAATTTCCTTGGAAAATTAAAGCAAGTTTGCAAATCAAAAGCAACATATATGATATACGAACACTAATTATTACTCACTTGTGTCAGCTGAGAAGAAGAGATGGCGGCTGAAGAAGAAATTGAAAGTAAAAGCAAAAACATTTCATTGTGGGATTTAAGAACGGTGTAGGAAGAAGGCCTTCGCTACCCTGCGCGCGAGAAATCCTGAAATGCTATGTCATAGAAATTTCTTAAACTGTAGCGCGTTCATATATGTTATACAAAGGTTTTATTCATAAATATATTTTACAGTTTAGGGGTGTTTTTTTTTTTTAATTATAATAACAGTGCAGATAATCCGAATAACAAATGCAATTAGCGCAACTCAAATCTAAATTACGGGTTAATTTAGCTTTTGAGAAGTGCTTTTGAAATATGTTTTGAAAAAGTGATTTTAAAAAGTACTTTTGAAAAACTTTTAAAAAACTTAATTTAAAATTTAAATATTTAGTATAACTGTCAAAAAGTACTTTTGAGAAATAAAATGTTCATTTTAAATATTTTTTAAGTAATTAATCAAAGAAAGGAAAGTACCACGTGTTGGAGCTGTGAAAACATAATTAAGCTGTCAAAAGTGCTTTTAAGATGAAAAAGCTAAAAATGTTAACTTCTCCATATGAGGAAAAGTGCTTTTGAAAAGCCAAAAATTTTCTTCAAAAATTGCTTGTTTAACATTGGTTTTGGTTAAAAAGTGTTTTTTATATCAAAAATGTTTTTAAAAAACACTACTAAACAAAACCTACATTTGAGGCGATGAACATCATTGACTATCAGGCCATCACATGGGGTTCAATTTAATCATGTTTTTAAAGAAAAAAAATGTAAGCGTAAGTTTACCTAGTATGAAAAGTTAAAATTATTTTTTTTTGTCACCTAACTATGAAAAGTTATAAAACGGTTAATCAATTATTCAATTATAACTTTTTTTTTATAATCGGTTGGTTAATAGTGGCAGTTTTTAAATTGACATAATAATAATTTTAACCTTAAATCTTTATACATTATGTCAGTTTAGTCCAACATTTACACATTGTATAATTTGATTTTTTTTGCAATTTTCCTTTTCTTTGTATCCTTTTCACTTAAAAAGTTAAAAAAACTAATTTATTAGCTAAATTTAATTAAAAATATATAAAAATATAAATGCCCAAAAATCCAAGATAATATTTTTATCTTTCTTTTCTCACCCTCAATGTCACAAAGAACAACAAAATTGCAAAAACAATGATCAAATTACACAATGTGTAAATGTTGAGGGTTTGATTTTTTAGAATCAAAACTAAATTGACACAATGTATAACTGTTTAGGGTTAAATTTGCTATTATGTTAATCTTAAAAGTTGCTTCCATTTGCCAATTGGTGAAAAAAAAAGACAAAATTGAATAGTTAAGTGACCAAAAAAGAAATTTAGTATTAGTTGAATGATCATTTCGTAATTTTTCATAGTGGAGTGACCAAAAAATAAGTTTATTAATAGTTAGGTGACTACTAGTGTAGTTTATCCAAAACTAAATGACACAATTGGTCACCCACTTTTCATAAGATTTCATTTTGGGCATCAAAAAGTTTGCATTTTACACACTACTATTAAAAATCATTTTCATTTTGGTCACCCGTTGTTAATTCAATATCATTTTGCAATCATTTTAGTTATCCACCTTTACTAAGTGTTCATTTTGACCACTTATTTCCTTTTTTTTTTTTTAAAAAATGAGTTAATTGCACCAGAAATCCCAAAAAATTACCCTCGTTATAAATTGGTCTTTAAACTTCAAAACAAACTATCAATCTTATATCAATCAAGTGCTTCCATTATTAAAATAGTACATTTAACATTAAATGAAGCGTCAAATCTTATGTAGCATAATTTAAAATAAATTTTAAAAAAAAAATAAAACATTGTCACATAACTTTTAAAAGTAAAAACAAAAAATAAAGTAAAACCAAAAAAGAGAGTGAGCGATGAAAATTCTATAAAAGCTTTGAAAACCTCAAAACCAAGAGTTTTACAATATTCATTTTCCTTTAATATTTTCATTTTAAATTTATGCCACATGAGTTATGACATCTAATTTAATGCTTAAATTAACGATTTTAGTACCGAAAGAATCTTATTGATATAACTTCAATAATTTGGAGACGTAATTAAAATGTTTTAAATTTTGGACACTAATTTAGAATAAAGATCCTAATTTGGGGTTGTCTAATGTAATTAAATAAAAATCATTTTATTTTCAACAAAAAGAAGAAAACATGTATTCCCTATAAAAACTCAGGTTTTTCCCTATAAGTACCCATATTTTTCCCTTTATACTAAAAGAATTAGGGAAAACTATTCCCATAGTGTTAAACCAAGCTTTATTTGATAAAAAATTTTGACATAACAAATTGAAGTGTTTTTTAATATCAGTTAAAAATGGCAAAATGATTTTTCAATTTGAAGTCTAAGAGATAAAATTTTAAATACTTACATTGAACTCTTAAAAATTTTTTGAAAACAATTTTAAAATCAAGTCAAAATAATTTTAACCAAGTCAAAATGATTTCAACAAAGTCAAAATCATATAACACATTAAAATGATTTTTAAACAAGTTATAATTGTTCTAGACTAAAAAGTACTACCTTATTGGTCAAGTATTGATACCTTCGAAGCTATCGATATCCTTAGAAAAATCGAGATCAAACTTGTACTCTGTTTTCACAATTCCTGAAAAATATTAATATCATTTTTCAAGTATCGATATTTTTCGAAAATAATCGACACCCTTCTTAAAAATGATACCAAAATAACATTTTATTTCTTACAAACCCTAGCAAGTATTGATCCAGTATCGATACATTTTTCAAAAAGTACCGATATAATATTTTGGTATCGATAAAATTTTAACGGTCACTAAATTAGTATTTATTACAAAAAAATATTGATACTCTTTTATATGGTATCGATACTCATAGTTGCAGGTGAAATAAATGATCTGGTTTTTCATCCTTAATGACTATATTGATGACTCCAACAGCCTCAACGGTTGGAAACCAATTAGCGGGTATAAATATCACTTTTCAAAGACCCTACAACAACAAGAAAGCATTTTCAAGTAAAAATCATCAATCAAACAACCTTAGAGCTTACTTTCATATTTTTCTTACATACACTTGTGAGCTTCATTTCTATTCTTTCGCTCAAGTATATTTTATTGTATTTGAGCTTCATTTGCAAACAATTTAATCTTGTAAGAATTGTTTCTTTGTTTGCTTATTTGTATCTCTTTGAGAGGGTTTGTAACTTAAGATTTCGGGTAGAAATCTTAAGGAGTTGTAAAGTTAAACTTTGTCCTCAAAGGTTGAACAAATTAGTGAATTTGAGAAAATCCTTAGTGCTGGAAAGCTAAGGTAGTGAAGTAAACAATTGAGGCCGAACCACTCTAAATCTTTGTATTCATTCTTTCATTTTCTCTATTTGCTTCCACCAAACTTTTAAAAGGCCAATTCACATTCACCCCCTCTTGGCGATTTCAGTGTGATCTATCAAGCTAACACATAGTCACTAAACTATTAGTAAGTTTATGGTTTGGTCACTGAACTTTAAAAATTTACAAAATAGTCACTAAACTATTCAAAAGTTTTCATTTAAATCACTAATTTGATAAGTCTTCTTTCTTGTTTTTTTTAAAAATGTCTGAATTGCGAGCTCCAAGCAACATTCAATGAACAGTACAATGGAACAATACCTATAGATGAGCAAAAGAACATGCCTTAGATCCAAGTCGGTCTAACAATCAGTGTTAAAGATCGAAGAAGAAAATTGTTCAAATTTTGGTTAGCAGATTTGTAATGTTCAAAGTTGTATCATGAACAAAACTATAAACTACAAAAGAGGAAGAAAATGAGAGCTTTCAATTAGTGCCACCAGTGCAAACAAAGGTCATACAGAGACAATTTTAACAGCCTTGTGACCTAAATGAAAACTTTCGAATAGTTTAATAATTATTTTGTAACTTTTTAAAGTTGAGTAACCAAAACGTAAACTTGCTAATAGTTTTGTGACCTTAGTTGCAATTTACCTAAAAACTAAAATTAATTCTAGAAAATAAAAAAAATGATAAAATGATTTTCCTAATTCGGTACAAAACACTAAGTTTTTCCCTTTCACTAGGAAAAAAAACTAAAATTAATTTCAAAAAAAGAAAAAATAAAGGAAATTAAAAGATTAAATATTTTTTCCTGTAAAACCCAATTTTTTATTGTAAAAATCCAAATAATTCCCTATAAAGCCCCAAGTTTTTCTCTTTTATTGGGGGAAAACTAAAATTAATTTTGCAAAAGGGGAGAGAAAAGAAATTAAGAAGATAATCTTTCCTGTAAAAACTCAAGTTTTCCCTATAAAACTCAAGTTTTTTCCTTTCTTTTTTACTGAAAAAAAACTAAAAAGTAATTCTAAAAAAAAAAAAACTTAAAAAGATAAAATGAGTGATCAAAATAAAAATAATTTTTAATGGTAGTGTCTAAAATATAAACTTTTTTCAATTCCCAAAACAAAATATTATAAAAATTAGATGACCAACTATGCAGTTTTCCCCAAAATAGAGTTATTTAATGGAATTTGGTGTCGCTTGACGATTTAAATAAAAAAATTAGACCTAAATTTTGGTGTGTTTTTTTTCTCTTAGGTAATTAAACTTTTATTTAATTAAAAATTGTGCCTAAACTATAATTCTATTAAATAAATTACCCAACTGTTAACTTCGTAAAAAAAAAAACCCAACGGGTCTAGCTTTGTAAAAAAAATTTGTTGCTCAATCATTGCCACATTCGCTTTTAGCTTAATTTTTAAGTTTAGTTTTTAACTTGATTTCAAGTTTGGGAGCTCAAGTTATGCTATTTTAGTGAAGATTGCAAGAGCAAAATTTTTGGATGAGATTATTACAAAAATTACGAGTTTTAGAGTTTTAATTCGAGTTTAAGTTATATTAGGTCCGAATTTTAGCCTTTATTTTTATCATATATGAACTCAATATTGTATTTATTAGGTCTTATTATTTTAATATTTATTTATTCTGAATTTTGAACTTTTTAAGTATTTTAAGTTATTTAAGAATTTTTTAATTAAAAAAAGTTTGCCTCTCTGGCATGTCTGTGGTTTGCTACGTTAGCAAGGTTTTGTTTTTAGGGTTTTTTTTCTTTTTCTTTGTCGTGGGCGGCGATGGTGGCATCAATGGGAGTTTGTTTGCTCAGTTTGAAATGGAAAATCAAATGGCGAATCTGTCTTTGGATGACGAGGAAGAGGAAATCATACAGGTTCTTAAAGAATCTAATTATATGAAGGAAGTCTATGACCTCTGTCTGGTATAATGCTTTCTCACGGAAAGTGTAATCAATTTTCTGACTATGAGGAGCATAATGACAAATCTTTGGCATCCTATGAGAGGAGCCCAAATCTCAGATCTGGGGGAGAAAAATTTTTTGTTCCAATTTTTCTATAAAATGGATATTGAGCAAGTTACGAATGGAACTCCATGAAATTTTAATAATCATCTTCTAGTGATTTATCGACTGGAGGAGAGTGAGGATCCACTTAAGGTTCCGTTATCATAATGTGTTTTTGGGTACAAGTTCATGACTTGCAGTCGAGTTTTTTCTCTGTAACAATAGTAAAACAATTAGGTGACTTTATTGGGGAGTTCTTGAAATATTATACCAAAAGTTTAAAAAGGGCTTGAATAATTACATGCGGATCGGGGTTATGATGGATGTTAGCCGCTCATTGAAGTGGAAGAAGAGGCTGATGTTTTCCCTGGGTAAATGTTCGTACATTAGTTTTAAGTATGAGAGGTTGCCTCTGTTTTATTTTTCTATATATGCTTGGGGCATAGTGACTCTTTCTACCAGATCAGAATGGTTAAGGGAGTGGAGGTAGCAGATTTGGGATGGGATCTAATGATTAGAATTAAATCAAGGAGATTTATTGCTGTGAATAATATATGGTTAAAAGGAGAAGGCGGAGGGGAGGTAAAAGGAAATGGTTCATATTGATATGGATTGGGGAAATTTTTGGAAGGAGGGTACAGATCTAGATTGGTACATAGATCTTGTTTTCGGGTTAAACATGGAGGGAAAGTTGAAAATTATAACAGGTTAAGGGGGATTCTTCAAATATTTAGAGCCAAGTGGACATGGAACACGATTCAGAGGATTTCCTAATTGAGGGAGGTGATGGAAAGAAAAGACCAAGAATTTTATTTTACCATTGAATTTTATTTTAACAAGAATTCTAGTCATCCAATTCTAACAGATTCACTAAGAGTTAGAGATGGAGAATTGTTGGAACATGATCACTTATTATCAGCGGTTGCCAAAGGGCAAGTTGACTTATCGCAATGGAAATAATGTGCTGGAATATTCGTGGTTCGAGAAGTCCACGGACTATTAGAAGACTTTGACATACGCTAAAGATGTATAATCCCCAAATGGTCTTCTTTATTGAGACTAAGATAGATGATAAATAAATGGAAAATGTGCGTAGACGTTGCGATTTCGTAAATGGGATTGCGATTTTGATTGAAGGCTCACGAGGAGGTTTTTGTTTGGCTTGGAAGGAGACTATTGTCGTAAGTCTAAAGAGTTTTTCTAAAAATCAAATAGATGTTACTGTCCAAAAGAATGTTGAAGAAAATGAATAGAGGTTCATTGGTTTTTTTGAGGCCATGTTTGCGAGTAATAGGAGTGATTCATGGAATGTATTGAGGAATTTAGGACGAAACCATTAGTTGCCTTAGCTAGTGCATGAGGATTTTAATAAGATTATGTATTCCTTTGAGAAGGTTGGAGGTCTGCTAAGGGAGGAGAAGAGAATAGAGGTTTTTAGAGAAGTTTTCGAAGAACGTCAGCTAATGGATGTGCGATATTATAGGGTGTGGTTCACATGAGAAAGTGGAAATTTTTCATAAACTAATATAAGGGAGAGGCTGGATAGAGGGGTGGTGAATGTCGATTAGATGAATATGTTTTTTGGTGCAAGGATTCAACATTTTCTACATTCTTTTTCGGACCATTGTCTGCTCCTTATACACACGGAGTAAGGGAGGTGGGAATTGAGGGAAGAAAGGTTTCGGTTTGAAGCATGACAGACACTAGACGAATCGTTTGAGGGAGAGGTAAAGCAAATATGAGAATCCCCATCAAGAGATATTTTTGTCAAGTTAGATAGTTTAAGGAGGGGTTTGAGAGGATGGGCGAGATCTATCAAGATTTGAAGGGAGGGCTTGAAACGGAACCAGATTAAAGAGTTGGAACGAATGATGGATAAGATAGGTACAATGAAAACTTGGCAAAATTTATTGATACTGAAATCCAACTTAATCTGAATATTGATAAAGATTAAGCCATTTGGGAGGAAAAGGCACGTGTTAATTAGCTACAATTGGAGGACAAGAATACAAGTTTCGTTTATTATTTTGCTTCCCACCTTAGACGTATGAATACAATTAAAAGATTGGATCATGAAGATAGGAAGGAGGCTTGCGATTAGGGAGAAATAAGGAAAATTGTTAGAAGATTCTCCCACAATTTGTTTTCAAAAAATGGGACTGACGACATTGAGCACATTATATCGAGGGTGGAGAGGAGTATTTCTTATGACATGAATTTGATGCTAACAGCTAAGTATACGAAAGAGGAGGTCTATGCTACTTTTAAGGATATGGGCCCTACAAAGGTGTCACGGGTAGATGGTTTCTCGGCCTTATTCTTTCAACGTTGTTGGCATATTGTAGGAGGTGATGTAGTTTCGTATAGTTTAGGCATCCTAAACGAAGGTAAGGAAATAGATTTTGCAAATATTACCAATACTGTGCTAATTCCAAAAGTTTCACATCCTATGAACTTAGAGAATTTTAGGCCTATTAGTCTATGTAATGTCTTGTATAAAGTGGTGAAAAAATGATAGCTGATCATTTTCATAGAGTACTTGATGTTTGTATTTATAACACTCAGAGTACTTTTGTTTCAGGACGTTTTATCTTGGATAATGTGCTATTAGCTTATGAACTTTTGCATGCTTTCTGTCAGAAGAGATCAAGGAAGAAAGAATTTATGGTATTAAAGTTATACATGAACAAAGCATATGATAAGATTGAATAGAGCTTTTAAGGATGATGATGGAATAAATGGGTTTGGATAGGAAATGGGTGGACACTATACTATGGTGCATTTCAACGGTCTTATATCCAGTAAATATTAATGGGAATAGTGGGGAGATTTTTAGACCCACTAGAGGTATACGTCAAGGTGATCCAATAAGCTCATTTCTTTTCTTAATATATAATGAAAGATTATCTGCTTTGATGAGAGTCACGTTGAAAAATGGGCTATTTGCTATTTGTGGATGATTGTGTCCTCTTTGGTAAAGCAACAGATAGAGGAGCATAAATCTTAAGAAGGATCCTAAGGGAATACGAGAATTGTTTAGGGCAGTGTGTAAACTTTGATAAATCCAAAGACTTTTATAGCTCTAATACATTCGATGAAGACAAAGAGAGGATATCGCAAATGTTGGGTATTAGATATTCGAATGACTCGGGAAGGTATTTAGGGCAACCTAACATGATGAGAAGATGGAAAAAGGCATCGTTCTAGAATTTAAAGGATCGTGTCAAAATGAGGATTGAATGTTGGAGCATTAGATTGTTATTGTAGGGTAGGAAGGAGATATTTGTAAAGTTGATATTGTAGACCATTCCGAAATGGTTTGCTTTTTATTACCAAAAACTATGCAGTGAATTTGAGAGCATTATGGTGAGGTTTTGGTGACAAAAGAGCATGAAAGGAGGGAATTCACTGGTGCGAATGGAGTCGTCTGTGTAGGTTGAAAAAAGATGGGGGGATGGGTTTTCCAAGCTTGGGAAAATTTAATATAACCTTTCTGGAGAAGTAGGGATGGCGACTTATTAATTTTCCAAATTCCTTGTTAGCTTGCGTCCTAAAAGCTAAATATTTTTCGAATTCTGATTTTTTAAGTGCTAGGTAAGGGAACCTGCCTTTCTATATGTGGAAGAGTATTTGGGCAACAAAGGGGCTTTTACAGGATAGGTTATGTTAGAGGGTGGGTACGAGTAAGAAGATCTCAATAACCGAGGGTGCTTGGATACCCTGGGTAGCAAATTACAGATTAATTAATAGCATTAATAATGTTAACATTTCCATTATTTTGGAGTTAATTGATGCTAATAATAGTGAATGGAAATAGGAAGTTGTTGTCAATACCTTTTCGGAGGAAGATGCGACTAGGATTTTGTGTATCCCTTTAGTGAAAGAGAGTCACAATGATATGCTGGTGTGGAGAAGCGAACCATTTGGGGAATTATTAGTACGCAGTGCCTATAAATTATTACAAATGAATATTGATGATCTTAATGATTATGATATACAAAGCAACATTAAATACTTCTATAGGAACTTATGGAACCTAAAACTCCTTACTAAGATCAAAATTACAACATCGATAATATCTTGGAATTTCATTTCTACATTAACTAATATGCAACATAAGAGGTTGGTGACCAATGTTGATTTTCCTCAATGTGGAGAGGCTGTTGAGACATCGGATCATATTTTTCAAAAGTGCTCTATATCAGTGGAGTTGTTGTTAGCATTAAATCTTTCACGGGTATTGATAAGGCTAGTTATGGGCAACATAGAGTGGCTTACCTAAGTTTCCAGAGAGTGCTCAACATATCAGAGACGAGTATTTTGTTGTGCACTATAAACCTTTTGGAAGGACAAGAATCTAAGAGTACATGAAATGAAAATCAAAATTGGAGGTGAGATTTCAAGGTTCATTATCAGTCACATTAAAGAAATAGATGATTTCGAGAAGAGGGTTCTTACCAAGAATCGTGAGATGGTGAAGTAGAAGGCTCCAACTGGATCTACAATCAATGTTAACTTTGACACTGCGTTTGACAATCACAGGTCTAGATAGGGTTTAAGAATCATAATAAGGAATGTTACGAGTCAAGTTGTGGTAACTAGGTCGAAGGTGCACAATGAGGTTTCATCACGTTTGCAGTAGAAGCCCTTGCATGTTTTTAGGTGGTGCAAACAGGGTTGATGTAACGACCCGAAAGTCAGGGGTGTTAAAAAGTGTATTTTCGGGACTTCGTATATGTGAACCGAACCTGTAATTATTTAATTAAAATATTTACGGAGTTGATCGATAGGCTGATTGATTTTTCGAATAAGAAATTTAACTGTGTAGTGCTTAAATTAAGTATGGGGACTAAATTGCATAATTGATAAAAATGCAATTTATAAAATAATTATTAATTGAAATAAATAGGAAGTACTAAAGTGGAAATTAACCAATTAAGGTTGTTAGTGCCGTTTAAATGAGTAAATGTTTTATTTATATATATATTATATAAGTAAATGTTAGTATAAAGGAAAGAAAAAATATATAAAAAAATATATAAAATAACAAAAGGGGAATACTTAAATGATGGGATTGGGTGAATGAAACAATTTTTTTTTTCATTCTCTGACCATTGACGCAGGGGAGAAAACATAGGGTTTTCAATGTTTAAATTTAATTTTTTTTGTAATTTTTATATTTTTGAAATCTTAGTACTTCGATTTAGTTGACTCATGTTTTATTTTTCGATACTGTCAAAGATATTAAATACTATCATTGTTGAGTAGTTAAAGCTTTAAGGATTAATTTGATATATTTTGAGTTAGAAATGAAAAGGGACGATTTGATTTAGTAAATTTTGTTAATTTTGTAATTAGGGATTAAGTGTTAAAATAGTGTAATTTCATGAATTTCTTGTGAAATTTTGATAAAAGTGGGTTGAGTTTGGACTAGGTAAAAATCGATTTGCATGAGTTTTCTTTAACCGTGTTTAATTTGTGAGTTTTGAGTTTAGGGAATAAATTGCACAAAAGTTAAAATGTTAGAGTAATTTCGTAAATTCACAATAAAATGGGTTATAGGTTTGGATTAACTATTTAAGCTATTTGAATTATTTAATTAAATGAAATTATTATTTAGATCAAGAAATGAGAGAAGCAAACTTTAATCGAGGAAAAGATAAAGTCTATTTTTGCAACTGTTCTAGTCGAGGTAAGTTCGTATTTCACTTTAAAAGTTTATACGTGAATTTATAATTTTAATTGAAATTGTTATATAAATTATATTTATGTCATATATGGTCATGATATATTTCTTAAAAAGGAAAAAGACCATGGTTGAAAGACACCATGGCAATATATTCAGTATTTTCGAATGGATGAAAAGGCTGAAAAGAATATTATCCAGAAGGATAATAAATGGAATGGGCAAAAAGGTAAATTTATTAAATTAATTATTTAATATTTTTTTTGATATAATACATATCTATTTCGGTTGTAATCGAGTTTATTTGCTTGAGATTAGTATGATATGATTTGGATTGTGAGATAATGATATTTAAGTTGATTATTATATTTGGAAAAATGTGAAATATATGGATGTAAGTTGGAAAATATTGATACAATTGCTTGAAAGGAGAAATTATGTTTATTGAACATATGATTGATGAAATATATATTTAATATGTTATTATTACAAGTTACATTAATTGTTGAATTATATGCTTCTATGTGGTATCCATTAGCCTAAAGATATTGTATTGTGGATGGAAGAAAGATATGTATAAAACTTTATAACCATTATGTGTTAATTTGTATAATGGAATAAGTTGCGAAGTTAATTAAAAATTAAGTGTATATATATGAAAAATATGAACTTCATATAATGTATAATGGAATGGTACAACAGAATGAAAGGAAAAAAGTTTGGATATGTACCAAGGTTCCATTCGAATCATGTGCATGCTTAGGATACAAATGACATGTCATTAGAGGTTATTTACAGTTTCGGGTGCTGGTCTTGGATGTTCTATCAATGGCAGTCCTGCATATGTTGCAAATTCTCCACAGCTCATGTGAGCAGCATCGTGTAGCCTAACATCTAGACCCACAGCTCGTGTGAGCAGACCTATTTCACAGCTCGTGTGAGCATTACAGATTATATGGGTGCTGGTCTTAGATGTCCTATCGATGGCTGAGGTCTAGCATTTATTGCGAATTCTCCACAGCTCGTGTGAGTAGCATCGTGTAACCCCACATCTCGACCCACAACTCGTGTGAGCAGGCTCATTTCATAACTCGTGTGAGCATATATGGATACATGTTACAGTCACAGCTTGTGTGAGCATTTTCCAGAGTATTTGATGTTAATCTTTTTGGTTCAATAGGTGATAAAGGTTTAAATAAATAAATAAATATATATATATATGAGATGTTATATGGTCAAGAAATGTGAGTTAGGATACGTTGATACAAACGTTTGAAATGAGAATATATGATTATTGAGTAAATGATGGATTAATTATTGAAACAAAATATATAGTACAAAGCGATTATGTGTTATATATGTAAATGAAATGATAAAAATGGAATGATTATAAGGTATGGTTTTAGGGAATAAATTTATGTAATAGTTATGTGAAATGCATATGTGCAAATATGAGTTGAATTGAGACATTGAATATAGATATTTGATATGTATTGTGAGTGTTAAAGGAAAATATGATGGTTGGTTTATATACCAAATGTGTTTTCCATGAATAAGTTTAATATCAGGATAAAATTATATGTATTACATATGAACTCACCAACCTTGTGAAATTTGTGGCGTATAGGTAATTTAACGAACTTACGATCAAGATATTGAATTATCTTGTAAAATGTTTAAAATTACATCCTTTATGGTAAGTTGAAGTTTAAGTTTATTACGAATTTACTAAGCTTTAAGCAAGCTTACCTCGTTCGATTTTCTCCTTTGCAGACTGTCGGATTCGAGTTGTCGATTGGATTACTCTTGAAGGTCACACTATCTAGTAATTAATCGTTTATGTCGGTTCGGTTATAAGTGGCATGTAATTAGGTTGTTTTCTACATGTGTTGTAAGCCATATGATATGTTCAATGTTCATTAAAGCATGAGATTTGCATATTGATGAATTTCTTAAGTAGTTTTGGCTATTGCCTAAGGTTATATCGGTAGTTGGATTTGGGTATCGGTAGAAGTCCCTGGCCAAAATTACCTTGCTTACTGGAGTTTGTAATATCGGTATAACTCAAACTTGTATCTGTAGAACTACTAGTTTTACCGGTAGGATTCTTAGTGGTTTTCAAAATTTTTACTCTTTAAGTTCTACCAATACCTGCTCAATTAAGTATCAGTAGAAGTCTCTCAAACTTCAAAAGCTCATTTTTAAATTGAGAAAATTCAAAGTACTTCTTAAAGGTTGATTTTGCCCAACTTTTTACATAATATAAGAAAAAAAAAGGGATTTTAAAGATTATTAAATTGTTTCCGAATGTATAATGTATGTTGCAACAACCACTTGCTTGAGTCCAGTGATCGGATCGGGTGAGGCGTGTTACAATTGAGTTGGGGTGGACGAAGATAATAGTGGAAGGGGATTCAATGTCCATAGTAAAAAAATGCAAGTCAAACAACCCAGATAAATCACAGATCGGAGTATATATAAGGAATATTCATCTATTAAAAGAATGATTTCGGAGTATCAGATTCAAACATACTCCAAGAATGGCAAATGAAATAACCCACATCTTAAAAATTGAAAGTTTAAAGAGAGATGAATTGATTTACCTCGTAAGGAACGTTCCCAAATACGTCATGCAAACGATGGCAGCAGAATGGGTGAGGGTACCAGGCTGAAAAAGGTCAGGTGGAGAAGGAGTCTGAGTAGAGAAGAGCTCAATGATGGTGAATCAGGTACAGGGATGTTGTGCTCTCCGAGAACTAGAATCGACAGAATAGAAATAAGGAAGCTTTGATAAGAGTAGGTTCCAATTTTGACGGTCTGATTGGGCAGGTTTACTTTTCTTTATTTTTAATTCTGGAAGCTTTGGTCTATTTTGTTTTACTTAGAAACTGTTAGGGCCCAAGAATTAGTTTGGGCCTGACTTACAGTTTATTTGTTAAGTTGAATAAAAGCCTAATCTAATAATTAAAAAAAAGTTATTTAGGAATTTTATGTCAACGAGAAAGTTTAGTTTAAAACTACTTCTTCTTTAAGTTAATTAGAGTTTCAGTATACTTGAGAGTTTTATTTGGATGTACTTAGGTAATCTATATAAAGGTCTCTTGATTGTACATAACTCATAATTAATTCAACAAATTTTCTCTTTTGAGTTATTAAAATTCTCTTTGAGTTTTTCTCTTCAAGAATTTCTTTTGATTTTTAAAAAGATTTTTAACAATATTTTAAGATTGTGGGGATCTTCTTCAAGTTTTTTCTTGTCAAGTTTTTTTTCTTGGAGGAAAAATTAGAGTCATTTGAAGGGGGTTATGGATTCATTTGGTTTCCAAGGCCCCTTAGGACTTGTACACATCACTTTCTCTCTTTTTCATCTATCTTGTTTCGTTTCTTTGTTATTCTGTTATATTCTTGGTTAATTTTTTCTAATGTTTAATTTGGATTCATTATTTTTTTTCCCTATCTTTTATTACATATTTTAATTGCTGCCCTTTTTAATTCTTAGATCTGACTTGGATTTTTTTTTTTTTGCGTTTCAGGTTGAATCGAAATCCAAGTTTCTTTATTTATTTAGATCCCTAGGCCAAATTTGCAACTTGGATAAACTTGTGATCCTATTTCAAGCACGCCTTTATCACCTTTTTACAATATTGTTACTACAGGAGCACATTAGATGCGTGAAAAGTTTAAAAGTTTTCTCCAATAAGTCATCATCAGTTTTTTTCTCCAAATAATTTTAATTGAGAACTTATTTTAAATATTACAAAATTATATTCACTTATTATTTTATAATATTTCAATCTCAAGTGCATCCAATCATATTGAGTTTTTGGTAGAATTATTGTTTGACGTATCTTTCTTTTAGTCTATTTCGCAATTCAAGTGGATCTTTTATAGTCAAATATTATGTTTTCAGTCCTTCATGAAGATGATGACAAATAAAAATCATAGCTTGGGCTTTATCCTATTTAGATGCCTCAAAACATTGCATAATTGTATTCCCAAGACCTTTAGTGTTTAGGTGAATTTCACCATCTAACACCTATAAAAAATAATTCTTGTTCGATATGTCAAGGGTCACAAATTCAAGTTTTGTAAGGTTTGACATAGTGATGTCTAATATAAAACAATGATGACCGTTAGGTTATAAAATGAATCAATAGTAAAAAAAACTAAAGTAGTAGATATATCACTTTTTTGTTTGTATGAGATTCCATGAATGTGTACTATTAGATAACTTTTTTATGAATTACAAAGGGAGAGCAAAGCCCTAAAAACAATACGACTGACGTGACTTGAACCCAAATCACACTTGGAATAATGAATACACTTGACCATCAGACCAACACACGGGGTTTTACTATTAGATAACTTTTTTTATTCATTAGAAGACTACAAATGTAATGAATTCATTATATAAAGGTACAAAAGTTGCTAGGTTACTCTTATTCTATTAATATTTTGATTAATTACTCTAATTGTATAAGATGCTTTAATTACCAACATTGTTAATATCATATTAATGATGTGTAGGTTACATGAAATTAAGACATAAAAGATGATTAATTATTAAGCATTTATTTTTGGTACTCACATAAAAAAATAGGAACCTTTAATTAATCATTGGCATAATGATAAAATTAGCCCCTAACGTTTGGGTGTTTGGTCACTTTGGCCCTTAAGGTTTTTTTTGGATCACTTTCATACATAATCTTTGTTTTTTTGGTCAAATTCAATTTTTAACGGTGATGCTGACGTGGCCGTTAGTTGACTAACTGTCAACATAAATTACTGATGTGACGGTCCAGATGTATTTAAATGCTGACGTGGTACTATTTTGTCTTATATGCCACGTCAGTAAATGATTTAAAATTAAAATTTTAAAATATAAAATTATTAAAATTATTATCTTATTTTTTTGTAATATAAAATTATTAAAATTATTAAATAATTTTAATCTTATCTTTTCATCTCCATTCTTCTTCCTCATCGTTTCTTTTTTTTTTCAAAGTCTCTTCCATTGTTTCTTCACCATAGCCTTTTCATCTTCACTTTATCTTCAAATGTTCTTTTTTCCCCCCTAGATATCCTCTTTGGGTCTTTATAAAAGGAGAATTTGGAGAGGGTTTTGATTACAGGAACTTTGTGTACTGTTAGTTGCTCAAAGTTTTTGGATTTCTTTATGGGGTCAAAAAGATTGTAAGATTAGCAGAGAAACCTTTTTTTGGGTGTGTGTGTGTGTTTAGTTTTTGGGTTTCTTTTTTCCCTGTTTTTGATGGATTTTAATTTTTGTAGTAAAGTTTTGATGGTGAACTCAAACATGGTGAATTGAAAAATCATCTCGTTTTTTTTTTCTCTTTTAAAAATCTATTTTCGAAAAATCCATTGATTCTTTTTTTCCAAAATTTAACCCTAAATCTTACTCAAAATGGAGGTTAAGCTATGGGAAGATAAGAGCGAGAGAGAAAATCACGAAAATTTCGCAAAGATTTATGCCATTTCAAAACCCTAGCTTTCGCTCTCAAAGATGCAATCCCCAGCATCGAATGCTTTGCAGACACGTACAAAATGGATTGCCCAACCGCTTTATACTGTTTAGTAACCTCTAGAGTACCCGCCATGGTGGAACACCGTCGTGTTTCTATGGAAGGAACGATTGCGTTTGTGACGGAATGCGTACAAAATTTCATTACCTCCATGGATTCATTGAAGCTTAGTATGGCGACGGTTGATCAATTGCACCCGTTATTGATGGATCTTTCATTGTCGCTAAATAAACTTAGTATTTGCCGGTTGATTTCGAAGGGAAGATGAAGGTGAATCAATGGATTTTGATGGTGAATCAATGGGGAAAAGAATGGAGAGGAAAAAGATGAGATTAACATTATTTAATAATTTTAATAATTTTATATTTTCTTAAAAATTAATATATTAATTTTAATAATTTTATATATTTTTTAAAAAATAATATATTAATTTTAATAATTTTATATTTTAAAATTTTAATTTTAAATTAATTTTAAATCATTTACTGACGTGGCATATAAGAGAAAATAGTGCCACATCATCATTTAAATACATTTGGACAGCCACATCAGCAATTTATGGTGGCCGTTAGTTGATTAACGTACCGTTAGTCAACTAACGGCCACGTCAGTCAACTAACGGCGACATTAATATCACCGTTAAAAATTGACCAATTTGATCAAAAAATACATATTATGTATGAAAATGATCCAAAAAAACCCTTAAAAGTCAAAGTGACCAAACACCCAAACATTAAGGATTAATTTTATTATTATGCTTTAATCATTCAGAAATAATGAAAATATGTAGATTAAAGACAACAAACATGTATTTTACCTTAGATTTTTTTTTCTTCGAAAAGATGTTGCATGATTGAATTATTCTACTTTCAACAAAAAGAATAATTATTGAGCCAATCATGATTATAATATATTATAAAATTATCAAATAAAGAGTACTAAAAAGTAAACAATAGATGAAAGTAAAAGAGAAATTTCTCGTAACTCGTTTTTACTCTCAAAATGGTTCTATTTATATTACAACAAGTACTAATTTTAAAATATAAAAAATTTAACATTAAAAAAATGTGCCATCAACTTTTTAGTCGTTTGGTATAAGAATTTGAATAAATTTATTTTTTTAACAGTAAAAAATTAAAAATTATTTTTTTTTGGTTTAATATAGTATTTGATATTTAAATTTGACACTTTTTTTTAATTTGGTATCTAAATTTTTTTGGATCCAATTTGATACTTGAACTTGATTTTTTCTTATTTGGTACCTAAACTTTTTTAGATTCAATTTAATACTTAAATTTATTAAATATTATAAAAATTATGTAAAACGATAATAGTGTTGAAATTTTTTTATTATACTACAAATATATTATTAATTTTTAAAAAATTTATATTAAAAATAAGCATTAAATTATATTTAATGAATTATTATTAAAAAAATTAAATACTAAATTAAAAAAAAAGAGTATCTTAATTTTCTTATGCAATTTGAACATTTTCAAAAGAAGAGATGAATTGATGCATTAAAAAGTAGTAATTCGTTCATAAACGGCATGCAAAACGTCACTTGAGAAAAAAGAAAGAGCTTTAGAGGAATATTTCTTGCATTGAAAATGATGTGAGAGAATTATTGACCACTACCCAATGTAAGCTTTCAAGATTTCTTTAGAAAAAAAGATTTTCCATCATTAATTAATAATTAGTTTGAACAATGTCTTCGTCAATCATTTCAGCTACTCTTTCTTTTTCCGGAATAGATCTTCTAATGCTTGGATACGAACTGAATTGTTTTATATATTCACAGAAAAGTAAACACCCAATATTCAACCATCTATTTTCCCCTATTTGTATAAATGGAATGGGCGAATTACCCATAAATACAGTTTTTTGGATAATTATCGGATTAGACCTGTTTTTTTCAAAGTTTATAGGATTAGATCGAAATTATAGCTGGACATGTTTTCAATGGATTGATTAAAAAATACTTCCAGCTGGATGTCTTTTTCATAACGGTTACCCCGCCCCCCAACAATCAATTTCCAATGGCTCCCCCCACTCAACGGGAATTTACCCCCAGCATCTCTTTTCTTTTTCCTGTTTAAACACCTAATTCCATTCTTTTTCAATTCAATCTCAACTCAAATCTCTCTCACATTCTCAATTCTCTCTCAAATCTCTTTTAAATTTCTCTCAATTCCCTCTTAACTCACACTCAATTTTTATTTTTTCTAAACTCTCTATTTTTATTAAAATTGTACTAAGGTTTTTTAAATTAATTTTGTATTACAATTTTTTTTTGTATTTATTGAAATTAGTAATGACAAATTCTTTAATTCGTTTGGATGTTAAGCACATTTCAATCGATTAATTGCAAATGGTAAGAATTTTTTATTATATTTAATATAATATAATTTAAATAATTTGAAGTTATATTGAAATTTAATGTTTTTTATGGTTTTTATATATAGTCAAAAGATCGGATTTTGAAGACGTATATTTTAATCTATCCGCTCCTCCATCGATTTTAATTGAACCATACTTAAGAGATGTGGGAACTTTTCATGTGGCCTGTGTAGGTAAGGGGTGTAAATTGGACCCTACACTTGTAAGCGCGTTGGTGGAAAGATAGAGACTTAAGATGCACCCATTCCATTTTCATGCGGTGAGTGTACTATCACAGTCGAGGACGTGCAGTTGTAGCTTAGATTACCTGTGGATGGATCGGTAGTGACTGGGTCAGTTGTCGTAGCCAATTGGACAGATATATGTGAGCAACTTTTAGGAAGGGTTCCGGACACGATTTATGGAGCCCGGATTGTTATGAATTGGTTGAAAAGAAATTTTGTTTGGCTCGATGCGAAATCGAGTGAAGTTGAAAGAGAACAACATGCTTGAGCATACATTGTTAGTGACCAACAAAAGGTAAAGAATGTTATGTTATTTGCCCAAATTTATTACTGTTGTGAACATGTTTGTTAGATTGTTTTACTTATGTTTTGTAAATTAATTTACAGGGTTCTAAGATAGCCATTAATGACATTTTACCTAGAGTAGAACATTGAAATTGTGCTAGGCATGTTTTAGCAAACTGGTCTAGCAGGAAGAAAGAAAAGGCACATGAATTTGCTTTTTGGAAAACTGTGAAGTCTACAATAGAGAGGGAGTGGGAAAAGAACAAAGAATAATTGTATAAGATTGATGAAGGTATTGTAAAGGAGTTGTTCTCTAAGAATTCTAAAGCTTGGACCAAGGCCTTTCAAGGGTTGCACTCGATGTCAAATATTGTTAACAATAACCTCTGTGAAGCATTTAACTCTAGCATCGTGGAGTCTAGTTCAAGAGCATAATAAAAATGTTAGAGGAAATCAGAGTTAAAATGATTACCAAAATAGTGGATAAGAGGAAGCAATGCAGTTCATGGAAATACAATTATGGTAAACTAATAAAGAAGAAATTTGATGACAACAAGAAGGAAGGTGTTGGTTGGAAGATGATCTGAAATGGGAAAAATGAGTGTGAAGTTAAGAAAGACAGAAAACAATACATAATAAATGTAGAGGATAGAAATTACAGTTGTAGAAGCTGACAATTATCCGGGATCCCTTGTCGCCATGCTTACTCTGCTATATGGCATCTTAGATAAGAACCTTATGACTACTTACATAAGTACTACCATAAGGAGACATATTTGAAAACATATGCATATGCTTTACAACCCATAAATGGGTCACATGAGTGGAGAAATTCTAGTATTGAGCCTATGCTTCCATCAGCTGAGAAAATAATGCATGGTAGGCCTAAAAGAATAGAAGGAAGGCCAAAAATGAACCGAAAAATGTGAGGCCTAGGTAACTCAATAGGGTTGGTAAGATTATGAGATCTAAGAAATGTGGTGGTGAGGGTCACAATAGAAGATCACGCAATCAACCTAACACAACTGGATAATAGGTATATCGTAAACACTTTTTCACTGTCAAGTTTCAAAATATTTTAATGGAATTTGGGGTTGTGCTTTTTTTTCTCAGTCTGGTACAAGTATAAGAACTAGAAGCCAAAAAAGGATGGCATATCAGGATCCTATCAGCACATAAGAACCCATTGCAGCAAAAAAGATGAAGAAATGAATTGAGATGTTGTTCTAACTAAACCTTTTGTTTGTTTGTTGAAATAGTTTCCTAAGATATGTTTTGTTCCATTGCATGTAATAGTTGCCTAAGATATTTTTTGTATTTCAGGCTTTCAGGACTTGCATGAAGTTGGTATAACAATGATGGTATATACAACAACCTGATATGGTATACCATTACTGTTATAGGCAACTATGTAGGTTTAAGGTCATTTTGTTAGTTACTTTTGTTCATTGTGCCTACAATTACCCATACAAAAAACTATTTTGTACATGACATACAATGTCAAATATCCAATATTTTAGTACATGTAACATTCTCTTGTATATTCAATTACCCCCTTTCATTATACTTCCCTCAAATTAGCTACAAACCCAATATAGATACAAAACTAAGTACACCTTTCATTATACTTCCCTCAAATTAGCTACAAACACCAATTCGAATGTGACAATTTATGTCAACAATAAAGTTTGAAGGTACTAGATATACAAAACACAAGAACATAACTTCATACCTTTCAAATTATAACATTCCTACATAATGTGAAACATAAGATAAATAATAAACTGCAAATAAATATTTTCTTATAAAATTCTTTCTCTTTCTTAAGTGATTTACATTTTTTCTTCAAGCCCTTACTCTTCGTCCTTAATTCAATGTGATCCACATCATCATCTTTGACCTGTTTATAATCGTTCTTCTTGCCCACATTTTGCACATTGCCACTCTCAGACATCTCAACATTATTGCTTTTACTACCACATAGACTCCCACACTTCATAATCTACTTTCTAAGTCTCGTATTCTCTTTTGCAAGTATTCTTTTGCTATCACGTAATTCATGTATTACTTCATTCGCCCTGTTACATAGCTTATCATCATACCACTTAAAAAATTTGCATCCATCAACCTATAATTCACACAAAAAAAGGTCAACATTTGATTATATAAACTCTATAATTCACTCAAAAAACTAATATTAGGACAAAATGTAGCACCAATTTAATCCAATCGATACAAAAATCAAACAAACTAAAAAAATCCCCAATTTCATATGAACCCTAAAACAAATTTGCTAAATATATGCTTACCGAAAATCAGAGCAATCATAATACGTTCTGCCTGGATTTAAATCGCTCCAGGAAGACTCTCTTGGAGCTAACTTGTTACAAAAACACATTATTTTCTGTCCATCATAAATGAACTCCCCTCATGATGAAGAAACTAGTTTCGAATAAGGTAGCTTCTCCATTGATGGCTTCCAACCATTATTTTTAGACAATATTTTCGATTGTTTTACTGATCCACTAGATTTCAAGCTTCGATTTAGTGGAAAGTGAGAGGATTTGAGATTTAGGGTTCTTCGTTTAGGGTTGAACAGGAATTTCTTGGATCTTCGAAAGGAAGACTTTGTAAATTTCCATATGAGTAATCATATGTATAATGAATCATTCAAATAGGTATTCCTTGCTCAAGAGATTTCTACGTATATCATATATATATAAATATATCACAATATATCACAAGACTTGTGATAAGAGAACGAAATTCTGCTATGCTAGGATACGCTTGTAAAACGGCAAAGAATACTCTTAGATTGTTTTATCTTTGCCTTTGTGTGTGTGTTTAAGGGTTTTTTTTTAATTTTTTAATAATTTTAAAATCATTTTATGATGTGATATATAAGACAAAATAGTAACATGTCAGCATTTAATTACATTTGAACCACCACGTTAGCATATCCGTTAAAAATAGATCAAGTTAACAAAAGAAAAAAACATTAAAAATTAAAGTACTCTAAGAAAAAGACCAAAGTGACCAAACAATTAAATATTAAGAGCTATTTTTGGCATTATACCTATCATTTATTACATAAATGCCATAATGACTACATCTTGCAATGGTTAAAGAATAAGTAAAAATGATTACATAAAATATTTCAACAATCATAACTTTCTTGCCTCTGCAAATCTTAAATGTAAAAAAAATTACAACATACCTTCGCCTTTTTCTAATCGGACTTAGGTTTTCTCTCTCTTTTTTTTCTTTTTTGCAAGTTTGGTATTTGTAAGTGAATTAATTAGCAAATGAGAAAGTTTCTTAATTGTCATTATTTAATTTAATTTGTTGGTATACATTTAGTATTTAATAGCCAAAGATTCAAAAATAAGATAGCTGTGATTTTTTTTGGATAAATAAAGTTCATTACCTAAAATAGTATTAATTTTATGTTTAGCTAATTAAATATTTAGTTTGAACATAAATTTAATTATTTGATTTTATAAAAAATAGTATTATTTGAATTTCATAATTAAATAATTAAAATTATAAATTTATAATAAAATTACGTTTAATTAGTATATATGTAAATTTGAAATAAAATCACGTTTAATTATATGAATTTAATATGCTCCATTGGTGTAAAGAATAAAAATATTATATGAATTAAATATGCTATGAGTAATTTGTTATAAAATATGATTTTATTAAGTAATTATTCCTTCCAACAAATGAATTTATTAGTTAATATGTGAATATGAAATTATGAAAAATAAATAATGGGGAAATTTATCAATTGAGATAATGATAGGAAAAATTTGGCAAATATTGATTTATAAGGTTTCCATAAATTGCCATAACTGTAGATGATTAAATGTGAAATCAAATAATTCCCTAATTGAAGAAATATTTTATGAATAATGAATTATATAAATTTCATGGCCAAAAAATAATTAAAGATGTATTTTAGGAGACATTAAATTAATAATTGACCTTCAAAGTTGTACTAATTTCCAATTTTAATTGAGCAATATATCACAAATTAGAATGTGGAAAATCATGATATTAGTAATTAAGTGCAATTAAAAAGAATTGTAAGTAACAATTAAAAATGTTTGGTACTAAATATTTTTTTTCAAAATTGAAAAGTTTGACAGTTTTGATTTAATATTTTTTAAGTAAAATATAAAGTAAATTGAAATTAGGTTGTATTACTCCATTGGTTGAAGTTTAATATGAATTAATTAATTATAATTTGAATATTAAATTAAAAAAATAAATGATAGGGGAAGTTGTCAGAGTAGATATTGTAAAAAATGGGAAAAAAATTTATTGTGTCAAAATTATGGATGCAGTTTTATGTTTTAATAGAATTATGTTATGTTATATTATTCGTCGATAATAACAGTAGGAATGATCGTAAAGTAACAAAAAAGAAAAATAAGAATATATAAATTTTACCTGTGCGACAAAGTCTCCACAACTCTATTTTATTTTTTTAACAAGTGAGTTGTACTTCGAACTTTTCCAGTTGAATCAAATGAGATTCGAGTCATACAACTTTAACATCATGTTATAATATTTGATGCATATATAATTGTTATTGATTACACAATAGTAAATGTAAAAAGTTTATAATTAGATGTAAACATTATTTTGAAAAATAAAAAAATTTATTAAGAACATGAGATTCTAAATCCAAATAAATTAAAAGGCAATATTTTAAAATTAAGACATACTTACAATACATCAATCTACAATTTGATTGAATACTTTGGATATTTCTTTAATAGGTAATTTCATGCATTGATTGAGATAATTAATTTCAATCAGGACATTCAAATTTTGAGGGCCCACGTGTCTTCATAGAATGTTGACAATTGTCATCTTTTAAATTGATCCACATCAGTGAAATTTCCTTTTCTTTTGGGCAAAAACCCTGCTATAGTATACATACATGTATTAGATTAGAATGCAAATTTATTACTACTATACCTATATTCATTATTAAATAAATTTAAAAGAAAATACTTTTAACTTAAAATTATTTTTTTTCACCCAGGTCATGGTTAATAATATTGTTGATTAAATTGATGATACAATTTAAATTATTATTTTTATTTTAATTTCATACATATTTCACATTTATTATATCTTATTTTTAAAGGCACATATGCCTTTTAAATACGTAATTTCTATACGTATATATATGTGATAAAATTTCTAATATAATTTAATGATGTATAAAGAAAATTGATATTTTAATATTTTTATCTTTTGAGTTGATATCACTTAACTCATGGCACTAAGTTCAATTAGAGATTTAATTATAGTATAGATATAAGGTTTAACTAAAAAAATTATCTTTAAACTATATTACTTATTTTTTTCATTTAGGTATTTAAAGTTTTTTTTTTTTGTTAAAAGTGATACCTAAATTATTAATTTCGTCTCATTTTATCTAAAAAAAATATGATATCCAATAAGAACATGCCACGTTTCACATTCTTATTGGTCGGTATTGTGCTTTGAGAATAAAATTAATTGAAATTGATAATTTAAAGACATAATAATTTATTTAGCCCTCCAATTTTACAAAAAAAAATCATCTTTTTTAAACTTGAACTTGATTGTTTGTTAAATCACTTCAAAATAGATAGAAAAGTTAATGTCTCTTAACTTTGTTGACGTGGCATCCACGGGTATACCACATTAACAATTAATTAAAATTTTAAAAAAATTAAAATATTATAATTTTTTTATATAATATTTAATAATAATACTATAATGTTTTTTATTTTTTAAAACTTTAAAAATTAATTAATTAATGACGTGGCATCCATGTGTATGCCACATCAACAAAATTAACAGACGTTAACTTTTCCATCTATTTTTAGATAATTCGACAAATAATGTAAGTTTAATAGCTAAAAGTAGCAGAAAAATTAAATGAAAAATTGAAATAATTTTTTTTACAAAATTAGAAGATCAAATAAGTCATTATGTCCGAACCCAACGAGTGGTTCTAGTGGAAAAGATGATGTTGTTCATCCTAGGAGATCTGGATTCGAGCACTTGTGTATGCAAGATATATGCGGTTGTCAAAAAATTAAAAAAATATGAACAGATATTATCTTATAATCACACCAACCTATTAAAAAAAAGTCATTATATCCTAATTTAAATATCAATTTTTGAACTTACATGTTAAATTGAAAAGGATATAATTTTATGATAAATTTTACATTTAACCCTATAAATAATTACTATGACACCGACTTCAGAAATGCACATTCGGTCGTTAATTAAGTTGGCGCATTTTACATTTCGTAATTAAAAATACAAATGAATTTGGATCAACTTGTATATTAAATATTATTATTTTAAATATATAATTATAAATTTTTTTCTAAAACCTCCTTTGCGAATACACAAAGTCTTCCATGACAAGATGGCCTAACCTACTATTTCGACTGTCTTTATATGTATAAATTTAAAGAGAAATGAAAAAGTGGGAAATTTGTTGCAAAAGACAGAAGATTATATTTTGATTAAAAAAATCGAGATTTGTGCATATGTTAATAATTATATTAAAGATGAAGATTGTGATGCTTAAATATAGGTATAACGGTTTTTTTCTCCTTCAATTTTAAAAAAAATTTATTTTAATCATTTATTTATATTTTGGTCTTTTTTAGCACTTGAATTAATATTTTTTTATCAAATTATCTTAAAATGGATGAAAAATTAACATTCATTAGCTTTAATAACATGACATACACGTGGATAACATGTTAGTATTTAATTAATTTTTTTAAAATTTAAAAATATTTTTTAATAACTTTAATGATTTTTAATTTTCAAAATATTTTTTTATATATTTTTTGAATTTTTAAAAAACTTAAAAAATTAATTAAATGTTAACATGTCATTCATGTATATGCTACGAAACAAAGTTAAAAATATTAACTTTTCCATCTATTTTGAGGTTATTTGATAAAAAAACATAAATTTAAAGGCTAAAAAAAGTGAAAAACAAGTGGATATTGGTAAACACAAGTTTAGAATCCAACATTTTGGATTATTTGGAAAGTGCATTATGGGTTTCTCTTAGGTGGTAAACACATGGATATTGGTGGAACTATTCCAACAATCAGGATTGTTACTCAACAGTATTTGGGCTGTAATGATGAACAAGTGGCTGAGTTGAACACACGACAATCCTTTATGGAAGAGAAAGGTTGGATTAAACCACTTGAAGGTTGGATTGTTATATCTTATGTAATGAACCTCATGGCATACCAAAGAAAATCTGACATGTGTCTCCCAATGAAGCTAACATCATAGCGAACCATGCATAGTTAGCTTACCAACCAACGGAACATGAGTTAACTTGTGAACCTTAGCCCAAAGCATCTTGGGGCTATGACTCTTCAATGAATCTTGGATTCAGGCGTCATTCTTCGACACTTACGCCTTCAACAAATTCTCCAAACTGTTGGATGATTCAACTTGTGGTGGTTTCTAAACTTATTGATTGAAACCTTGAGGTTGATTTGATCTATGCTGCATGTAGGTGTTGTTCGGTCCATTTCTTTGGTTATTCCAAGAAAAGTTTGGATGGTTTCGCCATGAAGGACTATAAAAGTTGGACTGTGGTCCTTGTCCATTTTTATTCTGGGTTGATTTCCAACATAATAAATTGACTAGGGATTTGATGGACAATTCTCGAAAGAATGACCATCCCCGTAATATACGCGGGACACAACATCAAATTGACTTGGTGATTGAGCTGCAATATTATTCAAACCGTTAGTGGAAAATTGTGTCAACATTGAAGAGATAGAAGATACCTAAGTTGAGAGTGAAGTGAGGGCGTCTACTTCATGCACTCCGGCCACTCGTCTTCCTAAAGCTGCTTGATTGGTTGGCCACTGATAATTATTACAAGCTACTCTCTCGATGATTTTGGAAGCCTCATTATAAGAATTAGAAAGGAGAGCACCATTTGCAGAAGCATCTATCATCAATCTTGTGTGTGCGTTGAGGCCATTATAAAATGTCTCCAATTGGATACAATATGGAATCCTGTGGTGAGGGCACTTATGAAGTAATTCTTTGAATCTTTCCCACGCCTCGTATAAGGACTCATGATCTATTTGCTGGAAAGTGGTTATCTCATTTCACAGCTTAGCATTTTTGCTAGGTGGGAAATACTTTACTAAAAAACATTTGACTAGCTCTTGTCATGTAGAAATTAAGCTAGGTGCCAACGAATTATACCATGCTCGCGCTTTATCTCGTAACGAGTATGGAAACAAATTCAACCTCAATGCATCTTCAATTAAACCGACTATCTTGAAAGAATCACTCACCTCCATGAACAATTGAAGGTGAAGGTGTGGATCTTCTATGGGCATTCCACTAAATTGGCCTACTGTTTGAAGCATTTGAAACATCACAGGCTTCAATTCAAACTGCGGTGCCTCAATCTCCAATCTTCTAATTCTCGAATTTAACTCATTAAAGAGTGGCACAACATACTACCTTATAGCTTGATCCCTATCATCAGCAATAAGGATTGGATTATGCACATTAATGGCTCCATTTCCTTGAACATCATTTTGATTTCCAAGGTCCATTTTTGCGGCTTCTCTTTGGGCTAATCTTTCTCGTCTTCTTCGTCTAAATGTCTGCTCGATTTCAAGGTCTATTGGGAGTAAATCGATGATTCATCAATGTTCATAAACACCTGAAAAGAAAATATCACAAAATAAATGAATTAGTAAATTTAGAAATAAAATAAAATAAAAACCAAATTGCAAAGAATAATTTCACAAAAAATAATTAAGACAATAGTCCCCCACAACGGTGCTAAAAACTTATAACGCATAAGTGTACAAGTCGTCATCAAGTAATAAGTAAGTAAAAGAGTTATTGCTCCAAAGGGACTATATATGTTAATCAATAATTTGCAAAATTAAAGATTTACAAGTTGGTAAGAAAACACAATAATTTGAAGTTAATGATATAAAATTAAGTTAATTAACTAGATGCATATTAATCCTAAATGCAATGAATGAGATAAAATACAATGTGATGGTTTAGCAACAATTTCACAATTTCAACAATAATAGCATGAATAAGCTAGAATAATTACAACATTTGCCTTAACTCATTTTCATCATGTTTAACAATGTTCAGAAAATATTCCATGGCAACTTGATTGTACATTAACTGGGAATCTCATATAAGTTCATCTAAATCTTATACTTAGAAAAATATGCATAAACCAATATCATAATTTAACTAAGGATTCTTTAGAATTTATGTGAAGTAACAGGGACAGATTAGATTTGAAACAATTTAATCACATACATCTAAAGTTATGCACGGTAATAAGTTCTCTTAATCTATTACGAACCTTTAATTTAATCGGATTAGGATCAAAATTAAGCATTCTCCTTTCAACTATTGTGTCCATTAGTTGCCATCTGATTAGGATCGATCAACTAATTCTAATGTATTCAAACATATTTTAATGCATGAAATACATACATGATTTTAATTGGAAGAATGAATAATTGAGGCACAAAACATCATAAAATGAATTAATGAGATTTTATCAAATGAATGTAATCATTCCAACTAAATAATATTATGCTATCATTGTTATTGGAAAAACATTAAAACAATTTGCAAATATGTTGAATAACTAAGAACAAAAATAAAGATAGGGAAGAAGAAACTCTAAATGATCGAAAATCGATCGTGGTGACTTCCTCTAATCCTCGTGATTGCTCCTTCACAAAATGCTCCTCAAGGTGGCCAGTCAAGAGTGATTTTCCTTAAGGGAAATGCTAGCTAAATTAGATGGGAAGTGGAAGTGTAATGTGTGAAGAGAGAAATTAGAAACGAGGAATGATTGAATGATACGTGAGGGTGGTATTTATAGTAGAGAGATGGCATAGAGGTTTTCTAAAAATAGCTTGAAGATCCCTTGATTTTCTCTTTTACTTGACCGACCATGAAATGTGAAGTGTGAGGTTGATGGTTGCTTGATTCATGCTTGATGTCATGCATGAATCATGCAAGGGGTTGGAAGTTTCTTGGGTGTTAATTGGTGGTTGTTTTATGATTCTTTCACAAGTGCAAGGATCTTCAAATAAATCTTCCAAAAGCTGATTTTGGGCTTCTCATTTGCCTTTGCCAAATTTGAGTCATTCTCCCCCTTGTTAGACGATTTTTAACACCCAATTCATAGCAGATTTGATCATTTAAACAACCATCTCTCAAGTTGGGTTGCATGGAATTCTTAGGTCCAATTTAATGAACTTGTCATCCACATGATGTACATTTTAACTTGTGCTCATGTGTGATATTATTTAGCTCCAATACTTTATTAATTCGATGGTCCATATGTAACATTAACATCCAACATAAAATAATAAAATTTAAGTGAAATTAATACGAATTTTGTAACACCCCTCACCCAGTCCGCTCGTCGGACCCGAGTTATAAGATACTACATCAACCAACGGAACTTAATCACATGCATATATGGTTCTAAATAAGAGCAACGAATACTAAAATTAACATTTAAAGAAGAGTTTGTGACTAATTTAAAAATTTAAAGGAAAATAGGAATACATTTATTCGTAATTAAAGTTCGTTCTTTAACATTCCAAAGAAAACAACGTAGATATCGACCCAAGTTCGCAGGTATCAATATTTTTGTGAGATAGATATTGACACAGGTCAGAAAATTGATACCAAACCACCATTCTGCAAAATTTTGTTAAAAACCATTTTTATCGATACATGACAAAGGTATTGATATTTTTGCCCTCGAGTATTGATACTCGTGAATGGGTATCGATACCAAATTGAGCTATCGACTTCTTACAAAAATGATTCAGCATCGAGGTATCTTATGCCCCGAATATCGATACCTCTGCTCCAATTTGTAAAAACACAGTAAAACAGAGAAGTAATCATGTTTAAACAAATTATCTTCATAAATATCCATGCATTCAAATATCCATAAAAAAAAAGTCCAAAACCAATCATAAACTCATTCATAAATATAAATCCAAGCATTACCAAAACTCCAAACTCCAAAATCCAAAATCATAACATCAAATAAAAAATAGTAATGATAACCAAACGAAAGTCTAACCCACATTACCTTTTTTGAAAGAGTCCAAAAATAATTATAAAACCACATACTCCAAAGTTTACTGCCTTCCTTAGATCACTTCCTTAGTCACACCATTCACACTTCCTTAATGAGGAGAGTAAGCTTAACAAGCTCAGTGAATGTTCGGAATTACCACAAAGCATACACATCATCATAAGTTAAGCAAGAGCATACTAAAGCACATTCTCAACCATATTTTCATCAAGACAATATATTTATTCATACTTTAATATCTCAAAAGTCTACCTTTTATACTCACATGCATTTACACACAACATTTTTATTTATTAATCAATTAATGATAATTTGACAGCTTGAGAACATGAAACATAAATGCAAGCTCTATTACCACGCATTGGAAACGGATTTTCATCATACCAATGACTCAAAAGGTCTAACATATCTTGTAAGTGTAGCATCAAGTTAACACTCTCCAACACACCAGCATGTCCCGATGAATGGAGCTTAGCTCACATTCCCTTATCTCTCCAAACTATCTCGGGGCTTTAATGCCTAAAATCACAAAAAACAAAGGTGAGTACTCACAATCCTATGGCATGTCAACTATATCCAACAGTTTCAAGAGATCACAAATTCAAAATATCCACAATTACACATATTTAATTATTGTTTTAAGGCACATAATATCTGTTCATATTCATTAATCCACATCACAAACTCATGCCTAATGCATGCTTATTGAATTCATATTTAATTTCACTTTAAGTGCCACAATAATGCTTATTGAGCTATCATATATCATACCACATATGTGTGGATGAAAATCAATGTATTATATATCCCACACAAGTATTCTGTAATAGCCCGATTTTCAGTGGTGTCAAAAACAATGATTTCGAAATCACAAAACCGACGAGTTGAGTCGTAAATTTATTTTTTAATATTTATAGTGTTATATGTATCGTATTAAATTTTGGTTCAGAAATTTTGCCGATTAAATAGTTAATTGAATAGAAAGGACTAAATTGTAATAGGTGTAAAAGTAGAGAAGATTAATTAGAAGGACCAAATGAATAAATTAACCAAGGAAATGTTAGTAGGTGGGTTAACATGTGTAAATTAAGTATAAATGAGTTTAATCAAGATTAAAAATGGGTTAATTAAGCTTAATAATGAAAGTCTAAATATTTACAAAATTGTCATTGACTATATATGAAATTAAAATAGAAAATGGGAAAAATCCAGTTATTTCTTCATCTTCTCCATGGAAAAGAAGAGAAAAAAGTAGGGTTTTGCCATTTTTAACTTTTGAGGCTTGATTGGGTGAGTAAACCTTGACCCCTTTTTAGTAATTTTTATATTTTTGAGTCCGTATTAACTTAATGTAGCTTATGTAAGGACTAATTTGTGAATCTATCAAATGTTATGGAACTTGCCATTGCTGAAAATGCTTGTTCTTGGAAGTTTTTGATATATTTTAATGTTTAATGTTTGGGTTAGAACTTTTTGTAAAGTGATTTTTTTATGAAATTAAGGTTTAAGGACTAAAATGTGAAAATGGTGAAATTACATGTATTACTGTGAAAATAAATGTGTGAAGGGGTGGGATAAACACTCTAGAGAATTTAGCTAAGGTTGGTTGTGTGAGAGAATGGTTATTTTGCATGTTTTGTGTTGAAAGGACTAGATTGAATAAAAGGAAAATATTAGGGGTAAAATCATAATTTTCTTAAAAAGGACCAAATTATGTTATATGATCTGATTGAGAGTTTTAATGCAATAAATTGAATGATTTGTGGATGTAGACTATGATCGTGCTACAGAATGCGAAAAAGGAAAATTGGCGGATTAGTCCCTGAAGTTTATCCTAAACTGCAATCCAGTCTGGTAAGTTCGTAATGTAAATCTTACTTAGTATTTCTCGTTTGTATATTGTCAATGTTTCAGCAATGGGAAGTATTTGACATTGAAGAGATCGAAGAAAGGAAATGAAACAGATAGTAGGTTTTATGTCGATGAAAAAGTACCGACGCGATGGTTAAAACTTATGCTTTGAGCATACTCCCTACAGCTCGTGTGAGTAGTATCGTTAGAGAATAGTTTACAGTACAGATAGGTACCGTACCGATGGCTGGGGTACCGCATATGTTGCGAGTCCTCGACAGCTCGTGTGAGCAGCATCGAGTACTGGTAACAGAAAGTTATAGACAGGGAAATGAAGTTGTAATTCACTCAAGGACAAAGGGATTATCTTGGCTCGGTTGAGCTATAGTTGCTTATTAAAAATGTTGGTAACTCCTTAAACTATCGAACTTACTAAGCTATAAAGCTTACCACAGTTGTCGTTGTTGTTTTATGATCAGATCATCGTCATCTCTTCGAAGTCACACTATCGTGGAGTTTGTTGGTAGTTTTTGAATCACTCGGTCTTATGGCATGTACTATGATGATATTATCTTTTGTTTGTATTAGAGATGATATAAATTTATTATGTTATATGTGGTATGCATGAAGTGCAATTTAGAGTATAAACTTAAGATGATATGTAAAGACTTGGAAATTATGTATGTTGTGTGATGGCCTAATGCATAATTGAAGCTGTGCATGTTTGAGTTATTAAACTTGTGTTTTGGCATAATTCTTGAGATTCTGCATACTTGTTCCGGTAGAACTTATGCTTCTATCAGTAGAAGTACAGGGTAGGAGAGAGGTTGTTCACTGACTTGGGTTGTATCGGTAGTTGAATTTCAAGTATCGGTAGATGTGTGTCTTGACGTATCGGTAGTTTGTATACTTGTATCGGTAGAAGTTACAGGGTGAGAATTTTAGCTCTCTGGAGTTTTTAGTATCGGTAGATGCATGACTTGTTTCGGTAGAAATTATACTTGTGTTGGTAGAACTAGTACAAGTGCACAGTTTTTAAATTGTTTACTGATTTGGCTACTACCGATACTTATCCTCCAGGTATCGATAGAAGTCTCCAAAAATATTAGAAATACCATTTTTACCCTTGTCGAATTGTGCTATGATTAAATGACAATATATATAGTGTGTGAAATGAATTTTTTTATAAATAAAGTTGAATAATATGATGTTAAAGTCGAACAGTGATAAATGAATAGTAAAACACCAAAATCCTAACCGAGTTTTGGGTGTTATATATTCACTTACATTATCTGTTATATTAGCATCACATTTCACAACTCAACATTCATTAAGTATAGTTTTACAGCAAGGAAAAAAGCGTTAGAAAGTCTTACACTTGAAACTTAGGATAGGGGTTTAAGTTATTTCTAAGCTCTCGATTAATGTTATGAATCATGCATACCAGCAACGACTCCAAACACTCACCAATTATACTTCTGCTTACTAGCCGAAAGCTCAAACTAGCTTTTCCTTGCCCTTAGTGTAACACCCAACTCTCGAGTATTGTCATCGGTTAGGATTTTGGTGTCTTCTATTCATTTTATACTATTCATCTTTTACACATATCCGTATGTTCACATCTTTATTCAATTCAAAAATCATTTCTCACAATTTAAAACAATATCTAAACATAACATAATTTTTGTCAAGGGTAAAAATGGAATTTCTAACATTTTAGGGGACTTCTACCGGTACCTGATGGTCAAGTATTGGTAGTAGTCAATTCAATGAACAATTTCAAACAGTGCAGATTTCTACCGGTACCTGTACTAATTCTACCGATACAAGTATAATTTTTACCGATACATGTCATGCATTTATCGATACTAAAAACTCTAGAGAGCTAAATTTCCATCTTGTAACTTCTACCTATATAAGCATGCAAACTACCGATACTTCTATACATACAACTACCGATACTCATAATTTAACTACCGATACAACTCAAGTCAGTGTACAACCTCTCTCCTACCCTGCACTTCTACCGAAACATACATGGGTTCTACCAAAACAAGTAAGTTAAATCTCAAGAATTTTACCAAACATAAGTTCATTGTTTTCATATAAGCACAACTTTTAACTATGCATTCATGATAACACAAATACAAGATTTATGTCAATACAAGGTACTTAAAACTACACCCAACATTTCATCAAACATAACAAAGTTTTTTACAACTCATAATAAAAAGAAAAGGTAACATCATCCTAGTACATGCCATATTAACCAAGTGATGTAAAAGTCTACCGAACAACTCTGGGATAGTGTGATGCTTCAAGATGATCTGATCTCCAAACAACAAAAGGGAATCTACAAAATAAATGCAAATACACAAGTAAGCACTTTAAGGCTTAGTAAGTACATAACGTTAAATAGATTTAACAAACTTCAAGAGTTGTAAAAATCTAATTAACCGAATGGAACATTGTTTACATCTGGGGTAGGTTTCACTAGCATTTGTTACTCACGATGACACAAAGTCATCGGACCCTTGTTCCGCATTGGAACTCATTTCATTTAATACTCACGATGACGTATAGTCATCGGACCCCTTGTTCCGTATAGGAATTCATATACTCACGATGACACTGAGTCATCGGACCCTTAATTCATCATGGATTCATTTACTCACGATGACACTTAGTCATCGGACCTGTAATCCGTAAAGAATTCATTTACTCACGATGACACTTAGTCATCGGACCTTTAATCTGTAAAGGATTCATTTACTCACGATGACTCTTAGTCATTGGACCTTTAATCCGTAAAGGATTCATTTACTCACGATGACACTTAGTCATCGGACCCTTTAGTTTATAGCTTGAACCCGTTTAACTTCCGTATTTCCTTCACACTCGTCTTCCACAATTTCGATTATCATTTCATCTCACTACAATAGTCATATTACAAGAATAAGCAATTTAAGTTACAATTTAACCATACGAACTTACCGGACTGGATTGCAGTTGTGAATGGATCCCAATGACTATTCTGCTAATTTTCCCTTTCCACGATCGGTGGCACGGTCGTAGTCTACATTCACAAATCATTTAATTTCTCATATTAAAACACACAATCAATTCATTTAACACAATCAAACCCCTTTTGGTAAAATTACAATTTTACCCCTAACCTTTTCTTTTTATTCAATTTAGTCCTTTCAACATAAAACATGCAAAATACCCATTTTCCTCTTCAACCCATACCATTTGAATACTCATAGTCTCCTTATACATCCAAGCAAATCCATTTATTTCACAACAAGTACAACAATATTAGTATTTTAACATTTTAGTCTTTAAACCCTAATTTCATCAAAAATCACTTTACAAAAAGATCTATTCCAAACATCAACCTTTCAAATATATCAAAAGCCTTTAAGAGCAAGCATTTTCAGCAATGGAAAGTTTCATAACATTTGACAAATTCACAAATTAGTCCTTGCATAAGCTAGATTAAGCTAATACGGACTCAAAAACATAAAAATTACTAAAAACGATCAAGGTTTACTTACTCAAATCAAAGCTCAAAGATTGAATGTGTAAACCCTAATTCCTCCCTCTTTGTCCGTGTGAAGAAGATGAAAGAAAGAAAATATGTTTTCTTTCTTCTTTTAATTATATATATATATTAATGGCAAACTTGTAGTTTTCATGACTTTCATCATTAAACTTAATTAATCATTTTCTTTAACTTAATTAATACACTATTTTCACTTTAATATCATATCATTCCACTAGCTAAATCTCTCTTGGCTAATTTGTTTAATTGGTCATTCTAATTAAACAATTCTACTTTTGCACCTTTCTCATTTTAATCATTTCTATTAATTAACTATCTAATCTATTTAATTCTTTAAACCAAAATTTAATACAATGCTATTGATGTCATAAATATTAAAATAAATAAATTTACGACTCGACTCATCGGAGTTGTGACACCGAAATCACTGTTTTCGACACCATTAAAAATCGGACTGTTACACTTAGACTTGCTCGTAGTGGCTCCCGACTGATTCGACACTTTACACACATAACAAACGCATTCCAATCTCTTTAAAAACATCCTTGAACACAACCAATCAGCAAAGAAAACACAATTCAAGTATCTCATTTTCATCTACCAAAAACTAGCTCTTTTGTCGAAATTGAAGTTTTGATATCCTAATTTCCTTTCTAATCCTCGATTTTGATTCCAAACATCCTAAATAACATTTAATTTTATATCTAAACCATTAATTTCACCTAAACCTATGGTCCTAAAATTTCCGGAAAATTCAAGCTTTCAAGAACATGAAAAAGGGGAAATATGTTTGATTCTTGGAAATTCGATTATGAACAATCTAATTAAAGTGAAATACTTTCTAATTAGACTAAAATAATAAAAAAATTAAAAAACATAGGTTTACTCAAGATTACGAGATTTGTCATTTTTTAATCCAAGATTTCTTGAAAAACATTAAATTTAAATATAATCGTTTAAAACTTAAATTGAATTAACGGTGCTCTTTATTTAACCATAGAAAATCAGAATATTACTTTGATTTAATGAAAATGAAGATCTACAACTCTAATTCGGGATTTGAACTAAAAAAGAACAACGAAGACTTTGGGGAAGAAAACACGTTTTTCGTTTGAAATTGGGGGTTGTTTTGGTGTTTAGAGAGTTAGTAAATTCGAGGGAATGAATCAATTTTGAAGAAACTCTCTGATTTTAGGTTTTGGGAAATTTTGGATGATTAGGTGTTTTTATACAAGAAGAAGATGTGAATGGCTTGATGTAGAAGACCAACTTTCAAAATTTGGGAAATTTGCACTTTTGGTCACTCCTAATTTTTCCCTTTTCAAAATAGGCCCAAAATCAATTAAAATCTATCTTCTTCAAATTAAACCTTAAAATTGAATCTTGTTTGAGCTAACAAATAAGATAAAAATTTGATTAAGGCACTCACATCCCTAAATACTCACTTACAACCCTATTTTTTGATATTTGACTCCACTCCTCAATAATAACCTGATTTTACTAACCCAAAACTATTAGCCGAGTTTTGGGGCGTGAGAATTTTGTATAAAATTGCAAACTTCACTTAATTTATGTCTAATGACTTAATATGAATAAAAATCACCTAATTAGATATCCAAATACTTGAGATTACCATGAATTCTAAGTAAAAAGGTGATATAAACAGCTATAAAATATCTATGTAATTTAGAGTTTACACACTTCCTCACCTTTCTTTTAACAATCTAATTATATGTTTCGATCATATCTGCTCTTTTTGACACAATACCTAGAACTACCTATAGCCCCTCCCCCAACCAATAAATAGGAAGATAATGCGCTTCAATGCACTTAAACCCACGTCCTCTTGTATTGACAACAATACTCATACCAATCAAGCTAAGACTCAATCGATACTTCCTCACTCTTAAACTTTATCTATCACGTATTCATTAATTTTACATTTTACTAAACTGTTTAACATAAAACATAAGTATTATACATTAAATTATAAGGTAAGAAATAAGAATTCAATAAAGTATTTACCTTTTCCTTTAAATTGTCCAACACTTTCTTAGCTTCTCTTTCACTTTCTTCTCCAAATCAATAAAATTTTCTTCAGTGGAAAATATGACAAACATCATTTTTGAAATTTTCTTTCTCAAATAAAGGTGAATGTGATGTTATGGCCTGAGTCGTAACTTAGTGATGATTATTGAATTGATGAGAGAATTTAGAGAGAAAAGAAGAATGTCAGAGAAGAAGAATATAATTCAGAATTTTCACAGATAGATTTCCTGTACCATGACACCTCTGCTATATAATTATACTAGGATGAAAACAGAATTGAAAGAGAAAAATTAAAGGATAATGACTAAGCAAGACAATTGTCTTGGTAATTAACAGAAATAATAAAATGATCAAAACTATACTCCTTGCGTTTTAATAGAATCCCAATACTCCCTGTTTCATTAAACCTGACTAGTGGACCGGATAGCTTCTAACCCAAATTACTAGCCCATGACATAATTTGGACTATAACAATAGTCCCTCCTCCAAAGATCCTTGTCCTCAAGGATCTATACCAGGGTAGGTGTCCTTAAGTTTCTACAGTGATTCCCACGTGGCATCTTCTGGGAAGGAATTTGTCCATTCAACAAAAACATCTGTGTTAGCACTGTTTTCCCGTTTGACTACTCTTCTATCAATAATCCTGTCAAGTTCCTTTGCCCAAGCACCTTGCTCATCAATTACTGGCAAGTTTGTGGCTACTGGTGTAGATCTCACATACTTCTTTAGCTGGGACACATGGAAGGTAACGTGTACACGTGATCTTTGAGGCAACTGTAACTTATAAGAAACCTTCCCAACCCTTCTTTCTACTCGAAACGACCCAAAGAATTTAGGAGCTAATTTTTATTCAAAACCCTCCTCATAGTATGTTGCCTGTATGGTTGTAGTTTCAGATAGACCCAACTCCCTTCTTTAAACTCTCTATCTGTTCGGTGTTTATTAGCTTATTGTTTCATCCTGTCTTGTGCCCGCTTTAGATGAAACTTAAGGAGCTTAATGGCAGCTTCTCTATGTTGCAAACTTCTGTCAACCATTGCTATTGCAGAAGTTCCTGCCAAATCTAGGAGGTGGTTCGATGATGGCTGGCCATAGAGAGCTTTATATGAGGTTGTATGTATGGTTGTGTGATAGTTGGAGTTGTACCACTACTCAGCTAATGCTAACCACTTCACCCAGTCATGAGGCCTTTCCCCAAACATACATCTCAAGTATCCCTCCAAACATCTATTTAGAACCTCAGTCTGCCCATCAGTTTCTAGGTGATAGGAAGTAGAGAATTGGAACTTGGATCCAACTTTTTTAAATAACTCCTACCAGAAGGTACTAATAAATACCTTGTCCCTATCTGAAATGATGGTTTCTGGTACCCATGCAGTTTAAATAAGTTTTCCATGAAGAGTTGTGCTACAATGACTGCTGAAAAAGGGTGTGATAAAGCCACAAAGTGCCCATACTTAGTTAATCTATCCACCACTACCAAAATGACATTCTTTCCCACTGACCTTGGAAGACCTTCAATAAAATCCATAGATATGGATTGCCAAACTCTCTCAAGTACAAGTAGAGGCTGCAATAAACCTGGTGTTTTGACATTCTCAGTTTTTTTAGCTTGACATATGGAACACTTCTTAATCTTGTTCCTAATGTCATTTGACATCCCCTTTTAGTATAGTAAGTTGCTCATCCTTTTCTCAGTGGCTTGTACCCTTGAGTGACCTTTAATAGACTCAGCATAGTATAATTGAAACATCTCATTTCTAAGAGTGTCAATGTCTCCTACCACAATCTTTCCCCTTCTTCTAAGAAACCTGCCATCCCAATGGTACTTAGGATGTTTGTGGCTCTTCTTCTGCACCTTTAGGCATAACTCTTGCATTTTTGGATACTCTTGATAGGACTTTTGAACCTTACCATCAAATTGGAGGTGATGAAACTGCTAGTAAGTTATAGGAATTGACCTTCTTTGAGGGACTACTCTCTTGACAAAGTATCAACTGCAGAATTCCTTGATTCCTTTCTGTAAATCAGCTCATAATCGTAACCTACCATCTTGGCGACCTATTTTTGTTGAAAAGGGGTCATTGTCACCTGGTTTGCTAAAAACCTAAGGCTTTGATGGTCTGTTCTTATTTTGAAGTGTCTGCTCACCAGGTATGAATGCCACTTTTTGA
This sequence comes from Gossypioides kirkii, assembly GCA_005610355.1. Lineage (NCBI taxonomy): Eukaryota > Viridiplantae > Streptophyta > Magnoliopsida > Malvales > Malvaceae > Gossypioides > Gossypioides kirkii. Next base: position 9,964,365 of record CP032245.1, read on the forward strand.
TAGCTAGAAGGACAACTAACATCTCCTTCTCATAAATTGAAAGTTCTTGATGTTGGACCCTCAAACCTCTATTGAAATAAGCTACTGGTCTGCCTTGTTGTAGGATCGCCCAACTCTAAATTTAGAAGCATCTATGTCTACATAGAATTCAAGCCTAAAATCTGGTAGCACCAACACAAGAGATGAACAAAATGCTTCTTTGAGTTGTTCAAAAGTTATTGTAGATTGCTCTGTCCAGTTCCAAGCACCTTTCTTTAACAAATCTGTCAACGACCTAGCAAATACCCCATAATTCCTTATGAACCTCCTGTAGTAGCCTAAGAGCCCAAGGAATCCTCTTAACTCTTTAAGGGACTAAGGTAGTGGCCATTCCTTAACACTTTTCACCTTAGATGGGTCCATGAAAACTATTCCTTGAGTAATTATATGGCCTAGATATTCCACCTTGTCAGTGCCAAAACAATACTTGCTTTGTTTAAGGAACAATTTATGTTGCAGCAGGATGGGGAAAACTTCTTTGAGATGCTTCAAGTGATCCTCGCAATTGGTTGAGTAGATGAGAATATCATAAAAAAAGACCAGGACTGTCTTCCTCAACAGGGACTTAAAGATTGAATTCATAAATGCTTGAAATATGGAGGGTGCATTAGTGAGGCCAAAAGGCATTACTAAAAACTCGTAGTGACCCTCGTGTATTCTGAATGCAGTTTTTGGGATGTCAGGTTCATGCATCCTTATCTGGTGATAATAAGATCTCATATTCAGTTTAGAAAACACCTTTGCTTGTCCAAGCTCATCAAGTAGTTATTCGATCAGTGGAATGAAAAATCTGTCTTTCACTGTCATCTTGTTGAGTTGTCTATAATCAACACAGACATCCTTTTTTTTAACCATCACCATTAGTGAAGCAAAGGGGCTACAACTATTCTTTATCGCTCCAGATTGAAGCATTTCCTTGGTCATTCTTTCCAACTCATTCTTTTGAACCATAGGATATATGTAGAGTCTGACTTTAACCACTACTCCCTCATCTACCAATGGAATCTTATGGTTTTACAATCTGTTAGGAGGTAACTCAGCATGTATTTGAAATAAGCTCTCAAATTCTTGCATCAGTGGCTATAAGCCTACATGCTGGTTTTTTAGTGCAGGTGTAGTGACTGCTAACTGCTGCTCACTTGCCATTACCAGTGCACAAGGATCACTTTTCAAATCAAACATCGAAAAATACCTAGTCGTCTTAGTTTTGCTCATCAACTCCATATTCCCTAGAAGGATTCCTCAAATGGTACAAGGGTTGCCCTTGTTAATAAACTGCATATTCATGACGTTGAAGTCTCATGTAATGGACCCTAATGAGAGGATCCAATGGATTCTTAAGATAGCATCACAACCTATCAAGGGTAAAACCATGAATTCAGTTGCATAAGAGTTCCTTTGCACCTCCCAACTCACATTTTGACAAGTTCCTTTAGTGAATAGTTATCTGCCATTAGCTACAATGACTCAAAGTTGGTGTTACTGGTTCACAGGTAAGGACAGCTTAGATACTAGTGTAGTACTTAGGAAGTTGTAGGTACTACTAGTATCAACCAGAAAAATGGTAGTGTAGGACTCCACTTGTGCTTGGAACCTCATGGTATGGGGTCCATATGACCCCTTGATGGAATGCAGAATAGAATTGGTAAGGGTAATTGTTCCTCCTCCACAGATGGTTCTTCTATCTGTTCTGTACAATCTGGTAGCTCCTCCACCTCATCTTCACTAGGTTCTTCAAGTAACATCTGGTACAATTAACTTTTAACACATTTGTGGCCTACTTGGTACTTAGCCCCATACCAGAAACATAAGTCTTTCTATTTTCTCTCAACCATGAGGGCTGGACTGATTCTCCTCGATGCTCCCTTGGTTACTAAGGCTCCACTATTAGGTGTCTGAGTCTGTTGCCCAACTGAGCTACGATTTCCTGAATTGTGCAGTCTGTGAGGATTGTATGGAGGTGTGTTATACCTAGGAGTGGTGTACCCCTTGTCAAAAACCCCTTCCTTAGTGCTATTTCAAGGATGTCTTCTACTTGCTTAGCAATATGAAAGGCCTCTACTAAAGTTCTAGGCCTAAACAACTATAGGTACTTCCTAATTTCTATCTTCAGATTGCTTACAAATATACTAAGGGCATAATGTTTAGGTAAATGTAACTTAGTGAGGATGCTTACGAATTGATCATGATAGTATTCCATAAAGCCTTGATGTCTCAAAAGTACCAGTTCAGCCATGGAATCTTGAAAGATGCCTATCCCAAACCTCTCTCTCAAGTCCTGAGGATAAAAGCCCCAATCCATCAGGTCCGAATCTCTGTAGTCTTGCATATAGAAGTGGTCCTAGGAAGTGTTCGAACAGAGATTTCATCTCTTTACGGTTGTTCTCTTCTAATGCCTTCGATCGAGCCTTTAGTTTGCTTTCCAAATGTGCTTCCATTTGTGCCATCTCGCCCTGGACCTTAGCCAACTCCTGTTGCAAGGCCTGCATATCTTTTGCACGAGTAGTCACACCTTTTCCTGCTATGAATCGAAGTTCTGATACCCTGTTATGGCTTGAGCCTTAACTTAGTGATGATGATTGAATTGATGAGAGAATTTAGAGAGAAAAGAAGAATGTCAGAGAAGAAGAATATAATTCAAAATTTTTATAGATAGATTTCCTGTACAATGACACCTCTACTATATAATTCTACCAGGAGGAAAACAAAATTGAAAGAGAAAAATTACAGGACAATGACTAAGCAAGACAATTGTCCTGATAGTTAACAGAAATAATAAAATGATCAAAACAACTATACTCCTCGCGTTTTAGTAGAATCCCAATACTCCCCGTTTCATTAAACCTGAGTAGTGGATCGGATAACTTTTGACCCAAATTACTAGCCCATGACATAATTTGGACTATAACATATGATGAGAAAAATAAGGTTTTTGACTTGATTTTTGCTAGAAAACACCTAGATTTTTCTGTCTTTTCTTTCGTTTTTTTCTTCTTTATTTTCTTTCTTTTTCCCCTTTCTTTGTTTTATTGCTGTTGACGCTTAGCCTTCTCAAGCGTGTGAAAATTCTACACTTTTCATTTTACTCAATTTTATCCTTTTCTTACCAACAGATTAAATTCCAACACATTTCAACTTTAATTACCAAATTTTTCTATATGCTATGAGATTTTAATCCCACCATTATGTCTCCAAATATTAATTGAAAATGTAATAATTGCATTTATGTCCTTCTTTCATAAAATGAAAAATTGCATTTCAATCTTGGTATTTTTTCACTTTATTCAACTTAATCCATATTTTTTAAACTCCACATATCAATACGTACCATATCACATTCATAAAAAAATATTTCTTAAATTTTCACTTCTTTTACTAAAATAGTAAATTCACACTTTTAATTCTTCAACTTTAATCCCTTTCAAATTTCATTTTTCATTCTTCCTATCCAAATACTTATTTCACATTCAATATACATATTCCTTTCTGAATAACACTTTTTTTTCTATTTAGAAAAGTTTTAGATGTTAGAGAGAGAGAGAGAGAGAGAGAGAGAGGTGGGTGGGGGGGAGGAACTCGATAGGTGGAGGAGCCGACTTTGGGTGGGTTTGGATGGGTAGTGGAGTGCGATGCGATGCGTTTAACTTACTTTTTGTCTCACGTTACAATATCATTATAGTATTTAATCTCACTACTATCACTATTTTTACACTAACCATAAATAAACGCACCATCCATCCAAACTCACCCTTTAAATTCAGGTCCTCCAAGATTCAACTTCAAGCTTATAGATCAAAAAACTTATCTATTTCGATAAATAATTGACAAGGACATCTAATTTGATAAATAATTTTTATACTTAATATATATGAAAAAACCTAATTCAGAGTCTTGTATTTTTTTTATAAAAAAACTCCTATATTTTATGTATTAAAATGTGTAAATATAAAATAAAATAAAAAGCTAGAGAATTTTCGAAAAGTGAAAGAATGGACACAAACAAAAGGAGAGGGGAGAGAGTAGTTGATAGTGTACATCAAGAAAAAAAATATCTCTAAAAAATTGTCTATATCTCTCCTTGAAAGTATTTTTTGTGAATTTATTTTATTCTGTTCCCTCAAATCAAAACCAACTACTCGATTGGCTAATATATAATTTAAAAAAATCATAGTTTTCTTTTGGATTAATATAACATTTGGTACTTGAACTTGACACTTTTTTAATTTGACACCTAAATTTTTTTGACCCAATTTGGTACTTGAACTCGACATTTTTTTCTAATTTGATATATAAGCTTCTTTATAAGATCCAATTTGGTATCTAAATTTATTAAATATTATAAAAATTACACAAAACAATAAAGGTGTTGAATTATTTTTTTGTTATGTTACAAAAATATTATCTATTTTAGAGAAAATTCATGTTAAAATAGGTATTGAACTATACTTAACGAATTAATATTAAAAAAATTAGGTACCAAATTAGGAAAAATAGTCAAGTTCAGGTACCAAATTGGATCCTAAAAAGTTTAAGTACCAACTTTAAAAAAATGTCAAGTTTAGGTACCAAATTAGGAAAAAGTGTCAAGTTTGAGTACAAAATTGGACAAAAAATTTAAGTACCAAATTAAAAAAAAATGTCAAGTTCAAAAACCAAATATTATATTAAACCTTTTCTTTTATTTATTTTTTCTTATGTCTACCCAAAAATAAATAAAAATAGAACTCAACATGAACCTCACAATCCTTCCAAAAATATCCATCGAGGGAATCATATGCCAACATTTCACTCTCCTACTTTTCCTTTTACATTTTCCATACTAAAATTTGATTTTTAAATTTATTAAATAATAAATTAAAAGAACTAAGCTTGGTTTTTAAAGTTGTTGTCTTTAAAAAGAAAATTGTAACCTGAGTATAAAAAATTAATATTTAAATTCTAAACATAAAAATTTTAAAATAAAATAGTCAAATTTTGCTATTAGATCATATACTTTGTGTAAATTGTTGATTTAGTACCTGTACTTTAATTTTATCAAATTTTAATCCTCGTACTTCTTGATTTTGAACTTTTAGTCCTGACCAATTTGTAGCAGGTAAATCTGTTTGATTAACTTATGCTATTAGTCCTATACCATGCCTAAAGGTATATATTTAGTCTATATTCTTCAACTGGATCATTCTTAGTAGCTATACTTTTTGAATTTCGATATTTCAATCTTAATGCAAACAACAATCGTTAAATCTATTAACTAATTTTTTTTGTGAATAATATATGGAAATAACAAGCTGGCATAATATTACACATACGATAATATGTTTGATGCATCAAATTTTGAAAATAACAGAACTTAACTTGATAAATTTTATAGTTACCATTAGGTACGAACTAAAATTTTCAAAATTTTAAAAGTACAAGGACTAAAAATAACAAAATTAAAGTACAAATGCTAAATTTATAACTTATACAAAATATAAGGTCTAAGAACAAAATTTGACCAGTATGAGTAACCAGGATTCTAAATAGTCTAGAGAGAGAGTTATGGAAGATGGAGGAACATGGAAGTAAACCACACAAAATGCTGTACTGCTTAAATTTTTAGCCTACCTTGGGAAGAAGACACGCAAGATTCTTAGTTGCCATACAAAAACAAGACAACACGTGTAAACCAACTCCCCACCCATTCTCTCTTTGCTTTTATTCCCACACATCAACTAAACCCCCCTCCCCACTCTCTCTCTATAATCTGATCTTTCTATCTTCTCTTTCAACCCTCCCCATCCACCTAAACCCTTTCCCTTCCATTCCATGAACGTACTACATCCTCAAGACATGAAAAACACGACACTCCACCAGACGCCGGAACAGCCGAACAAAACTCAGCAGCCCGACCACGATGGAACAAGCTCTGGGATGGAAACATGTCAACTGAGGTGTCGTGGGTCTTCACCGGCTAAAGAAGTAGGAGCGGATCATGAGGTTAAAGAAGAAGAAGCAATGAGGGCGGATGAATCTGAAGGAGACAATGGACGGGAGAAACTGAAGAGGCATAGGGTTGAAGTGGCGGGCAATGTTTGGATTCCTGACATATGGGGTCAAGAAGAGCTTTTGAAAGATTGGATTGATTGTTCTGCATTTAATGATTCTTTGGTGCCTCATGGGATCATGTCAGCTCGTGCTGCTTTGGTTCAGGAAGGAAGAAGAGCCAATTCTGGCGGATTTAGAATAGAAAACAGGTGTTAAAGTCATTATTATCATTACTATTATTATTTCCTTCGTGTGCTTTAGTTAATCAAGATTGAGATAAAAAAAAGGGATACATTTCAATAATGGATGGTTTGATTTCATTTTCTGCTTTACGTATGAGATTTGCCAGAGTTATTCTGTTGCTGCTTTTATCTTTTTTTATATTTTATGATAAATGGAATTTGATTTAGTTATGTTATGACATACAAACAGGAAAAAGAATAATAGATATGGAATCTAATAGATGTCACTTCACCGACTAATTAAAGATATGAAATCGATTTTATAATCTAATCTTTACCAGCTCATTCAGGATAGAAGATGCAGTATGTGAGGTTAGTCAAAATCATGGTTATCACCAAGAGCGCATGTGGGGGAGAAACTTAGCCCAACCCTCCAACACGCCTGACCTGGTTCAGTGGTGCAAATCAGTGGGGGCTTTTCTGAAGATGACAAATTATGAACTACACTACTTTTTTCTATACAGCACTTGTTCGTGCTTTTCTTTTCTTTTCTTTTTCTGCATTGGTCAATTTGTTACTAAAATTCATGTCCGGCCAGAGCAGTCAGTCAGTGTCTACCTTGAATCAGCTCGCTGGTGTAATAGACAAGGTGAAGGTTGGAATCTAAGAGGGTTTTATGGATGAATAACCTTAGCAAAAGGCCAAGGGAGTTCGAAATAGAAAATTCTAACTCAACAATATTGCAGGTGGGCTGCTGGTTCAACGTGCTTGGCCTAAGTGATGGAAAATACCGTCTAACAGTCAGACTAGTAAAGCTAAAGCAATGGACATTTACTGACAAGTTGTGTTTTAATTTGATTATTTTCTGGATGGTTTTGCTATCATTCAAAGGCGATCATTAGGCCAACATTTCAGAAGATGACAACAAAGTGCCCACTAACTGAGCCAACCACCAGACTAAAATATTCAACCATACATCAAGAAATTATCTATACTTGTGATATATATTCATTTCTACTTTTATGCACATGTACTGAATTTTCTTTTAAAAAAAAAATAAAAACCCCACGCCTTACCTACAATAAAGAATATAATCCTTGTTCATTTCCACGAGAGGGAATTGTACTGACTTTACGACCTTGGCATGAGCCGCCTTCATCAATAGCAATTTATATGAAGCTCCATCCATCAATACTAAAACCACGAAATAAACCAATCTGCACCGTACCCATCTTCATAACCTAAAAAGTGTGAAGGTATCCTGGATCTGCACATCATTCATTCAATTAGCGCGTATCTAGGGGTTGATAGGAGCCTCGACCTCTCTTAAAATGAAAAATTTTATATTTAGGCATTTTAAAATTTTTAAAATTTTAAATTAGTAAAACTGAAATTACACTTTGACTCTCCTAAAATTAATAAAACTTTGATTTAATTTTTTTAAAAATTATAAAAAATATAGATTATTCAAATGGTAAAATTGCATTTTTACTATTAGAAATTACAATTTAATTTCGTCCCCCTAAAATAAAAATTTTTCCATTTAGCCCCTTTAAAATTTTTTAAATTTTAAATTAGTAAAGGTAAAATTGCACTTTGGCTCCCCTAAAAATAAGAAAATTTTGATTTGATCCTTTAAAAATTATAAAAATTTAAGCTATTCAAACGGTGAAATTGTATTTTTACAATCATAAAAATTACAATTTAATTTCGGTCCCCTTTAAAAAAATTTATTAGCTTCACCCCTACATTCAATTTTGCTAAAACTTAAAACAATCATCTTGTTAATGTCAGTTGTAATTGCTAACTAAAACATCAATTATAACTTAAGGAAAAGCTGTCAGAATATTATAACTTGTGACATGTTTGGTCAATGTATCTTGATTTTTACTTGCATATTTTGAAGGATTTTGAGTAGCAAATCACGAGATATACTTGTCGTACTTAAAGAGTTTATGATTTTGAAGAAGTTAAGGTCAAGCAATGACGATTTCAAAGGCCTTCAACATCATCATGTTTCCTTATTTGAAGAGATTTATTTTTTTTAAAAGATTACATCAAGAATATCTCAACGATTTCATTTTATATTAAAGACTATATCGAATGCTATTTTTGAGGAGAAAATGATTCACATCTATTGAACTCTATCAAACCATTAAAAGTTTGTTCAAGTATAGGGGTTTTGAACTTTTTCTCTGTGCTGCTCTATTTCTTTCTTTCATTCTTGATTAGTCGGTGGCGACGTCAGCTTTAATGTTGGTCGTCGATCGTCGGTATTCCTTCACGTTAATTTTTTATATTCAGTTCTTATTTTCTTTTATATTTTGGTTTTCTTCTAGTTTTTATCTGCATTTGTGGCACGTTTTTTCTCTGTCTTGTGGAATGCTTCTATTTTATGGCGCATTTTCGTCTACCTTTGTGGTAGATTTGCGCTCGTGGATAGTTTTCTCACAATACTCAGCTTTGATTTGCGATTATCTGTGGTTTTTCAGTAGTTTGATCCCCTTTTGTGATTCGTTTATCGATGCAATCAGATCTGTTTTGCAAAGCATCCTGCAAGATTGTTGGTTTCGCTCACCACTCCTCTTCGATCCTTAAGCGTGCAAGTGGATAGAGACAAAGGGTTTTGTTTTTTGCTTTCTTTCTCTAGTGTTTCATCTCATCCCTATCGTTACAGCTCACTGGATATGTTTTGCTGGTCTAATGTTTGTTTTTCTAGTTTTTTTTTATTTTTCTAGTTTTTTAATTTCTTTTTGTTTTTTATTTTTCTATTACATTTTAATTTTGTTTGAAATGTTTCTCTATTTTAATTCTAATAAATTCAGCCGGCATATTATTAAAAAAAATTGTTCTAAGTGAATGTTTCTTATTGTTTTATTTTATTGAAGAGATTGAGAGAATGGTTTTTGTGGGATCTGGCTAGGATTTTTAACCAATCTGAGGTCAGCATCCACTAACAGCAATGGCTATGTATTATCAATTGGTAAGGCTTGTTTGCATAAGCACATTCTCTACAGTTCACAAAAGATTATGAATCACTTATTTGAGGGTTTTTTTTTTTTGCATGTCCTTGCTACAATGATGTAATTTTATGTTTGGTTTGGTGTTTTGACTTCATATATACAAGAGGCTTGTAGGAGTGTGGTGCTGCCAAGTTGCTTTTGTTTTTCTGTATCTTCTTCTTCTTCTTGTTTTTAATTATGGTTGGATTTTGAGATCTTGTTTTGTAATGTTTTGTCGATCTTCTTTCACTAACCTCTTGGTTAGTTTTCCATTTTGGTTTTAATAAAAATTTATTTTGATTGAGAAAAAAAAACTTATTTTGTTTAGTTAGGAACTTATTTTTAGTGTATATTTATTGTAAGTAAATTGTTCTTATTGATTAGTTTACAACTAAGCTTTAAAGGAAGAAAATATTAGTGGGCGGTGATCTAGATTGTGTATAGAAGTGAGGTTGTAACTTAGTGAATGGGTTGTACTTAAATCAACAATCTTTAACATCCTTTGGTCAAAGGTAGGAGATAAATATTGAAACATGATTTAGTTCTCCTATGAAAATACTCACAAAAAATAGAAGGTTGAAAGCATTAAATTTGTTCACTTAGCTCAAAAGTGAATGCACTCTAGTGTATTAAGATGAGCTTGTCAAAGTGCTATATGAGAACTATGGTCAATTGAATTTCAAAATCAGATGAACACCTTTGTAACATGATACAAACCTAAGAGGTTCTGGAACATCAGTAAACTTGCAATTCATTTTTTGATGGGATCTAAAAATTTCTTGATCATCAATTAAATTAGAGTTTTATATTACTTAGAAATTTATTTAAGATATTATATATTTATTTGTTCTTTTAAAAGAGTTTTGGTGACTTGTAAAATCAAATATTTAATTATTTTTAAGAATTTTTTCAATTTATTTATTTATTTATTAAATAAAATTTGACTATATATTAAATTACTTGTGTTGCATATAATTTTTTTAAAGATTTTATATTTCTTTTAAACTTGATTATGCAAATACCTATACAAAAAAAAGGGGGCTTGAGTAGTCAAATTAGGGAGAGATTTCAATAAAGTTGAATTTTTTTCCTTTTATTTTGTGTGAAGCAAGTTTATTGAGAGCTGAGTGATTCTTTTCTTGTTTTCCAATTATCGATATTTCTTTTATATTATTATCTTAAAAATATCGATAATCAGGAAACAAGAGAAGAATCACTCAACTTTCAAAGAAAACAATTTAAAAATGGAAGATGGATTGAGAAAATCAAATGGATTGTGGAACTGAAGAGAAAGATATCAGTTGAAGCCTTTAAAGTAAAAATCTCAACAAATTCAATTAATGATTTTAATTAACCTCCAAGACAAGGTCCTTGACAAATTGAAGCATGAAGAACTCCCACCAATAATCTTGAGTAAAATTGAGTTGAGAGAATTTCTAAAAAATAACAAGGACAAATCATGCAAATAAATTTTCATTTAATGATAAGCAAAATCTAGGTTCAATAGGATGGTCGATTGTCTTATTAAAGGCAAGCTGAGTGAACAAAAAGCAAACTCCTAGTTGAAGAGAAACTCTTAAAATCGCTTGGTCAAAAATGATCATTAAAGGTTCAATTTCTTCAAGAGCAAGAAACATGAAAACTACTAAAAGACTTTTAAAGAACTTGTAACATGGTAAATCAAATGCAAATTTTTGGACAACATATATTCTAAGTGTTTGTACGAAATATTGCAAAGGAAATGATGAAAATAATTTTTCACTGAAAATGGCTTGAAATTTTCAAAATCTTCGAAAAGACTTAAATTTAGAATTCTAAGCATTCTTTCTTCAAGATTTTAGCTTTTTTATGCTCATTAAGGTCCTCCGAACTCGTCCACAACCAAAATTCACATTCTTGAACCAAGATTTCGAATAAATGATATATTGATTTTCTTGAAACTTCAACTCTTCAAATCATTCATTAGGCTCGATTTTCGTTCCTTAGCAGCTTTGAAATCCTCTTATCAAGAATTCTTGCAGGAACAAATTCAATTTAGCTCTAATTTTCTTGTACTTCGATCTCATAATTTGACCTTTAGGAAAACTAAGTCCATCATTCAAACAAGCTGGTGCATGGGCACTGGCGTATGCATCACATATGGGTCACATGTCACAAGTACTAGTGGGTTAATATGGTTGTTTCAACCATCAAATGGCACCAAAAAGTCACATGTTACTGCATTTGATGAATTCTATAACACCATACACTTGACTCGAAAGATGATCGGATGTATGATGTCATATTGGTTACCAAAATAATCTCAAACAAGACAATAATCAAACTTGCTTGCATAGAATGCATTTAAATCAAACTTATAAAAGGTATCATGTCTTATTAATAATAATTAAATAAATTTTCAGTGAAAATGAGCTATAAAACAACATTTGGGTCCCAAAACATCAAAAACAAAGGACAAGTACTAATAATTAGTCCTAATGTTCCAATACTTGGACAAAAAATTCAAACAATTTGGCTTTAGGGGATCCAAGTTCTAATACATAAAAGACTATGTATTGATACATATAGGCATGTACTGATACATTGGATCGTGTTTCAAAACAAGTCCAACTTTCCTAAGGCTGCTATCTCAAAAGATCAGATACATTATGGCCTAGGTATCAATACATCACACAAAGTATGGGTACTTAGGTCTGAGGTCCCAATACCTATCTTGAACATGAAAATTTTGCCAAAAAAAAAATAGTTTAGGCCATTCTAACCACATCTAAAACATACCAAAACATAGCATACCATGCTTAAAAACCATACAACCACATTTAACATATCACATGCAGTTAAAAACATCAAATTTATTCTTACAAACACATTATATTAAAACTTCCATAGGCAAGTAAATTGGAAACATAACATTATGCAAAATCAGTCCTCAAATCGAAAATAAAAGTGAACAAAAGCCTCAAAATGATATCACAACATGCCAAATAATGTTAAGAAGATCAAAGAACCAAAATCACCATTTAAGGACACTAAAGTCACTTAGAGACCTAGGTACATGCTTGAAACTAAAAAGTATAGCAAGAGACCTTACGAAGATCAAATACTAGTTGAAACTCGAGACCTTGGATGTTTTGGATAGTTCAAATCAACTTGTACACACTCTAAAACTTGTGATAGGACAAATGATTCGTACACTGAGCATTGAAAAACTCTATGGTGATAACAACAAATAAATTTCATAACATAAAACCATTAAGCTATTAAGCATGCTAATACATCAATTAAACATGCTTCTTTAACACATTGCAACCACAAATTAGCCACTTTGTTACATTCTCAATAATGTAAATCAAGTCACATAGTGTATTAATACTTGGCATTATCTCACATTGAATATAACATTTTCATATATCATGTTCATCATCAATTTCATTTTATCTTTATCACTGTCATGTTGAATTATTATTGAAACATAGGCCCTTCTTAACCAATTATCGATACACAGATTAATTCCTTAACATTCCACATAGATGAGCACAACACCAAATGGGGAAAAATGCATCAATGCATGTACAAACATGACTTCCCGAGGATTCGAGCTGTCAATGATCCTATGCAAGGAAATATGGCCTCTTGTTAGGTACCATCAATAGGAACAATTCTGTGTTTCCCCGACAAGTAACGCTATAGTACCTGTAGTGCATGAATTTTATGCCTCTCTGAAAGAGGATGTCATTAGAAATAGGGCTATAGAGAAAGTATGTGTATGACGAAAATATGTTCCAATTTTACCTTACAAGATTTTTGAGTTTTATAATGTGTCGTTCTACGGAAAAGATTATCTAAATGAGGTTGATTTAGACTTATTTAAGAATATTGACATGGAGGAAATAGTTAAATTATTGACTGAAGAAAGGGATGGTTGGAACTATAGCCTCGATTACGGCTCACCTTCGAATTTTAATCTAGCTATCATGTTCCCTATTACGAAGATGTGGATGCAATTTTTGGCCACTAGGATAGCCCCGACCTTAAATGTTTCTAATGTTAACACTTTTCGAGCTATTCTTCTATATGCTATTTTTCAGAAAAAGAAAATTTATCTAGGAAGGTGGATTTACAAGGAAATGCAAAAATGCACTAAAAGTCAAAAAGCTGGACTCTTCTTTCCACACCTCGTGACGACATTATGCAAGAAAGCGGATGTGTCAATGAGCGAAAACGAGTCATTCTTAAAGCCAACACGAAGAATCATTGGTTATTCTATAGATAAGCAATATGTTGAGCTTCAAAGAAAACAAATTAAAGAGTGGAATCAAAGAAGGAAGGAAAAGATGGATGTACCAGCTTCTTTGAAATCTAAGGATACGGTGAAAGATCAAAAAGGGTATGGGGGAAGCATTTAAGGGAAGCTTGACGACATGATTAGATGGATGCAAGAAACAACTCCTGTATTGAAAGAGTTTGCAAGGATACATGGGCTACCAACCCCGAGCTATCCACCAAATATGTTTTGGGAGGAAGAAGGGGATGAGGATGAAGCCGAGTTGGGAGGAGCCAACGTGGAGCAAGACAAGCATAACACTGATGACGAGTATGAGGCTATATTTTAGCCTCAATACTCAACTCCCAAAGGACCGGTGATTCGAAGCCCAGCACAACAATAAGGTGGGAGCTCCCGTCAAAAGTACTCCGGCAAGGGCAAGGCTCCAATGGATCCTCAACTCGATTCGGAAGAAGAAGATTGAAATTTAACTTTTAATAGTTTTAAGACTTTAATTTATTTTAAGACTTGTAATTTTGGGGATAATTTTTTATTTTCTTTTTTATTTAAGACTTATATAATTTGTAGGGGTAGGATTAGGAATTATTTTTGTATGTATGCTTTAATTCTTATTGTAAGAACCCCACACTATGGAGGCACAAAAATTTCGAGCACTCAAGTCAAAAGGAAGAAGGATAACCACCATGAGAAGAAAAGGGTCTTCACGATTAATCGGGTAACTTCTTTCCTTAATACTTGTAGGGATACACATTGAGGACAATGTGTTTTCTAAAGTGTAGGGGTAACATAGGAATTTTGGCATATAGCTTTGTTTTGATTTGTCTTTTTGATGTGTGCTTGAGCTTGTAGAAATACAAGTGATTGGTTAGGAGTATTTATAATAGGTTGATTGTGTTTCTTGATAAATTTGGCATGATGATGAGGAATTTTTCATTTTTGAGCATGAAATTTTTGAAGTTCTATAAGTTACATTAGGTATAAATAGAAAATGTATTATTTATATCAAATGATATGCATAATATGAGGAAACAAGTATGCTAGTATATATGATAGATGATAATTTTGAGATTAGGCAATTAAATTGATATTTGAGCATATTGAGTTGTTTAAGGATGACCTAAGGCATTGTTTGGACATATCTAGAGCTAAAAAGCCAAACCCTAATTTAAATTTCCAATTAGTAACCATCTTTGAGCCTTTTGACACTTTTTGATGAACCACATTATAAAGCCTCTAAGACTTCGAATGATGATCTGTGTATATCCTTTTCTTTGGTCTTATTTTGCATGAAAATGAACATATGACCATATGTATTAAAGGTAGGTAGACACATTATGGTGGAGGTTGTAAAATAAAAAAGGGAAATCATGATAATGTATGAATTTTAGGTTAGCCAAAAAAGAGAAAAATAGTGAAAAAGCAAAAAGAAAATGGGTAGAAATGAAAAAGAAAGAATCTTGAGTAAGAAAATATGTGAAGAGTGATGAAACCATTAAGTCACCAAAAAGTAGAAAAAAGAGAATCTTACTCAAAGAAAAGGAAGTACTCATAGTCTAGCTAAAAGGATTACTTTAGATTGATTTCTTAAAAATATAGAGAAATAAGGAATGAGAGAGAACGAGAAATAAGGAGGTGAGATGAAGTGCGACATAAAAGGGGATAACAGGGAACAATACAATGTGTCAAACTGTTTTTGTATTTTGTAACCTCTTTTGTGCTTAACTTTTCTTTGAAAATCATATCTGTCCTAAGCCTCAACACGTTACAAGCCGAAAAACCCTATGTAACCTAAACAACTCTATGCATGGATAGATGTAGAAATTGCATAATCTCATTATAATTGTCTGTATTCTACTAAGATAATCAAAATATTTGTGTTAAGCATTGATGGAGTTATATCAATAAGACTTTAATATTCATATTTCTTGTAACTTACTAAACTTATATTATTTTTGCCTAAAAATGGAAAAATTGCTCAGTCATTATATTAGATTTATCAAAAGATACCTAAAACCTAGAGTAGATGTTAAGAACCTAATATTTGTATGATACAAGTTTCAAGCTCACTTATCTCTCCTTTTTTATTTCCCTTTTTTCGTTATTTAGTTTTGTTTTTTTGTTTGCTTGAGGTTGAGCAAAAATTTAAGTGTGAGAGAGTTTGATCTGTCAATTTCGTACCTAGCAGCTTGAACTAGTTTTCGTATTTGATGAGCTTGAAATCAAGTAATTTTTCTTATGTTTTATGGATTTTTAGTTTAGTTTTGTCTTTCGAATAAATTGTGCTAAAAAGGTTATTTTATTGCTTTTAAGGCCAAATGCGGCCTAAAGATTAGCTAACCTACTTCGTGAGTGCACAAGAGACTAATAATAATTGAGTAACAATGATACTGACCACTTCGTCACGACATAGGGCGCTCTATGTCGCAACAAAGGGGTCAGCAGCGAAGAATCAATATACTGCTTGCTTTGTAGCGACACAGGTCCTAATGTGTCGCAACATCGACCCCAAATTTCAACTTTGCATCGAGTGAGGGGCATTTTCATCTTCACAATGTGACTTAAGCACGAAGGATGGTAGCTAACCTAGGGTTGATGAAAACGGCCGATCAAGACCATAAATAAGACCTTTAGCTCTAGGGTTAAATACACTATTTTACTAGTTTTTAGTTTTTACTCTTATTTTGTATTTTTCATTTGAAACGAGATTGTAGAACTCGCATAAACGTTTGAGGAATTTTTCTCGACAGATTACCAATACAATTCGAGTTTCTTTTTCATTTGCTTTATTCAATTATATGTTCTTATATATTGTTGTGTTTATAATGATCAAGAAACCCATGAGGAACTAATTCCATTTTTGGTAATTAGAGAGTGGAAGCATGAAAATTTAATTATTGTTTAACAGGGATTTTACCTTTCGAATAAGTTGTTTGGGAAAGGAAGAACATTAAACAAACACTAGACCTAACAACCCTAGAACGTCATTTAGGTGGGAATGAACCCAAAATAGGTATTGCCCATCCGTGAACACTTTTTCCCCAAACTGATTTAAACTATGATATCTAGTGATAAGTAGTCTCTATTGACTTGCTATACCGACGGAATATCGAGAGATCCAACTGGTGTAGTGACTAGTTAATTGGAGAAAAATCCCCAAAACCTAATGATTGGAGAACTCATGCGGAAACGACCTAATATCCTCAAAATCATTTATAAGATTTTCTACATCTCAATTCTTTCCTTTTATTTTCTCTTTTATTTTATGCTTTTCAAAATCAAGTCTTCCATTATTCTTCGTACTATAATCCCTAAAGTAAGTATTAATTAATTTTGTAACAGCCCGTTTTTCAGTGGTGTCGGAAACAGTGGTTTTAGGATCACAAACACGACAGGAATTTTTTTATAATAAGTGATTAAATTAAGTCAATATTAATTTTCTATGGAATTTTGAATTGAGGAATTTTAATTATTGAATTAAAAGTTAGTATAAGTGGTTTGGTTCAAAAGTCAAGTGGTTTTAGAAAATGATGTATCGGGACCTCGTTTCTGAAATTAAGGGTTGTAAATATTTTTATTAAATATTTACAGAGTCTTATTATATGTGAATTGAAGTTTGGTTGGGTAATTTTGATTATTAATTGCTTAATTAAGGGAAAAAAAGTAAATTGTAAAAGAGGTAAAAGTTAATTGCTATTGATTAAAAATAAAATGGACCAAAGTGGTAATTACACCATGGTCAAAAAGTCCAAGTGATGGTGAATATGATTGATTCCATTAACTTTTGAGTTATTTATTTATTTATTTCTAATTAATTTAGGACTAAATTGAAAACAAGTTTGTTTAATCAAAATTTAATATAATTGAAGGATTAATTGTGTAATCGGACTATCTTTAAATGGCCTAATAATAGAAATGATATGAAACTCATTAGATTTTGATAAATTGTAATTAAATCCTAATAAAATAAGGATTTACTAATTAGTTTAATTTAGTATGCTTGGGAATGGTGGTTTCGAGGCCACAAATTTGATGTGTTAGATCGTAAATATTAATTATGTAATATTAACGAGGTCGTTAGTATTTTATTAAAATTTGGTTATGAAATTTTATTGTTTGGATAGTTAATTAAGTAAAAAGGACTAAATTATAAAAGTTCCAAAATATGGATTTCATTGAGTAAATGTGTTAATTAGTAAATGAATGGTTTATAAAGGTCCTTAAATGGTAATTATGCCCTTAAGGAAGGTACTGGACGGTTTGACACTCATTTTGGCTAAGATTTCAAGTGTAATTAAAAGGGTAAATTTGTAATTACCTAAATAAGGTTTATTAAACAAAAAACAAAGTAAAGTGTTATCATCTTCTTTCTTTGTTCTTTCTTAGCCAAAAACCCTAGAGGGGATAAGAAAAACCATTCGGTCATGGGTAAATAAAACTTTGTTCATTTTTAGTGATTTTTATGTTTTTGAGTCCGTATTAGCTTAATCTAACTAGCTTGAGGACTAATTTGTGAATCTGTCAAATGTTATGGATTTTTCATGAATGAGTTTTTTCTTGAAAATTTATGGAAAATTAACAAGCTTGATTGTTAGATTTGATTCTTTTGTAAAGTAGTTTTTGATGATTTTAACGTTTAAGGACTAAAATGTGAAAGAAATAAAAATACAAGGACTTGAGGTTAAATAAAAACAAATATGGGCTATATTGAAGTGCTATAATATTCTACCAAACCTATTTCTAAAGAAAAATGGTTAATTTGCAAGTTTTGAGCTAAGTGACTAAATTAAATAAAAGTGAAAAGTTAAGGTAATTTTGTAAAAATGTCAAAAAGGACTTAATTGCATAAAATAAGTTTATTTACTGCTGAATTTTTAATTGAATGAAATTATTATTATAGATCAAGAATAGGTTGAAAATCGAAGCAAAGAGAAATTATGAAATAGTCACTATACTTTGATGATTACTGCAAATCAGTCCTATAAGTTCGTATTGTTAGTTTATATATTGTTATAATCCCTTTCATTCTCGATTATTATTGTAGCAAATTAAATATGCTGAATACTTTGAGAAATTTGAGACAAGAATGAAGAAATGAGACGTTAGGCCTTGGGTCGGTAGTCTGTATCAACGTGATGGCTGAGATCTTGCACATGTTGTAGTTTCCTAACAGCTTGTGTGAACAACATTGTGATTCAATAGATTCAAGATGAATACTGAATATTGATTATATGGACCCCTATGATGGTTGAGTTTCGACATAGGTTGTGGATTCTCATCAGCTTGTGTGAGCAGCATCGTATACTAGTTAAACTCTATCTGGGCTCGAATGAGCTAATTTATCTGGGCTCGTAAGAACTAACCTATCTAGGCTCGTATGAGCTAATTTTGTTTGGGCTCGTACAAGCTAAATTTCTAGAAGACCCAGTGAGATCAACCTGATGCTAATTACTACGGGATAACGAAGATATTTTATTACTCTTTCCATAACTGAATGTGTTATTCTGTAAGTTAATTGTTCTTACGAACTTACTAAGCCTTGTAAGTGTGTATTTATTTACAGTTTTGTAGATTCATCTGCTGTTGAAGATCGGATCCTCAAGAAAAATCACACTATCCCGAGAGCTCATTCGGTAGTTTTTATATCCCTTGACTTACATGGCATGTATTAGGATTGTGTTACTTGAGTTATTTTGGTGTAATGGTTAAATAGCATGGTAACATTTTGATGAATGTTTTGGTATGTATTCTCTGTTGTTATGTGAAGAACTAAATACCAATATGAAATGTCTATGTAGGTATGATTTTGAGAAAATTGGTAAATGTTGTAGACTATTGTGCAAACTTAGAAACTTATGTATATATTTGACATCTGCATACTTGTTTTGGAAGTACTCCTACTTGTATCAATAGAAGTACAGAGGAAGTGAGATGTAGGTTACTGACTTGTGTTGTTTTGGTATATGCAAGATAAGTATTGGTAGTTCTACTCATAGAAGTATCGGTAGTCAGTGAACTTGTATAGGTAGAAGTTGTAGGGTAGAACTTCTTAACTCTCTGGAGTTTTTAGTATCGGTAGAAGCATTATTTGTTTCGGTAGTTGTGTCACATGTATCGGTAGAACCATCTCGAGTATCGGTAGAACTCTGCACTATTTCTGAACTATTTTTTAACTTGATAACTACTGATACTTGTCCAACAAGTACCGATAGAAGTCTCCAAAAATCATGGAAATGACCTTTTTTCCCTTGTTGAGTCGTGATTATAATCGATTGATGATTTATGATGTGTTGGGTGCACATCTTTATTAAAATAAGATTGAATGAGATGATAAAAAATGAATAATGATAGATGAACAGTAAGACACCGGGACCCTGATCGGCGATTTTGGGTTTTAGGTGTTACAAATTTTATTTTTTGCAAGGATCTAATTTACTATTGCTTTATGCCTCCTTTGGGTACGATCCTCAAAATACTACCAAGTGTTTCGTTGTACACACTATATTTATAACCTGACCCGTATACTTGCGGAAAGCCGAAAATCTACACTGAACGGGAGTACGTTCAGGGGCGGTTAGTGCTATTATAATTTGTTTTCAATTTGTAATTTAATATTTAATTTAATACACTAAAATAATATAAATAAAGATCTCCAAGAAAGTTATGTTAATTTATTTGAATTTGGTGGCATTGTTGAGATGATACATGTGTGTGTATATATATATTCTTTTGATATAGATTTTGAACATGAAATACATCGAAAATGAGAATAGTTTGTTTATCTGCGTTAAATATGATATTGATGATAAACATGATTTGAGGTACATATATATATACTTAATTACTTTATATGATTGGGATATGTTTGAAAATTGAGTATATATGATTACAAGGTGATATTGCAATGCAAACTATATTGAAAATGATTTAATACATGTTCAATGTATACATACGTGTAGATGTCCATATCAAAATGTCATCTATGTTTTAATATGATGGAATAGTGATTAATAAATAATAATGTCCTATTAATAGTGTCAGATAGAGTTACGGGTATAGTTAACATGTCATAGGGTCTGTTTCGATAGGTTGGAGATCTAGCACTAAGCATGTATCATATTATGATAGTTCTCTAATACCTTAGGGTTCGAGAACGTATCACTAGCTCGAATTCCCTAAAGGTACAAGCTTATTCTGGAGTGGTTGGTAGGATCAATGCCTTTATGTCAGATTAACACTTCGGTGCGTATACCAGTGTGTTGGTGGATTGATCTACGTATATGCCCTCAAATCCAAGTCAGTTAATAGGCATCATAATAATAAAACGAATATGATTTATAAATGCAAGATGATTATGTTATAAACTTGAATTTTAAGATCGATTGTGTTGTAAGAAACAAGAAGCTAAATCCATGAAGCTGCATCGATATTATTGATAGTCAAAAGTATAAACGAATAACCTAAGAGGGTTATAAGAGTTGGATATCATAACATCTTATATGACTTATATTTATTAATGTTAAGTTTATTAATATGCGATTGATTTGTCATATTCGACCTAACAGATTAAATTAGTTTTCGTACTTTAAGAGCTTGAAATTAGGCATTTTCGACCTAACAGATTAAATTAGGCCCTTTGAGCGCTTAGTTTTACACATTTTTCTTTTTAGCTTTATTTCCTTCTTGTAATTTAGGTTTAGTTGTTTTCTTTTCTTTAGGCTTTAGTTGTTGTTTTTTACGAAAATAAGATTTGTAAGTTTTGCATAAAAGATTTTGGATTCGTCCCAACAGATTGCAATACAAATCATTTATTCTCTTATCATTTATATTTTCAATCCATTTTCTTATGATCATTCTTTATATTGAATTTATAATGTTTCAAGAAATCATGAGGAACTAATGTCGTTGTGGGGGATTAGGGAGTGGAGATATGATTATTTAGTTATTGTATAGGGATTTTCAACGGATCAATTGTTTGGAAAAGGAAGAACGAGAAACAAACCCTATGCCTGACAATCCTAGGAAGTCATTTAGATGGGAATTAACCCAAAATTGGTATTACCCATTCGTGAACACCTTTACCCCAAGCCAATCTAAACCGTGAGGTTGGAAGATAAGTAGTTCTTGTTGACTCATTATGTTAGTGGAAGATTAGAATATCCTGCTAGGGTAGCGACTGTTGATTGACGAAAACCTCAAAAGCAACAGTTGAAGAAATCATGCTGAAGCGAGCTAATCCCCGATAAATTAGTTTATTGAATCTATTATCTTATTTTCCATTTCCTTTATTTTAGTTTTATGAGTTTCTTTATTATAAAAGCCAAAACACTTATTCTTCTTTCATACTATAATCTTAAAAAGAGTATTAATTAGATCTTTTTCTGTGTAGGAGTTAAAGTTATTAGTGCTTCGCCTCCCTTGGGTACGATCCTCGGAGTACTCATTACTTTTTTGTAACACTATATTACAACTCGACCTGTATACTTGTGGAAGCCTGAAATATACTCTGAACGGGAGTACATTCAGAGGTGGTTAGTGATTCAATGATTTCCATATAAGTTGATTAATTTAATTTCAATTTAATTATATATTGATTTCAAATTATATTAGCACCACTGAGTATTCAATACTTAGTGTACCGTTATGTTTGTTTTCGTGCGCAGGTCTCGGGTAGGTTTTTTTCTAGATTGAAGTTGTAAAGCATATAAGTTCAGTAACTCAGCTTAGCTCAAGTCAAGTTTGTATTATTTTGTCTAGAAATAATTAACCTATGTTGTTTTTGGTGGTTGAATATTGTTTTGGTCAAGTGGGTATGCTTTGTTTAGCTACAGATCTATAAAGTTTCTTTTGTTGAGTTTTAATGCTTGGGAAATGAATGAGTATGTGCGGTTATAAGTATTGAATCATTTATTAACTACATTAGGTTGAGATGAATTGATTGCTAAGTTGTTTGGATGTTTGGTTAAATATTTGTTTGTTAAATTGATGCATATGAAATTGGTATTAAGTTTGCCTAAGTTAGGTATGAATTGGTTGGTGTTTGGATGCATTTAAATGTCTGTTTTAGGCCATATTACATTAATGTCTTGAGACCCCAAGAAAAAAATGACCAAATTGTGCATTTCTAGGTATAAGTCTCAAGACTTACCAAGCAAGTGCCAAGACATCATGGTCCAAGTCTCGAGACACTATGGCTTATGTCTCGAGACAACAAAACATTGAAACCATATTAATTTTGTCCTGTTTTAAGTCTCGAGACAAGAACCCTTTTCTCTTGAGACACCCAAACATCAAAGCTAGAGATCTGAACCGAGGCAATTGTGTCACCCAAGTCTCAGGACATGTATCCTTATGTCTCAAGACACTTCAACACCAAATAAAAAAAATTAAATTCATCATGTCTCGAGATATTAAGGCCATGTCTCGAGACCTTTAGTAGAATTTGTATAAATGAGTTTGGATTCAAATCCTAACTTCGTATTTTAACCCCGTACAACTCCTAAATTCTTTAAATTAAACCAATTGACATTCATTGAACATGTTTATGTGAATTAATTGAAATTATACGCGATTTACTTGTTTGGGTGCATGTTACTTAGTAAAATTATATCAAGTTAATTTGAGTTGCTCTGGCAACATAATTTCACGTCACGCCTTTGAATTCAACGACTAGATCGAATGGGGGTATCACATAACTAATCAAAACCTTTAATTAATGAACATAAGATAATTAATGACCCACTAATCACCACCGTGTTCATTTTCAGAAACCTCGCAATTTAACTTCCCAGAACAACTTAGTCTAAGAAATCCGATCCAAAATCAAACTTCTCAAATGTTACAGGTTCAGTTGTATGCTTGCACCTAACACGCATAAAACAGAAAAATGTTAGGGTTTAGGAAAGGAGATAGTATTTACGCATAACTATGTTGCAACCTTTTTAACCATGGTGACCTGGATGACACATAATCCATACATAAATGGTTATTCTAATATTGTGGTCAATCGTTAGAGTGGACTTTTTTTTGGCTAAATCAAGGAAATGATTTATCTCATTTTAATCTATGAATTCATAATTATATATGTATCACATAGTTGATATATTATATGCTATCAAGATTTGTTATCCTTATTTAGATATTATCTAATGTGAAATTTTGTTATCCTAGTATAGATGTTATTGGGGATCTATCCGATTAAGCAACGAACAAATAAAAAATAGCGAAAGAAATTGAGAAATTAAACACACAAATTTAATGTGGAAAAACCCCTTCAAAGAGGATAAAAACCATGCGCAAAGGTAATTTTAGTATAATGGAAAAAGAATGAAGAGTACAAAAAGATAGAGATAAAAAACTAAACCCCAAAACCCAAAAACAAAGAATCCTCAAAACGTAAACACAAAATTCTCCAAAAGTGTTATGAGTTCTAATGTTTAATGAGAGTATTTTCTAAGGTTGTAAAAGAGCTTATTTATAGGCTAAATTCGTCGATCAAATAATAATAAAATAATCTAGACTAATCGAAGTTTGATTGAAACAAATAAATAAAGTTTAACTAGAAGATTATCACTCAAATTTGACTGAAATATGAGGCATACTTAACAAATCTCCACCTTGACTCATATTTCCACAACGTCATCTTTGCCAAAGCTCGTCACAGGCCTATCTTAAACTATGTAGGGAATTAACTAAATTGAATATATGCTTAGAAGTTGAAAGATTTCTAGCCTTCGACTTATGCACAGCCAAATCAAAACTAATCCTGGTATGATTTTCATGAACATAATGTCCTAACTTTTCAAAACATGCATCCAAAAGAAAACCTCTCTTCAACGAAACTATCATACCTTTTTCCCTCCAATGACCAAGTTGCCTCTGCTCTAAACGAGTTGACTTCGACTCCATAACGGACGAGGGACGTCCGATTTCATCAGTCACTATAGAACCTTCCAAAATATAAATATTGGTTGTCCTTTTACCTTTTAGCAAAACGAGAGGCCCACGAGACACCTTAATGTCGCTAGACTCGATGTTGATCCTGCAACTTTTCGAGTTTAAAATACTCAAGGAGATGAGATTCTTTCGTAAATCAAGTACATACCTAACATCTAAGAGTGTCGTAATCGTCTTATCATGCATCCTAATTTTAAAAGTACCAATACTGATTACCTTATTGGATGAAACATTTCTCATGCGCACAACTCCACCTTCAACCGAACTATATGTGGAGAATTATTCTCTATTGGGACACATGTGAAATATAACATCAATAATCTACGATCCACTCGAACATAAGATCGGAGCTTTCGCTCGTTGACACTAACAAGAAATCATCACCTCTTTCATCGTCCAAACTAGCACCAGCTACATCTTTCTCGTTACTCTCAGCAGCCCTTTTATTTCGCAGTTTATAACAATTTGATTTGGTGTAACCTACTTCTTACAATAGCGACACATTTTGTCTCATTTTTTTGATGCTACCAAAACGGAAGCTTGCCTATCTGTCTTGCCATACAAACTAAACTCATTGTCGAGTTTGTCTTTACTCAACAAATGACCCTTTCCATCCTCGAACGAGAGTTTGTCTCTACCATAAATCAGGGTCTCCTTGAAGAACTTGTATGAAGAGGGTAAATAGCACAATAATAGCATAGTTTGATCTTCATCGTCAATCTGAACTTCAACGTTATTTAAATCATTCAAAAGAGTAATAAATTGACTAATGTGATCTCTAAGAAGCTCACATTCGTTCATAAGAAACATAAATAGAAGTTGTTTCAACACTAAATGGTTAGCTAGAGACTTAGTCGCATAAAGAGTTTTTAACCTTTTTCATAAGGCGGATGAGATTTTCTCCATCAATACCTCATACAATACCCTATTCGCGAGACATAACAAGCTTGCAGATAGGACATTTTCATCAAGCTTTTCTCATTCTATTTGATCTAGATTCGAAGACTTTTTCCTGATAACGACATTTTTTAAGTCGATCTGAACTAAAATTGTCATCATCAGAACTAGCCACAGATTGAAATTTCTGACACCATCGAACTTCTCAATGTCAAATCTTGTTGCTGTCATTTCTTAACGGGCTAATTTACGAAAATCAAATTAGCTCTGATACCACTTATTAAGGATTAACCCGATTAAGCAAAAAACAAGTAAAAAATAGTTAGAGAAATTGAAAAATTAAACACATAAATTTAACGTGAAAAAACCCCTTCAAAAAGGATAAAAATCACAGGCAAAGATAATTTTACTATAATAGCAAAAAAAAAACGAAGAGTACAAAAATATGGAGATAAAAAACTAAAACAAATAATCCTCAAAACATAAATACAAAATTCTCCAAAAGTGTTATGATTTCTAATGTTTAATGGGTGTATTTTTTAATATTGTAAAAGAATCTATTTATAGGCTAGATTCGTAGGTCAAATAATATTAAAATAATCTAGACTAATCAGAGCTCGACTGAAACAAATAAATAGAATTTAACTGAGAGATTATATATCAAATTTGATTGAAATATGAAACATACTCAACAGATGTCATATAAATGAATGTCAAACCTAAAATAGATATGAGTTGCATAAACTTTTTACGTTTATTTAGTTCAATCTCATAATACATTTAATACTCAAGAAAAGGAGTTATGCAATTTAATATAAAAAAAAATTTACATTAACGGTCTCCATATTGCATGGAATCTCCAACCGAGCAAATCTAAAGATCAATATCTATTTTATTCAATTTTTATAAATTTATATTAAAAATTTAAGGTATTCTTTCAAAAGTTAATTTTTTTATTTTTAATAAAAATAATTTTTATTCAATTTTTTGATAAATTATAAATAAAATAAAATTTTAATAAAATTGTAAGTAACACGATTCGAACATAAAACAAATATTCATAAAAACAAACGAAATAAAAAATGCTAATTGACGAAAAACACATTAAAATCAATATCATTGATCATTTGAACCAACTTCTCCTCTAAATTCTAAACCAAAAAGCTGTTGATAATGGCAATTATCATTTCTTTTTCGCAATCCTAAAACCCTAATTCCCAATTTACAGCAAAAAGAGAGAAGAAAAGAAATTCGTTTTACACTGAAATTCTACTTTTAAGTTCATTTCAAAGAATATATATACCCTTTTCATTTTTTTCGACGATCGTTGTTTCAGACTTCATTTCTTACTGCTTCCTATTTGTTTGGATAGCAAAAGTTTCTATTTTCAAATTTCTATCACGTTTATTTATGATTATATAAAGAAAATGGGATCAAGCTTGCTTCAATGGGAATCCGACCCCCTATTCTCAGCCGCCGAAGTCGTTCAAGATTCAGCTGACAGGTTTTATCTTTCCCTAGAAATACCCATTTCGAAACTTTTTCAGTTTTTAATTATTTTCCCTTCGATTTCTGTTTTCGTGTTAATGTGGAGTATTACACTGCAGACTGCTGAGTTATGTTGTTATGCAAGTTCAAAATTAATGATTTTTCATTCTTAATTTGATATTTCCAGGATGGAATCGATTTTTCGCCTTCTTTTGCACGAACAAAATCTTGCTGAAGCTAATAATTATGACCCGAAGCTGCTTACTTTAACTGGGTATCACAGGCGCGATCTTGCTACCATACTTGAAACAGCAAAATGGCAGGCATTGATTTCTTGTTTATTCTTGAGTTCAATTATTTCCTGCTAATAGTGTTACATTTGCTTATTCTAATGCTTGCTTTGATTTTATTAGTTGGAAGATTTTGAACGAGCAGTTAACTCATCAGCTAGGATGGACCGGCCTCACTCTAGGGAGGCTGTGATTTCCAGACATAAGGAGTTTATTAGTGCTATTAGAGAGCAGATCAACAATGTTGAGAAAAGCTTGGGGGAAATGGCAATGGGAAATCCCGCTAAAACCTCTGAATGGCAAAACTTGAATGAACAAGATAAAGATAATTTGGCATTATTCCTTTCCGGGGGGATTCAGAATCACTGTTATGAGTTGGGTGATAGTGACATATTTAAAAGATTCCTTGATCCACCCGCGGTATCTTGCTCAACAGATGCTGGAATTGTTGGAAATGGATGTGGAGAAATTGAAGAAGTGAATATGAATGGTAATGCTTATAGTAGCCATTATTATGATTCTTTGGAGGAGAGTAACCTAAGGAAAGTGGATTCTCAAAATTCTATGAAATTGGGTCTAAATGCAGTGAATTCCTTTCAAGAGAGTTCTTGTAACAGGAATGCTGACGATGGAAGTTGGGATATAGAAGCTGGTGATAGCAAACCTAAGTGTTTCTTCCATGAGAATAAGTTGAGAGGCTCTTCCAGCAGTATGGATCTCATTGGATTCTTCAAAAATCTATGGGGAAGAAGGGTTCCTAACAGTTATACAAAGCGATTAAAAGATGGGGAAGAAGAGCATTCTCCTTTGCACATTGATGCTCTCATGCTGCACAGGTACGTTTCAATCCATCATAACATTATTATTCTTCGGAAGGCATGCATGTGATCAGTAGTCAAGATGTGGTGAAGTAGTTAGCTCTGAATTCTGATACTAGCATTTTACTGAACTTCTGAAAATTTTGTACTATGATTTTGGCTTTTATTTTTTTTACATGAATTTAATTGCTAAGCAATACATACCTTTGATTGCTAACCTTTCTTATTGCTTAGTTTTGCAATAAACTCATCAATTCCTCTAGCCTTGGTGCATTGGTTAATGTCCTCAGACTTACTGTCTGCATCTCTTTCAGGGTCAGCATATTGGACTATGTTCAGCACTTAGAGACCATGGCCTCCAGGGATTACATGGGTTTCTGATAAAGGTCATGCACTTGAGAAGGCTTGGGGCATGTAATGCCAGATTTGATAGATTTTCATATCTCGTTAAAGTTAATCAGCGGTCCATAAAAATGATACTGGCAATAGTTTTTGTCTTCACACTTTTAGGTAAGTGCACGATTTGTACATACCATCTTCTATTTGATTTACTCGTCACTGCTAAATTCAAATGTTCTGTTTATGGATGTATTTAGATTGTCGAATGATTTACCTATATTTTTAGCTTGTCAGGCACTCTCTCTATAAAACCCTTTTCATACTTGTTTGTACAATCACCTTTGAGATGCTAAAATATATTATGCTTATGTGAATTGGAAATTACATGAATAGAAAGACCAATGTTGAAAACCATAGGTGTGTTTTCCAATGATGTTATCTTTAAGAGCTTAATTTTCATGCAATTGATGGTAAAAGGATATCTCCTAATTTAAACATTTAATTCCGAATTTGAGGTAAAAAAAAAAAGGGATGTAGGAGAAGGGTTCCTTTTGGTTGTACTTAGCTTATGGACTTTTTGTTAAACAGTTGCATGTTTATTGCTTACACACGGTTCTTCTTGTTAAATTCACTCTCAAAGGAGTTAACCTAAAGAAAATAATCCTGCCAAGCAGCAAGACTTTACAAATTCATCTTATGCTCCCAAAAAAACTTAGGCGTTAAGGGTTTTAGGGTTTACGGTTTAGGGTTACAAGTTTCATGGATAACTTTCAGGGAATCAAATTGTTTATTTGGGGCCTTGGATATAAAACTAATCATTATCCCATAATTCTATTCATGCAGGTATATTGATGTTCCATGTCGCTTGAAAGTGGTCATTTGCTGTTTAATAGGAATATCGTTGCATCTGCAAAGTGGGTTTTGAGTGGAGTTGCGGTGCAGATTACTTGCTCGGTTCACATAGCAAGTCGAGGAGCCAACCATTAATAACTACATTCTGAGATTGGTAGGCACACACAGCCTTTAGATTTTGCTGCTATCTACAGTACAGAAGTAGCTAATACAAATGTATGTACTCCAGCAACTTATCTAAGAAATTTGTATATATGAATGGCATGCCATTTCAGAGATCTACTTTGTTAGTCAAAACTTATATAAGCTGTATATGATGATACCCAAGCCATCTCGAACTCCAGTTAGAGTAACTGCTGATCCATGGATGTGTTCTACAGTTCACTTGGGTTAAGTTTGACATCTTAATAGGGTTATAAAATCACAGTTCTTTAAATTTTGTTTTGTTCATTAAAATCCCAATCTAAGTTTACATTTTTTCCCCTTTTCTGATCCAAGCTGCTACTCCTTGAGGTCCTTTGTCGACTTCTTGTCGAAGGGTGATGAAGATTGAAGTCGAAAGAGAAGAGAAATTTGAAGAACAAGGCAGAATTACAGAGAAAAGAAGAAGAGGAAATTCAAATTTAGAAGAAGAGAAAGACAACTCTGTTATTCGATAACTATCAAGACATAATTGTCTGGCTAATAAAGGAAACAACAACGGATACTAATTTTTAGTTAAACGCACTGTTTAACTAATACAAAAACTCCCCATTTTATCCCAAACAATTTCTACCAATACGCACCGTATCATTAATAATATATACTAACTACCTTAACATAACTATTCCACATCAAATACCCCTTCCCTCCAAATGATCCTTGTCCTCAAGGATCGAAATCAGGAAATCTTTGTTGAAAATCAGACCATTTCTCTCAAGTAGAATCTTCAGTAAATGTATTGGCCCACTCTACCAGCACCTCAGTCATTGGTTGGTTATCCTGCTTAACCATTCTGCGATCAACAATTCTGACTAGTGTCTTTGCCCAAGCTCTCTCTCCATCTGTAGGTGGTAGTGTGGCAACACTAGTTGCTGACCCAATATGTTTCTTTAGTTGGGAAACATGAAATGTAAGGTGGATCCGAGCTCCAACTGGCAAGAGAAGAGTATAAGCCACTTGACCTCATCGAGCAACTATGGGATATGGACCAAAATACCTGGGAGCCAATTTTTTATTGCCTCTCTTCCTGACAGAATGCTGCCTGTAGGTTTGCAGCTTCAAGCAAACCAAATCCCCCACTTTAAATTCCCTCTCCGACCTTTTTCTGTCAGCCATACTTTTCATTCTCTCCTGTGCTCGTTTCAGGTGAAACTTCAACATATTCCTAGCCACCTCCCTTTGCTGTAAACTTCTATCAAATACAGCTATTGAAGAAGCTCCTGTCAGGTAAGGTAAATGACTAGGTGGCTCTTGACCATAAAGAGCTTCATAGGGGGTTGTCTTTATGGACAAATGGTAAGTGGTGTTGTACCACCACTCAGCCAGGGGAAGCCACTGTAACCATTCAGAAGGGTGCTCTCCAGTCATGCAACGTAAATACCCTTCCAAAAACCTATACAACACTTCTATTTGTCCATCAGTTTGAGGGTGGTAAGCTGTGGATAAGTGAAGTTTAACCCCCAAATGTTTAAACAGAGACTGCCAAAAAGAGCTGATGAAGACCTTGTCACGATCTGAAACAATACATTCAGGAACACCATGCAGTCTATAAATTTGCTCCAAATACAGCTGAGCAACTTGTAAGGCAATAAAAGGATGTGACAAAGACATAAAGTGCCCATATTTAGTGAGTCTATCCACTACGACTAAGATGGTATCCTTCCCCTTTGAAGTAGAAAGACCCTCAATAAAATCGAGGCTCACAGCTGACCAAGCTCGATCAGGTACAGGTAATGGTTGCAGCAGACCAGGATAGGCAGAAGTGTCATTCTTGCACCTCTGACATACTTCACACTCTCTAACCCATTTCTTCACATCATTAGAAAAACCCTTCCAATATAGAAGCCTCGAAATTCTGTGTCTAGTTGCATGAACACCAGAATGAACACTTGCAGCTTCTCCATGGAATAAATTAAAAAGCTGTCTTCTCAACCCCAAATCTTGTCCCACCACGACCTTGTCCCTTCTCCTCAAGATATTCCCATCCCAGGTGTATTTAGCATTCAGTTGAGGATCCTGTTGCAAGTCAGTGCATATTTTTTACAATTTGGGATCAGTGTGACAAGAATTCAGAATTTGTTCCCACACCTCAGACCATGTTAAACTACCAGTACACTAAAAAAATACACCAGTGGGCACATGTTCTCTTCTAAATAAAGCATCAGCAACTGAATTCTGGCTACCCTTCCTGTAGGTGATTGAGTAATCATACCTCAACATCTTGACAACCCACTTCTGCTGGTAAGGTGTAATTGCTTGTTTGTCAGTCAGGAATTGTAGACTCTGATGGTCAGTTTTGATGCTGAAGTGCCTACCAATCAAGTACGGGTGCCACTTTTTAACTGCCAACAACGCAGCAAACATTTCTTTGTCATAAATGGACAAAGTTGATGCTTGATTCCTAACCCTTTGCTGAAGAAAGCAACAGGCCTTCCTTTTTGTTGCAAGACTGCACCTACACCATATCCACATGCATCAACCTCTACACAGAACTCTTCCCAAAGTCAAGTAAAATCAACATAGGTGCAATAGTTACAGCTTGTTTAAGCTGATCAAAAGCTTCCTGCTCCCTGTCAAACCAACTCCAAACTGTGTCCTTAAGCAAGGCAATCAAAGGCCTAGCTATAATACCATAATGCTGTATGAACCTTCTGTAATATCCAGATAATCCCAAAAATCCCCTCAACTCCTTAAGGGAAGTAGGTTTAGACCAGCTCATTACTGCCTCTACCTTTGCTGGATCCATAGAAACTGAACCTTGCGCAATAATGTGTCCCAAGTATTCCACTTGTGTAGTGCCAAAGCTGCACTTCCCTCTCTTAGCAAAAAGCTAATGTTGTCTCAATATAGACAGCACCTCCTTGAGATGTTGAAGATGGTCCTTCCAAGTAGCAGAATACACAAGTATATCATCAAAAAAACTAACACACTCCTCCTCAATGACTGTTTGAAGACACTGTTCATCAAAGCTTGAAAACTCGAGGGTGCATTGGTTAAGCCAAATGGCATTACCATGAACTCATAATGCCCCTCATAAGTTCTAAAAGCTGTCTTATGTATGTCTCCCTCCCATATCCTAATCTGGTGATAACCAAACCTCAAATCCAGCTTAGAGAAGTACAATGCTCTTGCCAATTCATCCAATAGCTCCTCTATTACAGGTATTGGAAATTTGTCCTTCACAGTGAGCTGGTTTAATTGCCTATAATTCACACATAAACGCTAACTACCATCTTTTTTCTTCACCATGACAATTGGTGAGGCAAAGGGACTGTTACTATCCCTAATAATACCAGCATTCAGCATCTCTTTCACTAGCCTTTCAATTTCATTCTTCTGTACCACTGGGTACCTATATGGCCTAATCTTAACTACTTGGCCCTCATCTTTCAAAGGAATTCTATGATCCTGCAACCTAGCAGGTGAAAGCCCTTGAGGAAGCTGGAAAACATCCTCAAAGTCCTATAGCAACTGTTCTAAATCATGAGGCAAAGCTTCATTTGGCAGGGTCAAGTTGGCTTGCACAGTACTGGTCAGTAGCATAGAATTGGGCCCTTGAACAGATAAGGCAATACACTTGGAAAGTTGTGCTCCCGAATACATATGCAAAGCTCCAGGCACAATTCCTTACAATGTACAAGTCTGCTGTAGGTGTTCAAACTGCATGGTCAGTAATGCAAAATTCCAGACAATTGGACCAAGTGAGAGAAGCCATTGATCCCCCAAAACTAAATCACATCCTTTTATGGGTAACACCATAAAGTCAGTGATAAACTGATGTCCCTGAGCATCCCAACTCACCCTCCTGCACAGCCCTTGAGTTGCTAACTAACCATCATCAGCCACAACCACCTTCATCCTACAAGCAGAATCTGCCACCAAATGTGCTAATTTCACAAACCTACTGTCCACAAAGTTATGAGTGCTTTCAGAATCTACCAACATTATCACTTCATGCTGACCAATTCTAGCCATAAGTCTCATAGTATTATGTCCTTGTGAACCATCTAAAGCATGCAAGGATAACACAAGAGCTGCTGACTCCACTTCTCCTTCAGACACTTCCAACTTCTTAACACAATCCTAGAAATCATCAAAGGTGGAACCCTTCATCTCATAATCCCCTTCAACTGGAACTTCAACTAACAACTGGAAGAGTTGGGATTTGTTACATTTGTGACCTGCTGAGTACTTGGCAGAACACCAGAAACACAACCCCTTCTTTCTCCTGTCCTCCATTTCAGCTTAAGACAAAGCCTTAATTGGTGGTTTGCTTTTGAAATTATTAACATTGTAAGTCCTTGTAGACTGAACATTAGGGCCTTTCACAGGGGGTAGCAAGGGCTTAGTAACATTAGAGTTCCCCATTACAGTAAAATTTTTCCTCAATACAGGTCCTATAATATCTTCAATTTCAATAGCACTGTTAAAAGCCTCCACCAAAGACATAGTTTTCAACAATCTCAGATACTGTCCTATGTCAGGCTTAAGATTATACATAAAAATTCTTAAAGCATAAATCTCAAGCAAATGTAATTGGTTTAGAAGGCTTACAAAGCTATCATAGTACTGTTCAACAGTACCTGTCTGCTTCAAGGCTACTAACTCAGTCATAGGATCCAAATGCCTAGTGGAACCAAACCTCTCCTGAAGAGCTCTCATGTACATATCCCACAACAACTGTCTAATTCCTCCGTGCCTCTAAGCAAAGAAGTGATGCCACTGCAGTGCTCTTCCTTACAAATTTAATATCACTAGTTTAACCTTGGAAGAATCTTCCACATTCTCAACTTCAAAAAACTGCTCCAATTTAGAGCACCAACCAATAAAATCACTCCCATCAAAGCGGGGACAGTTAACCTGATATCCTCTTCCCATCCCTTCTCCAAAGCTAGATCGAGATCGAGTACTGGTTTGACCTAAATCTCCCATCGGAGACACCATAACATGGTCTCTGCTTTGAAATCCAGCTGGAGGAGTACCAAGAACACCCTTACCCCTATCTACAACACCACTGTGATTAACCACTGGAAGCAAAGGAGGAAAATATTGTTCGAAAATAGACAGCATTTCATATATAATTTCTCCTCGCATTTCCCCTTTAAAATCCTCGCGAAACTTCTTGAAGTGCAGATCTAACTTAGCATCAAGTTTGGCTTCCAACTTACTGTCCAACTGAGCCAACTCATGTTGCAACAGCCCCAACTCCTTCTGCATCCGAGTCGTAATTCCATCGTTGATCATGAGGAACGTCAAGCTTTGATACCTTTGATGAAGATTAAAGTCGAAAGAGGAGAGAAATTTAAAGAACAAGGCAGAATTACAGAGAAAAGAAAAAGAGGAAATTCAAATTTAGAAGAAGAGAAAGACAACTCTGTTATTCGATAACTGCCAAGACATAACTGTCTGGCTTATAAAGGAAACAACAACAAATACTAATTTTTACTTAAACGCACCGTATAACTAATACAAAAACTTCCCAGTTTTATCCCAAACAATTTCTACCAATGCGCACCGTATCGTTAATACTAATATACTAACTACCTTCACAGAACTATTCCACATCAAAGGGAGATACAGTTCTGACCCATGGAGTTAAGCCTCTATCATCTGAGTTAAGTCCAAGATTTAACTGAGATTTTAGCTGAAGTCTTGGAGATCTAGACCTGAACCTACGCTACTGCCGTCATATATTTGCATTCTTCGGACTGCCAAAACATTATTTTCCCATCATTCTATTTTTCGAGCAAGATTATTTGAATTGGATCAAAAATCAATCAAAATATCGATCTGAAGAGAGGCATTGAACCAATTTATTTGGGTGAAAACTGGTACGGAAAGGTTGAATTGGATAAAAAATTGATTGAATTAAATTTTTAATTTTTTATGAATTTTAATAATTTATTTAATCCAACCAAATAAATCAATTTAACCGATTAGAGAACCTAATTAATTCCATGGTCAGTTAAATTCTAAATAAGCTCGTGATACTTAATTTTTGGCTTTTTCTTCTTTTGTGATAATGCCAGGTCTGTGTTGATGTGTTCTCGATATTATGGCCTGGGCTGGCCTGGCCCGGCCTTCCATTCTCATGTCGTCAGAATGGGATTCAATTTTTTAAAACAAATATGGTATTTTGAGTTAGCAAGAATTAAGAAATTTAACCATAGTTCAGCATGCTCATGATTTTTACTTTTTACCCATGTTTTTTAAATCAAACCACCGACTCGACAGTACAACTAGTCTGATTAAAAATTTATTAAAAAATAAAAATTCCAATCAACTCTAGTTCAACTGGTTTTTAACTAATTCAACGGTCAATTCAACCAGTTTCTTAGCTACTTCATATTGATTTCTGGCCTAACTGCTTCAAAAGCACCTTCGAGACCGGCCGATCGAGTCCGGTTCAAATAACATTGCTTTTTACATAATATAACAGTGTATCATTTAAGTCCAAAAAGGCTTGTCTTTGACAACCAAAATATAGTATCAATATATCTCTTGAGTCTCAACACTGTAAAATGTGGTGGTTTACAATATGAATCATTTACAGTTCACAGTACACAACATACTTTTACTTCCAAGTGTAAACAGAAGATGGTGAAAACAAATGAAGTGGATTTGATTTCATAACCTTGACCTTCCGCAATTCTATAATGATATGCAAATGATTAAAAAAGGAAGTGCGAGGCTATTTACTGAAAAATCTATACTATTATTACCCCCTCCCCCCTTCAGCTATTCCAGCCAGCACTGAAGTGAGATCGCCTGTTCTCTTTCGTAGAATTGCCTCTTCCATCAATGGTATGTCAACAGTTTCAAATCCATGATCTACTGTCAATCACTTCATCTAATGATGCTCTCTTCTAAGAGAGAGCACCAACTTGAGCAGCCTGAAGCTATAATAAATATATATGAAACCGTATCAGAATAGCAGCTCCAAGGTTTTAGACCTAGATGTATATATACACACACACATGTACAATGAGAGAAATAGAGAGATGTCTGCTTCTAAGTCGTAAACATGTAGGGTTTAACAAAGGGATTTGGAAAAATTACCAAGCAGTCATCTCCATATAGGCTCTTTTTAGTCTGACTTCTCAATTTCACGGAATCTTCTATCCCACTCTCGTGCCTCATAGTCTTGCTCAACCAAGTCTCTGTCAGTACTATACACAATGCGGTCCGGTCCTATGACTGTTTTTTGTGCCATATCTCGAGCACTCAATAGCTAGCATATATACAGAAAATAAATTAAAGATTATTCCATGGGAATAGATTTAGCTATGCTGATCTTATACAATGAAACTTGGAAATTCGACACTAAAATAAAATGTCATTATCATACAAAGTATACATCAATAACTAAAATCAATCTAATAGGAAAAATGATTTCAAACATACAAGGGCAAAACTATAATGGGCAATATTCCCACATTGCATCACAGTGAACTCTCAGGGACCCCAATCCTGTTTATCTTCTCATAACCAAGAAGGCAAGATCACATAGAGATCTTATTTAGCATGCAGAGATTGCATTCTAGTGGTCCAAAGGGATTTTTGAGTATTGGAAGATAAATCAGGAAAGAAATGCAAATAAATTAGTAATCACTGCATTGATCAACATTTGAATCTTAACAGCTATAAATTAATTCAAACTCACATATACTGTTAAACTGTTTTAGAAATGTGTAATTGCCTATTAAGGAATAGAAGAGAGTACCGGCATAAAGCTACTTAATGGAAAATTATAAACACCGCCTCGATGAAGAAATCAAAATGCAGGTGTTAAGAAGAATACCTTCCGCCTTAGTGAAAGATCAGGCAATTCAAGTGCTTGAGCAAACTGTTTTCTTATTTGGTTTCTCTTCTCTATATCAGCATTCCTTTTACGAATGAAGAACCACCGAACTAAAGGAATTGCAAAGAAAGAACCAGCATAGATCTGCAAAACAATTGTTTTATATATAACTTGAAAAAGCAAAGCAGAAGCAAATTTCATTCAAGAAATGGAAAGAAACTTGAGTTTCTCAATCTTCTATAGTTTTAATGTATGAGTAATACTGTATCCATTTTCACGGTACTTCATTTCCTCAAAAGCATGGAGAAGACATGAAAAGTACATCCAATGTCACAGACCAGAGAAGCAAAAAAGAGTAATTCTGAAGTTCTATTTACTTCAACATGCTGCATCTAGTACTAGTAGCAACAGACAAGTCTTCAACCTACATATGTGACATTGCTAATCCATTATAATAAACAAGCATATGCTTATATATTGGACAGGCATCAGGGCCTCAGAACATGAAACTTAATCTAAAGGCAGAAAGCAAAATGCATGCATGGACATAAATATAGTAAAGAGGTGTCTTAACGTTATAGAGATTCTGGGTGTCCTGTTATCATGTAAGAATACATAAATTGTAGTGACAGAGGTGATAGAGAATCAAACTGAGATTCTAAGAGAATATGACATGGGCACAGAGAGGGAGGAAGCTTTTTATCCATCATATTGCATATTTCATTCAAGAAAATGTAAAATGCATAATGACCTCCTACTTTTCCCTACAGTTAAGTTTTTCTGTTCAATAAAAAAATCTTATATAAAAAGGTAAGCATCAAATCGTACCTGAAGTAGAGGGAAAATGTCCATGACAAAATTAATAAATCCACTCGGTCTAATCGCAGCATCTCTTCAAACAAAAATAAAAGCAGCACCATTAGAGATTCAGAAAATAAGAAGCACAGATTGAAAGAAACACTGAAAGAGGACTGTACTTTAACATTGCTCCAAGAACTATGACTCCAAAGAGGTTAATCGCACCCAAACCAATGACCATTGCTTTCTCTGATGATCTTGTTTTACTGCATAACAAATGCTTATCAATACAAAGAAACTCCATAACAGAGCAAACCTTGTCAAGTAAATGCACTACGTTAAAAAACACACAAAAACACATATAGAGAAAGGAGAGGAAGAACCTAAATTGCCACTTCTTCTCCTTAAAAAATTTCTCAATTCCCCAACCCAATCACTCCATCTTCTTCCTACATATTCCTTCCTTCCACTCCTCTGAGAAGAAGCTGTCCGCTGCAGAGACTGAAATCTGTACAGAATATTTCCCTACACAGATAGTTTTGTAGTTCATAAGGGCATAAAGGCAGGAACTCGTTTTTCCAGAAATGTAACATGTGAATTACATAATTCTTGGTCTCAGAGACACATCTCAAACAATGCTACCTTATCTCAAAATCATAAATTTCAAGTCTTTACATTTTAATGTAACAATAAAAGGAATTTGTCATTGTACACAGACACATATATGTCTTTGGTCTCAGAGACACAGACCAAACATTGGTTCCTTATGTCAAAATGATAAAATTCAAATATTTACATTTTAAAGCAACAATAAATGGAATTTGCCATAGAACACAGAAGCAAATCTGTCTTGGTCTCAGAGACAGATCAAACCTTGGTACCTTATGTCAAAAATATGAAATTCAAATATTTACATTTTAAAGTAACAATAAATGGAATTAGTCATAGTACACATACACACATGTCTTGGTCTCAGAGAGATCAAATATTGGCACCTTTCAAAATAAACAATTTCAAATATTTACATCTTAAAGTGACAATAAATGGAATTTGTGATAGTACACGGACATGTGTGCATTATATGTAATGCATATAAATTGTTTCTACATACCTCTTCATCTATTTCTGGCTGGCCATCAAACCGCAGAAGAACAGGTAAGACATATGACTCATCACTCTAGAATTGACCAGGGAAACAAAAAAAAAAGAGTCAAATAACTAACAAGGAAACATAAAAACACCTTAGAGCCTTTGATGCAGGCAAGGACTAATTAGTAAAAAATTCATTGACAAATAATTTGAAATAAGAAAAGCCACAACTTCAAACAGTTTTCAACAAAGAGAACTTGGAATATTCTCCAATGAGTTTTGAGCATTTTGTTAAGGGAGAAACCAGAGTAATACTGATTGTGAAGCTTTTTACACAGAACTTTTTTGAAAAACTTACTAGGCAATATTATATATTTAGTTTTTAATGTTTTATGACTTCTAAAGGTAATGTCATAAATAATTAAAATATCTTATAAAAGAGTTGTTAATTATGATTAATTATTTAAGGGAAACTTGTGAAAGATAGAGAAATTTCCCAACCAAAATGAACCGAAATCAATGCTATTACGTAAGTGGCATCTACAACTGCACTAAACGTCAGTGAACCCTACCACATTTGAATCCCTGCTTATCACTTCTGGATTACTTGACCATGAACTACTTTATAATTTCAAAGCAAGCAAGTAACCATCAAATATATGATTACATGTCAAACACTATTTGATTAAATGATCTATGACATACAAATGCAGAAAAAAGGTTGACAGACAGTGTGCTGGGACTACAATGCAAATAAAGAAATAATTGAGTAGATAGTAATAAAATTTTTGTTTAGGTGATGCAATGACAGAACAAGAATAGTTGCATATGGTCAAAGGGTGAATAAAACAAATGTGATCATGAGAGAAAATATTTCAAATTCAAGTCAAAAGAACACTATACTAGATTTCAGAGCAACTTGTAAGAAAAATTTACATGCTAATTACAAGCTAGACTAAGATTAGCTTTTAATTTATAATCATACCAATGCTCCCTTTGTGGTAGGTAAATCAAGATATGGAGCAAGTTCTTCAGCTGTGACAACACCCCCATTAGAAGCTATGTATTGTCCAATCTATAATTTTGGGTGGAAAATGGTAAAAGTTAGTAGGGATAATAGAACACTTAGTAACAGAATAACTACTATCAGAAAGCTGAAATAAAATGTTTCAAGCATTGACCAAAGAAGTTAGTGTTGAAGTATTACCAACTTCCACCTTTCTTCTTCAATTCCTTGATTTGGATCACCATCCCCGAAAACAAAAGAGAAAACCTAAGAAAATGTCACAAATGAACTAATTTTCACTGAATGCAAACAACTGAGCAAAACCATACATGACCCGTTTGTTTATATTCACATCTTACAGATTCAATAAAGTTCATCCTCTCATCATCATCAGTTCGTAGCCGTCGCCTCCTATAATAATATGGATCCCAGTACCTTAAATAAAAAATCAAACCAGAGAAGGAGGTTATGTAAGAGTTTGAACTTATGAAAGGAATACAGATTACAGAGGCATTATGTTTTAACATAAGATTATACCATAAAATAAGGTAATTTGATGGCCTAATCTCATTTATCCAATGAATAAAATTAATGTGAAACTATCAGATGTACCCAAATGTGGATGACAAAACTTTTACCACAATACAAACTGATTTGTCAATTCTAGAGCAATTCAGCAAACAAAGTTACTTTAAAACCTAAGCTATCTACTTAATGTTGTCTATAAGCATCCCCTAATTGGCCTGATCAGTGAGAATTCTCAACTGTGATTAACAGGCTATTACAGTCTTAAACTGCTAGAGTTCTTCATAATCCAAAAAGTATTACCAAAACAAGTC
The DNA here is from genome assembly GCA_005610355.1 of Gossypioides kirkii. Lineage (NCBI taxonomy): Eukaryota > Viridiplantae > Streptophyta > Magnoliopsida > Malvales > Malvaceae > Gossypioides > Gossypioides kirkii. Next base: position 10,005,271 of record CP032245.1, read on the forward strand.
AGTTGGACTCAAGTAGAAGGTGAACCCTGTGTCATATGATCTGCCTCCTCGTCTTCCACGATTGTCTTCATCGCTGCCATCAGATCACATAGTCAGCATCTTGCTTTCAATAACCACTGGTGTAGAATTATGTAGTTATATAATAATTCCTAAGTGCCAAGGTTAGTAGGTACCTTCTACTTGTGATTAGGGCAATAATTGTTGTATAAACAAGAACAATTGAAGCTATAAGTGCTGTCCCGAACGAAACTCTAATTAAATATTCAAGTGCAACCTGCCAAAAAAGAAAAAGACTAAATTATTGACCATATTGTTTGACATCCAGGATTTTTCTCCTCAGCCTCAAAAAAAAAAAAAAAAAAAATAAGTTATGAACGTTCACCTTTGCTTTATCAACCCAAGGTTCAAATTTTATCCTAAATGACTTGGCAGCAAGTTTTGAACGATAATCTTTTGGAAAGACATAAAGGACATCACCTTCATCTGAAACCTGTTAAAACCATCTTGACAAAAATGTGGTACTCACAAATCAAGAACTTCAAAGAATCCAGAAATAGATATTATAATACTAAAACAAGTCCCAAGAAACAACATGATAATCCCCATACAAAAATCAGAAAAGGCTTTTCTACGGAGTAAGTCAATAACACTGGCAGGCTCTATATTACTTCAGCTAGTTATCCAAAAACATACAACTAAAAAAGATAGCTTGACTTCTAGAAATTAACTTTTGTAGATCCAACTAAACCATGTATTTTCGTTTGTATGTTCAAACCGCTCTATCAAAACTCCTTAAAGTCCAATAGCCAACAGTGAGCAGCATTTTAGTACAGCAGATACATCAACAGAGCTACACTGGTCGAGATCACTTCCAGACTATATCTACATATATTGTAGCCTCAACCATACATCAAACCTCTTCTTCTTTTTTTTTTTTTGGGGGGGGGGGGTGAACAAGTAGAGAAAAACCGATAAGAAGTTGCGCATTTCACAATCTACTTTGGCATTTCGTTTCAAATAGTAATTCCACTCAACGAGAACCCTAACATAGATCAAATTTATGGAAGTTATATGAAACAAAAAATTCAAAGTACCTCCAAGAAACCGTTAGTATCGGAAGCAAGTGCTTGAAGAGCCTTTTGAGCTTGATTCAAGTTAAGCCCAGCTTTACTCGAAACATCTCCAACAGTAACCCTCCCACCTAACGCGTCAACGGCCTCCATTGCCCGTTTTCTGACGTCGGAGGCTAACTTATCAGTCTCGACCGCACCTCCGGGCCTAATCGCGTCGCTTCCAACATCAAAACTTGCCTTAATGACGGGAAATGAAACCCTAGGTCTCAAAAAGTTCCCGGATTTTCTCGAGAACGTAGAAGAAGAAGTTAGTGGTTGGATTCCCGGAAAATTGAGAGAAACTGGGGGTTTTGAAGTTAGGAGACGAAACTTAGGTGAGAGAGTAAGGCAAGTAGAGATTGAGGCCATCTTACGCAATTCCAAATTTTATTAATTTTTGAAAAAAGAAGAAATTACTAGTTTCTTTTAGCTTTGGCCATGGAAGAGAATTTAGTTGTCTAGAGGAAAAGTAGTAAACTTGGCGGAGAAGAAGAGAGAGAGAAAGCGGGAGGATTATGTTTCTGGATTTACCTTTTTACCCTTCTCGATATTTTTAGATTGACCATTATCTCCCTCTTTATTCAAAGTTCGGCTTTTCATTTTATGATATGCTTTTCGCTGCCTATAGGCTTCCTTCCATTGGATAGTGAGATTATTTTCAGTGAAATTAAAAAAAATAGTCATAGTAATGAAAATATTATAATAATAAAATATTTGTTTGGATTTAAATATAATGATAATAAGGAGATTAAAATAGAAAATTAATATTAATGACATTAAAATCAAAATGCGTATATATAAAATAATAATTAGTTAAAACATTAATATTAAATGTTAAATTTCTAAGTCAAATATCAAAATTATATTCATATTAATATAATAAAATATGAAAAATTATTTGACACATTATTTTTTAAACTCCACAAAATGAATTTGAGATTTAATAAATGTATTATATGGTGTAATAAAATAATAAAATAATTATTATTATATAAATAATGGTGACAATTATCATATTTTCAACTCATTTGAGAAGTCTAAACAATTTCATAATCTATCTATTACATGTATATTAAAGAAACAATTAACAAAACAATAAATTTAAAATGAATGCCAAGAATATAATATTTTTTATACACCTCAATAAAATTATAATATGATATTTATATATTTTAATAATAGTTAAAATTTTATTCAATGCACATTATTTTACCTAGGATAAACTACATTAATCACTCTAAAATAGGATCGTTCTTAATTTGATTACTTTAAATTTTTTTTGTCAATTTTGTTATTATTATTAAAAAAATTGTTCAAAATGATTATTCAATTATTATCTCGCTAATGGGAAGCTAACTAGACCTATCGTGTGTGTATTATTTTTTTCACATATTTTACACATATTTTCCACAATTAAGGTATTGTAATTAAAAAAACTTAATGATTTATTAATGTTATTTAAGCAATTTTAACCCCATAGAAATTTCTTCATCTCATCTCTTCATTGTCAATTTTAAGGTTTCTTATTTTTCTTTATCTCGTTTCTACCAAATTAGAGATAGAATTAACCAGAAAATTGAAATCAATAAATAAGAATCAAATTATAAAAAAATTTGATTTTTGTTTTGTTTGTATAATAATTCAATCATAAAATTTTAAAAAAAAAAAGAATTAGGATGTTTCAAATGTGGATGAAGTATCACTAATTTCTGCAAAATTTGTTTATAATTTTTTGTAAGTTTTGAACTTACTCTGTCATTCCATTTATTTGCAGAATGGGGGAAACTGTTGAGCTTCAATTTAACTTTTGTGTTTCAAATTTTGTTGCATTTACAATTCTTGTGATACCAACATGAAGATTAACTGTTTGTAAGAAACTCCTAATTTCGCAGAAATGGGATGAAGTAGAATAAGAAATCCAAAATTTGGCAATGTCGAGATGAAGATGAAGAAAGTTTTGTGGGTTTAAAACGTTTATGGTGCTTAAATAACATTAATAAATCATTAATTTTTTTAATTACAATACCTTAATTACATGGAAAATACGTGTAAAATATATGAAAAAAGTAATACACACATGGCAGGTCTAGTCAGCTTCCCGTTAGTGAGATAATGGTTAAGTGACCATTTTGGGAAAATTTTCTAGTAGTAGGGACTAAATTGACAAAAAAAATTAAGTAACCAAAATAGAAATGACACTATTTTAGGGTGATTAACGGGATAGTTTACCCTTTTACTTATTTGTTTGAAAGAAAACCGAATTGTAGGGATATTTAATGATGTGGTGCTAATTGAATTGAATCTCAAAAAGAATAATGAGACCCGAACTCAAATAAGAACACAATTGTTGCCTTGAACAGTCTAAATCAAGTTCAAGTAAACCTAATATCTATAAAGATACGAACCAAAGGTATAAGAAAGGTTGTAGTCGCCACACTCTAAAGAAGAAAGAATGTGAGTGATAAGACAAGGTTGAATGCCACAAGAATAACTCTTGATAAGTTCGGATAAGTTCTTTAAACAACCGAAGAGAAAACTCACTCCAACATATTATATTCAAATGTCTATCATCCTTTAAATATGCATATCCCCTCCATATTTATACTTGAAACAGCCCTCTAAGAATAGGAATGCAAAGTAAAAGAAATTGAAATGCATTAAATTAAATTTGAAAATGTCATACAACCAAGGTACAAGGACTAAAGGTGAAAAATAAACCTAAGCTATAGTGATAATTAACTTAGCTAACATTATGAACAACTAAAACAAGAAGAAAAGTTGTTGGGAAATGTAAAATTTACAGCTAAGGAAATAAAAATAAAAACCCTAGAATAAGAAGAAGAAGAAAAGCTAAGAGAAAACTAAGCCTAAACTAGGACAGTTCACTAATCCTTGAATTAAGGATCCAAATCACTTAAACTCCCAAAATGTTTCCCTTTTACATATTGGTCTCGACCTTACCAAGTTAGACAAATTAATTCGGATTATCTCTCGATCTCACCGGTTAACCCGAGACTAATGAATTGGTGTCTAACAAGATCTCCTCTTAGTCTCACTTGCCTTAGTGTTCCCTTAGGGTTGTCAATCCTAAGTTTTTAAGTTCATTCAAATTAATCTAATTTATTACAATTTGATCCTTCATCCAAAAATCTGCTCACCACATCTCCATCAACCAACCCTATTTAAAGTTTAGTTACTCATGCTTTCATGGTTGTTAGTTTTATTTCCAGCATGAGTAACTAAACTTTAGAGTTTGAATCGTTGTCGGTGGTGTGCTTTGGTTGCAAGCGTTACAACCATTTAAAGGAGGCTTGTTCAAAAAATGTTATCGATCTAACTTAGGTGGAGAGGAAAGCGATGATGGTGGCTCCAATAGAGACTGAGGAAATTCTTACGGAGGAGGTAGAGTCCTACGTGCCATCAATGATAGTAGAGAGGAAGAACCGATGAAATCTCAGGGAAAACGAGTATTTTGGTAAAGAAGGTTGATTTAGGAGCGGTTGGGACCAGATTAAATGCCTTGATTCCTGGTGGCAAGAATGCCACTGATTTAGTGTATGATGAAGGAAACACGATGGGTAAAAAATAAAGTGTTAGGGTTAACACTAGCAGGATTTTTTAAGGAGACTCTTTGGACATAAAAAAAAGATGTGGGCCTTTTTAGAGCAAGCCTAGGACAAGCAAATGAGTTGAGACATGGGGCAAGTTTTGGGTTAGCTAAAAGGAAGGATTCAACTGATGCTAGCTCGGGTTTGTTTCAAATGTAGCAGCGAGCTGTAGTTTTGGGTAAGTAACCTAGTAGCCTTGTGGAATTAAATTTGGAAGGGAGTATGGTGAGTCAGCTTGATTTGACCTAAAATGTTAATTTGCATGCTGGACCTTCTACTGCAGCTATGGAACAAAATTCAATATTAATTCTTGATGACAATATTTCACTCGAGAAGGATTATTTGTCAAGTATGGATGCTAACTTTATGACCTTTTCTAACCCTATTTTTGTAGGACTAGATGGTATGAGGTCTTAGTGGAAAATGGAGTGCTCGATCAAGGTAACCACATCGTATTTTATTTTAAGGAAAATACGACAAAAATGAACGAGAAGGCTTTCAAGAAAAATATTTTGGTAGATTCAGGGAAGGGTATCCATATAGGCAAAGGTCATGGATCTTGTGGTAAAATTGATTCAAGCAAGAGTGGTAAGGTCTTTAACAGGACTCTTTGAGGCCTTGGCGATAAATTCAAGGGGTATGGTATTTCATGTATTCCTCTCTCGGAGTCTATGGATTCCATGGTGGAACTTCTAAACTCCTAAATGGATGTTGTTGACGATACGGGTGTTTCGGCAAGGAATGGGACATGCTTGTCGAGTTCTTCTCTCTCTAATCTGTAAAGTCTGTGTGTACTTAATATTCCTTGTGGTTTTGCTATGGATTGTTAGTATTTTCGTGGAATTGTCAAGGTTGCGCTAGTGCAAAATTTTCGTGTATCTTCCAAGAGTATAATCTAGAATATAAGTTGAATATCGTCAATCTGCTAGAAACAAGAGTTATTGGTACAAAAGCAGATAATAATATTGCGAAATTGGATTTTCAGTTTTCTCATCAAGTGGAAGTTGTTAGTTTTTTTGGAGGAATTTGGGTTGGACGAAAGGATTTGGTTCAGGTTGAGGTTGACCATAATCACCCATTTTGGTACGGGTCTTTGGTCCTTCTCAGCACCAACCTATCTTTATAGCTTTTGTTTCCAGCAGCCCTGACAGATAAAAAGGAAAAATCTTTGCGAAGGTTTAATTTTTACTATTCCACCAAGCAATATCCCTTTGCTTGCTATTAGGGACTTTAATTCTATCTTGTTTGATAGTGAGAAGAAATGTTACAACACCCAAAACTCGAAAATCATTGTCATTTAGGGTTCCCATGTTATACTAATCATCTATCACTATTCATCTTTTAAATATCATGTCATTCAATTTTATTTCATTAAAGAAAGGCACCCAACGTATCATATATCACCATTTAATTATAATCACAAATCAACAAGGACAATAAGGTCATTTCCAAGATTTTTGGAGACTTCTACCGATACTTGATGGACAAGTATCAGTAGTTGTCAAGCCAGTAAACAGTTCAGAAAAATGTGCAGATTTCTACCGATACAAGTGATAGTTTTACCGATACAAGTGACATTTCTACCGATACTAAAAACTCCAGAGAGTTAGGAAGTCCTACCCTGCAACTTCTACCGATACAAGCATCCTAACTACCGATACAAGCATACACAGAACTACCGGTACCTACCATGCAACTACCGATACAACCCAAGTCAGTAACCAACTTCTCTCCTACCCTATACTTGTACCGATACAAGCATGGGTTCTACCGAAACAAGTATGCAGAATTCCAAAATTCATACAAGTTCATTCACAAATTTCATTTCATAAATACAAGTTGTAATTGGACAACATAGCATATTCAAGGATAACACCTAAAATTACATTTAAGTATTAGATACACACATATAACATAGGTCAAGCATTCAAGTGTTTAACATTAACCAAAGCATTACAAGTTTCATTCAATTCCGACATAAACATTCACAAAATAACATCATCCTAGTACATGCCATATAATCAAGTGATGTAAGAACTACGGAACCAGCTCCCGGATAGTGTGATGTCTTCGAGGTAATCTGATCTTTAACCAGTTGATCGGTGTTTTTACGTCACAGCGAATTTGCAAGCGAACACACATCGATGCAAGTATAGTTGATAGAACAATTCTATCGAATATCGATCCCACGAGGAATGAGTTCTTGATGTTTAAATGTCGAAGCAACTAATATTGTAATTAAGTGTAATGTGAGTACTGATGTCAGTGCATTTATGTCAGATCTACACATTAAAATAATCAGGAATGTCAACGAAATTAGAGTTAAACTTTAGAGGTTAAATGTTAGTGTACTGAACGTAAATCTAACTGTGTTGAGTGTTGAGTGTTGAATATTTAAATGCATAAAATGTAAATATGATCAAGTGTAGAAGGGAAGAAATGGTTCACTGATTTTGCTAAATCGCAACGCTGGATGCGTAGACAAGGTAAAATATAGATGGAATGTCGCTGCAATGAAGTCCCTTTAAGTTCTAACCAACAACAACTCTCTACTTAATCCCAACTTAAATATCCACAATCAGTCCACCTCTCGGTGCGAGCAACGATATGTATTCAAGAACAAGTAACTAAAGTTTGTCCCAGTCCTAAGCAACTTTTGCCTAACTTACTTGTTAACCCAACTTGTCACTGCATCTCTCGATGTCGATGCACTGCAATTTTACTCTCATGCTTAAAGCGATTAGATCCAAGAATAAACAGATAAGTAGTGTAAAATAAGAATCAAAATGATTTAACATTAAAAGACACTCTCATATTCATTTAATATCATCAAAATCCATCATCGTTTAAGAAGAATTGAAGAGTACAACGAAGCTTACTATCTCTAGACTACTAGGCTTACTCCCTAATTGTTCCTCTTGCTCTGCATCAAGCACCTCTCGTTAGAAGTGGTTGCAGACTTGCTTCATCAGCTCCCCGATTTCCAGCTCAAATCTCCAATTCACACAGAATTTTCAGAATTAAATCCCTTCGCTCTTGATGATTTCTTCATTCTTTATTCCTCTATTTATAGGCTTTAAAAATTGCAGATTTCCTCCATTCTCAGATCCAACTACTTTGTATAGCTGTAAAAGTTTATTATTAACAGCTATGTAGATCTGATTTGTTTATTGGACTATTGCAGAATGTCGGCGCAATTTATAATTTACGCTGACAATTTACCGTATTTCTAGACCAACCTATGGCCACAACTGAATGCTTTCTGGCTTCAAGAATGATAGACCTCATCTCTTCTCAGATCCAGATCTAATTACAGCTATCAAAGTTAGTTAAATTCCAGCTGTACACTCACGCAGATCTGGTGTGCTCTTCATAAACCCAGATTGTCGCCATATTTCTGGTTGCAATCTGAATTCTTTAATTGCGACGACAACGTGTGAAATTTCTGCGCTGGTGCTTCCAGTTGTACTTGTAGCTTGAATTCACTCATGCAAAGTAAAGATTTCTATGCGTCGACATCTCTAGCCGCAATTCCAAACTATACTTGTGGTTGCATTCTTCTTCCAACATTGATCTTCTGATATGAGTTCCTGCGCTAACAATTCTAAAGTGCAATATATCGGTTGCTTGTAGCGACATTAGTGCAAAAAGAGGTAAAAATACCAAGAATTTAAACCAACTAGCAATGAGTTAGAAAATATAAAAACTAAGTATGAAATGCTTATGATGCATGCAAAATATGACACAAAAAAGACAATTAAAACACTAATTTAGGGAGAAAATATATGTCATTTGTAATACCATCACCAGTCAAAATAAAATCTACAAAATAGCAACAATACACAGGTAAGCTTTCTAGCTTAGTAAGTTCACAATTAGGATGTCATAGTTCATCATTAAGCATAGTGACAACAATTAACATTAGAGTCGTAAAATTTCCTCCTTAATCGATCTCAAACTTCATAGGTTCATGTGTCTTCCTTTTTAACAATCTTATGCTCTACCGAGTTATAAGTCTTCCTTTTTAAACATATTCTCACGCTCATTTCGAGTCATGAGTCTTCCTTTAACACATTCTCATTCTCACCCATGATTTGCGACCCGATCTTGATCTAATCACACAATAAATCAAATCTCCCATTAAATCATATAATTTAATCAATTTACATATATAAATCCTTTTCAAGAAAAATTACAGAATTACCCCTAAACTTTATATTTCTATTCAATTTACTCCTTAGAGCCAAAACATGTAAAATAACCATTTCTAAGTTTACCCATTAACAATATAATATTCTAAGACAAAGTCTCAACTCATTCATACATCTATTTCACACCAAGGGCATGTACTTTTACCATTTTCACAATCTAGTCCTTAAACTCTAAATTGATCAAAAATAACTTTTCAAACTTGTTAAACTCAATCTTTAAGCTTTCAAATCTTCCATAAACATTCAAAGACAAGTTCATTCATCAATGGAAAAATTTATAACATTTGACAGAATCACAAATTAATCCTTGTTTTAACTAGATTAAGCTGATACGAAATCAAAAACATAAAAATTACTAAAAACGAGTGGCATTTACTTACTCAAATAAGACTTCAAAGTGAACAATGGAAACCCTAGTTCCCCAAGCTTGGCCGTATAAGGAAGAAGAAGAAGAAATAAGATGAAAATTTCTTCTTTTTCTCTTTTAAATTCACTTATATACTAAATGGTATTTTTGTAATTATTTTGACTTTCATCATTAACTTAACTAATCTCTCTTAACCTTTAATTAAACTCACCATATACATCTAAGTGCCATGACATTCCACTAACAAATTCTCTACTGATTAAATTGTTCATTTAGTCCCTTTATTCAATCTAGCACTACTTTTGCCCACTTTTTCTATTTAGTTGCTTTTTCTTAATTAATTATCTAACCGTTAAAATTTAGTAACCAAAATTTAATATGATGTTAACGACATCATAAATGCTAAAATAATAAATTTATGACTCAACTCGTCGGAGTTGTGATTCCGAAATCACTATTTTCGACACCATTAAAAACCGGACTGTTACAAAGGTGGAAGGGTTAGAGGAAAGAGTGTCCTTTTTTGGGGGGTTTTATGGATTTTGTTGATTTACATGATTTTGGATTTAGAGGCCAATCTTTCAGAGCTATTGGAAAATGGTGCTTGGTTGAACGTGTTCTCTAATAGTTTAGTCACTCACCTTCTAAGGCTTAAATTTGACCACAGATCACTTTTCTTATCTGTGAGGCCAGATATTAAGATTCCCAAATAGCGACCCTTCATATTTTTAGCTGGATTTGGTTAAGAATCAGTGGGGCTTTAATGGTAACTTGGTTGATTCTCTTTCTAATCTTTTCGTTGAACTTAAGAAGTGGAATCGTACTATTCACGATCACTTAGGTACTCGTAAAAGACACCTGGTGAATAAGCTTTCAAGTATTCAAAGGAGGATGGAGTTATCTTATTCTAGTATGCTCTTTTAGTATGTGATGGAAACCTGAGAAGAGTTGGAAAGTGTTCTTAACCATGAGGAACTTCTTTGGAAATAGAAATCCAAATTTGAGTGGCTTAATTTGGGAGATCAGATACCAAGTTTTTCACTGTCGTAATCTTCAAAGAAAAATACAAAACCGTATTACTGCTTTGAAGAGTGATAATGGTTCATGGATTTATGATGATGAAGCCTTTCAATCTGAAGCAATCAAGTTCTTTCAAAAACTGTATAACGAGCAACCGAAACCTATAAGTAACCTACCCCTTAATTCCTTCCCTGATCTTGTTAACTATGATATTCAATGCTTAGGAAATGTTTCAAATGATGAAATTAAAATAGCACTTTTTGATATGACCCCGTTGAAGGCTCGAGGAAATGATGGCCTTCAAGCCCTTTTTTTTGAAACACTAGGATCTAATTGGATCGGAGATTTGTGAGTGGGTTAAAAGGGTTTTTGCTGGTAAGAGCCTGAGCTGAATAATACCCTGTTAGTTCTCATTTCTAGAGTTCTTAGTCCTGAGAACTTTTCACAATTTCGTTCTATTAGTTTGTGTTCTATGATGTATAAATTGGTGATGAAGGTTATTGCTAATCGTTTTAAAATGGTGTTACCTAAGATCATTGGCTAGGAACAAGCAGGTTTCATTGCAAGATGAAATATTACTAACAACATCTTGATTGCACAAAGGTCATTCATTTGATGACGAGTAAGCACAGGGTCATGAAGTAGATGACTATCAAAATTGATATGGAAAAATCTTATGAGAAAGAACACTAGGAGTTCATTGGGGCTTCTCTTAAGGCTGTAGGTATTCATGATATGCTTATAAATGTTATAATGTTTGTTATTTCAAGTTTTACTATGCAGGTGTTATGGAATAGTGTTCCAACATAAAAGTTTAGGAATACGAGGAGTATTCGGTAGGGATGTCTGCTTTCGTAATATTTGTTTATTCTTTACATGGAATGGCTTGGTCATAGCTTTCATCAAGACATAGATGGTGGTCTTTTACGGCCTATTCAATTATCGAGATTTGGTTCGAGTCTCTTATCTTTTCTTTGCGGATGATCTTGTCATTTTTGGTCACGCAAATCTCCAGAAAACTTTGATCCTCAAAGATATTCTAGAGAGGTTCTGTGGGTATTCTGGTCATCTGATTAATGCTCGGAAGACTTATATTTATTTCTCCAAAGGAACAAATGATATTATTGGCATGCAATTGAACAAAATTCTTGGTTTTCACAGGGTGCATAATCTTGGCATCTATTTAGGAGATACCTTTTCTTCATGAAAAGATTTCGAATAGTACCTTGAGTTTTATTGTTGACAAGATTAGAGCAAACTGAATAGATGTGATGCTAAGAAATTATCTTTAGTTGGTAGAGCTACCTTAGCGTAGATAGTTTTGTTATCTATTCCTAATTACTTCATTCAACCCATGATGATCCTTAAGGGATTATGTGATGAGATTGAACATATCGTCAGACAATTTATATAGGGGGTCATATGATAGCAGGAAAAATATATCTTTGGTAAATTGGGAGTCTGTTTGCCAACCTCATTCTTGCAAAGGGCTTGACATTAGACATTTGAGGGACCAAAATACCTCATTTATGATGAATTTAGGGTATAACTTAGTCCCAAACCAGATGCTCTATAAGTTTGAGTTCTTAAGTTTAAATATGGCATGAAAGAGGCTTTACTAGATAATATCTCGTGAGGGAGATGTTCATTTATTTGGAGGGCCATTTCTAAGGCATGGCCCTTAATTCGAGGAAGTTTACTTTGGTTTGTTTGAAATGGGAACATTATTAGTTTTTGGAGAAACCCATGGATCTTCGATATAGGGGCTTTGATTTATCAAGTTGCAACCCATGCTAATATTAATTTGGACTGTCTTCTTAGTGATATGATCATTGAGGAGGGCTCTTGGAATTTTGATCTTTTTCGTCTTTGGCTACCAGAGAATATAATTAGACGTATTGTGGGATTCCCCCACCCCATCCATCTGCAGGTTCTGAATTTGGGCTCGTACTTCAAATGGCATGTTCTCTCTCAAAAGTGCGTATTGGCATATTCGGGAAAGATCGTGGAATACGAAGGATGTAAAGTGAAATTTAGCGTGGATATTTCAAGGACCCTATAGAGTCAGACTTTTCGTATGGGTCATCTTAAATCAACGTCTACTTACTAATATAGAGCACATTAAACGGGGTATGTAATATTCTGTTTTTCAGTGGTGTCGGAAACAGTGGTTTCGGGACCACAAATTCGATAAATAAATTCATGTAATCAGTATTTAAATTATATGAGTCAATAACAATTTTATATGGAATTTTTAATTGGTGAATTTTAATTATTGAATTAAAAGTTACTATAAGTGGTCTGATTCAAAAGTTAAGTGGTTTTAGAAAATGAAGTATCGAGACCTTATTTAAGAAATTTATGGCCGTAAATATTTTTATTAAATAATTATAGAGTCTTATTATATGTGAATTAAAGTTTGGTTGGGTAATTTTTATAATTAATTGCTTAATTAATGAAAAAGGAGTAAATTGTAAAAGAGGTAAAAGTTAATTGCTATTGATTAAAATAAAAGGGACTAAAGTGGTAATTACATCACGGTCAAAAAGTCCAAGCCGTGGAGGATATGATTACCTTCCACTAACTTTTGGGATATTTATTCATTTATTCCTAAGTAGTTTAAGGTTAAATTGAAATAAAGTTTATTTAGTTGAAGTTTAATATAATTGAAGGACCTAGTGTGTAATTGGACTCTCCTTAAATGGCTAATATGGAATGATGTGGAAATTCTTTAGATTCTAGTAAATTGCAATTAAATCTAAAATTAAATGAGGATTTACTAATTAGTTTATTTTCTGATATGATCAAAAATGGTGGTTTCGAGGCCACAAATACTATGTGTTGTATCGTAAATATTAATTATTTAATAATTATGAGGTCATTAGTATTGTACTAAAATTTGGTTATGAAATTTTAATGTTTGGATAGTTAATTAAGTAAAAAGGATTAAATCGTAAAAGGTACAAAAGTTGAATCCAATTAATTAAAGGCATTAAATGCTAATTTGAGGATAAGTTAAGGTCCTAAAATGGTAATGTAACCATTAGTAACTTGAGTGGACAATTTTGACTTAAATTTAGCTAAAAATTAAGTGTGAACAAAGGGTAAATAAGTAAATAAGTAAATTAATGAAATTTAAGTTAATTAAAAGAAGAAATGTTCATATTCTTCCTTTTATTTTTATGGCTAAGAATCGAAACACTAGAGAAGGACGAAGAAAACCATCATCCAAGCTTGTGTCTTCGATTGGGTGAGCAAACTTCGCCCATTTTTAGTAATTTTTATGTTTTTGAGTCCGTATTAGCTTAATCTAGCTAGCACGAGGACTAATTTGTGAATCTATCAAATGTTGTGGATTTTTCCATTGATGATTTTTGTATATTCTTGGAATTTTATGATGGATTATTAATTTAGGTTGTTAAATATGATAATTTTGTAAAGTAGTTTTTGATGATTTTAAGGTTTAAGGACTAAAATGTGAAAATAATAAAAATACAAGGACTTGATGTTAAATAACATCAAATCTGGGCTGTGGAGTGACCCAAAACAATTCATCTGAACCAATTTCTAAATAAAAATGGATAATTTGCACGTTTAGGCCTTGAGGACTAAATTGAATAAAAGTGAAAAGTTAATAGAAATTTTGTAAAAATTGCCAAAAAAGCTTATTTGCATAAAATGATTAAAAAATCATGTTGATTTAAATAATGAATGAAATTATTGTAATAGATCAAAAAGGTGCTGCCGATCGTAAAAAAGAAAAAATTACGGATTAGTCCCTAAAGTTCACTTTAACTGCAAATACGTCTGGTAAGTTTGTGACACTAAATTTTGCATTTAAATGTATATTATTTGTATTCTTTATAATTTTTACAGAATAGGATATGGTACGTGAAACTGAAAAAGATTAAAAAGAAATGAATGAAAGAGATATCAAGCTTTGAGCTGGAAAATGAAAAGAGTCCGATGTCTTTTTGATATCATGAGTATTACATGAGAAATGAATCCTATTATGGATTAAAGGTCCGATATCTTTGTGATATTGTGAGAATTACATGGGAAATGAATCCTATTACGGATTAAAGGTCCGATGTCTTCGTGATATCGTGAGTATTACATGAGAAATGAATCCTATTATGGATTTAATGTCCGATGTCGAAAATCTTGCATTTCTTGCGGATTTTCAATGGCATCGTGAGTTATTGAATCGGGCCTAAAATGGTTGAGACAAAAAGGTCCAATGTCGGAAATCCTACTTGTTGTGGATTCTTTCGACATTGTGAGTTATCAAATGTGGTTTGAATCTAATAACGGATGAATACAACTTACTCGGTTCGGTTGATTCAAGATTTTTCAACTCTTGAAGTTTGGTAAATCTATTTAACCTTATGAACTTGCTAAGCTAAGAAATGCTTACCTATGAAATTGTTGTTGTTTTGTAGATCCTATTTTGCCGCTAGAAAATCGGATCACCTCAAGGAATCACACTATCTCGGGAGCTTGTTCAGTAAACTTTAAGTCAATTGGTTATATGGAATGTACTAGGATGATATTATTTTGTAAATGTTTGATTTGGGACAATTAGTACCTTGTAAGAATCGTAGGAAGTTTAACCCTTTTGTATGCTTGTTTATTGTTGAAAGTAGGCATTGTAACACCTAAAAACCTGAAACCGTCGCCGGTCAAGGTCCTGGTGTCTTATTGTTCATCTATCACTGTTCATATTTTATTTTCATCTCATTCAATCATGTTTTAATAAAGAGATGTGTACCCAACAAGTCATAAAGCATCAATCAATTATAATCACAACTCAACAAGGGCAAAAGGTCATTCAATGATTTTTGGAGACTTCTACCGGTACTTGTTGGACAAGTATCGATAGTTGTCAAGTCAGTAAACAGTTCAAGAACAGTGTACACTTCTACTGATACTTGAGATAATATTACCGATACAAGTGTGACTTCTACCGAAACATGTCATGCTTCTACCGATACTAAAAACTCTAGAGAGTTAAGAAATCTTACCCTACAACTTCTACCGGTACAAGTATACGAACTATCGATACTTCTGTAAGTAGAACTACCGATATCTATGATGCAACTATCGATACAACTCAAGCCAGTGAACAACCTCTTGCTTACCCTGTACTTTTACCGGTACATGCATGAGTTCTACCGAAACAAGTAAGCAGAATCTCTAAAATCATACCAAAACATAAGTTTTTCAACACATAACCTTCATGACATCAAAATGCATTAGACCATTACATAATTCATAGTTTTCCTAAGTCATTTCATTGTACTTCCAAGACTATATTCTATCTTGAACATGCATATACTACATTCAATATTTCATTAAAGTATAACAAGTTCATCAAATCTCGAAAAAGTAAACAAAAGTTAACATCATCCTAGTACATGCCACAAAACCAAGTGACGAAAGACTACCAAACAGGCTCCGTGATAGTGTGACTTCGTAGAGATGATCTGATCTTCAAACAACAAAGTAATCTACTAAACAACAATAACATTTTTGGTAAGCTTCAAAGCTTAGTAAGTTCGAAGAGTTTAAAGAGTTACCAAACATATGCTTTAAGCAATTATAACTCAACCGAGTTAGGATGAACTGATATTTCCTCAAGCCATATTCAGTATTTCAACTTTCGTGTCTATATCTTTTCTGTTACCAGTACTCGATGCTGCTTACACGAGCTGTCGAGGACTCGCAACGTATGCAGTACTCCAGCCATTGGTACAGTGTCTGTCTGTAAACTGTCCCCTAACGATGCTGCTCACACGAGCTATCGAGAATATGCATTTAAGCATAAATCACAGCCATCATAGGGCCTATAGTCCAAAATTTTGGATTCATTTATCATTTCCCATTTAATACTCACAATGACACAACAAAGTCATTCGAACCTTAAATCCATAAAAGGATCCATATGCTCATGATGACACATAGTCATCGGACCTCATAATCCGTAAAGGATTCATATACTCACGATGACACATAGTCATCGGACTTTTTTGCATTTACGATTCAAGCCCGTTATTTCTTCTTTTCCTTTGTTCCTGTCTTTCACACTTCTGATCATCGTTCCAAATCACAGCAATTGTTTAAAATACAAGAATATACAATTTAAATTGGAATTTAACAATACGAAGTTACCGGATTGATTTGTAGTATCGGCTCAAGTACAGGGACTATCCATCAGTAAGACATCCAAGTCTAGCTCCCGAAACCGTATAACCCCTACTGACATGTCCTTTATGTCCCAAATATTCATGAAGTTCATATGTGTCATATACCATGTCTATTTCAATTAACTTTCATCACATTATACCTTTTCGAGCAAACATCCATATAATCATTATTTATCAGACATAATATTGAATTAACTAACCATGTCATTTAGTTCAATTTCTATTTGTCATATATCAACCAAATTAATTCATTCGTAATATGAATAATAAAAAACACAACACATAATCATTTAAGCATTTCGTTGTCACCTAATTTCAACTATATCATTTTGTTACTTTCAATCATGCTCCTCAATACAATTTCATTTCAATTTAATTCAATTCCTCAATTTAGTATTTACTAAGCAAAAAAATTTATATACAACATACTTAAATCATTTCAATAATTTACAAATAGAAATTAAATCAATTATTTACTGTACGAACTTATCAGACGCACTCGCAATTAAAGTGAACTCTAGGGCGAATCTGTAATTTTCTTTTTTCCACGATCGAGACACGATCTTGATCTATGACAATAATTTCATTCAATTATTTTAATCAACATTAATATTTTAGTCATTTTATGCAAATAAGCTCTTTTGGAATTTTTACAAAATTACCCTTAACTTTTCACTTTTATTCAATTTAGTCCTTTAGTTCAAAACTTGCAAATTAACCATTTTTCCTTAAAAACAAGCTCAGTTGAATATCATAGAAATCCAATACTTCCCATATTTGTTTTATTTAACAACAAGTCCTTGTACTTTTACTACTTTTATATTTTAGTCCTTTAACATGAAAATTACTAAAAATTACTTTACAAAATAGTCTTATTTAACAACTAAGCTTAATATTTTATAATCAAACTTCAAAAACACACTAACTCATTAATGGCATAAACCAAAATGTTTAACAGTTTTTCAAATTAGTCCCCGTGTTAGCTAGATCAAGCTAAAACGAACTCAAAAACATAAAATTACTAAAAACGGACGAGATTTCACATACCTACCAAGGATTGAAGTTCAATCGAATGTCCAAGCTCTTCCTTAGGGTTTTCGTTCAAAAAATAATGAAGAAGAATATGAAAATCACTTTTCATCTAATTGTTCTTTTTATTATTTATTATAATATCCTTTTTTTACTAATTTACCTTTGTACCCTTAATTATAACATTCAATTTCAACATTTCCAACTTCAAAATCGTCCACTACTTTCATTGATGCTCTAATTACCATTTAGGTGCTTCAACTAAACCTCCAATTGACACCTAATACTTTTAATTCAACTTTCGTACCTTTTATGATTTAATCCTTTTCATTTAATTAACTATTTAAACGATTAAATTTCATAACCAAATTTTATTACAATACTAATGACCTCATAAATATTAATAATTAATATTTATGACCTGACATATCAAAGTCGTGACCTCAAAATCACCATTCTCGATCATATAGAAAAAAATAGACTAATTAGTAAATCCTCATTTAATTAGGATTTAATAGCAATTTACCAAAATATAAAGAATTCCACTTCATTTCTATTATTAAGCCATTTAAGGAGGGTCCAATTACACAATTGGTCATTCAATTATTTTAAATTCCAACTAAATAAACTTTATTTCAATTTAACCTTAAACTACTTAGGACTAAATGAATAAATATCTTAAAAGTTAGTGGAAGGTAATCATATCCTTCACAGCTTGGACTTTTTAAGCTTGGTGTAATTATCACTTTGGTCCCTTTTATTTTATATCAATAGCAATTAACTTTTACCCCTTTTCAATTTACTCCTTTTTCATTAATTAAGCAATTAATTATCAAAATTACCCAACCGAATTTCAATTCACATATAATAAGACTCTGTAAATATTTAATAAAAATATTTACGGCCCTTAATTTCATAAACAAGGACCTAATACATCATTTTCTAAAACCACTTGACTTTTGAACCAAACAACTTATATTAACTTTTAATTCAATAATTAAAATTCTTCAATTCAAAATTCCATAAAAAATTATTACTGACTTATTTAATTTAAACACTCATTTTAAAAATTTTCTCGTCGGGTTTGTGGTATCGAAATCACTATTTTCGACACCACAGAAAAATGGGTTGTTACAGGCATTTAGTGCTAGAAAAGAATGTTATGTTGATCTTGATCACTTATATTGTCTACTTAAATCATAAGTTCATGAAATGAATGTTTGGTTGTTGAACTTGTGTGAAAATATGAATTCTGCATACTTGTTTCGGTAGAACTCCTACATGTATCGGTAAAAGTGCAGGGTAGAAGAGAGGTTGCATTCTGACTTGCATTGTATCGGTAGTACTAATAGAAGTATTGGTAGTTCTGTTCATAGTAGTATCGGTAGTTTGGATACTTGTATCGGTAGAAGTTGCAGGGTAGGACTTCTATCTCTTTGAAGTTTTTAGTATCGAAAGAAGCATGACTTGTTTCGGTAGAAGAGACACTTGTATCGGTAGATTTATCACTTGTATCGGTAGAAATCTGCATTGTTTCTAAATTTCTCACTGACTTGACTACTACTGATACCTGTCCAACAAGTATCGGTAGAAGTCTCCAAAAATCATGAAAATGACATTTTTGGCCTTTAATAAATTGTGATTTTATTTCATTAATGATTTATACTGTGTTAAATGTATTTCTTTATTAAATTATGATTAAATGAAAAGGTATTAGGAGATAAACTACGATAGAAGATCGGAAAGACATCGGGACTCTAATCGGTGACGATTTCAGGTTTTGGGTGTTATAATTACATGGTGATAGTAGGAATGATTGATGTAGCTTGGTTAATAGTTGTGGTATTGTGATTTGATATAGAATACAAATGTTATGATAATTGATATGAATATTGACTCTTTCTTGTTTAGTTAGTAATGGAGATTGTGTTTGAGACACAGAGATTATGTGATCTTAATTTTTTAGTATGAGTATACTTTATCTATGATTAATTTGTATGTATAAAAAAAGAGAAAAAAAAAAGAAGAGACTCGTAAAGTTTTATAAACCATGAGACCTTAAACTGGAGATGATTACGATTTTTTGGTGTTACAGGGTATAGGGTATAATAGTTCTTGTGGTATATGTGGTCATCATTTTGAAGACAAATTGCATGTTTTCAAAGATTGTTTGAGAGCTAAAGAAATTTGGATGCATGTCCTTCCGGATGGAATTAGTGGGTGTTTCTTTGCAGGTGACCCTCTTCAGTGGTTAAAGTCTAATTAGTAGAATCTTGCTAAATTAGTAGCTGATGAGGTAAATTGGTCTTGTTTATTTGGTTTACTTATTTGGCGAATTTGAAAGAATTGGAACCTTTTTTTTTCAGGGTGTCTCATGGAATACAAGTGATATATTTAAGATTTCATATATCTAGGCAAAACAATTTGCTTCTTTTCACAGAGAGGACGTGTCTAAACAGTAGGAATCAAGTTTAGCTGCTCATGTATTAAAAAATTGGATTAGCCTTTTCACTGACGGAGCGATTCAGATTGCTTCTAGAAATGTTATAACAGAGGGAGTCATAAGAAATGGAAATGGGGGAGTAGATTATGGGATACAACAGATATTTGGGCAACTGCTCAATATTTGATGCTGAATTATAGGGTATTCTTGATGGATTGTCCCTCATTCACGACAGGCGATATGCGAGTGTGATGATTCAAACGGATAGCTTGGAAGCGATCAAGACCATTTAGTATTCTTACTTGATGAGTTCGAATATATTATATTATAAAAATTACTTATATTACTTATATTACTTATATGTCTTAAATAATAATCAATATATATTTATATTGAATCACTAACCTAATAATAATTAAACCTATTATCCAAAACCCCCAAAAATCTACCCAACTAAATAACTTAACCCAAAATATAAAATTTTAAAAATTATATTTAATACAATAAAAAATTATTATATTTATGTGTTTTTAATATAATAAAACATTTATTATATTTATGTTAGGGGGTGTTTGGTAAACAGAGTTTTGAGTCTTTTTTAGCTTATTTGGACACAAATGGAGGAGTGGGTAGTCAAGCTCTTTAATTGTAGTGTTTGGTGAATGGAGGTTTGCAAGAGCTTATTGAGTTAAAACCTTTAAAACAAAAAACGTTGGGACGAATAACTTTTTTCAACACCTAATTGGGAATATATATGTGGAATAACATATCTGACCATGCTTGCTCAAAAATTACTCTCTTTGCCACATGCTAGCAAACCTATTAGGGGTGCCAAGATATCAGTAGCCTCCATTCTCCCATTTTCACTTTCATTTCCAAAGTTCAAAGTAAATCTCAAAAAAAAAAAACTTCACTGTGAATCAACAAAAAAAAAACTTCACCGTGAATCTATAAAAATCAACACTGCCGAGAGAAATTTTCAATCAAGCCCATTCATCCTTGAATATTTATGTACTCTTAATTTATTTTCAATTTATTTGTGTAAAATGATTTTTTATGCAACTTTATATAAATTGAAATATGCTACTTGACAAATTTATTTAGAGTGTGATATAATTATCATTAATTTACATACTAAAAACATAATATAATTATCAGTAAGAATATAGTTTACAATTATATTGATATACTATAAATATTTATCAATTTTCACAAGGTTAATATTTACAAATAAGGAACTTAAGAAATTTGTTTATTTAAATTTTCAAAAATATTCACTAATTAATTTCCATAATGGATGTTTTAATTCCTCGGTAATAATGTTTTATTTCAATAATTTTGCCTAATAAAAACTAAAGTATTATAAAAAAATATATACTTAATAATAAAATGTGTTATGCCCTTATTTGCATTTTACACATATTAGTTTTCATCTAAGTTTTAACAAATACTTTTAAATAAACAATTAATAAAATCAGCCGATCAAATCAGTTAATATAATTAATTGGTCAAACTAGTCACTACAATCAGCTATCAACCAATTGCCAAACAGGACCTTAGTGGTTTTTAATATAAATACTTTTTAATGTGTTAGAAAATATTTATTTTAGTGTTTTTAGTGCACTTAGTGTATCATATATTTTAAATTTTGTTTTTAAATAAAAAAATTAATCTAAAAAAAAATCAAATATGAGCAAATTAGGCCCAAGTTTACTTAATTTGGGTAGGGCTTAGGCAAAAAATAAACTCATTTTTTTGGTCAGGCTTAGGCTTGAAAAATAGATCTAGACTCCTTGCATGAGCCATTGCAACTAAATCATTTATGATGGAATCATCAAATGTTTGACTTTTTCGAACTCTATTTATAACTCACTATAGACTTAGGAAATAAAGAGAAGATGTGTACGAACGAGATATAAAAATACAAAAAAATTATTTAGATATCCAACAAACAAGAAAGAAAATGATTGAATAGAGGAACTCCACGAGCCCCTCTATGTAAAATTAATTAGTTGAGATTATTTAGATGATTATAATAGGAAAGAATTTGATTAAAATATAAAAGTATAAAAAAATTCATCACAAAGTTATATATTATATTAAATTTAAATATTTAATGCTTAAAATTATTAAAAATAAAAATAAAAATAATTATAATTGATAACAATTTTTGTAAAATTAAATTTAAAGCAAATGAGAGCTTAGCTAGTGTCACGGACCGCGCATCGAGGCCCGAGATCAGCTCGTGTCAAGCTGCCCAAGAAGCACTCCGGAGCATTTTAGGCCTATCACCAGTTAGCCCAACACTTGGGTTTGAAGAGCCTTTCAAAAGAAGATAAGGGAAGTGGCATAAAATCAGGAATATTCCTTTTTGATACCTTTCCATATCTTTGTAAAACTCTTATAGCTGTATCTTAACCGTCGATGTACTTTAATCCCAACCGTTGGATGTAGGGGGCTTCAACTATAAATAGAGGCTTACCCCCACCTCATTTGACACTTCACTTTTGAGGAATATACAGAGCATTCACTCAAATTTCTTCCTTGTCTTTTGTTTTGCCTTTTCTTTCAGAGTTCTTTTCCTTCCGCTAGGATCTAAGCACTTTAGCTTTGATCAAGTTCAGGCTTACTTAGGCGTTGCGTGATCGAAAAGCGTCTAAGGCCGCATGCTCCAAGATTCAAGTTTTAGGGATGTGACAAGTGGTATCCGAGCTTGTTCGAGTGAGAGAGATGGCACCACAAAACGCAAGCGAAGTTCCAGCAACTAAACGAGAGACTCGTGTTGCTGTTGAGAAGAAGAAGAGAGAGAGTTCTAGGGACATTATTTCAGCCTTGGAGAGAAGGGTCGTTAGACTTGAGGATTCCATGAAGGAAGTCAATGAGGCCCAAGACGAGACAGAACCGTTTCACTCTCTTAAAGAAGAAGTGATGATTGCGGTTCAAGAACTTCTCAATGACATATATGAGAAGCTAGACCAACGGGACAATTCTCTTGAAGTAGTAGGGGAAGCTACCAAAGCCGAGTTGGTAGAGGAGATCGAGGATCTCAAAAGTGAGCTAGCCATTTACAAGAGAGCCATGAAGAATGGCGTGATGGCAGAATCATCATCACCCATACCGATGATCGATGTTCCGAAGTCGAAAATGTATACAGGGACACGATCAGCCCAAGATGTAGAGAATTTCATTTAGGCCATGGAGCAGTACTTTCGAGCCATGGGGATCAGGGACGAAGCAACAAAGGTAAACACTGCTTCTATCTATTTGACTGATATCGCGCTTTTATGGTGGCGACATAGGTGCTCCGAGATAGAGAATGGAGAAATTCCCATTGCAACATGGAGCGAGTTCCAATCTGAGTTCAAGGAACAGTTCTATCCCAAGAATGCGCAACTAGAAGCTCGAGCAAAGTTACGACAACTTAAGCATACTAGCTCGATTCAAGACTATGTCAAGGAATTCACCGAGCTCAAGCTTCAGATCCTAAAGTTGGGCGAAAAAGAGGGATTCTTTGCCTTTATGGATGGACTTCAACGATGGGCCAAAATGAAGTTGAAGCGGAGGGGGGTTGAAGAGCTTTCCAAAGCCTTGTCCGCAGCTGAGTCCATTGCTGAGTTCGAGATTCAAAGGTCCGAGTCTACCAAACCAAAGCCAAAATCCAAAGGCAATGGTGGGGGAGACAAGGAAAGACCAGCCAAGAAGGGGTCCGAGAAGCTGACAAGTGGTAATTTCAAGCTTCACAAGCCTTGGGAAAAGAACAATGAGCTTTTCAAGTGCTACACTTGTGGAGGCAAGCACTTGGCTAGGAACTGCCCACAAAAAGCCGCTGCCATCCAAGGGAAGGATGCCGAAGAGAAGGAGGCTCTTAAGATTAACTCCATTATGAGCTCCATGGAGGTTAAGAAGGGTCGTAAGAAGAAGGGACTGATGTTCGTTGACATCACCGTGGCAGGCCAAAAGATGAGCGCTCTAGTGGACACAGGTGCCTCAGAATTGTGTGTCCGAACGGGCTGCCAAGAGACTTGACCTTCGTGTTGAGAAGGCAAGCGGGTTTATTAAAACTGTCAATTCGAAAGAGGCTCCGATTGCGGGGGTGGCAAAAGGAGTCACGATGAACCTTGGAGGTTGGACCGGTAAGGAAAACATCAAGGTGATCCCCTTAGATGACTTTGATTTCGTAATTGGACTTAATTTCCTTGACCGGGTTAATGCGTTCCCTGTTATTTTTACCGATTATTTGTGCATTTTGGATCTGAAACATCAATGCATTGTGCCGGTAACCCGAGAGGCTGGAGTTGGAGCCAAGATGGTATCGGCCATTCAGTTTAGTAAGGGGGTGCGCAAGGAGGAACCAACTTACTTAGCTGCGTTGGTTGATGAGCAACCTATCAAGTCCGTCGAGGTCCCAGAAGAGGTGGGACAAGTATTGGCAGAATTTCGTGATGTGATGCCTGTCGAATTGCCCAAAAGCTTGCCACCAAAGAGAGAGGTGGATCACAAGATTGAACTCGTGCTGAATGCGGAGCCACCCGCTAGAGCCCCTTATCGAATGGCTCCACTCGAGTTAGAGGAGTTACGCAGACAATTGAAGGAACTCCTAGATGTAGGATATATCCGACCATCCAAGGCACCCTTCGGTGTACCAGTACTATTTCAGAAGAAGAATGATGGGACGCTTCAAATGTGTATCGACTATCGAGCTTTGAACAAGCTCACAGTGAAGAACAAGCACCCGATCCCGCTTATTGCAGACTTGTTCGATCAACTTGGTGGTGCAAGGTGGTTCATCAAGTTGGATTTGAGGTCTGGATATTATCAGGTTCGTATAGCTGAAGGAGATGAACCAAAGACTGCTTGTGTGATGCGCTATGGTTCGTATGAGTTCTTAGTGATGCCCTTCGGTCTCACGAACGCCCCCGTTACTTTCTACACCCTCATAAACAAGGTATTACAACCCTTTCTTGATCAATTTGTTGTTGTCTACCTTGACGATATTGTGATCTATAGCAAGACAATTGAGGAGCATTTGGGACATTTGAGAATGGTGTTCAAAGTCTTGCGGGAGAACGAGCTGTACGTCAAAGAAGAGAAGTGCTCGTTTGCTCAAAAGGAGGTCCCTTTTTTAGGCCACATTGTGGGAGGTGGCAAGATCAGAATGGATGGGGCCAAAGTCCGAGCCATTGAAGATTGGGAGCCGCCAACCAAGGTGACAGAATTAAGATCCTTCTTGGGGCTAGCCAATTACTATCAGAGGTTCGTCAAAGGCTACTCTAAAATAGCCACACCTTTGACCGAGTTACTGAAGAAGGACAAGGCGTGGGATTGGAGCATTGAGTGCCAACAAGCCTTTGCAGAATTGAAGAAGGCCATGACGAGCGAACCAGTGTTGGTGTTGCCAAATTACACCAAGCCTTTTGAGATTTACACCGATGCGTCTGATGTTGCCATTGGTGGGGTGCTGATGCAAGAAGGACATCCGGTTGCCTTTGAAAGCCGGAAGCTCAATGAGACCGAGGGGAGGTACACAATCCATGAGAAGGAAATGACTGCAGTGGTACACTGCTTGCGCACTTGGCGACACCACATACTTGGGTCCAGGTTTGTGTTATACACAGACAATATTGCCAATAATTATTTTCTAACCCAAAAGAAGTTGTCTCCAAAGCAGGTTCGATGGCAGGAATTCCTTGCAGAATTTGATTTTTCCATGGAGTACAAGCCAGGAAAAGTGAATTCCGTTGCCGATGCTTTAAGCCGAAGATATGACATGGAGTTTGTTAGCTTGCCGCAAGGACAACTATTGGAGCGCATAAAAGAGGGGTTGTCACATGACCCAACAGCCAAGATGCTCATTGACTATGTCAAAGAAGAGAGAACCAGAAAGTTTTGGCTCGAGGGGGACTTGTTATATGCTCGAGGGCATCGCCTCTATGTGCCTCAGTTTGGAGAATTGCACAAGGGGATCATGAGGGAATGCTATGATTCCAAGTGGGCGGGACATCCGGGGATGAACCGGATATTGGCACTGATTGTAGAGAATTATTACTGGCCACACATGGGCACAGATGTTGAAGCCTATGTGAAGACTTGTCTTGTGTGCCAACAAGACAAGATAGAGATGAAGAAGCCGGAGGGACTGTTGCAGCCATTGCCCATTCCCGAGCGACCATGGAAAAGTGTTTCCATGGACTTTATTGTCGGTTTGCCTAACACTGACGGCCTGTCGAGTATTATGGTTGTTGTTGACAGGTTTTCAAAGTATGGGACGTTCATTCCAGCGTCTAAGGTGTGTCCAGCCGAGGAGGCAGCTCGTCTTTTCCTTAAGCACGTGGTTAAGTATTGGGGAGTGCCAAAGACGATTATCAATGATCGGGACACACGATTCACGGGGAAATTTTGGACCGAGTTATTCAAGCTAATGGGATCAAGCTTAAACTTTTCAACAAGTGTCCATCCCCAAATCGACGGGCAAACTGAGCGAGTGAATGCACTCTTGGAGATCTATTTGAGGCACTATGTGAGTGCAACGCAGCGCGACTGGCCAAAACTGTTGGATGTGGCTCAGTTTTCTTACAACTTGCAACGGAGTGAGGCCACAAACCAAAGTCCGTTCGAGATCGTGACCGGGAAACAACCGTTTACACCCAACACGGTTGTTACCAAGTATGAGGGGCCGAATCCAGCAGCACACAAGTTTGCCACAGAGTGGCAAGAGCATCACGACTTAGCCCGAGCTTGTTTACACAAGGCAGGGAAGCGGACCAAAAAATGGGCAGACCGAAAGCGTAGGGACGTGAATTTCCAGGTTGGTGATTTAGTCCTTGCCAAATTGACAGGAATCTTGCGCAACCCAATCGTGCACAAAGGGCTTGTGCGAAGATACGAGGGTCCATTCCGAGTTGTGAAGCGGATAGGCACCATGGCCTATCGATTGGAGTTACCACCGACCATCCGAGCTCATCCAGTGTTCCATGTTAGCTTACTCAAGCCTTACCATCAATATGAGTCAGATCCGGATCGAGGCAAATCACACCGAGCGCCAGTCGGAGTGAAGATCTCCTATGAGAACGAGGTTCGAGAGATCCAAGCCGAGAGAGTTATTCGACGACCAGATTACCGGCCGAGGCACGAATATTTTGTGCAGTGGAAGGGACTTCCCGACAGTGAGGGGAGTTGGGAACTAGCCGAGGGCCTATGGCAATTCAAGGACCAAGTGGACGGATACCATGCTAGCCGAGTGACGAGGGCGTCACCAGATTCAGTGGGGGAGAATGTCACGGACCGCGCATCGAGGCCCGAGACCAGCTCGTGTCAAGCTACCCAAGAAGCACTCCGGAGCATTTTGGGCCTATCACTAGTTAGCCCAACACTTGGGTTTGAAGAGCCTTTCAAAAGAAGATAAGGGAAGTGGCATATAATCAGGAATATTCCTTTTTGATACCTTTCCATATCTTTGTAAAACTCTTATAGCTGTATCTTAACCATCGATGTACTTTAATCCCAACCGTTGGATGTAGAGGGCTTCAACTATAAATAGAGGCTTACCCCCACCTCATTTGACACTTCACTTTTGAGGAATATACAGAGCATTCACTCAAATTTCTTCCTTGTCTTTTGTTTTGCCTTTTCTTTCAGAGTTCTTTTGCTTCCGCTAGGATCTAAGCACTTTAGCTTTGATCAAATTCAGGCTTACTTAGGCGTTGCGTGATCGAAAAGCGTCTAAGGCCGCACGCTCCAAGATTCAAGTTTTAGGGACGTGACACTAGCATAAACTTGAGGGACTTTGAATCAAAAGCGCAGGTAGGGGTTGACAGGATTCAGTCTTCTTAAAATGAAAAAAAATTCATTTAAATTTCTAAAAAATTTTAAAATTTTAAATTAATAAAAGTAAAATTACATTTTGATATTTTAAGATATAAAAATTTGATTTAAATCTTTAAAAATTATAAAAATATTAATTATTAAAATAAAAAAATTATATTTTTATTATTGTAAAAATTAAAATTTAATTTTGATCCCTACAAAATTTTTTTGATTTTGCCCTTTCTTTGAATACTTAAAAAAGGGAGCCATTATGAATCATAGGAAAAAAAGTAGATATCAATTACATTTCAAATGCTCCTTTGTCCTTCTACATTGCATCTATTCCTTTCTCTCTTTATGGCAATACGAAAGACTCCATTTGCTGGAATTGCACTTCTAATGGAGTTTTCACCCTAAAATATGCTTCCACAAACCATTTGGAATATCAACCTTCCACCTAAATTTTCTTTCTTCGTATGGGAAATTGTTGGAAATTATCTTCCTACCCCTCCCATTCTTTTTTCGAGAGGAACGAGAATGGCAGTCATCTCCTAAAAGAGTGCACTATGATCGACAACTTGTGGAAGCTTCTCCCCATCCCTCATCTCTCAAGATCCTGTTGGAATGCTCCTTATGACACTTGGATTAAAGATAACCTTTTTTGAAACACCACCACATCCCTAGCGGCAATTTTGTTTGCCTTTCTCCTTCGTACCATTTGGATAACTAAGAATGCTATCATCTTCAATAAACCTTATGATGTTAAGGAGAGTTCTCTGCTTTCTCACTTCATCACTTAAAAGGTCTTAGGGATGGGCTCCAACTTGCTAAAAGCTTGCACATTTCTCCTATCATTGTTGAGCTTTATGCTCTTTTTGTGAACCCAGAAAATCATGATCATAAAAATGACTTGCTTGATTCTCTTATTCATGATTGCAGGTCTTTGTTGAGTAGCTTCTAGTGTAGTCGTCAGCCGTTGGGCGGATGCTCTTGCTAGAAAAGGAAGCAGTTCCAATCTTAGTATTTGTATGAAACTAGGCTTATTTTAAACCTTTAATTAAATGGAAAATTTCAAATTTTGGCCCCTCTAAAAAATAAATAATTTAATTTAAGTATTTTTAACACAATCATTTTAGCTTCCCAAAATTTTATACTTTTATCTTTATCACTCCTAAACAAAATTCCTGGTAAGTGTGTAGATAACTTACAAAATCTTCAGAATGGGAAATGGCAGCCATGAAAGGGTGATGTAGGAAGATTAGTAGCTAAACAAGTGGGAAGAACCAAGTAACATCATAATGAACCAAAAAAGAATATCATAATCCATAGATGATTCACAAGGTAAAAAAACAGAGTAAATACTAAATATAGTAATATATACAGACATCATAAAAGGAGTATAGAGCAAAAGGAAAAGGAAAGCAGAGGTGGATAAGACAGTGAATAGGGCCACTTCCTTCTGAAGTGCTGCAAATACACAAAGAAATGTTTACAGTTAGGGAATTCATCAAAATGAAAATCTGTAGCGGCCCTAGCATCAGGTGTTCAATCCTTTGGCCTGTTGCTTAGCAAATAAATGCTGTTAAGTCAATCATATGCAGGAAAAAGCATGATAGTCAAATTCTAACATCATAGGTATCCCATTTTGTGCTCTCACACTCAAGTAGATTTGTTGTCAAATTTCGAGGAAGATCCGAATCCATCCAAGCTTCTTTGCTTGGTCTTTAGCTTCAGGCTGATTAGGAAGTGGAAGATTGCTTTTGATCAATGGATTCCCCCTTGCAGTTCGAAGCAGAAGATTGCCTTCACTAACTGACTTCACTTATCAGGCACCAAAGTGAATTTCACAGCACATTGCTTGCAAGCTCTTGTTTTTCCTTGAACTACCAGTGCTTGTCATGCTAGTTTTTACAAGTAAATAATGCAGTCTTTCCTTCTCTAAATCAACTTATAACATCGGTACTGAATCAATCAAATGCCAATTAAACTTTTCAAAGAAAAACATTCTTCCTCGCCGTTGATAAGAAAACCAGAAAATCTGAGATAAATTTGGGCTCTGATATCAATACTCACAAGTCGTGCTCACCTATGAATGATACTAACTTTCTTCAATGAGAAACTAGTAGAATTGGAGAGTCCATCCATCAACCTATTATATGTAGCAATATCAGGTATATATCCTTTATCCAACATTTCATCCACCAAGTTTTCACCTTCCTTTCTTCTCCCATCCCTTGTATATCCATATACCAAAATGTTATAAGTCAGCTCATCTGGTTCTAAACCCTTTGTTGAAGCCAATAATCTAAATTTATTTGCATCCATTGTCCTTCCCAAATCACAAAGATCTTGCATAAGACAATTAAAAGTAATGATATCTGGAACCAAACCATCTTTAAGCATTTTTTCCATCAATCCAAATGAATCTTCTCTTCTCTTGGATCTCCTTAAACCTTCAATCAAAGTGGTACACGCAATCAAACTTGGAACATTTCCTTTCATCCATAACTCATTAACCACCTCAAATGCTCTACCAGCATTGCCTTTACCACAAAGCTCTTCAACCAAACCACAATAATCAAACCCCTTTGGCAAAAGTCCCTTCCTACAGAAATCAACAATCATGTCAGATGCCTCCAGTACCTGGCCTTCCTTACACAAACCGTTGACCAAAATCTCACAAGTCAGTGTCGAAAATTGGCACCCTGATTGAGTCATCTCATTTGCCATCTCAATAGCTTCCTTAACCTTCCTTTCTCTGAAAAACCCTTGAATCAAAGTATTAAAACTAACTACATTAGGCCTACAGCTTTTCTCCTTCATTTCTTTTAACAACTTCAATCCTGATTCAAACTTCCCATTCCTGCAATAACCACTAATCAAAGTATTAAATGTACACACATCTGGTTTCACTCTGTCCTTTTCCATGCTCTCATAAAACCTCAAAGCCTTATCAAAATCCTCACTTTTCAAATACCCATTAATCAAAACATTATAAATAACGACACTAGGCCTTCCATCGATCAATTTCTTCATGGTTTCAAAAGCAAAAACAGCATCACTCAACTTCCTAGACCTACAAAACGCATCGATAACGAAACGAAAAAGGGGTTCCATCTGAGGGCAAGAGAAGATACCTGGAGAGCAAGGGCAAGGATTGACAACTACAAAACTAAGGAGAGAACGAAGCAGGGAGAAACGGTGAGAGGAAGCTAAGGAGTGAGCCATCCACAGGTAAGTAGAGTGATCATGACGGAAAGAGTCAACGGTGGAAGCCCAAGAGAAAACTTGGAAGTCATAGTGGGTGAAAATGGGGTGATGGTGAAGCTTAGTTTTGAGGAAGTGAAGGAGGGTTTTGGGGGTTAAGGGTTGGTGGGTCAGGTGAGCTTTGAGGAAGGAAAATAGTTGCTTGCGGTGATGGGGTTGGGGTGTTGTGGGGAAGAGAGAAAGGGAAGGGGTTGGTGTTTGGGGTGAGTCTATGAGTGGAGAGAGTGGTGGGAGTGATTGTGGGCATTTCGATGGAGGATTTTGGAGAGGTTTAAGAAGGTTCTTCTTCTTCATTAGCTATTTTTTGAAGAACAGAAAGCTTGTCAATATGACAAACAGGAAATAATGAATTTTGATAAGGCCATTGCCTTTTGTTGTCTCTATTCCAGGTAAGTTTTTGAAGCCCACCCGAGACCTTTTTTCGGCCTATCTCAACCTGTTAAATAACCAAGAAATAAAAAATAAAAAACCTAAGATTTACTAGTTAAGTAACTTAACAACCCATTTCTTCTTCTCTGGAGTGGCCCTAGGAGTTTACAGTTTTAACCCAAAGATGAGAAGTAGCAGCCGCCACGGGACTTCTTCGATACGGGAGCTAAGTAGCATTTCTCATGGCAGGAATTTAAAGTACTCCTTTTACGGTTCGTCCAAGCACCCATTTGCCAGAGCCATCCGTTCACTAAGTTTCAGTATTTCTCAAACTTCTACCATTTTCACTTTTGGTTTTTCTTTATTGGGTTTCTTAAATCTCTCATTTTTTTTCTTTTAATTTATTTCTTCTTGCAGAATCTTGTCATTTCTGTGTTCGTTGCGCTGTCAGTTTTCGACCTTGCATTGATATTCACAAGGTAATTTGAGCACAAAGAAATGCTTTTTTTTTCTTGGTTTATTTTGGTTGCTGAAAGCTACATTCTTTGTTATGACTTTCTAGTATACAATTTCTATAGACTGATAGTTTTCATCTCATTGTAGAAATTAAGTTGGTTAATTATATGTTAAAACAAATTTCATCCTTTGGCTATCATCGTTAAAGGAACCTAAAAGTAATATTGATTCTATGGTGTTTTTATTTTTGTTCTCATTCCTGCACTATGGGAGGGGAAAAGAGTTTTTCTTCATGTATTGGTGCCTGTGTGAGATGGGCTTTGACATTTTTGCTTTAGTTCCTAACACTTGAAATATGATTTAATACCAGGGGAAAGTGAAACAAATTGTTGGGTCAACTCTTACAGATTCAAAGGAGGATGGATCAACCCTTGTAACCAATTTTGAATCGGATAAGTCAGCAGCTGAGTTTGCCAAGTTGTACAAAAAAGATGGGCTAAAGGGAGGTCACGTAATCATGCTTGGAGCTGATCCTCCAAGCCAAGCTGCAGCCATTGAAGCATTGAGTGCGTATCCTGGTAAAAACTGATACTTCAGTTTCATATTTAGTTGTCTGTTTATTTCAATTCTGTCTTTATTGCTTATCATAGTACTTTTTGTGATCTCTGCCAAAACTTTCTGCCCTAAGATGTTCTAATTTTCTGATTCCTTGCAATCAAGATAAGTTTTAATGTTATTGTAAAAAAGGGTGAAATGATTGATTTGAAGATAGATGCTTCTCTAGATGCAATAGGAGTAGTCGGAGTTAATTGCCAATATTAAGTTGTTGGAAGCTTAATTTCATTTGTAAATGTTAGGCTATTCTTTGGTAAATTGGGACTTTTTAAGTGCAGTGTTTCAGATTATTTTCATAGATTATCACTGCAGACTAGTTTGTTAACAATACTATATCATATATATTTATGATGAATGGGAAACCTTTTACAGGTTGAAAATTATCTTCTGATTCTAATAGTCTTATACCTTTGGCATGATTTTCTTTGTCTTGCTGAAAAGTACTTGATATCATTGTGAAAGCTTTGAAGGTCAGATATCTATCCTGGTTAGATGTGTACACTCTCAAGTCATGATGCAAGCTTCTACTGGTTGTACTGTAGTCTCAAATGAAGTTTCTTGAGAGTGGTTGTCTCATCCTTGTTCTCTATCTTTGGTAATATGTTTAATGTTTACCGACCTTTCCTCTGCTGAACTTATTGTGAGCACTGGAAAAATCTAGGTGGCTTGCAAGTCGGAGGCGGTATCAATTTAGACAATTGTTTGAGTTACATTGATGAAGGAGCCAGCCATGTCATTGTCACCTCAGTATGTTGATCAATTTTTAACATTATTAGTTGCAAGGTGTGAAATCCTGACATGTACAGGGTTTGCTGTGAGAAAACATGTTCACCTAATCTTGTGTATGTTTTCTTGTTGGATTTGTTGCAGTATGTATTTAACAACGGGAAAATGGACCTTGAAAGGCTCAAAGGTCTTGTCAATGTTATCGGTAAGCAAAGACTTGTTTTGGACCTTAGCTGCAGAAAGAAGGTAGGAAATATTTCTGTCTTCTGCACTCTAAATACTTGGAGAAATCTCTTCTGAATATGATTATTGTCATGCACATTCTACATTGTTACCCTCCATTACTCCTGATTCCCGAGTCCCCAATTTTACTCCTGTAACACCCCTAACCCATTCCCGTCGCTTGATTAGGGTTACGGAACATTATCGATCAATACAAACATCTAATCTCATAATACAATAGTAATTCAACAATAATCATACATTCACATATATCAATATAATTCCATATATTTGGCTTGAAAACATATGTTAGATACTTTTAAAAATAGCATAAACACCATCCATGACTATTTTGAAACAATTCAAAAAGCTTGAGAAAAATTAGAAAATTATGTGAAACAGGGGCACACGGCCATGTGCCAGCCCGTGTGCTCACCTGTGTACCCTGCATTGTATTTCAAAATGGCACACGGCCGTGTGACTACCCGTGTCACAGGCCGTGTGTGTCAAAATTCCTTGATAAACAAGACATACACCAAACATGAATTGCCCAACAAGCTACCATAATTTAACATGTGTTTTCATAACTTAAGACACCATTTATACTTCTAAATTACATGAACTCTTATTAAATAAACATCCAACCAATATGCTCACCAAAGGCACCACAAATATATGAATCAATTTCAACAACATTCAAGTCTTACCTTGATAACATCTCATGTAAATTTACTTGCAAGTATTGCACTTAACATATATGTCATACTCAAGTTCTACTAGTTTGAACCAAATATGCACAAAAAGCATAATAAACCTTACTATGTACAAATTTCACATCTCTTTCATTGTACCACAAAACAACTTCCTATACATGACATGAACCATTCAACCTCTCAATATTCTAGATCAAACCAATGTCAACCATATCAAAATAATCATTCCAAATCATACCACATTTAAAACATTAATCATAACAAGTTTGGCCTAATTCAAGGCAAGCAAATTCACTTGATAACCTTTTAATCCTAACACATGCCATTTATAACCATTAACTGATGAAACCATAAATATCGTTATGCCGAATAGATAGTGTGACGATACTTCGATGAGATTCCAATTGGCTGAGCTTTCCGATAATCTACAAGACAGAAACAATTATGTAAGCATTTAATGCTTAGTAAATTCGTATAAGAGAAACTTACTGGATATATTAAATTAAACAACCAAACCTACATTCCTCATGACTTATGCCAAACTTTCTTTCCTATACACATCACCAGGCAAGGTTAGTGAATATTGCATTACATAAAATCCCAAGTAACTCATGACAAATACATGATAAATATTTATACTTTATCTGTCATCTGTCATCTTTCATGCATACATATATGCATTACTCATTTTTCTCATTGAATTCATATAACTAGTAGCTAATAGTTAAACTTAGCATCAATAAAACATTACATGTATTAAGAAATACATTCCAAGCATATTTCATCTGTCATATGATAAATGCTCATTCTTTTCATTTCGTATATGCATACTCATATTTCCCTATCATATGAACATTAATAACATTAATGTTTTTACACATGTCTTCCCATTAACCCTTACTTACTCATTGAAATCATATGGTAATAAATAGTAAGTAGACATAACATCCATAAAACATAACAATATTAAGAAATAGATTCCATGCATAATTCATCCATCACATGATTACTTATCATCCATTTACATTTCATATATGCTTACTCGTCTTTCCATATCATATAGACATTAAGTCTTTGAATATACCTTTCCATTGACCTTTTCTTACCCGTTGAACTTAAGAAAATAGCATCGACACGAAACTTGCTAGGCTCAAAGCCTGATAGTATATACCGGCACGAAGCCTACTAGGCACAAATCTCGATAAATACACCGGCACGAAGCTTGCTGGGCACTAAGCCCGATAAATACACCGACACGAAGTCTACTTGGCACTAAGCTCGATAAATACACCGGCATGAAGCTTGCTAGGCACTAAGCCCGATAAATACCGGGGGATTTACATTTTTCATACTAATTCTCTTTTCGATATAATATCTCATATAATCATTTATATAATTTACATGCTTATACCATCATCATTAACTCACTTTAATTATTAGATATAATATAATTAACCATGTTATACATAATAAACCATCCAAAAATGCACTTACCTTAACTTTGCTTTTTATTATATCCTTTCTTTAATATACATTTCCTTCACTATAATTCTCTTTTTAAATATTTTATTATAACCAAAGCACTATGTCATCCAATTTAATTAACATCATATTTTGGTCTATATTACCAAAATATTGTGTAATTATTAATCTAATTTATTTATAACAAAGTAATTATGAATATGACATATAAAATAACATATAATAACTTAATCTTTATACGAACTTACCTTGATTACTAAAGTTGTAAAATGAAGTTTACGACTATTCCACGACTTTAGCTTTTCCTCAGTCTACTTGCGGTTGACTCTTTTCTTGCTCTAAAATATAATTTAACTAAATTAACATCCAACATAGAATTCAATTATTCCATTTTATTCTTATTTCATAATTGTTACAAAATTACGGATTTGTCCTTAACACTTTAAACTTTTAACAATTTTATTCTTATATTCTCACTCGAATTTACTAATTTCCCCAATTATTTTGACAAAACCGAATGTTTCCCTCAACTTCAACAACCCACATTCTTACTTATTTTACTAAATTCACATAAATATCACTAGTTCAAGTAATTCAACATTTTACTTAAGTTTACCACAATTTAATTAACCATTCATAATCAACAATCACATGGGTTCACAATCTAACTCATGAATTCTTAAAAATATAAGAATTTCATTCATGAAAATTCCCATACCTCTAACCATTTCAAAATCTAACTCTCAACATAAATAGATTAAAACATAATAAGCTTAAAAACACAAGAATTATTAGAAATAAACTCATTAATACTTACATGCAAGAGGTTTAATCCACAAAATAGCTTGAAACTTCCTTCTTCTAATTTCAATGGTGAATTTCGGTGAAGGGAAGAAAGGAAAGAGATGAAATTTTCTTTTCTTTTGTTTTATATTTTCTTTCCTTTTGTTTGTTATTCATTACTTTAACTATTTTAATATTAAATTCTATAACACTTTTATTCCAGCAAACACCACTAACTCACAATATGGTAATTTTGACATGCAAAACCATTCATTTTCATATTTATACTATTAAGTTCCTTTGACATTAACCACAATCTTTAGCACCTTTTTCAAATTAACTCTTTTTACTCAATTAATAATTTAAACATTAAAATTTCTTTACCAAAATTTAATACACCTATATAATCATTTTGTAAATATTTAATAAAAACATTTACAGGCTCGGCTTATAGAAACGAGGTCCCGATACCTCCATTTCTAAAACCACTTGATTTCACATAAATCTAATTATTCGTTCAAAAAGCATACATTGTCAAATTCAAAAATTATTTTAATGCTATACTCAACTCGTAAATATTAAATTATAATATTTACTAACTCACTCGTCGGATTTGTGATCTCGAAACCATTGTTTCCGACACCGTTGAAATTCGGGTTGTTACAACTCCCTTACTCGAGTGTTATCTTCTGAGTTGATATAATGTTTAATTTGGGCTGTTGTTAATCAGAAGATGTTGGTTTCCATTGCAGGAAGACAAATATGCCATTGTCACTGATAGATGGCAAAAATTCAGTGATGTCTATCTTGATGAGGAAGTATTGAATTTTCTTGCCAGATTTGCAGATGAATTTTTGGTTCATGGTGTGGATGTTGAAGGGAAAAAGTAAGTCCGAACTGTGTCATTTATTACAACCTGCAATTCACATTTGCTAGTTTTTATGCTGTTGTAGTTTTTACCTGGTTGCTATTTCAAACATTGATGGCCAATTATGATTTGTCAGTTAGTTGATCTGGATTTAAGTTTTAGTTGTCGGTGATCGGTATGCTTGTTTGAATTATGCGATTGTGTTGTTTTAGCAGTTGTCTCTTGTTCTTGCAGCTTTGAGTCTCTTGATTATCTTGATCCTTGCTCTGAGCTAACCGTTGTCTGCCTAACTGCTACTATCTTCTCCCAGCTAACCATTGTATTAATGGCACTCAGAAAGGACTTGTCCATCATTTTGCTCACAACAATTCAAAGATATCCAATCAAGCTTTATTCATGCTTATATGTCTGGTTTGCTTATATCTGTTCTTAAGTGCCTGCTGTACCATATGGATTGATCGCTCTATGTTTTTAGAATGTTTAAAGATTGGGAGCTTGTAAGACATAATTGGTTAGAGTTTCTGCATTTTGTACCCAACCGTACCCCATTCCAACATGTCCTTTATGGAATGTCTGAGGGATGTGGTGATTCAGTAGCTATTAGCTTCAAACTTCATCAACAGAAGGGTAAAATGGTTTGTACTTCCCTATGTATTATAACTTCCAATGGTTTATTTATTACAGGCTGGGAATAGACAAAGATCTCGTGGCATTGCTTGGTGAGCATTCTCCGGTTGGTAGCTCCTACATTTGCCTCCATTATGTTTTTAGTCCAGTTTTTGGTCTATCATTGCATTTGACTTTTTCTGCTATTCCGTGAATGTAAAGTGCCCAGGGAATTAGATTTTGGTTATAAAGTTCTGACTCATTAACGTGTTTATTTTGCAGATTCCTGTCACTTATGCTGGCGGTGTGACGGTAATGGATGATTTAGAGACAATCAAAGCAGCAGGGAAGGGATGGGTGGACGTCACCGTAGGAAGTGCCTTGGATATTTTTGGGGGTAACTTAGCATACAGTGATGTAGTTGCATGGCATGAAAATAACAGGAGGGGCATAAATTAAAGTTGTAGAGCTACCTGAGGCCCTAGAAGTTACCTGGTCAGCCAGCCCTCACTCAGGATGTGCTAAGTCAACTTAAAACTTAAACCTGAGTCAACCCTTGATCTGCCGGGCTTCCCAAGATCATCACCTCCTTGGCATGGATGATTGTAGCTGTGTTGTGTTATAGAAGCTTCTACAGGGAAATCCTTGGAATGAACTTGTGATTCTTTTATAATGCATTGCATATTTTACAAACAAGAACTTTTTTTTTTATGTATTTCTCCGATTCAGTTTTATGTATCTGATTTTATGATAAAACCAGAACTTCATCCCACCAAGTTTGTAGATAATTTAGTTGGAAGTGGAAGAAACCGCCGAAGTTGGTCGAGTTGCTAACCATAAGATACCATTCTTTTATGATTTTAAGCTTGCAATAAAACGTGGAAAAAAAAAAAGGCAAAGTGCACCTATTATCACTCTAAAATAGGATTTGTCTTATTTTGATGATTTTAATTTTTTCTCCATTGAATCATTATAATTGTTCAAATTAGCCATTAAAATTTGTATTAATTTTTTAATGGATTATTGATATGACATTAACTCAATGAGTGAGTGATTAACACGTAATTTTTTCTTTTTTTACTTTAGATTGAAGTATAGGACTCCAAAACATTTTGTTTTTATTTTTTATTTTTGTTCTTTCTCTTCTCTTGCTTCTTTTTCTTTTGTCTTCTTTTTGGTTTTCTGAGATGATAGATGAGCTTTCCTCATCCATTTAGCGAAGATGAAACAAAACATAGAAAATGTTGCTCAACAAACCCAGATTTCCTAGCTATAAATCTAAGTTTTTTGTTTACCATCCTCTTGGTTGTAGTTGAGGCGTGTAGATGAAGCTGAACTGAATTCACCAGGCAGTGGTAATGGAGATTGTTAGCTAGAATGGAAGGCGACCGCCATTGGCCCAAAATGCGTCACTTGGTAATTGAATAAAATTGAGAAGATTTGGTGGTAGTCCATGAAAAAGAGGCACATTTGACTTTGTCAACGCTTGTTGTTGTCGCTGTTGCTGCGCTCCGACGATGTTTCAATTGCACCTGGTATCGGAAACTGTGGTGGTTCTTCTTCTTCCAATGGAAGTCACTCATACGCGGCGTTACTAAACGAAGCTGCCATAATCACAATAGGGCCTGAAGACGTTAGTGTCCCGACAACGCTGCCACCCATGACCTGCCCTTGTCCGTCGGCCAAATACATGGTTAGACTTGAGGCTGCATGCGGTGCCGGTAGAGGCAAGAACGAACCAGACAATGATAATATCTCAAAATGCCCATGTAAGCTCACGATTGCACCAACCGAGGATGGTTGCCGAAGTGTAACATTGGTAACGTTCCTAGTTCTGCTCATGATGCAAATGCCTCTCTTGCGTCGTCGAGAGAAGGTGGAGACGCTCTCGACGATGTCGCACCCACCCGTCGCCTATTTCCATTACGTGAGTGCGTATAGCGTTGGCATTGTCTCAAGTGATGATGATGGGTGGCTTAGGTTTGTTCTTGGATCCAGCAGACCTCCTCGTGGCTTTCTATAATTCAGTTCAACTTCAAGTGGATGAGAAAAGGTCATCTGCCATCTCATAAAAAAGAAAAGTGAGAGAAGGGAAAGTACAAAAAAATAAAAATAAAGTTTTTTTGTCCTACCTTCATTAAAAAAAAATTCACTCACTCAATCCGTAACGCGTTATGTTAGTAACCCGTTAATGTATTAACAAAAATTTTAACGACAATAATAATTCCAACAATCATTTTAATTAGAATGATTAAAATAAAATTATAAGTGTAATTTATTTATCTAAAATAATAATTGAATGAAAATAAAAAAAATATTTTTTAAAATTAATATTTATAATTAATTTGATGCGAAACTTTTTACTTATTAGTTTTTATATTAAATGTTATATCATTGATGTGTCAAAATTACGAGATCTCAAGATTAAGTTTTATATGTTCTAAATCATGCTTGAGATTTATTTAGATTTCAGTTTAGTTCAAATTTTATTATGTGTAAATTTTGATTAGATTTATTATGATTTAAGTTTGATATATTTTGGTCCTATTTTGAAATAATTGATTATGATTATTTAGATATATTAATTCTCATATCATGTGTGTTGTATGTGTTTATTTTTAAAATTTATTAAATAACATATTTTATAATATTTACAATATAGATGCCAATTAAATGACAATTGAACTAATTTATAATAAAAGTTTATATTACGATAATGCATAATTTGAATTTAATTAAGCCAATTAGCTATCTAATCCTAAAAGGACTAGATTGCAAAGCAAATAGAATTGTGAAATTCACAAATTAATAATGAACAACGGTTGGTTGACTTCCATGTTGCTAATTAATTTTTAGATTAAAGATCTAAACCACTTAAACTCCTACATTGGTTTCATTTCACCTCACGGCGTTAACTTTACCAACTTAGACAAATTAGTCTAGTTTATCTCTCGACATCACCAACTAATCCGGAACTATATCTCCTCTCGGTCTCACTTACCTAAATTTTCCCTTAGGGGCGTCATTCTTAAGTTTTTAAGTCTATTCGGTTTAGTCTACTTTTTATGATTTAGTCCCTATACCAAAAGTAACCAAACAATACTTTCATCAACCAACCACCTAAGATTTAGTTACTCCTACTCATTTCTCAGCCAAAAAAAGCAAAAATCCAAGCAATGAAAACATTAACTTAAACTTAAAAGAGAAGTAAATAAAAACTTAAGTTTTCTTATAAAAGCTTGGAGAGCATAACAATGGAAGCAAAAATAGATGAATAAAAATACTAAAGCTATGATTTTTAACAAGTGAAAAGAAAGAAAAGTTGATTGATATTAAACGAGAATTAAATGTGATTACAAAAGAGTTTAAGGTGTTGAACATATAAATGAACCTAGGCTACAATAAAAACTAACTTAACTAAATAAGAAAATGCAAGAAAAATAAAGAAGTTGCAAAAAAAATTAAATCTTACAGTTATGGAGAAGAAAACTACCTTAAACCTAAACTAAAAGATGAAAGAAACCCTAAACTAAAAAGCTCTCTCTACACTACACACTTGTTCTTTGCCAAAAGTGGCTTTTAATTTTTGATTACAACCTAAAATTTTGGACCAAATTGCCTCTGAATGTCTAATTTTGGTTGGGGACATGTTGGACAAAGATTACCCTTACGGTCATTTTTTGTCTCACTCGACAGTGATACCATGATACCCATGGCCCGGTATCATGATAAACTCGTCAGTCTTGAAATGGGGGTCCTTTGGGAGCTTAGGTATCGCGATACCATATGGCCGATATTGCGATATCACTGTTGGTGGTCTCCATTCTATTCATTCCAGCACTGTCAGAGGTGTCAGGACTTCAGATCTCTATCTTGCGATATCACCTCGAGAGCTCACCTTGCGCTACCACCTCACAATATCACCTCACACTATCTCCTCGCAATACCACCTAGCGATCTCACCTCACTCTACCACCTCGCAACACCACCTCACGATCTCACCTTGCGATACCACTTAGTAGTATCACTTAACAGTATCACTTAGGCCTTGTTTAGCATTACTATGGAGAACAACTTTTGACTTGAAAAGCACTTTTGGGAAAAAAGTTGTATGCTAAACAAGTAACTTTTGACTGAGATTTTTGACTTTTTAAAAGCACTTTTGGCCAAATGGAGAAGCTAAAATTTTTATCTTTTATTTCCCCTAAAAGCACTTTTGAATGCTTAATTACTTTTTCATCCCGCCAACAACACATTTTAAAATAAATAAAATAAATGTGTTAAAATCATTAATTAATTTTTTTAAATAATACAAATTTGTTAATATCTGATTACAAATATTTAATGATTATATTTAAATATATAAAATATAGTTTGTATATTCTAATTAAATTTTATAAATAATTAATATTTGTTGCTTAAAAATATTTAAAATTATATTTCATATATTAAATATTAACAAAAAGTTATAATAGATTATTTTTTATATTCTTACTAAAATATCATAATATTAACTAATTTTAACATTAGTTAAATACATATTTGTTACTCTAGAATACCATGTCTAAATTGTACATTTTGTTCTCAAAAATACTTTCTGACAACAATACTAAAAACTTAAATCTTAAACCAAACTTTTCAAAATTACTTTTTAAAAGCACTTTTTCACATCACTTTTTAAAAACATATTTCAAAATCAATACTAAACTAGCCCTTAGTGATAGCACTTAGCGGTATAACTTAACTCCATGTTTGACTCCCTGTAATACTCAATCAATTTGTTAGATTCCTAGGGCACCATTTCGCCAACTCGGGTCTCAAAAATGGGATAAAAGCACATTAAACACTTATTAAAGCACGAAACTAAAACTAAGCAAAAACTCAGAAATACATTCAAATTGCTCGAGAACAAGCCCATTAAGTGCAACAAGGAGCTTAATTTGACATATCAAATTACGGTAGATCAAACTCCCCCATACTAAAATCTTTGCTTGTCCTCAAGAAAACACGTGAAACATGCAAAAAGAGACTACCCTTGGACTAAATAGAACAAAAAGGCAACATGGTGGTAAAATATTGAACTTGTATAAGGACTATCTCAGGTGCAACATAAGAATGATATTCAGCTAACTTGGGCACTCTTAAAGAAAACAAAATCTGTTCAACAAATTAAAAAGCTAACAAATCTAGAGGCAATTCAAATGAATATATGTACAATTGTGTTATCCATCAAAATAGACAATGTAGATACATTATAGACGTGTAAAGTGATTCAAAGGTGTTCATCCGAGTAAATACAAACAAGTCTAGAGAAATGTGTGAATGAAATGTTCGAGTCACAAAGGTCTTCTAGGCTTGTAACGTTCTAAGGTTTAGGAGGGTTTGGAGCTCAAACAAAAAGGTAGCTCAAAACGGTTTCAAGCACTAGAAATAGTGAAGCACACGACATTGTTCCCTATTCGCCCCAAATTAATCGTAAAGCTCACCTCTTTATTTCTCCTTCTCTCACCTTTCTTATCTCTCTAATAGACTTAGAAGATATTGTTTAATATTAGTGCATACAAAAAGCTAGCAAGCGCTAATACATAATGAATTGAAAGATTTCTTTTTAAGCTCGAATTTGATTTTTCGTTTGAGCTCTTTTTTTCTACATTTTTCATTCTTTCACTCACAATACTTTTAACACTCATCATGCTTTTAACTAACATAATATTTTTATTTCTCAATTTCTTTTTCATTTAAATTCACTTAGCAAGAGTCTATATACACTATATCAAACAGTCTCTTCTTTTCTCTCTCAAGAACAAAACAAAGCCACCAAAATGTCTCTACCTACCCCCAATATCCATGACTCGATGCCTATTTCATAGTGCATTTCAATATTAAAGACAGAGAGGGTTTGAGTTTTCAACTCAATTTAGGCTAAAGGCTCTGAAAGTAAAACTTATAAAGAAAGGGATACTTGAGGCTCAAAGTATGGGAACTACGAGTATAAAGCATACTAGACATTTAAGCTCTAGGCTATACAAACAATGCATTAGGTCCTTCCCA
Organism: Gossypioides kirkii; assembly: GCA_005610355.1. NCBI lineage: Eukaryota > Viridiplantae > Streptophyta > Magnoliopsida > Malvales > Malvaceae > Gossypioides > Gossypioides kirkii. The sequence goes on from CP032245.1 coordinate 10,049,228, forward strand.
AAATATTTCACAAGACACAAATTCTGTCATGCTTACATCTATTCAAATGAACTATCGATTCGAACTTTATTTATCTACAAGTATCTATACACTCAAACTATCCTATGGCACAATTTATACATTTTCAATTGCAATTGATTGCCTCTAGTCTATTAAACAAATTAACTTATTGACCTAACTAGTCTACTTTTAAAAATACCAAATTATCTAATATCAATCAAAATTTACATGCTCAACAGTCCAAAATACTTATTCAATGTCTACAACTAGTAGCCTATTGCTCTATTATTGTCCAAGCACCATGCAACCACAAGAAAATCAAAGAAACAAAAGAAAAATATTTTTGATTTTTTTAAATGGCATAAAAATAGAAAACATGCAATTAACACACAAAAACAAAGCAAAATAAAATAATGTGCATCCTCCCAGACTTAAATTACACATTCCTCAATGTGTAAGGAATGTGTGAACGTCAAATGTGCGAACGTTTGGATTGGAATACTATAGCAAATAAATATATAATTAAACAGGGGTGTCCGCAAGTATACAGGTCAAATTGTAATATAGTAAGGAATGTTACAACGAAACACTATAGGAAGCATTTTGAGAATCGTATCCAGGGGAGGTTGAATTAAACTTAAATTAACTTTCTTCTCTAACAGAACTAAATAGTACTAATTTAAAATTATATTACGAAAATCAAATTAAAATTAATTAATTAAGCTAACATCAAATTATCTAAAACAAAAATGACCAATTAACAATCGAAATAAATTTCAATAAAACAAGCAGGAGATTAACTCACTTCAATGATCCTAATTAACTTCAAACCTTGAATTTTATCGAGTTAGCTATTAATTAATCAGTTATTACCTCTCGGCCTCTAACTAATTAACTAATTGACCCATACACGCTTACTTCTTGATCTCACTTTCTTAACTGAGATAAATTATGATTTACTCGGTAAAATTATCTCTCGATCTCGTTTATCCTAAATTACTTCCTAAGATTTAATCGCACATAATTTAAACTAACTAACTCGAATTTAAACCCTAATTCATCTGTTAATTAGTCATGTATCCGTTTGTGAATCTTCCTAAGGAAATTAACTACACATGGATCTAGATCCAATAATCCATAAACTCATATTTAACATACAAAGCAATAAATTAAATAAAAGAAGGGAATAAGAAAATAAATATGTTTTGATGTTGATTTGTGCTCAGAAGTGAAATTTCCTTTAACAGTCGTGAAGATCACTCCGATTGCAATTGGAAACCACAAAGAAATAAATAAAAACTAATAAATTAAAAGCTTGGATTGAAATTGAATCCAAATTAAACAAGAACAAAAAGTGTTTAAAGGACTAAATTGGAAAAAAAAATCAAAATAAAACCCTAAAACTAAGTGACTCACTTGGCCAAGCCTCCTAAAATGAAGCTAAACATGCCTTTTTATAGAGTTTATGATATGACCTAATTAGGGTTGCTAAACAACCCAAAAATCTGATTACAACTCATTGTGTAAACTAAAATACTCATACTTAATTTTCCTAATCGTCGCCCGGTGTTGCGACACCACAGAACCAGTGTCGCAACACTACCTTCATTTTCTGGATACTTTGGCTTCGAAGTTCGATGTTGCAACACTAGTTCTCGGTGTCGCGACACTGCAATCGTCCTTCGTCTTCTTAGCCGAAAAAAATCCTACATACTAAATAGAGCCGTTAGATCATCCCTAGGCCCATAGTGGCCCATTAGGTCATAACTAGCTCCAAAATTGCGTAAACTACTTATTTTTGCATAATTTTAACTTAAGATACTAAAACTGAAAATGAATAAAACATATAAAAATACTAGAAAACAAGCTCTTTAAGCGCTGGAAAGATCTTAATTTCTCACAACGAATTGTGGTAGACTAGTAGCCCGATACAAAGAAAGAAGGTCACCAAACTTCCTTAGCAGCGTGATCGCTCATCATAGTATAGTTGGGTCATGCTTAGCCTTTTAAGCCCAATAGGAATTACCCAAACTTCAATTATGTCATGCTTAGTCTTTTTAGCAGATTCAAATTCAATTACTGAATTATGGGGTTCAACTTACCTGTTAATGGTTAATTAGCCATTGAAATATGAAGTCAAACATATTTAACTCTTAATGAGTATTAGACCAAACATATATTCTCTTGTCTAATTTTTGCATAAGTTTCACTTAGGGCCTCTTATTATCTTCTCTTATGCTTGCAGGTCATTCTCCACCAACCGGGGCACTCTTTAAGTTTCATGAATTCCTTTGGGTTCTCCTCGGGTTACGAGAGATAGAAACCTTTACGGGGGACAACACCTTCCATTGAGGGTTCGAGACATTCCCCTCAACAATTTCAAATAGATTTTAACCTCTAACCAATTTTCTATAAATATGTTTGGTGGTTGAACATAAAATATAAATATATGTATTGTTGGTTGAACATAGAAGATTTACGAAAGTATTTTTTTTTACATAATCAACTAAATAAAGAGTGTTTTTATTCGGAATTGTTGTTTTTTTATGGGTTTTCAGAAATATCCATGAATATTTATATGCATGCTCCATAAAAGCTTTTTCTTATTCTTTTTTAATTAATCCTTTTATTTTTGATAAGGTGTTCATACTTCATGCTATCAATGAGTTCAAGGATTGTGAAAAATATAAAATATTTGAAAGCGAAAGGAGAAAGGATTGTACGAAACTGTGATTCCACATAATCTCTATCCCTTTCCAATAGGGAAATGACAAATAAGATTTTTCCTCCTGAAAAAATTCAAATCCAACTAAAAATACTAAAAATCAGGAGGACACTTGATTTGTTATTCCCCTATTGGAAATGGATATGGATGACATGGAATTACAGTTTCATACAATCCCTTCTCAAGTGGAAGTTGGAAACTTTGTGTGCGAAATTAAAAGTTCCCACAAAGTTTCATAGAATTAACTTCGAGGCAATTTTTGGAAGTCTTCCATCTAGATTGTGGAAAAGTAGTTAAAAAAAGACATGGATATTTGAATTATCTTAATAATACACTTTGAAACTCTTAATTTGTAACTTTATAGCTCGAGATTAGGCTTGATTATGGGTTGGGCCGATGTAAAATTGTAGGCCTATTTTCTAGGCTCGAGCTTGGTCCGAAAAATGAGCCTAAAATTTTGCTCAATCCTGGCCCAGATAAAAATGCTAAACTCAAACTCAACTTGGCCCGTCATATTAATTTTTTATATTATTTTTATATAAAAGCAAATTTAAAAATATAATACATCAAATACTCTAAAAATATTAAAATAAATGTTTCACAACAAATTGAGAATACATTAAAAAAGTATTTATACTTAATTAACATTAAAATAGTAGCAACTTAGCAAGCAAATGCTTTTAAAATAGTAACAAAATTAACAATAAAATAAGAGTTATACAATATTCAAACAATAACAACAGAATAGTAACAATATAATAACAAAATAACAACAAAATGATAGGAAAACAATAATAACAAAAAAAAAACTAGGCAGATTCTGGCCGAGCTTGGGCAAAAAAAAAACTTACCCGAGACCCGAACATGTTTTATTTTTTTTGTCTAAGCTCATTTTTCGAGCTTATATTTTTACTTAAACCCTCTTATTTTTTTAACGAGCTTTTGGATATGGACGAATAACCCAACCTATTTATAAAATGAGTAAATATTAATCCACGTCACTCACACGCACCACATTCCATGACAGCTGATTTTTTTTTTAATTTAGGGTAAATTATACATATAGTTACTTAATTGTAAAATATTTCATTTTAGGTATTTAAAAAATTTGTAATTTAAGCACACACGTTACATAGTCCGGTCATTTTGATCATTAGGGCAAGCTATCGTGACAGTTAAAAAATCGATATAACAATAAATTTAGCCATCAATTTTTACATATTATATCAATTTAATCATAATTTTTAAAAATTAACCCTCAAAATTTACAAATGATCTTAATTTAATCCTAATTCTAAATATTCAAAGAAATATATAAAATACATAAATTTTAAAATATATAATAATAAATTTAAAAAATATAAAAATAAAAAAATATTGTTAACAATAAATAATAATATATAAATCTTAAAAATATATATAATGTGATGTTTAAATTGTAAATTTTTATTTTGAATCTCCAAAGTGAAAATATTTTATAATTAAATGTCTATCTATATAATTTAACCTTAATTTTAAGACAAGCAACAAGGAGTTCCATTAAATTATTATATATTAAAAATATAAAAAATTTAAAATACATACTATTTGCATTTTTTGAAATCTATATAACTATATAAAAAAGCCTTCCTTGGACCTTCCTTCTACTTACAAGTTACACGTGAGTAGCTAAATCATGCTTTTTTTTTTCTTTTTGCATTTTATCAAAATGGTTAAATTTTGGTTTTGATCCCTCTAATATGTCTAAGATTCAAAGGACCTTCCTTCTACTTACATGTGGTACGCTCAAACCATGCTCTTTTTTTTTTGTATTTTATCAAAAGGTTAAATTTTAGTTTTGGTCACTCTAAAATATTTAAAATTGAGATTTAATTTTTATACTTTAATTTTTAACATAAATTGGTTCTTATATTTTTATAATGTTATTAATTAATTCAAATAGTTAATATCGTTAACTTTTTTTATTAAAATATTACGTGATTATTTATAATTTGAAAGTGAATTTTTAAATCTATAAAGTTGAGAGATTAAATTATTGAAAATAAAAGTTGGAGGATTAAATTTTAAAAATACGAAGTGTAGAAACTTTTAGAGTCATGATTGTTTGAACCAAATTGGATTGGCGAATAGGATCAAGAAGTGATTGAGATACTAGTCTAAAGAGAGGTATTAGATTGATTGACCCGATTACTACTACAAACCGATTGAATCAATTTTTTTTAAATATTTTTAATTTGTATATTTTTTAATAATTCATTTATATCAACCACCATGATTCAATTTTAAAAATCTTAATTTTTAAATTTAAGATAAATAAATAATCAAGCAAGTGAAATTAGATACTTAAATATATACTCTAGAGAACCTCGTGTCTTGACCTAATAGTCAGGATGTTCATCAACTCAAGTGTGACTTGAGTTCGATGCGCGTCGTAACGAGTTGGTTAATCGAAAGAATTTCCGTAGAAACAAAACTTTCGTTTATACATCCTATTTTGATTTTACCGATTAAATATGATCAAATACAATCAAAGGTAAAATCAGATTTTAATCTAACGAAAAAATTGAAAATTGAAAACGGAAATATAATTGGATGAAAAAGTTAGAAAATGTCCTACTATAATTTACCAAAAACAACAAAAAGAAAAAAAAAATAGAGAAACCATAATCCTAATAGAAAAGTTAAAGGGAAAAATGTAGAATCTTGTTTTCATGGGTCTAATCCTTCCCGGGAAAACTCCAACCGTCTCATTGTCAAATTGTATTATTTATATTTAATATATTTATTCTTTCCGGCTGAAATTTAAACGCGACAATCTGTAACAGATAATTTCGACCTCCAACTTTCCAGAGAAAGCACTTTCTTCCTTTCAAAGCCATCGATGGCAGCTCAATCTCTTGCCACAACCCTAATTCTTTCTTCATCCCTAACCCCTAATATCAACCCACCATCCTTCAACTGCCTCAAGTCTATGGCCCCGACGGTGAGCACAACAACCACCTTAGCTCCGCCGCAGAGACGAACTATGTCTGCGTTCGAAGCTCGAATCTCCCTTGTCTTCGCTCTCGCTTCTCAAGCTTCCTTTGTCTCTCAACGACGTAAATGTTCAGTTTCGAATTCCAAATATTCCAAAATTTCATTCTTTTGATTTTTTAATTTTGAATTTCAAAATAATTTCCTTGTAGTTTTGATGGACTTGGCCTCAGAGACTGCGAAGTACGTGTTTCCGAACAGGTTTGAGAGCCAGAACTTGGAGGAAGCGCTAATGGCAGGTTACTTTTTGTATTGGATTTAAATCATTAATGTTAGCCAATTATAGCATCATCTTATCAAGATTAATACTGTTTAATGAACGCCTTGCAATTTGTGAAGATGTAGCGAATTTTTCATGGACAAATAGTAGAACTGTACTTTGGCAAAAAAAAATGTACGAAAAAATTAAACCCTTTATGATTCCAAGGGCTGGGCAGAGATTCTGTAATCCAGCTTAATAGGTCCGATTTTTAATAAATAATAATATAAAATTTATTTTCAATATTTTAAGGGTAAACTTGACTAATAGTAATTCTAATTATTAATAAATTTTATTCGATGGTGTAATTATGAAAAATTATAAAATAATTATTTAATTGTTAGTAAATTTTTTTGGATCATCTAATTATAAAAAATTAAAAAATTATTATATTACTATTCAATTTAATTTTTTAGCTAAGGATAACGTATTCTAAAATTGACATAATAACAATTTCAATCATTAACATTTATAAATTATGTTAACTTAGTATTGATTATAAAAAAATTTAACCATTAACATTTACACATATACTTTGTTTTTTTAGTTGTCTTTTTTTGACATTAAGAGTTAATTTTAAAAACCTGATAAAAAATGAAAATTATTATTTTAGACTTTTAAGTGTTTTTTATTTTTTTTATATTTTCAATCAAATTTAGTTAATAAATTTGATTTTTAGTTTTTTAGGTAAAAGGTTCATGAACAAAAATAAAATTGTAAAAAAGATTAAATTACAGAATGTATAAATATTGAGGGTTAAAATTGCTATTATGTCAATTTTAAAAGCTGCCACCGCTAGCTAGTTAGTGACAAAAAAAAATTGAATAGTTAAGTGATCATTTTATAACTTTTCATAGTTGAATGATAAAAAAAATAAAACTAATAGTTGGGTTATTAATACGGTAGTTTACCCTATTTTTATTTACTAACCGGACTCGAGGCCAACTTGTGCTTAGGCTAGACTTGGGCAAGCAAAAATAAATTGCTTTGTGACTGGACACCTCTTGTACACCTCTAAGTTTTTACCTTTCAGTTTGTTTTATTGACATTTTCTCTTTTTACATGGACTTATTGGTGCAGTCCCTGATCTTGAGACCGTGAGGTTTAAGGTTTTGAATAGGACAGACAAGTATGAGATAAGGGAAGTAGAGGTACGCATTTAACTTTTGGGTTTGTTTTTAGTTTAATATTTACTATGTGCAATCTAAAGAGAATTAGGATTGTTATTACAGCCTTATTTTATAGCTGAGACAACAATGCCAGGGAAGACTGGATTTGATTTTAATGGTTCATCTCAGTCTTTCAATGTTTTAGCTGAGTACCTGTTTGGTAAGGTAGTTAAGATTTTCTGCTTTAAATTGGAAAATTTTCTTTCTGTAATAATCTCTTTTAATTTGCTTATTCTAGATGTTTAATGCTTATAGAATACTAGTAAGGAGAAAATGGAGATGACTACCCCTGTTATTACAAGTAGGACTAGATCTGATGGGGAGAGGATGGAAATGACAACACCTGTGATAACGAAGAAGGTAAGGTTTCGTGTTAGAATTGCATGCTTTAACTTTTTAAGGGTTTCTGAAATTCTAGTTGTTTATAAATTTGGTCCATAGTTACTTTTGTATTGGCTTGCAATGCATTACAACTATTTTCTGTCCTATACAATTGTTCTTTAAATTGGTTCTTATTTGTTTGACAACTTATGATCTAGGTGGAAAATCAAGATAAGTGGCAGATGTCTTTTGTCATGCCATCTAAGTATGGCTCAAGTCTGCCTATACCTAACGATCGTTCTGTGAGGATCAAGGAAGTGCCAAGGAAAGTAGTTGCAGTTGTTGCCTTCTCAGGTTTGTTCTTAGCTTCGGTGTAGTCAAAGCCATCATATGTGTTGTTATCCAGTCACCAGAAAACAAAAATGAATCAGGTTAAGATTTCCCAAGTAATTTGCAAACTTTAATAGATAATACAATTATGAGTTGTCATCTGTAAGTTCTAAGCATATTGTCACACAGTTTTTTATTTTGATTCAGATAGTTGCAGGTAACTGTTTATTGGAGTGACCCTCGAATTTTAAAATATCGTTTTAACCTTGTGTAAAATCTTTTTCTTTAGAGCATAAAACTACGGTTTATTTCAATTTAAGGAAAAAAGGAAGCATGACATTGGTAAATTATGTGCTTCAATTGTGAAGCTCACCGAACTAAAATTGTTAATGAATTATGATCATGTTCTTGCACCAGGTTTTGTCACTGATGAAGAAGTTAAACGGAGGGAATTGAGATTAAGAGATGCTCTGAAAAATGACCGGGAGTTTCGAGTTAAAGAAGGTGCTTCAGTGGAAGTTTCACAGGTCAGATCAGTAGTTAATTACCTTTAATGAAGTCAGCCTCTAAATAAGTTGTTTCTGGGAATACCTTTCTAAATAGCTCCATAGTTTTGGTTGCAGTACAATCCACCATTTACGCTTCCATTTACCCGCCGTAATGAGATAGCACTGGAACTAGAAAAGAAGGAAGAATAGCTCTGGATAATGAATACTAGAACCCTGGGGTATCTGCTTACTGAATATGCAATGTTCTCCCTGTAAACTCAGTTACACACTTGTTTAATATTTGCCTGACCAGGTGATATACGTGACCAATCCATCTATATGATTGTACACATTTGTTCAGTTATCCTTTTGGATCTCAATTAGACAAAACTACTGATGTATATAGTAGTGGAAGACTAGCAAACTAAGTTGATAGTTAGTGGTTTTACAATGCAGATTTTGTTTGGATTTTGGTCATCTCGAACTGTTGATTCATACATGTCACAGTACATAGCAATTTCTTTTCTAAAAACAATGAATCGTAATGTTTTAAATGAAAAACACTCAGTGTGGCTGAACTGTTCTATACTGACTGTTTACACTGCAAGTTCCACAACATTCAAAGATGCACTTTGACTAGAAAATTAGCTTCCTCCTCTTTTGGTTTGGGACTTGAACTACTTTTGGACATGAGAAAGTGATAAAGCTGAAGTCAGATTCATGGTGCATTTGAATCCTTGATTAGAGGCACCCCTACCATACTCGGTGTGCCTCTTAAGGATCCATATGCATTCTCAGGGTTACTTGGACTGCAGAATGAAAAGATTTGTGGAATGCAAACCACAAAGTAATCCGTTATGTACCAAAATTGTGGTACGATAGTATTACGCTTTAGTTCACTTTAGAAGGAGCATTTACTTATGTTTAAGTGTTCCGAATTCCAAAATCCCAGAAAATTAGCAGAAGAATAAATAATAGACAATTTCGATATGGCTGCTATCTTCACCTTCCTTTTGTTTTTTTGACTTCTCATTTCTTTTTTCTATTCTGTTTTTCCCAAAATGGAGGTCCTTACATGCATGGTTGGCCAAGGGCCACTACATTTAAAGCTTACAATGAGGTCATCATGCTTGTAAACAGTTCTCCCACTGCTTTTCTTTTAAATCTTGTTAAGAGAGTTCTGGGTGGGAACTTCATTTTCTTCCCATGGTAGGACTTTTTGCGCTTTATAAACCAAACCTATGAAAACCAATTGTGGTAGTGTAAAAATATACTTTATTCATATACAAATCATTTTAGGCTGGAGACCAAGTCTGTATCTTAACTGCACCATTCCCTGCAGGCCTAATAGTGGGGATGTTTCAAAATCTGAACACCCTCTTTAGTGGAAGAAGACTATCTTGATATAGGTCTGAATTTGACATTAATATGCTCAATTCTTTTCCAAGCTTTTTCCACATATTTGGAGGATTATTCTCCAATGTTGTGTTCGAATATATTTCTGACATAGATGTCAAACACGGATAATTTAGGGAAAATGAAGAATCTAAATAACATAGATCACACCTACATGATAAAGTGAAACAGAAGTGTCTATAATCAATACTTTGAATCCTACAAAAGTTTCTGAATATACCCTGAATGAGGAAAGAGCTATCAGCTAAGTCTAAGGTGACACTATGCAAATAGTTGTGGCTCAGCAATTTAAAAAATGCCATGTATGGCAAACTTGGTGCCACGCCTGGCCCAATGAATGAGCCAGTTAAGACGGCTGATCATCAAGCATGTTGTTCATGGAGTACCGCATCTGTTATTCCTAGCTTGTTTTGGAGCCCCTTTTTCTCTTTGCTTGACATGCTCTGGATGTTTAAATGAAAAATAGGGTTGTGTTTATTTATTATCACAAGGGTGTGTATGTATTAATTTATCTGTGTTGATGTCTCTGTACATCCATTTGACCATGTTTAGAAGTATTTTAGTCTTTCATTCATAGAACGTCTTTTTTTTTTTTGGCCAAAATTTATGATGATTTGAAATGATTTTGTGAATATATTCAACTTTCAGAGTGTGGCAATGACATGGAACACATCTTATCAAATTCTATTTTACCTTCATTTTTGGAACCTTTCTGCTTTTAAATTTTAAATTTTATTATGTTTTATTAGCTATAGATGTTTTCATGATATAATTTAGGTTTATTTTCAGAAATCAATGCTCTTAGAAGAAGCAAATTGAGAGGTTGATTAGTGTTGGAAATGTGGCCAATGCCAGAATATCATGATTCATGCCTTTAGACATACCAAAGCAAAACTCCCCTAAGCTTTTCCTGCACCAGATAATGAATTCTTTTACTGGGTCAAGTTGACTTGCCCTATCAGTTTATGAAAGCATTGCCTACTAATTATGAGCAATAAGCACAAATGCTATCATGGGTGGAGCAGTAGACGCACCACCATAACCCTAATAATTACCACTGCAGAAAGATAACTAGACTTCTTTTAGAGTAGGTTAGGCTCTAAAGGATACCTTCTTAGTTGCCAGCATTCCTTTTTTCCTTTTCAAACTTGCTTTTATGGTGAGATGGCTATTAGAAATGTTTCTTTTAATGACTTGGCAGGTGAGACTTGATGTGGTAATCACTTCTTTTTGTGGAACATATTAATTTAAGTTACCTACAATGTGGTGAAATATGAACTCCATTGATGAAACTTGATTCTTATTTTGACATAAAGAGGTGCTGAGATTTTGAATACTTTCTGTTTGTTTGGGGCTTTTACCGACAAGTAATTAGCTCTTGTGTCTGAGACCTGGTAATAAAGACCTGTGCATTTTGTTTTAGTTTATGCAGAAGTGGTCAATATTCTTTGTTGCTTCGTTTAACTGAGTGGTAGAAGCCATTTAAGTGATGTCAAACATGAAAAATTCATGGATGTTCACAAAGGACATGGATTCGATTCAAGAGTAGTAGAGTACTCATCTTTCTGTCTCCTGGTTCTCATAAAGGAGACATCATATATTGTGTAGTGACATTGTTGCAGTATATTTCATATATGTGTGTATATGTATATACTTTGTATTTAAGATAATTCTAGCTAAAAAGAGTGTGATACGTTTTAGTACATGATACGCTTTACTAGTTTACTTCATCTATACTTTCCAAAACAGGCTTCCATTTCCACCCTCTGCTGTTACCAATAGCATCCGATTTGTGTATCTGAGACACCAGATCCTGAACTGTAACTCCTTGTTTTTGAATCAGCTCCTGCAATTCTTGCTTAGTGATTATCAACTTAATTCTTACGACACCAGGGCTTCCTTTATCATCATCATTCACTTCTGGATTCGAAAACCGTACCTTCTTTTCCTTGCACTTATTGATTGCTGTTGATGGAAGAGGTACAAGGTAATATAGGTGGCCAGGGAGCAGCTTAGCATCAGGGTGAAAATGGTGGAAGCCAGAGAATGTATCAGAGATAGCATGAGCAGGGAAGTGTGATAAAACTTGTTCAACTTTGATGGGTGGTTGATATTCAAGGATTTTTCCTTCAGTTTTCATAACTCTGACTGGCTTCTGTTGTTGAGCTAAGCAATTCCCCATGGCTTTGTTTTGTTTTGCAGTTTATTGCAAGTTGCAATAGAAAACAAACTAAATGGAGGATGTTTGGAGTGTTAATTTGTTGGTATTTAAACACAGTGATTATGGCAATGCCCTTATAACATTCAAATATTACATTAATGTCTGCCCTTTCTTTGGACCCCATTGATGGATTAAGAAGACTACTGGGAGGCTTGACTTTTGGTATCTCAAATTATTTTGGATCTCGATTAAATTTAAACTCGAATTAGATTGTACTCTTTTTTTGTTTTTTTTTAAAATAATATGTCGGTTGAATTTGTTAGAAATTAAAATAGAAAAACATTCCAAACGAAATTAAAATGTAGCAGAAAAATAACAAAATAGAGAGAAACTAAAAAAAATAGAAAACGAAACATCATACCAACAAACACGTCCAGTGAGCTGCAACGATGAGGATGAGATGAAACGTTGGAGAAAGGAAGCAGGAAACAAAACTCCTTGTCTCTATCCACTTACACACTTAAGGATCGAAGTAGGAGTGGTGAGTCAAACCAACAATCTTGCAGGTTGTTTCGCAAGACAAATTTGACTGCACCGGTAAACGAACCACAAAAAGGAATCAAACTACTGAAAGATCACTGATAACCGCAAATATATCCGAGCGTTGTGAGAAAACTATCTACGAATGTAAATCTACCACAAAAGTAGACGAAAACGTGTCATAAGGTAGAAGCGTGCCACAAGGCAGAGGAAAAGCGTGTCACAAAGACAGATAAAAACTAAAAAAAACCAAAATATAAAAGGAAATAAGAATTGAATATAAAAAATTAAGGGGGAAAGAATACTGACAGTTGATGACCAGCATTAAAATTAACGTCGTCGCCAACTAATTAAAAACGAAAAAAAAAATAAAACGGGGTAGAAAGAAAGTTTAATTGAAAGATCTCTTTAATTGGTAATAAGGTAACTAGATTAGACTCTTTTAAAGAGGAGTAAGCTCTTTTAACATTATTTTTTTTATTCATAATGCTAAAGCTTAAAATCATAAAAGATACTATTAAATCACTTTATCTAACAAATTATTTAGAGTTAATGGAGCAGACTGAGAGTTATAGGCTGGATTTGAATGAATTGAAGTAGGTTATGTTGGTTTTTGTTCTTTGCAAAATCAAATTTCAGTGGGTTGGGAGTGTTTGAAATGTGGGTATGGATTGGGTCTTATTTTGAAACAACTACTAGGTGAGGTAGGAGAAAACAAAGCAAAAGAATATATATGGAGAGAGAGATAGGTAAACAAGCTGCAATTTGGCTCTTCATATTTGGAAAATATGTTTATTTAAAAATATTTTATTTTAACATAACATAAATTAAAATATTTTATAATAAACATTTTTTAATTACAAATTCTAATAATTTCAAGATGAAGATAATATAGTGTTTGGTGTTTTCTTATGTTATAATTTTAACGAAAAGTAATTCTTTAAAATATAATTGTCAGGAATGTGACTGTATAATATTTGGTATATATTGAAACATATTTATTAAAATTTTAAAAAAATTACATTTTCTTTATCCAAACATTACCACATTGAAAACTATTACTTAAAATTCTAAAAAAATTATATTATCACGTTTTCAAGATAATATTCATGCGTTTAATATTTTACAATAAATTTTATTATTAATAAAATAATATTTTAATTGAAAAATTTTTGTTTCAAAATTGAGTTACATGTCTTTTCTAAAAATTAGCATACATGTACAAAACTTATTTTTTCAATTGTTTTGCTTATTCTTTGGACATTGCTAATACTGCGACGGAGGCTGAGGGAGCAAACTGAGAGCTGAGCCAACAACATTGTCATATTCAACTTTTGTGGGATGTTTTTGCAGGTTTTAGCTACAATTTTATTGAAATTTTCTTTTGACAAGAGAGAAAAAATAAAAATAAAAAATAAAATACGGTCAAATATGCATATTGAAAATAAAATAAGAAAAAAGAATTTATTTACAGAAAATCAATTGAATTAGTAGAATATGTTAGAAACAAGAGAATTAGTTGTTGAACAAAACATGTTAGCGAACATATATAAATGTATAAATATTTAAATATAAGATCTGTAGAAAAAATATCAAATGTGGAGGATTTAGGAAATAATCCGTGAATTAAGGATAAAAATTTGATTTAAAAGACCTTTCAATCAATTTAATAGAATCAAATCAAATCGGAAAACAATTTAATTGGAAATATTATCAAATTGAGATATTTTATCCTTTTAAAACAAATTCTATAATAATATCTGCTAAGGAAAAATAATTTACGTATTTGGGCTAAAGTATTTGCAAGCCCTTTTTGGGCTCGATCAGTCCAGACATTTCGCGTCGCCCACATCGTGCGGGTGCACCCCAACCGCGATGGGCTTGGATCTGTACCCCAGTGCGTGAGGCAGAGCTTCAAGCTTAGTCATTTATAATCCTTTGGCGGGTTTCCATATATAAGCACATCCCACACTTGGTATTTAACCAATGTGGGATCTAAGTTTTTCTTTTCCTCAACCTTTTTATAAGTGGCTTACTTTGAGCATCAATTTCACATTCATCACTCAACCATTTTGAGCATATGATATACTATTATAAAGATCTCATGGAGTGTAATATAAAATTATAATTTTATGATTCAACCCTCCACCTTTACCTATCGAGAATATGTCTCAAAGTTACCAAAAAATATCATTTTTCCAACAATCGAATGAAAGTTGATAGTTTTATCGAAAATCATTGACTCGATGTGAAGATAGAACCTACGCTCGATAGTTGAATAGGATAGGTAGGCTTCCTCCTTTGAACCTTCCATTGTGAAAGTATATTTACTTTACTAGTTAACCAATAGACGCGATGTCCTTAAACTGTTCTGTCGTTTGTGTAACGATAATATACCTCACACAACTGCCTCCCTAGCAAGGTTTTTTGTTCTCATGGGTATGTTCATATGGTTGTGAACATCTTCATGGTTCTGCAAGATTTTGAGAGAACTATGTCCCAACAGTCTCCTCGAAGCAACCCCACTTCACTCTCACATAGGTGACTCATGTTGTTTCGGCTTACCGAAACACATAACAGTCATTAAACCTATCCCATTTTTAGTTACTATTTACATCATAGGAATGGACTTGGGATAAGAACCCCCACAGTAACCACACAGCTCTATGCAAGTAGGTTGTCCTTTTGAACCTAGATATTGAGATCTCCAGTCAACTAGGTAGGGTTTTCCTTCACATATCGCCTTTTATTTTCATGATCTTTAGTTTCATTCCTTTCGATGTTTTATAGACCTGATCTCGACTTAAGCTTTTAGTTAGTGGATCTGTAATGTTATCTTTTGATTTTACAAAATCAATAGAGAGAACTCCGTTTGAGATCAGTTGTCTAATGGTATTATGTTGTTGACGCATATGTCTCGACTTACCAATATGTTTGTTGACGCATATGTCTCGACTTACCAATATGTTAGCAAGACACCCCCCATATTTTCAAATGGTTGTAGAACACCCTTCACATTTTGTAGGATGGTTTTCTACCTTTCCATTACTTATATGGTGTCTTGTCCCTTTCCTTACGAGGAACCTTATTTAAGAGGTAACTAAGCTGATAGAACAGCTTCCCCCACATGTTCTGTGATAACCTAGAGCTTCCTAGCAATTAGTTTATCATTTCCTTTAGATTTCGATTTTTTTGTTCGGCTACTCCATTTAATTTGAGGAAAATATGGTGGTGTCACCAAATAATTCAACATATTCATCACCACGGTCACTTCTCACCATTTTATCAAGTTGGTTTTCAATTTCTTGCTTATAGAGAATAATTTTCTCTATAGCTTCGTTTTTGCTCTTAAGCAAATACATGTAGCAATGTTTTGTGCTTTTATTACTGAATGTAATAAAGTATTTATTCCCTCTTCTCGTTTGAACAAATCTTAAGTCACAAGCTTGCTATGTATTAGATCAAGTGATTCTGTTCTTCTTTTAGCTGTTTGAAATGAAGACCTCGTTAATTTTCCTCAACACATGTTTCACATTTATGAATATAATTAATGTGAAACGAAAGAATTTTCTCTAAGTTAATTAATCTTCGTAAAGTATTTAATTAACAAGTACAAGCTCGCCATGTCATAAATTAAATGACTCAAACATATAAATAGAAAAAAGGACATTTTTATTCATTGTCACTGCTTTTACAGAGATTGCATTACATATCTCCTTCCCACATAAAGCCTATATCAGGCACATAAGTCTATATCAGACACTTCCTTGGAAATTTCTTCCATAACATTGGCCTTATCAGCCTTAACTTTCTTTGGAAGCCTACAGTCAGATGAATTTAATAAATTAAACCCGAAACAAAATTTTCACTGTCTAATCGAAAAACACAATAATAACATTGCACCAGGTAGGTAACCCTGAAAGAGATGTGATGCACTTGACACACTTAAATGCCAAGTCTTTCAAAGAACCAATTCTAGAGAGGCACTCTCATGTTGTATTCTTTAATTAACCGTTGATAAATTTCTTTTTTTTTGATTTCACAATTTAAAGCTACAATTTAAGCTTTCACAATTTAAAGCCACAATTGAGGGCACAATTAATAGAAAATTTTTAATTTCCAGTTTATACAATCCTTTGATTTTGTTATATGGTAGAATTAAAATTTTAAAACAAAATCAAAATTAATTCTATTGAACGGCAGGATTAAATCTTGAAACAAAATTTAATTAATTTTTTGTTTAGAAACCAAATCAAAATTAAATCAAATCTGTTGAATGGCGAGAATAAATCCCAAAACAAAATTATTTAATTTTAATTTTAATTTGGAAACAAAATCCAAAAAAATATTCTGTTGAAACGACAAGAATAAATCTCGAAACAAAATTTTTAATTAATTAATATAAAATCCAAATATAGAATCTAATCTGTTAATCGGCGGGAATAAATTCCGATATAGATTTAGTCAACTTATTCTTGTTTGGAAAACAAAATTAAACTGGAATAAAATCTGTTAATCGTCGGGAATAAATCTCGAAACAGATTTATTTACTTAATTACTATTTGGAACCAAAATCCAAATATAGAATCAAATCTGTTGAACGATAGGAATAGATCCCGAAACAGGTTTATTCAACTTATTCTCGTTTTGGAAATAAAATCAAAATAGAATAAAATCTATTAAACGGCGGGAAATAAATTCCGAAACAGATTATTTTCCAATTTTAATTTTATTCACAAATAGAATACATTTTTTTTTGCCTTAGTGTTTCATTCGTCTCGAATTAGAGAATTGAAAAAAATGATTTTTTCTTAAAATTTTTAGACAAAACACATTAGCGAACACATATAAATATATAAATATTTAAATACAAAATCTGTACAAAAATATATATAAACAAATAATTTTTGTTTATGTAAAACACAACAGATTAAAACAAAATCAATTAAATAAATATTTATTTTTATATAAAAGATTAGATTTGAAACATAACTATTTAAATAACAAGATCTGAAAATACCAAAAATCAAATTAGAAATTGAGTTTACTAGATGTTGAGGCCTGTTTTCACAGTTTCCTTAAGGCAGATTCGTCCGCTCCTACGGTACTTGGAGAAATGTTGATCGTCTGTTTCTCAGGATACAACAACACAATGACTCCGGCAGTAGTATCTCTGCAGTAATCAACGAACAAACCGTGCCTTCTTTTATCATCGGATCTTTGGAAAACCAGAGAGAAAAAATAAAGAATTTTACGAAAGTGAAAAGAACATAATAAAACAATATTTTTTAGCCTTTTTATAGACACTCAAATGTGGAGGATTTAGGAAATAATCTGTGAATTAATGATAAAAATCTGATTTAAAGGACCTTTAAATCAATTTGATAGAATCAAATCAAATTGGGAAATAATTTAATTAGAAACAATATCAAATTGAAATATTTTGTCTATTTGGGCTAAAATATTTGCAGGCCCTTTTTAGGCTTAACCGATCCGGACATTTCGTATTGCCCACGCCATGCGGGTATGCCCCAATCTCAATGGGTTTGGATCTGCTCCTCTATGCACGAGGCAGAGCTTCAAGCTTAGTCATTCAATAACCTTTTGGTGAGCTTTCATATATAAACCTATCCCACACTTGGTATTTAACCAATGTAAGAACTAAGTTTTTCTTTTCCTCAACTTATTCACAAGTGGTTTACTTTGAGCATCAATTTCTCATTTATCATTGATCCATTTTGAGCATATGATATAACATTGTAAAGATCTTATGGAGTAGAATATAAAAACATAATTTTATGATTCAATCCTCCACCTTTACCTATCGAGAATATGCCTCAAAGTTACCAAAAAATATAATTTTTCCAACACTAGTAGTAGTGAGCGAGAAGGAGGCAACATTTTTTTAAAGTATAACTTACTGTTGAACTAACGTCGATAATGATAATATAGAACGATCGTAAAAAAATAAGAAAAATAGAACACACATATTTTACGTGGAAACCCTTTCAGGAAAAAGTCACGGGTAAAGGAGAAGAAAGATTCACTAATGTTGAATTCGATTGATATAAGAGGAGTTTTGACTACATCTATTTATTCTAATCAATGTCTAATAGAAGCAATGTAATAAAATTGAAACACCTTATTCTAATTAAATATCAAATAGAAGAAGTGTACTTCTGCCCTCAACCTTCACCCTCACAGATCCCCCTATCCTGTCACTGTATTTTATTTCTTTAACAGAAATTTGGCTCACACAACTCTAACACATACATTAAATTAAACTAAAATAAAATAAGGTTAATTATATATATATATTTTAAACTTTTCAATCTACATAAAAAAGTAACTTTCAAATTTTTTATCATGAGAATCATATTATCACATTTATAAAAAAATAACTCTCGAGGAAAAGTTAAATTCCAAAGAAAATAAAAAATTATATATCATACTTAATATTGGTATCACTTTTCAATTAATTTAATTATCAAGAAAATGATCACTTTCTATCATACCAAATTCTACCTAAGATGTAATTCAAAATTTATTAGATGTTAAGCATTCAATTTTTTTAATATAATAATAAAAATAATAGTATTAATTTACAATGAAGGAATAATTCGATATTAATATAAGGTGTACTTCAATATTTTATAGGACTGTATTTATTTAATTTTTTATTAGTTTTAATGTAATAATAAAAATATTCAATAAAAATAGTTAAAAATAATAAGATATTGATCATCTATAATTTTAAATATTTTAAATTACAACAAAAGTAAAATTCAAGATAAATATAAAGAATATTTATCAAATTTTATTTATTAAAATATTCTATTTAGTTTTAATATAATCTTTTTTTTTGTTTGGATTTAAATTCTCATTCTGAAAAATAAAAATGGGATTATATTACTTTAAATTTATCAAATTATGTTTATTTTTATGATAAATATATTTACTGTTTTTTTTTAATAATATGTTGGCTGAATTTATTAAAAATTAAAATAGAAAAACATTCCAAACGAAATTAAAATATAGTAGAAAAATAACAAAACAAAAAGAAACTAAAAAAACTAAAAAAAACTAGAAAATGAAACATCAGACCAACAAAACAAGTCCAGTGAGTTGCAATGACAGAGATGAGATGAAACACTAGAGAAAGGAAGCAGGAAACAAAACTTCTTCTCTATCCATCTACATGCTTAAGGATCGAAGTAGGAGTGGTGAGCGAAACCAACAATCTTGCAGGCTGCTTCGCAAAACAGATCTGACTGCATCGACAAACGAACCACAAAAGGGGATCAAACTACTGAAAGACCATCGGTAACCGCAAATCAGAGCCGAGCGTTGTGAGAAAACTATCGACGAACGCAAATCTACCACAAAGGTAAAAGAAAACGTGCCATAAGGCAGAAGCGTGCCACAAGGCAGAGGAAAAGTGTGCTACAAAGGTAGATAAAAACTAGAAGAAAATCAAAATATAAAGAAAATAAGAACTGAATATAAAAATTTAAGAGGAAGGAATACCGGCAGTCGACGACCCGCATTAAAGCTGATGTCGCCAAATACATTTACTGATTTTGTCTATTTAAAATTCTAAACTTTTTGTAACAACGTTTAATTAAAAATATAGTAATACTATTTTTTTAATGTTTAAAATTTATCAATAGTAAAAAATTATTTGAAAGAGTGTAAATTTTATATTATAAAAGTGAAAAAATAAATACTTCTTATATTAAAAAAATTGGATAATATTGTTTGTTCTCGTATCACTTTTTCTATTTTTTCGTGTGTTTTGTTCTTTTTCGTTGTTAGAGTTATGTGACTCAAATCTTTATTAAAGAAAACTACAGTGGTAAAATTAGGGGTTTGTGTAGGGTTTAAGGTCGAGGATTTCTATTGTCATTATCGACGTGGAAAACTCTTTTATCATTCAAATTTCGACATTAGTGAATTTTCTTCTCTTTTGCCCATGATTTTTCTCGAAAGGGTTTTCCACGTAAAATTTGTGTGTTTTGTTTTATTTTTTTTATTTGTTATTGTTTTGCGACTGTTTCTATTGTCATTGATAAGTGCTAAAAGTAACATGTTTTAGTCTCATTCTTAATGTGTTTTTGGTTGATTATTTGATGTTAATGGTGAATTTTATGCTCCTAATCTTTTAAATTCATGTTTTTATACTTAGGAGGGCATTTAGGAGCAAAAAGAGTGAAAAACGAGCGAAAATTGAAAAATCAGAAAAGAGTCATGGGTAAACTTAGTCTCTTAATTAGCAAAACGACTAAGAGAATTAGGAAGGTGAATTTCAAAGAGGTCTTGGCTGGGAGAGTAACATAAAGAGTTGAGCCAGAGATTGGTCAATGGAAAGACAATAAAAACTTCGAGGTAATTCACTTAGATGATTACAACTTTGTTCTTGGCTTGAATTTCATTGACAAGATTAATTCTCTTTTGGTTCCTTTTGTTGATTTTATATGTCTCTTGGATACTCGACAACATCAATGCGTTGTTTTGGTGAGTTGAGACATGAGGGTCAGATCCAAGATATTGTCCGCAATCTAGTGGAGGGTATTCCTTGTGATGAGAATATTAACTTGGTAAATCAAAGTGCTAATGAGACCCCCATGGAAATGTTAGAGGTACTACAGTCCGATATGAAGCCTGTTGAGTTTTTACTAAGGCTTCTACCTATGAGAGAGGTGGGCTGTGCAACAAACTTCGTGGGGCAAGTGGTGATGCAAACTGGGAAGTCAGAATGAGTAAATTTTACGAGTGAGGTACATCTCAAACACTTTGCTAGCGTGTTACATTATAACTTACTGTTGGCTTGGTAAAGACACAAGGGCCTTTTTAGAGTTCTGAAGTAGGTAGCTCGAAAGGCTTACAAATCGGAGTTAGTGACAATATTCAAGGTTCACTTAGTGTTCAATGTGGGTGTGCCAAAGTCTTTTCATGAGGATCAAGGGGATCCTAATCGGTGCAAGTCATAATGTAGGGAAGTAAGAGTAATAGGCTCTTATGAACAAGATGTACAAAATAGAGAAATAGTTTGAGTGAGATAGCAACATAGACATAAGTCCATGCAAGTGTTCCAAAGGAGGGAACTACCTGACAAAGAGACTAATTAGGAATTGGTTGAGGCATTAAGGCAGTTTCGAGATGAGTTAGACCAGTTCATTTAGAGGACATGATGAGGGCATCACGAGAATGGGTGAGGGAGAATGTCATGGGTTGAGGATTAAAGCTTGTAGCCATTGTACACGTAATCGCCCATAAAGGTCAATTGATAAAATGTGGCTTATTTAACCCCACATAAATTGACTTGATTCGTGAAATACAAGTCCATCTACTTGAAGTCTTAGTGGCCTAGTGAAATACTCCAATAAAAATAGACTTACCATGGTGAATATGGTAAATCCTAAAGGATAAGATTGTTCAGTGTTTAAATCTCTTAAGACTCCCATCTTGTAGATAGACATCAATTTTAACCGTCGATATAATTTAAATTGTATCGTGGGTTTTTGGAGAAGCTTAACTATAAATAAATGCCTCCCCTAATTTGTAATCGCTCAGTTTATTCCATTCAAAGTAGTTGAATACTTTTGAGAGCATTTACTCAAATATATTGTGTGCACTGCTTTCTTGTGGCTTTTTATTTTTGGTGCCTTAGAGAATTTCTTTGAGAATTCTCGCCTTTTGAGTTAAGTTAACTTAGACAGATTTGAAGCAAAAAAATCATCTAAAATCGCATGGTTTGTCAGACCAAAGTTCTAATCCCGTGCTTGCACTTGGCTTAGTTTACAACAATGATTTTAAAACTTCACAAATAAGATAGGATAGGTTTATTGCAAGCTACTACCCAACTACTACCGCTTCTTTAAGCTTATAGGTAAGTATCTATTCACATCTATTTATAATTATAGTGAATATCAATGATGGATCAAATATAAATCGTACTATATCAACTGTTAGATTAGATTATGTTGTGATGACTATTTAAATTTTAACCATTTTTATTTTTTTGGTATAAGAATAAATTAGCATAATGCTAAATAACCAAGCTTAACGGTGGCACCTATCCCCAAGAGTTGTTGCATAGATATCCTCCTCCAGTAGATTCCTAACTAAAGTAGGTGGATCTTCAAGGATATCCAAACTATTAATTCTTTCACCACTCGACTTGGTTAGCTGATCTGCAACTCTATTATTATCTCGTGAGATATGACAATACAAATAACTTAAACAATACAAATAATGTTCCCACTGCATTCTTTTGACTAATTGATTAAATAAAGTTAAGGAGTGTCCCAAGTTGGCCGCCTGTGTTAGAATCGTAAATCAAGATATCGCAAATTCAAGATATGATAAAACTTAATATAAACCAAGATCTGTCATGTTAAATCATCAAGAATAAATCAATAATAGAACTAGATGTGAAAGCGTACCTGAATCCATGGATTCTCGAAGTTTTTTTTTAGATCTTGAGATTTTGATCTTCCAAATTAACACACAAGTAATCTTGAGAACTTGGCTCTCTCTTTTCTAAAGATGGAATATTAGAAAAGCTATATTGTGTGTAATTTAGAGACCATAACCCTAATCTATATAACTTTAGCATACAGCCCTAATTCTTAATCAGCCCATCATCAATTAGGAATTAGTCATCAATTAGAATTTAACTACTAGAGTATCTACACATATTTATCTCATACTTTATTTAATAATTAAAGCCCAATAAACTTTAATTAAATTAGATCACTTTTAATTTAGGCTAACCTATTATGATAGTAAATAATAACATGTAATTACCCTTATTATATATATATATATATATATATATGATGTTCATATTTTCCAACAATCTCCCACTTGGACCACATATATATATATATATATATATATATATATATATATATATATATATATATATATGTTATTATATAACCTTATGAGATCAAAACTTTACTATCATATCCGAAAGGTATTCCGAACAATCTCGTCAATTAATTATGTTAACATAGAACCAAGGCGACTTTCATTACATACATCGTAACTAAATCTTCCCTGATCACATATATTAACACAACCAAATGACATAGATCAAGTATGGATGTGTAGCGTGGAAATTACATGCAATATGATCAAAACATGTCTATTTCCAATTGGTCCTCCTTAAACTTAAGTGAGGTCAATATCAAAATAACAAAATAGAGTGAATAAACTGAATACTTCATTTTTGATCAGAAAATAACGGAATACATAAATGTCTAAAAACAAACATAAAGTAAATAAAATACAAACTCCCACTAAATCATGATATCCTTAAATAATGTAACACCCATATGAGCAGTGTGCTCATGAAAGACCTTGGGTGGTAAATCTTTTATGAGCGGATCCGCAATCATAGAGTTTGTCCCAATGTGCTCTATGGATATTTGTCCATTTTACACTCTTCCTTTCACAACTAAGAACTTTATGTCACTATGCTTTGACTAGATGAACTCCTATTGTTATTGGAATACAGCACTACTGACTTACTGTCACAAAATAATTGGAGTGGTCTTTTTACATTCTCCAAAATGTGCAGCCAATAACAAAGTTTTGCAACCATATTCCATGGTTTGATGCCTCATAGCATGCTACAAGCTCTGCCACCATAGTGATAGAAGCTACAAGTGTTTGTTTGACACTTTTCCAAGATATAGCTCCTCCATCTAACAGGTAAATATAGCTTGATGTAGATTTCCTACTATCTTGGTACCTAGCTAAATCAGAATCAGAATACCCTATGACCTCCAACTGATCTGATCTATTATAAGTGAGCATGCAATCTTTTGCTCTCTGAAGATAACTCATAACCCTTTTGGCTGCCATCCAATGGTCCATACTAGGGTTGCTTAAATATTTGCCCAACATCCTAACAATGTACGCAATATCCGGATGCGCACATACTTGAGCATACATTAGACTCCCAATAGCTGATGTATAGGGAATCTTTTGCATTTCCTGAATTTCAAGGTTACTTTTAAGGCATTGAGTAAGACTAAATTTGTCTTCTTTAGTAACAGGGGTATCACCTGGTTTACAACTTTGCATGCCAAACCTTTTGAGTACTTTATTGATATAGCTCTTTTGTGACAATCCAAGAATACCCCCAGATCGATCTTGATGTATCTAAATTCCTAAAACAAAAGAGGCGTCCCCAAGATCTTTCATCTCAAAATGCTTAGATAAAAACCTCTTGGTTTCGTGCAATAAGCCTATATTATTAGTGGCAAGCAAAATTCCATTGACATATAGAACCAAAAATATATATTTACTCCCATTGAATTTGTGATACACACAATCATCAATAATTTTCATCTCAAAATCGAACGAAACAATTACTTGATGAAACTTGTGGTACCATTGACGGGAAGCTTGTTTGAGTCCATAGATGGATTTTTTTTTAATTTGCAAACCATATTCTTTGGGTCTTCTGACTCAAAGTTTTCTGGTTGCACCATATAAATTGTTTCTTCAATGTCGCCATTGAGAAACGCAGTCTTAACATCCATCTGATGTAACTCAATGATAATGCTTAAATATGACATACTTTTGGATATTAAATATATATATATATTAAATTACGTGCTTTTCCTTTTTCTTTAGCTGATTCTGCTAGAGAATGGTTATTTTATCTACCTCTTGGATCTATTAAAACTTGGGCTAATCTTTCTCGTTTGTTTCTTAACAAGTTTTTTTTCAGCCTCTCATGCCACTGAATTAAGAACAGAAATTGTCGGGATTAGACAAAAAGATGTGGAGTCTCTTTACGACTATTAGGAATGATTCAAGAAGTTGTGTGCAAGTTATCCACAACATGGTATAACTGAACAGTCTCTTCTCCAATATTTCTATGAAGGCTTGAAACCGATGGAGATGAATATGATAGATGCCGTCAGTGGAGGAGCATTGGTTAATATGACTCCTCAATAAGCAAGAGACTTTATTTCCACAATGGCCGTAAATACTCAATAATTCCGAGCTAACCATGAACTTACTCGAAGGGTTCACCAACTAAGTAATTCCTCCTTAGAAGATAAAGTTGAAAAACTTACTAATGTTGTGAGTTCTCTTATTGTAGGAAAATTAGGGCTGACCCGTCAATGTGGAATTTGTGGTGAATTTGAGCACACAACTGAGGCATGCCCTAGTTTGTATGACGATATTATGGCTCATTCTGATGTTGTGGGAAACTTCCCTGGACCACCTCAAAGGCGATATGATCCTTATGCAAATACATACAATCTCGGGTGGAACGATCATCCTAACTTGCGATATGGGACAAATTCACGTTATAACCAGCCATTCCAAAATCGAGCTCCATAGCAAGTGGAAAATTCAGGTACTTCCCTAGAAACTATGGTAAATAAATTAGCAACTAATGTTCTTGAATTTCAGCAGCAATCTATAGATTTTCAAAAGAAAACTGAGGTATCTATTAAGGAATTGACCATGCAAATGGAGAAAATGAATGGACAGGGAAGGCTGCCGTCACAAACAGAACCTAATCCAAGACAAAACATGAATGCAATGACTCTACGAAGTGGGAAAGTACCGAAACCAATTCATGGTAAAAATCATCCCCAAGAATCTGCCCATGAAAATCAGAAAGATGACGAACAGGACCGGTCAAAACCTCCATTACCCAGAATTCAACCTCTGTTTCCTGGACGACTTAGGCAAACCCAGAAAGGTAATGAGGAAAAAAAGATCCTCGAAACATTCAGAAAAGTCGAGGTAAATAAATCATTGTTAGATGCTATTAAACAGATTCCACGGTATGCTAAATTTTTAAAAGAACTTTTCACCAACAAAAGAAAATTGATTGGAAACGAAAAGGTAAATGTTGGTGAGAATGTATCTGCGGTTTTGCAACGAAAGATGCCAACAAAATGTAAGGATAGAGGTATGTTTGCAATACCATGCAAAATAGGTCACTTTGGAATTAAGAAAGCTATGTGTGACTTAGGAGCTTCTATAAATGTAGTGCCTTTTTCTTTTTATGAATCACTTAACGTGGGTTCTTTGAAGGAAACAGGTGTTATGATTCAGTTGGCGGACAGGTCTATTGTACATCCCGAAAGAGTCCTTGAGGATGTGTTAGTGAAAGTCAACGAACTAATTTTTCCTGCAAATTTTTATGTGGTGAAGATGGAAGAGGATAAAACTCCTGAGTCTTCCGATATCTTGTTAGGGCGACCTTTCCTTAGCACTGCAAATACCAAGATTGATGTGCGAAGTGGAACTCTCACAATAGAGTTTAATGGGGAGATTGTAAAGTTCAATGTTTATGATACCATTAGTCACCCTAGTGAAGTCTTGAACATAAACCGTGTTGATATAGTGAAATCCTTAGTAGATGAGACTTCCAAATCACTCCATAAAAATGAACCTAAAATATTGTTTGATGATTTAGATCCATCTTGCGAATCTGTTAAGAAATTATTGCCTCCTATGAACACTAAACTTCTACCTTCTGTTATGCAGGCACCAAATTTCCAAGTTCATATGATCAAAAAAAGTCAATTGAAATGACCCCAACTCTAGTTCGGTCGTCAAGCTAGCGACGTTAAACAAGCGCTTATTGGGAGGCAACCCAGTTATTTTTATTTTTATTTTTCTCTATTTTATTTATTTATTTATTTATTATTTGTCCAGGAAACTCGAGGAATTTATTTCACAAAAAATCAATAACGAAAAACTGCAGCACTACGAGAGCAACGATAACATGGGGAGTATTCTAAACTCTTTTCTTTTCGTATTTATCTTCACATTGAGGGCAATTCGTTTTAAGTAGGGGGAGACATTCCTCATTGTTTTTGCTATTTTTATCTACTGTTTGTGCTGCTATGGGTTTATTGTTGCTGCTACCTTGCTATTTTCTGTCTGTTTTATTTTTTTTAAGTATATTTTGTCCCATTTCATGCCCATGATTTTACCCACGAAATGCCCACTATTTTGCCCATCAGTATGATTCTTGTTTGCTGAGTTAATTGTGATTTTGCTATGATTAAATTTGTCTCCACTGTTTTATTTCTATTAGGCTCACAAGATTATGATTAATGAAGAAAGCCCTATCTTGCTTATGGTAAAATTGATTGAGTCTAAGTATAAGAGAACAATTAATTCTGATGCATACTAAAATTGTTTTTCTTGATTGTTAGTTAATTGCCAAGTTTATTTTTGATACTTGTTTATTTTTCCTAGTCCTCTTAAATTAAAGTTCTCTGTCAGAAAAAAAGACGAAAAAAAACCCTTTGATGATTCCACGATTATGAGCATAGTTTAAAACGTGACTAACTGAGTAACCGAGGTAGGGTTCTTGGGTTGTCATCCTACTTCGCGTAAAAAGGTTGTGTGACGTGTTAAGCAAAACTCCACTAACCCAGAAAAAAAGAAATAAATAGAAATAAATAAATTCAGAGTGTGTTAGACTGAGTAACCGGGGTGGAGTGCTTGGTTGTCATTTCACTTCGCGTCAAAAGGGCTAACACATTCTACAAAAAAAAAAAAAGAGAAGAAAAAAATTGAGAGCATGTTGGGCTGAGTAACTGGGATGGAGTGCTTGGATGTCATTTCATTTCGCGTCAAAAGGTTCAATGTATTCTTAAAGAAACAAAAGAAAAAATTGACAAAATAAAAGGAAGAGAACTAAATTTAGAAACAAGGGTGAACAAATAGGTGTCTTGGTAAGTTTAATAAATTATCTAACTCTCATGAAATAATTCAAGATGATTTAATTGTTGTGTGTTTTAATTGGGTTACTTTTTCGATTTTACCTACAGCAAGCTAAAAGTTCTCTTTATTTTTCGTAAGCATTAAGCCTAATTGTTTGTAGAACTTTGGAGTATTATTTTCCATGGTGGAATTTTAATTACTTAGTGAATTATGAGTCATACTTGAGGGCAAGCATGAGCTAAGTAGGGGGGAATATGATAATATTAAATATGACATACTTTTAGATATTAAATATATATATTTTTATAATATGATCCTATTAAATTGGACTATTTATTGTCTTTTTATTTTGTAGGGACTCAAGTGATGATAAAGATAAATTGGAGACAAAAAACATGATTTTGGAGGAGAATTAGAAGTTGTGTGAAAATGGAATACTAAAAGAGAGAGTCTATAGGACAAACAGACTTGATTTTATTTTATTTTAAAATATTATTTTTATTAGGATTTAATATTTAAGATATTAATTATTATTTAAATTTGTATTTAATTTATGTTTATCTTTTTGTAATTATCTTTTAGAGTTTAAATTGGATCCAATTAGGAGAATTAAATGTTAGATATAATTCTAATTATCTTTTAGAATTTAGATTGAATTCAACTAGGAATATTATGTACTATAAATAGGGGGAGGAGTGATTGAATTATTCATTCCTCATTCATTGAAAAAAATCCTCCATCTCCCAAAATCCTAGTTCAATAAAAAACTCTATTCTTTTTATTTTGTGTTCTTCCCCAAAAATCATGAGTAACTAAAAAACCCTTCTAGTCAAAGGTTATCAAATATTCCTCCAAGGTTCATGAGGCTTAGAATTTGCGCTTAATTCTTTTCAACCCGGGTATTCATCAATTCTCTGTAATACGAGATTGACGCTTCCGTCCAAAATCCCTACAAAAGTAATATTTTCATCCTGTGCAAAGACGAACTCTTTGTGTGTTTTGAGAAGGTTGCGCAGTCGGTTAGTTAACTTACTGCGTCAGAGGTTGTCGAGCCAAAAGAGACAAAATGGCGTGGCATTCGTCGTTGGGAAAAGGTGATCTAGTGTAAGACAGTCCCATTAGAGCAACGGTTGGCTAGAGTCAAGTTCCATTAAAACCTATATCCGGAGCTGGTGGTCGTAGGCGTCCTCTGCCACTATAACTGGCTTATTCGGGCACGAGAAGAACCATCCAAAGTCTATGATTGAACCAAGGAAGAATCAAGATAATCGGAGGCTGGATCTTTGAATATTGATAAAACTCTTCTTCTTTCAACTTGTTTATTTTATGCTATTTATTTTTACTTTGACTTCCCTATTTTCTATTTATTTTAATTATATTTTCTTTTATTTTTAATTTTGTTTCTTTTATTTTTCCTCAGATCGCGGCGCTTTTCTTAGGCACGATTTCGCCCACGATCTCGACAGACAAGACTTTTTACGACTCTCCAGTCCCCGAGGATTAGACCCTACTTCCCGTTTACTATTATTTACTTTAATTTTCAGAATAGGTTATATTTGGTATTCCCGACGACACATCACTCAAGATCAAAATGAGCAACAAGTGCCATGATTATCCTGAAAGAGTCTTTCGATGAAACTGGAGAGAAAGTCTCTGTAAAATCAATGCCTTCTTTCTGAGCATATCCTTTAGCTACAGGACGCACCTTATACCTCTCCACATTACCATTTGCATCCCTCTTGGTTTTAAATATCCATTTACAACCAATTGGTTTTGCACTTTCAGGTAATGGGACAAGTTCCCAAACTTCATTGTCTTGCATAGACTTGTACTCATCTTTCATGGCATTAATCCACTTCTGAGAATTAGAACTTTTCATGGCTTGATGAAAGTTGATTGGATCATCTTCCATCATTCCATTATCATCATCATGTTCTTGGAGAAATACAATATAATTATCTGGGTTAGCATTTCTCCTTTCTCTGGTGGACCTCCTTAATGACACTTGTTCTTGAGGTTGTTGAGTTTGTTCTTCTGGAACAATTACCTCATCTTGAATAGGAAGTTGTTCAACATTATCTTATTGAGGTTCTAGATTCACTTATTGATCAATAATAGGTATAAGAACCTGAACATCGTCAAAAGCGATAGTAGGAACTGAGTTAGAATCCAATTTCTCCTCAAAAGCAATGTCTCTAACCTTATTTCTCCCTCCAAACTCAACATCCTCAAAAAATGTTGCAATTCTCATCTCAAAAATATTCCTAATTGTGGGATCATAAAACTTATAGCCACTAGATCGCTCAGAATAACCAATAAAGTAGTTGCTCACTGTTTTGGAGTTTAATTTCTTCTCATGTGGCCTATAAGGCCTTGCCTCAGCTGGACATCCCCAAATGTGAAAGTGCTTTAGACTAGACTTTTGACCTGTCCAAAGCTTATAAGGTGTTTTTGCAACTGCTTTAGTGGGTACTCTATTCAAAAAGTAAGCTGCTGTATTTAATGCTTCTCCCAGAAGGACTCAGGTAATGTAGAATGAGCAATCATGCTCCTTACCATATCCTTAAGAGTCCCATTTCGTCTTTCAGTTGCACCATTCATACTGGGTGATCCTCCAATGGTGTACTATGGGACAATACCGCATTCCTCTAAGAATTTTGCAAATGGTCCTGGACATTGTTCACCTGAGTCATCATATCTGCCGTAGTACTCACCACCACGATCAGATCTGACATTCTTAATCCTTTTGTTGAGTTGATTCTTAACTTTAGCTTTATAAGCTTTGAACACGTCCAAAGATTGAGATTTCTCATGAATGAGATATAGGTACCCATAACGTGAGTAATCGTCTATAAATGTTATGAAATATTATTGACCATTCCAAGATGCCGTAAGGAATGGCCCACAAATATCTGTATGAATTAATTCTAAGACGTCTAAAGATCTGTTGGCATCCAATCTCTTGATTTTAGTCTGTTTTCCCTTAATGCAATCGACACAGACATCAAAGTCTGTGAAGTCAAGGGACTCTAAAATACCATCAGACACAAGGCGTTCAACTCTAACTTTTGAGATATGACATAAGCGCTTATGCCATAATGATGCTGAATTTTCCTTATTTAATTTGCGTTTAGTACCAAGTGGTTCCACATGCAAGGTTTCATTTAGGATGCAACTGTTTCTAGCAAATAAAGGTTGTCATAAGTATTTAAATAACCAGTTCCAATAGCATTCGAATTTAAAGACAAACTAAATTGATTGTTTTCGAATGAACAATAATAACCAAATTTGTCCAACGAAGAAACAAAAACTAAATTTCGTCTAAATGACGGTACAATAAAAGTGTCTTTTGAATCCAAATAAAACCCAGTTCCTAATAACAACCTAAAATGCCCAATTGCTTCCACTTCTACCGATTTTCCATTGCCCACAAAGATGTGTCTTTCACCATCACTTGGCTTTCGGTAGCTTAGGTAACCCTGGATAGAAACACTTATGACACTTATGTGAGTAGTAGCACTAGAATCTATCCACCAAGTGTTTCTAGGTACTGAAGCTAAATTAACCTCAGAACAGACCAAGTTAAGAATTGTACCTTTCTTTGCACGCCAAGCATGATATTTGGTACAATCTTTCTTTACGTGTCCAGTCTTGTTACAAAAGAAACAACTCTCTATAACTTGTTGTTGTTTCCTTTGAGCTGGACCCTTAGCAACTTCATTTTGATGTTTTCTTTTTTTGCCCTTATCTTTAGGGACATTGCCCAAATGAGCACTTTCAGATTTATCACGCTTCAACCTTTCTTCCTCTTGCACACAATGAGAAATAACCTCATTTAGAGTCCATTTCTCCTTTTGACAGTTATAACTTATTTTAAATTGATTGAACTGTGCAGGAAGCGATACCAAAACCGTAAGAGCAAACAATTCCTCCGAAAGCTCGATTTTAAGTGCCTTAAGCTTGAAGCAACATGGAACATCTCCATAATGTACTCCCTCCCATTTCTTTGACCCTTATACTTCATAGACATCAAAGAAGTCAGAAGTGATGTCATTTCAACCTTATCGTTTTTAGCAAAACGTTTCTCAATTTCGTTAAGGAAACTCTTGGCCTTAGTAATCTCTTCAGACTCTGTGCCCCTAAAGGCTTCTGGAATGTTGTGTTTCATAATCATTAAACTTATGCGATTTGAATGATCCCACCTCTCAAAATCCCTTTTAACATCAGGGGTGCTTTCCGTAGTGAGAGGTATAGGTTGTTCTTCCCTTAGTGCAAGGTCTATGTCCATATAGCCAAGCGTTATAAGTAAGTGCTTTTTCTATTCCTTAAAATTAGTCCCATTAAGCATGGGTATAGAATTTATATTAGCAGATATTGTGGCAGCAAAAAATGAACTAGCTGAATATTGAACAAAAAAATAAGCCCACATCAATATTCATAAGTAAACAATAAATTCAAAATAATGACTAATCCCATCTCAAGATACCAAACACAACATTAATATCAGGTCTTTGGACAGTAATACTAACTGTAAGCGGTACTCTTGTTGTGGTAATCAAACATTGACAATAAATTATGTCAAACAATGAATTAATCTTTGGACTAACTTATTGTTCACATAAAGTACCTTATAATTGTTACACATTTATCACCACAGATGTCTTTGAAATTCGGCCAAATATTAACTTACTTTTGGGTCAATTAATAAACGTATGAATCACAAAAACATATAATCATCTTGATATTTTAAATAAACTAATCTACGCAAAAGAGGTCATTTTGGCGGCATTTTGTTTCAACTAATCTATTTAAAATATTAGACATCCTTAATTAAAATCCAAAGCCAAAATCCGAATTTATTTGTTTCAAAATATTTCTCTTAATTTCATCTTTCAATCAAATTAAAAAAGATAATTGTATATATATATAAGTAATTTTATACTTTTCCAAAACATGCATATATTATATATTTATATAGAATCAACAATATATAAATATATATAAATTAACATGCATCTCACACACCTTTAAATTACTAAATAATCAAATAGAAATTGAAACATAATAAACCCCAAAATATATATAGCAACATTCTAGCATAATAGCATAAATCCATTAACTTAAATTCAAAATCAAATTCTTTAAACATGTATTATAAATGACATGTTATTCAACCTTAAAACATGCATTAATAAAAACATATATAAATTCAAATATCAAATCATAACATAATTTCTTCAACACTATTACGCAAGCTTCATCTCAGTGCACAAAATCAATTTTTATATGATAGAATGACACATTTAGTTCTATTGCAAATATAATTCAAACGACGAATCTCGAATTAAAATGAAACTCTAAAATTGAATTGATAAAAATAAAAATAATAAATATTACCAACAACCTTAAAGATTCAACATATATATAATGAACTCATTAATAAATAATCGGCATATTAAAGATACTTTACCCGAAGTAATTTCCTTTACCAATCGTATATCATCATGTAAACTATACATTGAATTTGTTCAACCATATATAAACAGGAAAAACAAAGTCCAAATTAAAAATTAAAAAAATTAAAATCAAAAGCCTAAATTTCATGAATCAATCATTCCAAAAAGAAAGAAACTTAATCAAATTTCAATGATTCAACATGACGAAGCTCTGATGCCACTTGTTAGAATCATAAATCAAAATATCACAAATTCAAGATGTGCTAAAACTTAATAAACCAGATCTGTCATGTTAAATCATCAAGAATAAATCAATAATAGAACTAGATGCGGAAGCGTACTTGAATCCATGAATTCCCAAATTTTTTTTAGATCTTGAGGTTTTGATCTTCCGAATTAGCACACAAGTAATCTTGAGAATGTGGCTCTCTCTTTTCCAAAGATGGATATTAGAAAAACTTTCTTGTGTGTAATTTGGGGACCATAACCCTAATATATATAACTTTGACCCTAATTCCTAATTAGCCCATCATCAATTAGGAGTTAGTCATCAATTAGAATTTAACTATTAGAGTATCTACTCATATTTATCTCATATTTTATTTAATAATTAAAGCTCAATAAACTTTAGCTAAATTAAATCACTTTTAATTTAGACTAACCTATTATGATAACAAATGATAACATGTGATTACGTACCCTTATTTTATATATATATATATAATGTCCATATTTTCTAACAACGAGATAAGTGGTGCTTAATGGCACACACACTAGTTCCAACAGGCTGTAATTATTAGTAAGAACCCAACCGATAGGAGCTTAATGACATAAATTTCAATCTTAGGGAAAAAGATGGTACCCTTTTGTTGGAGAGAATGAATGAAAATGATTGAGACCCACTTGGGAAAAAGTTTATGACTTAATGGAGAATGAAAGGAATTTGGAGGGGGAAAGAACAAAGGTTGCTTAGTGGTGATGAGTGATGTTGTCAACACGCATGCTTTAACAATGGATTATGGAGTAATTCCTTAACTAGTGGGAGAGTAGAAAATGATAACCCTCTTTACAAATTCCATGCTACAAACCTATATCTATATATGTTATATGGATCATTTATTTTTTTTCTCTGTACAAATTGTCTGCAAAACATGATTTGCAGGTGGTTTGGATGCTTGTACCACTTACTTTAGCAAAGCTAAAGATAGAGAGCCATAATAATATATACTAATTTCATTAGTTTTATCTTGATGTAGAATCTTCACAACTTCATTTGGCGCATCGTTAAAAAACTGTAAATTTGATCTTCATGTTAAACTTAACTTAACCAAGTAGTTTGCTACTAAGTTGTTTTCTCTGAGAACGTATCTAACCCGTCATTGCCTTTCAGTTCGCATAATTTATTGAATCCTTTTAAGTACTGTGATTTATGAGTCTATTGTCGCCTCATCCTACAAAACCCTAACCACCTCTAAATTATCAAATTGAACTTTTCTAAATCCTCTACTGAGTAGTACAAAGAATCCATTTAAAATGCCCCATAATTTGCCTGTTCCTTTAAGGATATGTAAGATCATTTAGAGCCAAGGAGCTACGTATGCCTCTAGAGTTTTCTAATTTTTTAATGGTGTTATTAATTATGTCAGCTTGATGGATTCTTCAGCTGATCTACATTATACAACAGAGAAAGAACCCATGTGTTTCACGTTCAAGAGTGCCTATTGTTTTTTGAGGTGATGGGAACAATAATATCCCATTTTAAAATGCATGCATATAATGGCTTGGAATTTCAGGTTGTCTAATGCTTTTCATGAGCAATTGAAGATGAAATTATGTCAGCATGATGATGAATATGGCCATCTCTAATATTAAAAGATAAGAAAAGCAAACAAACAGAAAATGAATAATATAAACGGAGGTATTTGAATTTGACAGCTTCTATTTTGAATTTAATTGATACTTAAATTTAGAAATTATAAGTCAATTTGATACTTAATTTTAGGTACATGACTAACACAGTTAAAATAGATTGACATTACATTGATGACAATTCTTTATTTTGCTATGCGTCAAAATATGAGGTCACCATGTGTTACCATACTATTGTCTATCAGTGCCATGTTAGCTTTTTTTATGGTGATAATTAGGTACCTACAAACAATATCAAGTTGGCTTACGATTTCCAAATTTAGTTACCAATTAAGTCCAAAAAAATTTTGGAATATATTGAGGGTGAGTATCTATTTTAGAGTGACTCACTCTCTTAATGTGAAGGTTTGTCTCCCTACTTCGAAAAGAACTCAAAGAGGTTCACAGAGTTCCAACATGAGTACCTACGTCCACCAAGGAAATGTTTTGTTATTTTGATCTTGATGGGGTTCAAACTCATATCCTTAAAAAATATTAGTGGGTAAAAATATTATCACTTGATCGAGAAAATATTTTTTATTATTTTGATCTTGGGGGTTTGAACTTATGCCCTTAAAAGGTTTTAGTAAATAAAAACACTGCTATTAATAGATTTAAATGCTGTCATCAAAACTGACGTTCCTCTAATAAAATACTCAAAAGTAGTTAATAACCACAACATATATCCAAAACAAGCAAAACCCACATTAAAATTTATTTTTTGTTCATGAAATTAATATATAACCACAACACTGTTATTTATTAAAGATGAAGTAAGAACTTTATTAAAGAAAGAAACTTTGGCTTATTGTTGTTGTAATTACGTATCTCCTTGTTGAAAGAAAGAGGATTCCCTTTGGGAACTTAAGGAATTCAACTATTAGCGCATGAAATTATAGTCTTTCAACCGTTCAAACATAGAGAAAGGAAGAAAAGAAAAGAAGAGATTCCTTTCTTATTCTTCATTTACTTATTACCACACAAATCAAAGAATTGAGTTTTACCTGAAATATACTTTTATTATGTGGTTCCGAGACATGGTCCAAAGCGGCCACCATGGTCGTCGCCTGACATGGCGGCGCACCAGTTTATGACACTTTTGCTCTCAGTGCCTCACCCGCATAGCCATCTCTGGATTTCTCTGTCTTCACCAAATTCTACATTGGTGAGATAAACTACTTAAAGTCAATTAACTAGAAATT
Organism: Gossypioides kirkii; assembly: GCA_005610355.1. Lineage (NCBI taxonomy): Eukaryota > Viridiplantae > Streptophyta > Magnoliopsida > Malvales > Malvaceae > Gossypioides > Gossypioides kirkii. Next base: position 10,085,959 of record CP032245.1, read on the forward strand.
CTCTTATGATTTTTATTTTAAATTGATTTTCAAATTTTGAAGTATTCTAATTATATCGAAGTTATATGAATTATATTTTTAGAGATAAATTTTAAAATTATACATTAATTATATTTTAATATGTAATTATATACATGAACTTTGATTTTGTATAATTTTATACATGAAATTTTAATTTGATCCAATTCTTATAAATTATTAACACAATTATTGATATAACATCATTTTATGTTTATATATTGCATACATAAATAATTATATTTATCCAATATAAAAATAAATTAATGTATTTATTTCTTTAAATGTGTATGATTAAATAAAACTTAAAGTTTCAAGTATACATTTGAACCACAATTAGAGTTTCATGTGTATAATTACATCAAATTAAAGTTCATGTATACAATTGCACATTAAATCAAAGTTCATGTATAATTTTGAGATTTATCCCTATTTTTTATTATTAAAATTATCAATTTAATTATTAAATGACACATCAAATCTTATATGTCATAATTTAAAATGATAATTTTAAAGAAAAATGAATTTCGTAAAAATAGTTTTAGTAAAAATTTTGGTTTTGAGATTTTCGAAGCTACTACAAAAGTTTTATCATTCATACATTTTTTTCAATTTAACTTTATTTTTAGTTTTTTTATTGTTAAAAGTTATACGTCAATGTTTTACTTTAAATTTTACATTTTAATTTATATCACATATGCTTTGGCATGTCATTTAATGATTCAATTAACCGTTTCAATAATGGAAGGGTCTAATTAATATAACCTCAATTGCTTGAGGATGTAATTAGAACGTTTTGAAGTTTGGGGGACCAATTTAGAATGTAGCTCATAGTTTGGGGGTGTTTGGTGCTATTAATTCAATTCTAAAATGATTCATAAACTTTTTTTTTGGTAAAACAATTTTCTTGTCTCTCTCAATTTTGATATTAAGCAAATTGGTCTCTCTAAAAAAAATGAAACAATTTAATCCCTGTCAATTTCGAAAATAAGCAATTAAAGGATAATTGATCAAAAAATAATATTTTTCGTTAATTGTACATAATTTAGATTGAGATAATAACAAATTAGGTATAAAAAATTATCTCTATCAATTTGGTCCTTATTTTAAAAAAAATGTCTAAAAACTGTATAAAATCTAAAAATATATAAAAATATAAAAACTTTAGCTTCAAATTATATATAAAAATAAATAGAATGTGTACATTTTGAGGACTAAATTTATTATTTTACTAATCACAATTTTGTAAAATTGATAGAAAAACATTGATGTTGTGATTAATTGTCCATAGATGCTTACTTTTGAAATTCAAAGGGATTAAATTGCTTCAATTTTTTTTGAGAAGAACAAAATTGCTCAATATCGAAATTGAAATGGACTAAAGAGATCCTTTTACCAACATTTCTTTTATTATTTAAGTACAACTTTAACACCCAGACATATACACTACTGCATTATCACACTTGTTAAACATGAGGATCAATTGAATCCCATGTGATGGCCTATGGTCAATGGTGTTCCCCACTTCAAGTGTGATTTGGGTTCGAATAGCGTAATCGCGTTTGTTGTTCAGGTTTTGTCTTGTTATTGTAATTCACCATAAAAATTTGAGGATCGATCCAAAGTTTTGGGGATAAGGTGAGCACCATTGCCCAATGGGCCTAATGCTACGGTTCATTATCCATAAACTTTTGTACCCTTAAATATATGGATATTACTTGCTTAAACACACTTAGAGCTTTTTTAGCTTAATTAACTAGGCTTAGGATTTAGCATATTTCAGTTCGATTTGGGAGGGGGGGGGGTTGGAATTTTATGAATAGTCTCATAATTTGGATTAGTTCAGTTCAATTCATTTATCAATATTTATACTAGTTTTGTGTTGGGTAAACTACAGCGAATGTCACGAAACAATTAGTAAGTTTTTGTTTTACTTACTCAACTTCAAAAAGTTAGAATATGATCACTGAACTATTCAAAAGTTTTTATTTAAGTCATTGGGCTATTAAAATCGTTGTTATATAATCTTCTTTGTTCGCACTGCTTACACCAATTAAAAACACCCCTTCCTCTTCCCTTCTACAGTTCAATTTTTTTTCATGAAATAACTTTGAACGTTACAAATCTGAGAATTAAAATCCAAACAGCTTTATTCTCTAATATCCAACATTGACCACTAGGTTGATTTGTATTAAAGGTATATTATTCTACTCATTGATGAATATTGATCTATCACACCAATCATCAAAATAATCATTTTCAGCACACTAGCTAAGCTTTAAAAAAAAAACTTAACAACTCAATGACTTAGATAAATACTTTCAACTAGTTTAGTGAGTTAAATGAAAATTTTTGAATAGTTAAATGACCATTTTGTAACTTTTTGAAGTTAAATGACCAAAACGTAAACTACTAATAATTTAGTGACCTTGGAGTAATTTACCCTTTTGTATTTTTAAGTTTTTGGAGTTTATTTTGACAACATGAACTTTATTTTTTGGATTTAGGCCTACCAAGAATACTATAAATTAGGTTTATTGCCATGTCTACAGGGTTAGATCTTAATTTGATAACTAAAATTTAAAATGTTCTAATTAAATCCTAAACTATTATACTTATTCCAATCAAGTCCTTTGTTAGCTATGTCGTGACATGTGTCACCCATCTGTTTGCTGACATTTTTTTATACTTTATGCTTTTCCTTTTTGTTCATTACTTTTTTTTATTCTTTATTTTTTATATAAATAATACAAGTACAAATAAATAATATTTATATTATAATTAATTTTCTTTTAGAATTAATAACCAATTAAAAAGTTATTTATTTTTATTGATTTTATAAACATATTTTTAATTTCCTATTTTCCTTTATATATAATAAATATAGGAAACAAATAATAATTCATAAGCTAATTTATATTACCTGTTAATAAATAATTTATTAAATATATCCATTTATATTAATTTTATAAAATTATATTTTATATTTTATATTTTATTTATGAATACAATAATTCTATAAAATTGCCACTGGTTGCTATACCAACTACTTCTGCTTCTCTAGCTAAAATTGCTTCTTCAGGCCCAAGAGTTAAGGTGAGTCTAATGGGCCTTTAAAGATCTAAGATGCTCTGCGTAGTTGTCATTGGGCTGAGTTGGGAGCTGATGGGCATTATAACACGTGGACACTTGTTTCTAAGCCACCATAGGAAAATTATGGGTTGCACGTAAACCTATTCATGGGTCGGGTTATCCGTCCAGGCCTAAAGGCCCTTTCGAAATTTGAAAGGATTTGAGCAAAAATATTAGGCCCGTTAAAAATATTGATCGGGCTTGGGCTTAAACATTCAAGGCTCCGCTCGACTCGACCCATTTTAAGTTTATAATACTTTACATTATGTCATTTCAATATATTATGTAATTTAAAACACAAAAAAAATAAATCTATCTAAATATGTAATATTATAATAAACATTAAAATAATGTTAAGATGACTATATAAAAATTTCAATAAACAAAAAAATGTATATGTTGGGGATCAACCCGATCAAACAACAAAAAAGTAAAAATAATGGAAGAAATTGAGAAACTGAACACATAAATTTAACATGAAAAAATCCCTCCAAGGAGGATAAAAAATCACGAACAAAGATAATTTTACTATAATGACAAAAGAACGAAGAGTACAAAAGATGGAGATAAAAACTAAACCCCGAAAATCTGAAAATAAAGAACCCTTAAAATATAAACACAAAATTCTTCAAATGTGTTAGGAGTTCTAATCTCTAATGAGTGTATTTTTTAAGGTTGTAAAAGAGCATATTTATAGGCTAAATTCTTAGGTCAAATAATAATAAAATAATCTAAACTAATCAGAGTTTGATTGAAACAAATAAACAGAGTTTAACTAAAAGATTATTTTTCAAATTTGACTGAAATAGGAATCATACTTCAAAAAATCTCTACATTGACTCGTATTTTCACAATGTCATCTTTGCGAAAACCCGCCATAGATCTATCTTGAACTATGAAGGAAATTGACTGAGTCGAATCTGTGCTTAGAACTTGGAAGACTTCTAGCCTTCGACTTTTGCACTACCAAATAAAAAATAACCCTTGTTTCATTTTCATGAATACAGTGCCCTAACTTTTCAAAATCTGCATCCAAAAGAGAACCTCTCGTCAACGAAACGGTCATACCTTTTTCCCTCCTATCACCAAGTTGCCTCCGCCCCAAATGAGTTGACTTCAACTCCATAACGAACGAGGGACGTCTAATTTCACCGGCCACTGTAGAACCTTTCAGAATATAAAGATTGTCAATCCTTTTACCTTTTAACAAAACGAGAGTCTCACTAGATACCTTAATTCAGCTCCGTTAGACTCGATGTTGATCCTGCAACCTTTCGAGTCTAAAATACTTAATGAGATGAGATTCTTTCGTAAATCAAATACATACTTGACATTTGAGAGTGTCCTAATCATCCCATCGTGCATACTAATTTTAACAGTACCAATACTGATTACTTTACTGGATGAATCGTTTCCCATGTGCATAACTCCAGCTTCAACCGAACTATATGTGAAGAACCATTTTCTGTTGGGACACATGTGGAAAGAACATCCCGAATCTAGGATCCACTCGGACATAAGCTCGGAGCTTTCGCTCGTTGACACTAACAAGAAATCATCACCGCTTTTGTCGGCCAAATTAGCACCAGCTATATCTTCCTCGTTGCTCCCAGTAGTCTTTTTATTTCGCAATTTGTAACAATCTACTTTGATGTGACCTAACTTCTTATAATAGCAACACCTTTTATCTAGCTTCTTTGATGCTACTAAAATGGAAGCTTGCCTATCTACCTTACTATCTGAATCAAACTCATTGTCGAGTTTGTCTTTACTCAACAAATGACCATTCACATCCTTGAATGAAAGTTTGTCTCTTCCAAAAATCATGGTCTCCTTGAAAGACTTGTATGAAGGGGATAAAAAACACAATAATAGCATAGCTTGATCTTTATCGTCAATCTGAACCTCAACGTTATTCAAATCATTTAAAAGAATAATGAATTGACTAATGTGATCTCTAAGAAGCTCACATTCGTTCATGTGAAACGTAAATAGATGTTGTTTCAACACTAAATGATTAGCCAAAAATTTAGTCGCATAAAGTGTTTTTAGCCTTTTCCACAAGGCGGATGAGGTTTTCTCCATCAATATCTCTTGCAATACATTATTCGCAAGGCACAATTAGATTGCAAATATGACCTTTTCATCAATCACTTGCCATTCTGACTAATCTAGATTTTCAGGCTTTTTTCCAGTAACGACCTTTTTTAAGTTGTTTTGAACTAGAATTGTCATCATACGAACTTGCCACAAATTAAAATTTGTGACACCATCAAACTTCTTAATATCGAACCTTATTATTGTCATATCTGAACGAGCTCATCTACGAAAATTAAAATAGCTATGATACCACTTATCGGGGATCGACCCGATTAAGTAACCAAAAAGTAAAAATAGCAGAAAAAATTAAGAAATTAAACACACAAATTTAACGTGAAAAAACTCCTCCAAGGAGAACAAAAAACCACAGACAAAAATAATTTTACTATAATAGCAAAAAGAACGAAAAGTATAAAAGATAATTTTTCCACAACATATATTACACATGTTTATTTTTTTTATAAAACTTCTGAATTATTTTTCAAAAAATAAAGAAAAAATTAGTCAACAAAAAATATCTTTTTTTTAACTATTTTTAGATAATTGTATCCGTCAATTTTATCTTTTTGTTAGCCTCCTCCTCAGCACCTTTCTTATCTACCAGGATCTTCGACTGTGGATTGTGTTGACCATAACTTTCAGCAACGTGAAGTCGCTTGTCAACTCCTCAAATTTCATCTCAAGGGAGCTCAAGACCATATGAAACACTTGGCTGATAAGAAGAGGTTAGATCGTAGCTTCCAAGTAGGTGACTTGGCTTATTTGAAGCTTCAACCCTACTGACAACATAATGAAGAGGATCACCAACTAGAAGCTTGCCCCAAAGTTTTTTGGACCATTTCCTATAATTGCTCGGGTAGGACAAGTAGCTTATTAGCTTCAATTGCCACATGGATCCAGATTTCACCCAACCTTCCACATGTCACAGCTTAAACGTCACATTGGCGAGCAACCAATCCAACTTGATCTCCTTCTGTAGGTCTCGATGGTGCCATGCTTAGAGAGCCTCTTCGAATTCTTGAACGTTGTATTGTGAAACAGGGCAACCACGCAATCACACAAATCTTGATTGAATGGGTCAATACGTTCCTGAAGGATGCGACTTGGGAAGACCTTCCACATCTGCGATATCTCTATCCTACTTTTCATCCTTGAGGACAAGGATACTTTGCAAACTGGGGGTAATTGATACGAGTTGTTTTTATCAGTCATTACAACAGGGAGTTTTAATGGTTTCTAGTTTAACAAAAACGGTGAGTTTTATGATTAATAAAACGATGTGTGGCATAAAAAAACAGTGCGTTGTACTGAGTATAGCTACGTGTAACAACTGTCTTAACTAAATTCCAATTCTGATATGCCTTAGGTCCTGAAAAGTAGTTGATGTATGAAGAGAGGGTTATGAATTTGGTTATCGGTAAAAACAACGTCTTCCTTTCTTCTTCTTCAATTTTTTTTCTCTGTGTTTTTCTTGGATTTTGTGGAGCCAACTCATATCAATTTTTATTCGTATTTCATACTATTCCGAATAAGGTCAATTTTTTTTTTTGGATTTTTAAGCTTTTATCATGATATTGTTCGGTGAATTCAATTTCTCAATTTTTGTATATTAATTTTTTTATATAATTTTAAGTATTATTTGATAAAATTTTAAAGTTTTTCATAAATATTTTTTCTTAAATTTTTTTTTCTATAACTTTTAAATAGAAGAATTATGTACTTCAGCACACTTAAACTTATATATTCTTATATTGATAACAATACCAATATCAGTCGAACTAATACTCAATCAATAATTATTTCTACTATTTTAAATATAAAATATTTATTTTTATCTCATAAAAAAATAAAATTAATTATACATTAAATAAAAAAATAGACTTTGATTTGGTTTCAATTACTCAAGATTTTTGAACTTCTATATTATAAATTATTCAAACACTTCGAGTAGATTTTCAATTTAATCCCAAATTTGAGTAATATAAACAGAGATTGGCAAGCTTCTTAAGATCATTTCTGCGCATGTAGACTGATGTTCCTAAGTATGAAATATAATAGGAGTAGAAACTAAAAAGTGTTGGATCTATATCAAAATGTGTTAGCATTGTTCGTCCCTCACATGATGAAGAATCCTTATGTCTGCCAGTGCCATGGTCAACAGAGTTGCCAAAAATAAGAAATGTATATATAACAAAATAATGAAGGTATAGAGTGCTTTAATGTTATATATAATATGTGTATATATATATTAAAGAGGGCTTCATCATGAACCCCGTGTATTAGACTAATGATCAGGAATGTTTATCACTTTAAATGTGATCTAAGTTCGAGTCATACTAGTTGCTAGGTTCAACGTACATTTTCATCCAAATTGAAGACCACAACATTGGTTTCTTACCTTTGATGGAGCTGAGAGAGCCTTAATGGCACCATAGCGCGCCAACACACAGAAAAATTTAATCAAGTTCAATTCGTTTAACCTACACTCACGTTTCAAAAAACTATATAAAGTTACTTTATAAAGACAAATTTTATATTTGTACAACTATAAATTTTCCTCAAAAATATTATTACTCCCCACATAAAATGTAGGATAAACTAATAAAATAGTCACTTTTGTTTACTCCAAGTTACATTTTAGTCACTTATGTTTGAAATGTTATGTTAACATGCTGTAACATTTTAATCACTGAGCCGTTAATTGTAATATATTGTGAAGAACTTTGCTAGCACAAAGACTTGCAGTCCTCAATATCTTCTCCAAATTCGCCTGAATGCCTCGCAGGGTCCAAAGTTCAGTGTTGAAGTAGCAACCTTTGCACTTAGCGAGTGCCTCTCAAACTTCCTTTCTATCCCTCTCCAGACTACCAGGATGTGGTTCTCATTGTTTGAAGACTGATTGCCATAGCTAGTATTCACAAGGGTAACACAGACGGCAATGCAGTGCTCAGTATGTACAAGCAAGCATACCGAATAATGGTCGTGTTGAAGGAAGGGGAATATCCAACCGAAGAGGGCAAATGGCTCGCAATGACCGCGTGGAATCAGGCAGCCATACCTGTAAGAATGGGACAGATCAATGTGGCAAAGGAAATAAAGAAGAAAAAAAAAAAAAAAAAAAGTTAAAAGAACATAAAAAAATAAATTACTCAAAACAAAAAAATATGGAGACCAGTTGTATAATTTATTCTAAAATTTTTATTTGAAATAATTTAACATGTTACGTTAGTTTACCGTTACACCATTAACGCCAATTAATAGTTTAATGACTAAAATGTTACAACACGTAAATGTAAGTGACTAAAACATAATATTTCAAATATAAGTAATTAAAATGTAACCCGAGATAAACAAAAATAATTATTTTGATAATTTACCTTAAAATGTAACCTATAACTTCAATCGAGTATATAGTTTTGTTACTTGGTCACCAAGAAATATTTTTTATTTAAAATTTTCAATTCACATAAATATTTAAAGTAATTGGATGATTGTATAATTGTTAATAACTTAATTATTAATATACCATAAACATAATTAATACATATATAATTATACATCCATATATTTATTAATTATTAACATAAAATAAAGTCAACTATTTTTTCAAATTTAATTCTCTAATTCTTGAATGAAGATTATCTAATTAAAATTTATATTTTCTGTATATACATATATAAAAATATGCTTTGCAAGAATCTCGTATATTGGTTTGATGATTAAGAATGTTCACCGTTTCAGGTATGATCTGAATTTGAGTCGTGCTAATCGCTGTTTGTAATTCAATAAAAAAAAATGTTTTGCAAGAATTTTGTATGTTAATTTGATGGTCAAGGATGTTTATTGCCTCAAGTGTGATCTAAGTTCAAATCGTGCCAATCGCGTTGCTGTTAAGATTTTACCTTCTCTTTATAATTCACGGTAATATTTATACCAATTGCTGAATACGGCACCATTGAATTCTCACCTTCCATGGAGGCGTTAATGGCAATGTGGACCGTCGCCTTCAATTACAAAATCAGGACATATCTAATTTCCTTCACATATCATATCTAGCTCATTAATTCTTTATCTTCAATCTTATACCATCACTTAGTTTTTTATTTATTGATTGCATTTTCAAATATTAATGCTCATTTATTCCGATTTCAGATGTGTTTCTTCCAACCAATATACTAATTTTTTTTTTATATTTTTATATTTAAAATTTATATATATATATATTGCTTTTGATAGTTATTTATATTTAAGAACATGTCAAAAACCAATTTTTTTACTATTCTTTTTAATATTACATGGGTTATGATTTTATACGTTTAATATTTAAGTAATTTCGTAAATAATATATATTTTAATTATTATAATTAATTTAAATTAGTTTTTCAATTTGTCATTCCAAAATATAATTAAAATATATTAATTTATTAAAAATTTAAATATAACAATAAAATTTTAAATCATAATTAAAACATTTTTATTATATTTACTGTGTAATATAATTTTAGTTCATATAATTAATGGAAAGTAACATTATTCAAAATTATAATTTCGTGAAACATTTGATTTTTGTGAGATGATATGTGAGCCGTTATAATTGAGGCAACTAAAAACTAAAGAATAGTAACCCGAAAGATTGGTTACATAGTTTGATTTCCACCTATGCTTATAGGGCCTTCGTTAGAGAGATAATTCACAATATTTAACTACATACAAGTGATAATTTAAGTCCTACTACTCATCATGTAGCAACCTCACATTGATACAAAGTTTAGTATTTACTTCTTTTTTATTAATCATATGTTTAGTTATTTCTTTTTTAATTTAATTGATTTTTTATTTAGTTTTTCACATAATGTTGTATTTTCCATTTGGACATGATGATTTGGAGAAAAAAAAATTCTACATATCTAATTTCCTTTGGCTAGTTTAGCATTTCACTAAAGGTATTATCATTGAGTACCATCTTGAGTCGTTTAAAAATCTTTTGGCTATTAACCGAGTTAATATTTTGAAGATATGGAAACCCATCTATGAAAATCAATCTATGGAAATCAATCTGTTGGTTTTGAAAATGGGATTGGGGTGGATTGAATTAATACAATCATGGAATTATGAAGATTTGTTTGTATCAAGTTATTGATTTGCTAGAAGATTGAATCACTATCATATTGTGATTTATTGGACTTTACTAGTACATTATCTTTGCTATTTTGTAGCTGATAATTTCAAGGAGTTGAATCTCCATCATATTGTGATTTATATTTTGTAGAAGATTGAATCTCCATCAAATTGTGGTTTACAGAAATGGGTTTTAAAACCGCATTATTCATCACCACTAGAAATCGGGTAGTTGATTTGTCGTAATTCATTGTAGCGGATTAAACTAGTTTTTGTATTCAAGGAGCTTGAATATGAGCTATTTCATTATGTTTTAGTTAGTTTTCTATTTTAGCTTTAATTTAATAAAAGTGTAAATTGAGTCCTTTTATGACCTTAGTGGCCAAAAGAGACCTACACTACAGGAAAACAAGTTTTTAGCGGCGTTTTTTTGGAAAGCGCCACAAAAAACGCCGTTAAAAATTGCGGCGTTTATGAGGGAAAATGTCGCTATAGAACGTGGTCTTTAGCGGCGCTTTCCCCACAAACGCCGCTAAAGAACGTGGTCTTTAGCAACGCTTTTCCCACAAACACTGCTAAAGAATGTGGTTTTTAGCGGCACTTTTCCCACAAATGCCGCTAAAAAACGTGATTTTTAGCGGCGCTTTTCCCACAAACGTCGCTAAAGAACGTAGTCTTTAGCGGCACTTTTCCCACAAACACCGCTAACATTAACAAAATTACCAGCTCATTTTAATTCATATAAAACCCGAATTTTCAATATTTTTTTCTATAAATTCAAATCCATTTTCAATTGAATTTGTGCTTATCCCTCTTAACAATCTCGTCTTTGATTTCAAAGTTCTTTGTTGTAAGAAATTTTTTTTTTTTAGATAAAATATAAAGAAAACTAAACTTCATTAGCCATTGAATAACAAAAGTTACATGCTACTAAGAGAGGATGATAAAATCTCCAAAGGGTTAATACAAATAGATTTTACATAATATTTATGATCATGTTCAGCAATGTTTAACTTAGTTCCCATTTTCTTCTTGCATTCCATTAAAAGCTTGCTGCAAATATCCAAACCTTTAATTTGATTTAGCCCCTCTGGAATAATACAAAACCAGCATAAAATCCAAGAATTACTATAAAATGGTTGATTTTTTTGTTCTAAATAACATTTTACAAGTGTGCACACATTAGAATAGACAACAACTAGCAGCATTGTTTGGAGGAACTCACATCACACGGCTGGTTGATATAAAATGACCGAGGAATCTAGTAACAAAAAGACCTTGTTTCCATCAAAAAGGGTACCATATGCTTTGGATTGCTCAGAATATTACAACTTCTTCCCAGCAGACCATTTGCAGCAATCATCCCAGTCTGGAAAGAAGTGAACCTCACTTGTGAACTGCGTTATAATAAATACATCCTTTTGAAAACAAAAGTAAAAACCTTGGTGAAGTATATTAGGGAGACATCCTTTAGTCATATGGGAGATCAATATGCACTAGTTTGAGAACATGGTAAGGAAAGAAATAATTTATGATTAAAAGTAATCACTACCTTTAACCCATCTTCATGGAAGCCATAGCCTGAAAAGAAAGTTGAGTTAGTATTATGAATTATTTTTAAGTGAAGTTCCTTAGTTTTGAGCCAAAAAGACACTAAATAGAAAAGGTCAATCTTAAAAAATAGATATGACATACATCTTCAAAATGAGATGCATGAAACTAACATAAAATTTCTCAAAGACTCAAACAATGAAAAGCATTGTTATCATAAGTATTTTTAGTTTTCCTAGATGTCTGGCAATCAGCAAATTAAAAGACTACTAACTGGCTAACAAGGAAAATTTAGGCACAATGTGAGCCATATTGTAGAAAAGAGAATCGGTGCAAGGATGAAGAAAAGAGAGGTGTTTTCTCTTTCCATCCATGTTTCTTTTTATCAATTATAATTTATCATCATATTATAATATAATTTTTAACTTTGTTTTTAGCAAAAATGAGCTAAGCTATCCAACTGTCCACTCATAATTAAATTGGGTTATTTCCCATTTTAGGCCCTAATCAATCAGCAAATAAGCCCTTAAACAACTAAAAATCTATAGTGATTTAACTTTCACCGCTTTTACAATTTAATTTTTATACATTAATTAAAGGACATAAATTTAATTAAACTTTATACTAACCTCCAGCTTAAAAGACAAAAGGCTATTGAAAACAAGTCTAATAAATCATAAACTATTTACCAGTTGAAGTTCATCATACCCAGATAATGGCTTACCTCTTCAGCAACTTTAGGCAAAAGTTGCAGCCACATCTCAAATTTTTCCAATAAAGCTTTACCTCCAGCTAAAAAGACAAAAGTTGCATTCTTAAAAACCAATCTAGCATCAGAATAAATTTCGCGTACATTCTTGTACCCAGTACCATCCTTAGCTTCCATCTTGCTTTTTATTGTACGGAAGCCCATAGGCTTCTGAACAATCTAAAATGCACAACCTTATGATGCATCAGTTAAAGCATACATATTAAGGTATAAATGAATTAAACAATCAAAACTTAAGAAGTATGTATATGAGCAAGCATGTGCTTAAGAAAAAAAATTAGCACAGTAAATTTCTAAAACACAGAAAAGGGTCTCAAATATAAAGACCAATAAAAACAGAAAATATGTCTTCTTATACATGAGAAAGCCAATCAGAAAATATTGAAACAATCAATAAGCTTTATGTCATAATAGTCAGGCAAACCAAGACCTTCAACATCAAACGGATGCATAAAGGGATATGCCCATTTGTTCTGAGTGATCTGACAAATGGCAAGTATAATTAAAAATTAACTAGATTGTAACTAAGAACCAGCACTACTTATAAAGAAAAATAATATTTAAAGTGAAAAGTGAGAATTAAGATGGGGTGAAGCCTTAAATTTTTTATAAATAAATTTTGAAATCACCTAGATGATATTAGTAAGAAGAATGATTGCTAAAGTATAGAGTTCAGTACAAGGACAAATTTTGAGAGTGTGGATAAATTCGATAATTGTAGTGCAACAAACTGGCAAAGATTTCCCCTAAAAGCAAAAAAATAATAAGAAAAGAGAGTGTAGAAGAATAATAGCAAAGAATCAAGCTCTAGCATAACCTGCCCACTTCAAGGGAAAAACTTCCAAGAAAACATTTGCCATGTCAACCATCTGTAATAGAAGTTTATATACCAGATAAATAAAAGCAGCACCTACTATTTCATGTAAAAGGAAACACCAAGAGAATGCCTTGCTAACATTCATAGAAAAGTTTCTAATAAAAACTAACGTACTATTTATGTAAAATGATCCCTGATTAAAAAACCAAGCTAATGTCTTACTAACATTCTTTGAGAATATACATACGTAGCATAAACCTGTGAAATTTAGGCACAAAGAAAACGAATCCAGTATGAGAAAACATATAATAATCCAAAAAAGAGAGCAGCGAAGAAATAACTGACCGGAACCATGAAGATGATGCGGACGTTGTATCTTTGAAAAATAGGTTCGGTGTAATTCAAAAGATGCCTGTAGATATGAAGAACGACCAATGCAATGGCTCCAGCAGTACAAAAAAAAAGCGAGGATGATGAGGTAAATAGGCACTAAAACACCCAGATTGGCAGTGTTTGGCTTGGGGAGATTCTTTATGCACTCCGCCGACGGCCAAACATGTAGGCTCTCCGACTTTTCCCACAGACAAAGTAATTTTCTCAGAGAAATTTATATTTTGGAACACAGGAAGAATCAAAATCTTATTTGTTCTAAGAGGAAAAAAATGAAAATAGAAGAGGGGAAACTGGGAGGAGAGAAAGTGGAGAAAATAGGGTTTTGAAATGGGAGGGAAAACTAAACTGCCATTAAAAATAAGGTTTTTTAATTTGGGATTTGTAGAGGATTGAGATTTTGTTTGTTTAATTTGGGGAGAAGAAATGATGTTGTTTCAATAAAAATAAGAGTATTAGCGGCGTTTATGGAAAAAACGTCGCTATTGTTTAACCTTTAGCGGCGTTTTTCTCATCAACGCCGCTAATGCTCTGACCTTTAGCGGCACTTTTTCATAAACGTCGTTAATGTTCTGACTTTTAACGGCGCTTTCTAATAAACGCCGCTAATGCTCTGATCTTTAGTGGTGCTTCCTCATAAACGCCGCTAATGCTCTGACCTTTAGCGGCGTTTTTACTATAAATGCCGTTATTGCTTTACCTTTTGTGACGTTTATGGAAAAACGCCGCTATTGTTTTACCTTTTGCGGCGTTTTCTATCTAAACGCCGCTAATAACCTGTTTTACTGTAGTGCTAAAAGTGGGCTGATGTAATTAATGAGTGTGCATGACACCATTCAAAGGCATAGGAGCTTGAGGCTAGTCATCCTGTTGCAACACAAGAGTCCAATAGGAGCAGAATACAAGAATTCCAATATTATCTTTGGTGTTGCGACACAGCCAAAGGTTGTCATGACACACCCCTAAAGTTGAACCTGAGCCAAGGCAAAACTGCCTTCAGCATCGCGACACAAGCACTGGGTGTTGCGACACCAACCCTTCATGGAAAAGAATTTCGAATTGAGGGTATTTTGATCCGCACAATATATTTTTATGAAAAAAATCAGTCGACTTAGGGTTAAGGACGACGTCCAACCCTAACTCAATAAGTAGACTCTTTAGGCACTTGTTTAGGGACAATTTTCATAGTTTAGAATTTTCTTTGTAATTTAGTTTCAGTTTCATTTTTTTAGGCTTTAGAGTTATTTTCATTTGTTTTGTTCATGTTCAACGGAGAATCTGATTTGTGGATTCTACGCTTTCATCAATCA
Organism: Gossypioides kirkii; assembly: GCA_005610355.1. NCBI lineage: Eukaryota > Viridiplantae > Streptophyta > Magnoliopsida > Malvales > Malvaceae > Gossypioides > Gossypioides kirkii. The sequence goes on from CP032245.1 coordinate 10,101,164, forward strand.
ATATAATCACGATTCTCTTAAACCTTATTCTTAAGTTGTTCTTTATGTTTATTCTATTTATCAAGTTTATTATGTTTATGGATTCCATGAGGAACTAATCCTCTTATGGAGGGTTGGTGAATGGAGGTGTGATGAATTAATTGCTATGTAGGGTTTTCTTAGCGAATCAACTATTTGAGATAAGAAAAACTTAAACCCTAGGCTTGACAACCCTAATAAGTCATATATGTGAGAATTAATCCAAAATTAGTATTGCCTACCCGTGAATTCCTTACCCCAAGCCGATTTGGACTGTGAGGTCGAGAGATAAGTAGTTCTTGTCGACTCGTTAGTTTAGTGGAAGATCGAGAAATCTTGCTATTGATTGAGTAGAAACCCGAAATAAGAATTAGTTATGATCACCAAAGCAAATTAATCACTTGATTGAGTTTAAAGATTAGGTTTTCCGTTGTGACTAAATCCTTCACCTACATTGTGCATTGGTGGGTTCCATCCACTTTGATAATATGATTAATATACCAAGGGAAGGTGGCATTTGCATTGGGTGATCATAAATAAGTAAATGAAACTAGAAGGTGGGGCACGGTTGCGTTAAACTTAGCCCATAACTTTAGCATATTCAATCACACCTTTCTCTTTCCCATTTCTGAGCCTTGGTTCTTGCTTCGTCCTTTTCCTTGTTCCAGTTTTTATGCCCTTATGTGGTGGTCGGATATCACTACCTTTCCAACATCATTGCATTTTGCTTTCAGCTCCATTTTCCAGATTTCGATTTCTTTTAAGTACTTATATATGAACATAGAGATACAACATTTAATTTTAAGAATATTTTAAAATATATGAAATTTTATTAAAAACTTAAAACATATCCATAATCACTACAAGAAAACAGGTTTTTAGCGGCGTTTTTTTGGGCCTATAGCGGCGCTTATAAGTGCCGCTAAAACATTTAGCGGCGCTTGTAAAATGCCGTTAAATATAACGCCGCTAAAAATCGCAGCGTTTATGAGGAGAAACGCCGCTAAAGAACATGGTCTTTAGCGGCGTTTTTTGACAAATGCCGCTATAGATCATGGTCTTTAGCGGCGCTTTCCCAAAAATGCCGCTAAAGAACATGATCTTTAGCGGCATTTTTCCCACAAACGCCGCTAAAGAACGTGGTCTTTAGCGGCGCTTTTCTCACAAACGCCGCGAAAGTCATGTTCTTTAGCGACACTTTTCCACACACACCATTAACATTAACAAATTTTATCAGCTCATTTTAATTTATATAAAATCCAAATTTTTAATATTTTTCTATAAATTCAAATTCATTTTAAATTGGATTTTTACTCAAATCTTCATAAATTTCTTAAAAGATCGAGCCTTTTTAAGTGTTGGTGATGAAGTCTTGCCAAACTAGAATATGTAAATACATATAAATAACTTGAAACATGTGACAAGATTAAATTGCATTTCATAAGCAACTAAATATCCACAAATCTAATTATTCAATTACACTCGAAATACCAAAAAAGAACAAAAACTCTTAACAAAATTTAAACAAAAAGTGTAAAATTTAGACAAAATTTCTAAATTATTCATAATGCTAAATTGCAAAAGACATTGCTAATCAAGGTCCCTCTTACAGCACAGAGTTGAAGATCATCTCCGCAAGTTCCTACAACAACATAAACAATATAATCATTTTCAAATTTGATTTGGTTCGATTTGATTCATACAATATTATGAATTAATTTATGTCAATGGCTAGTAAATGAAGAAATTTCGAGAGAAAACATTTAATCGAACTATTTTCTAATAAATAAAATAATGCAAAATCATACTCAAATCTGACATGCAAATGAATCCTGAGTCCTAAATCTTAAATTCTAAACTTCACCGTAATAAGAATATAAAACTATATTGCTCTGACCCTACAATCTTTGAGATACCCTTTATATACACGTGCATACAGTTATGTCTAACACTTAAATCCGAGTTACAACGAAGTTATATATTCAAGTACTTGCTTGGCTGAAGCAACCGTAGGTTCGCCTCATTCCATTGCTTTCTTCTCAAGCATTTCAAAATAAATTTTATCATCATTATATCATTCTCATCATTTTATTATACTTTCACACTTGACATAAATTATCAGATAGTTGAATAGCAACAACATTATGGTGCACCCAGCAAATTGCACTAAGTACTAATTTGAACAGTTTCACTATCTACAAACTGTTTTGGGTTGCATTGCAACCTCCATTGATAATGACCAGCTATGACAGTATTTAATCCTTAATTAAGTCATATATTCCAACTCAACTGTATACCATGATTATGTTCCATCTTGGACAGCAATTAACCCCAAGTATTTGAAAATATTCAAGACTCCCTTAATAACTAGCTATAGAGCAATGAGAAGTGTAAGTTCAACATGCACATAAACTAAGATACAGAAAACATATCATGATAGCATATAAACTTTAAAAATATGCTATTGTTTGTACGATGCTTTTGCTTATTTTGTAATAAGATACTTTTATGTTTTACCACTCAAAGAGACTTTAAAAAAACAGCAGCTGATACTCATTATAAACATTAGTCTTTTTAACAGAAAAAGGATATGCTTCATCATTTCAAATAAATAGTAGGAAAATACAGTAAAAATAAAGACCGCTCTGATGATATGAGTAAAGATAAAAGAAACAAGAAGACAAGGACAGACGAATTTAGATTAAAGGCACTACAAAATAAGAGAAAGACAGGCTTTCCCATTTTCAACTAGAAAGATTATTTAGGAACATGTTCTGATGATTAATCATTCAACCATAAAATTATGAAATAGCAGTGAATAGACAAATAAGAATAAACAAAAGAAATACTTATTTCTTGAATCTAAAGTAAACCATTAATGTTAGCCTAGAAAATGAGCATACAATAGTACCAACCTGTAAATGGCCTGTTTTGTTCAATATTAAAAAATCCGGAGAGACTCCTCTGTAAAGGACACCATTCTGAAATTCAAATGAAATGTGGGTGTTAACGACAAACTAAAATAAATTACAGATATGCCAAGAATTGAGGAAATGAAGTGGAAGAAAACTACTGCTAGAAACTCGCCTCATGTAGATCTTCTAAAGCAGTAACAACAGATGCACCACAAAACCGTGCCGATTGTTCATCTAGAGGAGTGTGAAGTATAGAAGCCAAAGGGCAGACAAGGTAGGTATTCAATAAAATTCCAGCATGCATTTGATCAGCAGAAGTGCACAAAATCTCTAGCATGCAAGCTGCAGAGCTCATGCTCTTCATCAGATCCTTCTCCTTTAAAACTTGGGCTTCTTTTCCTAGTTTTTTTTTACCTTTTGCTTTGAAAACCACTGCAAACTAAGGATTTTTTCTGGTAATCAATCCATTTCGCACAAAAAAAAATATTTATCAGTTGTTCCATAACAAGTTCCTTAAAAACACAACATAGTAGATAGCACCTAACATGCTTATTTTCCTATACTCCCATAATGCAATTGACATGCCTTGGTCAGTTAATATAAGCATGCATAATCAGTCTACATACCACATGTCAGTTAACTATTGTGCCTAAACTTGTTACACAAGAAAAAGCGTCTTTTTTTAATTTGGAACTAAAAGCACAAGGTCTACATGAAAATAGCTTGAAATTGGAGCTAAAAGCGCTAGTACAGAAAAGATGGCAGAAATGCCTTCAATATTTTGCAAAAATACTTTAGTTGACATTTAGCAATCTGGTAATTTAGACTCCTTTTACATGTTAACAATTAAAAAGATAAAATAAATAAATAAGAGGGTAAGTTAATAAGTGGGGGTCCAATTAAAGAGATTACCCGTGCAGTAGTACCCATTTTCAAAAATATCAGTCTAATCTAGTAAACTCAAAAAAACAAGCTTGCCTTTTTCACTTGTATGCACATCTATTCCGCCTCTAAAAGGATACAAGAAATCAAACAACTATTAAAGGGATAAAAAGATGTCACTACCTATAAAAAGACGATAATATACAAAATAGACCAAGAAAAATTAGGCTAATGTATATTTTTGCTGAATTTCACAAAAAAAGGTTGTTAATAACTCAATGTAAGTATTTATTTACCACTTAAAAGTGCTGCATCAAGGCTAGGCAAAATAGAGAGAGGATAAGAAGGTCAAAGAGAAATTTGGTAGAAAAGGGTAATAGAACAAAGGAAATCTGAAGAGAAAAAGGAGAAACTAAAGAGAACCAAGGGTTGGGAAATTTCAAGTTCAAAACTCCAATTTTCAATAACATCTTGATCCAAAGCTACCAAAAATCAGAAACAATAGAAGTACTTATAAGCTACACCATAAAACGTGAGATAAACACAAAACACATGTAACCCTAAGAAAACATAGAAATTACAATAAAACTTATATAATAAATCTTAAATAAATTCCTACAAAATTCGAAGCCTTCGAACTTCTCTTTATTGTGAATTAGTAAGAAGTAATATTGCTGCGTACAAGGGTTAAATAAATCATTTAACATTCCAAACAAATTCCATTAGATAAAGAACACCCATTACTCCAAACACCCCAAATTAAAAAAATTGAGCCTTGCAAACACAAGGCATAAACTATTAATCTGCTCAAACAAATACCCAATCTAAATTTCAATGAAATTTGAAAAAAAAAATAATACAAAGAAGCTAGAAAAAATAAGGAGAAGGAAAGCGTACAAAGCAAACTCCCGGGCGACTCTAAGACTGCAAAAGATTTGGAGCTGATGAGTAAACAATACCAAGGGGTATTGTCGTTTTGGAGCTGATGAGTGCAGCCCTTAAAATTATCAAGGGAATGACAGGATTTGGGGAAGACTTAATAGGAATGGGTTTTTGATTTGAGGATTTGGGGGGGAAAGAAAAGATTTGGGGGGAAAATCATAAAACCAAAATAATTTTTTTTAGTTTAGTTTTAAAATTTTAAATTTTTTTAGTTTATATAAGTTTTAAAATAATTGTTAATATTATTAATTAATTTAATTTAATTTAAGATATATAAGTTTTTATTATTGAGCTTTAGCGGCGCTTCTTCATAAGCGCCGCTATTGCCCTGACCTTTAGCGGCGCTTCCCCATAAGCGCCACTATTGCCCTACCTTTTGCGGCGCTTACCCATAAGCGCCGCTATTTCTCTGACATTTAGCGGCGCTTTCCCATAAGCGCCGCTATTGCCCTACCCGCGGTTGCCTTACCTTTTGCGGCGCTTTCCCATAAGCGCCACTATTTCCCTGACCTTTAGCGGCGCTTTCCCATAAGCGCCGCTATTGCCCTACCTTTTGCGGCGCTTATGGAAAAGCGCCGCTATTGCCCTACCTTTTGCGGCGTTTTCTATCTAAACGTCGCTAAAAATGCCGCTGATAACCTGTTTTGCTGTAGTGAATCAACTTACATGCTAGGTTGATGTTTTCTTGCTAGAGAAGTTAATAAGTCTCCAAAATAAGTCACAAAATTAAAACTATGTTTATGAATATAAATTATAAAATAATTTGTATAATATCATATTAAAAAATATTAATAAATAAATGAGGTGATGAGAGATTAAACAATGAGTGAATAAAAAAATTGAGCAAAAATGCTTTACAGCATACAAAAAAAAAATTAAAATTTGGCTTGCACCACCAAAATAATAACAGCATAATCACTTTTTTCGCTATCCTATTTTACAAAAAAAAAATTTTAATCTTTCATTTAATTTTTCGTTTTCTTAATCTTTGAATTTACATTTTTATCAAATCACTCGAAAATATATAAAAAAAATTAACATTACATAAATAACACATAAATATTTAATTAATTTTTTAAAATTTTAAAAAGTAAAAAATATTTTTTAAAAATTAATAATTTTTTTGAATTTTTAAAAATTAATTAAATGTTGAAATGTTATCCACGTATATGCAACACCAGTAAAATTAGAAAAAAAAATTAATTTTTTATTAATTTTGAGATGATTTAACAAAAACATAAATTTAAAAACTAAAAAAATTAAAAAATTTAAATAGAAAGTTTTTTTTTTTTAAATTGAAAGAGAAAAATATCATTATACGAATAATAAGATTGAGATTGGATGAGATGTCAACATTCTTGCTTCCTATCAGGGCCTAGCTAGGGGGCAAACTCTTAAAATGGAAAATTATCGGTTTAAGTAAAATTTTACTTTAACCCTCTAAAAATGATAGAATTTTGATTTAATTTTTTAAAAATTATAAATATATACACTATTAAAATTACAATTTAATTTTGAGTTCTCCAAAAAATTTCTAACTTCAAACATGCTTTCAACACTAACTCAACGGTGGAAATTGTCTTTTGCATTTTACTTAAAATTTCCCTTCCAAGAAAATGGTTAGGAATTAATTCCTAATGGATATTTCAATGCCTAATATATTTGCTTCAATCTCTTACAAACAGGTCACAATCTCAAATATAAAAATGGGTTTTCTCACTATAATAATCCTGAATTTTAAAATTAATCTTATTATACGTTATTATTATATATGCTTTTTTTATTATAATGTTATTAAAACTATTTATAATTTCTCCCCAACTCTTTAATAAAAAAATAATACGCTTCAGTACATTCAAATTCACATCCTCCTGCATTGATAACAATACTGATACCAATCAAGTTAAGACTCAATCAACCCTAATAACATTTTATTTTAATAGTTAATTTTAATAGAGGGCGAATTTTTTATATTCAATTTTATCCTTTATAATAGATTTTCGTCTATAATAACCACAATTAATTATAAGATATACTCTTTAATAAATTAATTGTTTATAGCAATCTTTTGTGAAAAAAAACCCTCCAAATTTTACATAAAAATTACTAAATTTTAGTAACATTAGTTATTTTCATATGTGAAATAAAAATCATAAATTTATTTAAGATATTATTTCAGCAAAACTTTCAAATTTTACATAAAAAAATTATTAATCATATTTAATAAAATAAAAATAATTTTTATTAAATAGATATACATTTCTAAATTTTATTAAAGATGGGATTTAAATCTCACTAATTAATAATATTATAATATATTATATTTTAAAAATTAAAAATTAAAAAAAATTCAAATATGAAAAGTAGTTAAAACTATGTAATATCGAAAAATAATTTGGTGAAAAAAAAATAAACAAAACATATTAAACCGTAGGAAAGTTTGAAACTCTATCAATCTCAACAATCACTGCTATCTCCTGTGGAATTTTTGTAAATACTTGTAAAGCTGAATTGTAGCAAGACTGTCTATAACTTAATTTCTTCTTTCGGAGATATGCTTGATTTTTTGTTACTCCAAAATTTGTAAAATCATATGAATTCTTTTAACCAAGATTGAAGTATGTAATAAAGTCAAGGTGGAAAGAAAGTTCTTTTTTTTAATATATTAGTGTGATTATATGATAGTATCTGTTCATAAGGTGAAAAGAAAGTTTAAGTTGACAACTTGTACAACTTGTAGTTAAAGTACCGATCATCTAGAAGCAGAAGTAGTTGCTTAATATCAGTAACGTAGTCAGAAAAGATCTTGAGCGGGTGAAATGACCGGCCAATAAACAGTCTTTGATCAGCTCCTCAGACAGCTTAAGCTCTTTTGCTCTTTACTCTAACTAGACTTAAACATCAGAGTATGCTGAAGAATTCAAGGTTCAACCCCTTAGTTCATGCTGAGTATGGTAGTAAAACGTATTATATTTCGAGATTTCAAGTTAGAATTTTGAATAAAAAAAATAATCACGAAGTTCAAAATATTAAACTTTACCTATAATTAATGTAGTGACAATTCTTTAGGTGGGTGTAATCTGTCAAGTGTCTTTTCTCTTAATTTATTAATTTATTAATAAAGATATAATAAGCTTTTAATTCAAAAAATATTATTATAATTATAGTAGGACAAATTCTTTGATTAGGACATGAATATGTGCATCATACCACTCACTACATATATATTTAGCAGAGAAAATCTGTTTGAAAACGAGTAGCCATGAGCAACTGAAAATATGACAATTGTATAAGCTTTTTTTCTTCAGTTGTTCTTCTCTTTGGCAAGCTGAATTATTGTGGGTTGTCCAAGTTTTGGGTCATGTTATTAATGGCTCCTCAACTCTCAATCCTTTTCTCGCTTAGTTTGCTTCTCGGCATTGCTTCTGCCATGGATGGTACGATCATGATCTTGCAGCATTTTCTTTCGGAAATTGATAGTACATATGTTTTGAATTCCAGATTCAGTGCTTGATCTTTTTCTCTTTTCTTTCTGTAGGGTTAGTTTTTGGAGGAATGGAGTTCAGCTATGTCGGCAACGATGGCCCAGACAGGTGGGGAATGCTGGAGCCAAATTTCGCACCATGCTCCATAGGGAAAAGACAGTCTCCCATAAACATTCAGAGGAATCTAACGGTCCACAACAAGCTATTGAAACCTTTAACCAGGAACTACAATTCTGTAAATGCTACCCTCATTAACAAAGGATACAGCGTTGGGGTTGGTTTCTAAGCAATTCCTCCTAATTGTCCATCATTCACATATTTTAGATAAAAGTTGATGAATATTGGGAATACAGGTGCGTTTCGAGGAATATCCTGGAGATTTATGGATTAATGGCAAAAATTACACCCTCAAGCAATTTCACTGGCATTTACCTGCAGAGCATCAAATTGAAGGGCAACAGTAAGCTTTCACTCTCTAAACATGAGTATGTGATGTGATTGGATTTGTTGGTCCAATTTCATCCTATCCTATGCTACATTATGGAGGCCAATTCACTTTTATGGGATCCCACCCCGGCCTTACCAAGTCTTGACCCTTTTCACTGTACAGATTTGCAGCTGAGCTTCATTTGGTCCATCAGGCAGCAGTGGATGGCAGCTATGCAGTTATATCAGCACTCTACCAAGAAAGCAACGCTGATCCACTTATTTGCAGGGTAAAACTTGTTAAAATGTCCCTACTTGATAAAGTCAACAAGTAGAACCCAAGATGAATGACACATCTATGAAAAGTTAACACTGATTTTCATTATTGTTAGCATCATTACTATCTTTGGCCCAAACCTGTCTTAGTTTGGGCTTGGGCCGGATCCTAAGGAGCTCGCAGATTCGCAGGCTTAACTCAAGATCTTAACTCTCAGGATAAGTTACATGATGGCAAACCAAACTCCTGTATTGCGAAATTGCATGAGCTCAAAGTCATATAAGCACATGATCAATCTAGAATAGGGTACATGCCAACATGAATGAAAACTACTTAGATTGTCTTATCAATGAACAGTACACTATTTGGAGGACACACAACAGTTATTAATATTCTCAGATCCAAAGAACATAGCCCATTGTATGCTCTTCAAACAAAAAGAAGGGGCAGCATATTGATACTAAGTTGTAAGTTTATGATTTCAGATAATAGAAGGATTGAAACATTTGCGAGGGGAAAATACGACAGTTCCTCTTGGAATCTTGAATATAAACGAGTTGAACCGAAGAAGCCGCCAGTATTACACATATGTTGGTTCTCTTACCACTCCTCCATGCTCCGAGAATGTCATATGGATCATTCTCGGCAAGGTATGTCTTTTTCTGCAATGCTGGAAAAGGAAAAAAGGTATATTTATTATATATTACACTAAAAGGCTAAAATTACAAAAATTTGCAGGTGATGTCGATTTCGAAAGAGCAGATAATCGCTCTGGACATTCCATTGAACTCGAATTGCAAGAAAAACGCAAGGCCTTGTCAGCCATTGAATGGTCGAGAGGTTGACATGTATGATGAGCTTAGTTGTTAATGTTCTTCACTCAAATTGAGAACCCTATATGAGTCCAGTTTTAAGCTTGATGATGTTGAATTCGTATTCGTAATCAATAACTTCAAAATTATATTAAAGTTCGTTTATCTATGTTCATTCGTTTAAGTTAAACGAAAATGTTCATCAATATATATTCGAATAATAAAAAAATATTCATGTTTAATTTGTTCAACTTGATGAACAAAAAAAAATCAAATTATTTGTAAATTGTTCATTGAATGCTTTTTAATTTATTTTGATTATTTACTATCATAATACCAAGGAAGAGGCTTTGTCATCCATGCAAGCAAGGAGGAGGCATTGGGGTCCTTGTTACACTCGATTAGTCATCTGTTAATTAAAGATATGAACATCACATATATAATAAGAATAATTATATGTTATTATTTATTATTATAAAAGGTTAACTCAAATTAAAAGTAATCTAATTTGATTAAAATTTATTGACTTCAGTTAATAAATAATATATGGGTCAAATATGTGTACATACTTTGCTAACTAATTTCTAATTATGATGAGTTGATCAGAAATTAACGTTAATGTGCAAAATTTATATATGTTAATTTGGAGGATCAAAATCACAAAACTTGAAGATTTTAAAATATCGATGCATTCAAGTACGTTTCAACATCTAAGTTGTTGTTAATGACTTGATATGAAATATCTTGATTTACAATTCTAAATTTTATATCAAAATTTTACAAATTGATTGGTTCTTCAAATTTTATAGATTTAATGTTTTAATTATCTTCATTGAATTTGAGATTCTTAATGAATTTTTTGGTATTTTGATTTATTATAACTTAGTCTTTTAAGGATTTCTTGATAATATAGTCGAATGCAATATAATAAAATCACATTCTTGCTTATTGCGATAATTGCAATTGGTTGTGTTTTAAATGAATAAATCTCAAAATTATAGATAAATTTTAATTTGATGAAATTATATACGTTAAATTCTAATTGTGATTCAAATATATACTTAAAATTTTAATTTTAAATTAATTATACATATTTTAAGAAATAAATATATCAATTTATTTTTATATTGGATAACTATAGTTATTTATGTATGCAATACATAAACATAAAATGATCTTTTATCAATAATTATATCAATAATTTACAAGAATTAGATCAAATCAAAATTTCATATATAAAATTACACAAAATCAAAATTCATGTATATAATTACACATTAAATAATAATTCATGTATAATTTTAAAATTTATCCCTATTTTAAAAGTAAATTCACTTTATAATTGAATAAATTGCAATGTTTATATTAGTCGACCTATTATTTTTATAAAGAAATCGCAAGCATGTATATTTTGAGTGTTATTTGTTGATTTTATGGATTTATTTATGCTTTAATCTCGTGCATTTGATAATTCGGAGATTAGAGATGTTGGAGTTCTTTAAGGTCTTAAGCAAATAAATTTATTTTCTTGTTTTTTGGTGAATTATAAGGGGAGGATCAAAGTCCTAAACGTAACTAACGTGACTCAAACATAGGCTACATCTGAGACGATAAACACCCTTAATAGAGTTTTTTATTTGGCTTGATTGTGGAAACAAAATTAATTCATATTTTTAGCATTAAAAAACTAAAATGGACAATACCAATGTCGCCACTCCATGTTTTGTATATATAAATATATGTTTTGTGTGGATTGAATTATTGATTTTGATGTATGGTTTTATGAAAATTCGTTAAAGTTGTTAATTTATGTTATGAATCAATTTTTGGATATTTTGATGTAAATTCATGTAATTTATGATATGTATTTACAGAATTTGATTTTAAGTTGGGCAAAATTTTGATTTTAAATTTTATCATAATAATATTGGAGGCACATGTTTAAAGAATTTCTTTCTATTAAAAAAAATAATCAAATATTAATGTTTTCAGGTTTTTATTGCGCTATTTAGACAATTTTATTTAGATTATTTCGAAAATTATAGTGTGATAAAAAATTTCTTTGAACTTCTTTTAAACTTTTATGCATGAATTTCTATGAACTTTAGTTGAAAATACTTAACCTTTTCTATGAATTTTACCTTGAAATTCAATTTTGGTACCAAAATGGGAAAATTGTGACCTTTTGGAGTCTAACGATTAACTTGAGTTTGAGCGAGAGGTGGCTAAAGTGAGGACTTGAAGAAATCTTGCTACTGTGCCCCAGGTCGCAACACTAGACCATTTTAACATTATTTACTAATAAAATTTGTTTCAACCGTCCACCACTAACCCAGTATGGTCTCATTTTCACATATGTCCTTCCACTTTTACCATTTAATTACTATTAATCAATAATGATTAGCTTTGATGGTTATTATTATTTAATTTTTTTTTTAATTAACTATTCAATCATTAAAATTTTTGAATCAAACTTCAATTCACTTATATAACAGCTCCGTGAATATTTAATAAAATTATGCACAGGCTCGATTTACAAAAACGAAATCTTGATATTTCATTTTCCAAAATCATTTCATTTTTGATATGTACCACTTATACTTTGATTAACTGACTAATTAATAAAATTTATTGAATAACGATTCACTATTATAATATATATATATATAAACTCTCACATCAGAATTGTGATTCCGAAGCCACTATTTTCTATCTTACTAAAAAATGAATTATTACACAACTCAAAAAAGTTTTAATTAAAAAACTTTGGTCCTTTTAAAGCCCCCAACATCCAAGTAGAATATCAACAGTCTTGGAGTCTTCTTGGAATCATAATTATATATAACATATTATTCTTATTAAACAAATAAGTAGAACTTGAGCTAGCATTTTATGATAATAAATAATAATGTATAATTATTTTTATTATATATAATTTTATGTCCATATTATCCAAAACTATAACGTTTCGTCCAATAATTTAATTCTAAAGGTTTAAAATAAGCATACCAAGAATTACTATTCCCTCAAAAATTTCACCTGTATAAATATTTAGACTAAAATCCAAACTGAATGTGAAGTAGAAATCGGAATCAATATGTAATATTATATATACACAGTCATCAGCAGTGTCTGTGGCCTTCCAAGTGTCGCGTGTCCGTACTGAAGATGGCACCATTGAATTCTCACCTTCCATGGAGGCGTTAATGGCAGTGTGGAGCTGGAAATGGAACGTGGCCCTGCCCATTAAGTGTACATTTTCATTTTTTATTCAAACTCAACAAAACCAGGGCATGTCTATTACCTTCACATACCCTGTCCACCTCCATAATTCTTTATCTTCAATATTAATCGTAAATGGTACCAACACTTAGATTTTTATTTATTAATTTTATTTTCCAAGTATTTATGCCGATTACAGATGTGTTTCTTCCAACCCATATATACTTATTTTATGATTTTTTATATTTAAAATATTATACCTCTCATTTATATTTAAGTACATGCCAAACACCAATTAAGCCCAGGCGATAATCCACTGTATTTAACCACATACAAGTGATAATTTAAGTCTTATCACTAATAATATAAAAAAATAATGGAAAATCTGCTCTTGTAGTATGTTTTTGCTTTTCATTGGAGTTGTATTTTTCTTTTGTCATTTTGTGCATAGTTGGGCTGGCATGCTCTGGCCCTTTAAAATGAATTTTTTTTATTTTAAATTTTAAATTAATAAATATAAAATTATATTTTAGTCTCTTTAAAAATGATAAAATTTTAATTTAATCCTTTAAAAATTATAAAAATATAAAAAATTTAATTTCGACCCCTCTTGTTGGAGCCCAATTTTGACCGGATCCAAACCAAATCCAAAAAAATAAAAAAAATAAACAAATATTTAAATTAAATTTCATGTTAATTTAAATGTCCAATTACATGGCCCAACAAATTAATACCCAATAGGTTCAATTTTACAAAAAAATTTCAAAACCTTAAATGGTGCATCTTGTTCTTGCTGTCACCCTGCCTTGTCTACTTGAGTACTGTCACGTCAGCTCCCACCACCAGCACCACCCCTCACTTGTCTCTGCCACCATGTCAGATCTGCCACCACCGCCATCATCACCTGCAAAACAAAGAGAAAAGACAGCAAAAGCAAACAAAATGAAAAAATATATATACAAGTTGTAATGAATCTTTCGACTATAAAAAGCCGAACAAAAAGCATTGTAACTCTCTCTTCGATTTAAAAAAAAGATGAATAGAAATAAAAAATCAAGAGCAATTTCCAAATAGCTTTTCCGTGTTCATATATTCATATACATATTTTACATATCTTTTTTTCATTCTATTTTCGAAATAAAATAAATAAAATAAAAATAATAGAAGAGAAAAAGGATTGGGGTTACGCCCTAGAGCCGCGCCGCCGTCACCCATAGCCGCGAATCGCTCCTCCCTGAACGTCGCCCATACTACAGTGAGTAGATCTATACAAAAGGAAAAAGAAAAATATTTTAACAAAAGGCATAAAACCCGAAACCTATTTCAAAACTAAAGAAAAATCGAATCTTTCTAATTTCTTTTTGAAAACGGAGCTTGATCTTGATAGATTTAGCCCTGATCTACAATTTTGGAACAAAAAAACTGAAAAAAGATTTTTTTTTTACTTCCGACCGCTGTAAACGGCAGTCGGCCGACGTCGACGACGAGGCAACGGTGGAGCGTGGGGTGGCCAATGGCCGGCCATGGGTTTTGAGAAGAAAGGTTGAGAGGAAAAAAATAAAGAGAAAATAGTTTGTTTTTTTTTAAATGAGAAGTAAAATGATTTTCTTGAAGGGTTTTTTTTGTTTATACAGGCCCCCAAAACGACGTCGTTTTGTGTGTGGCCAAAACACACCGAAACGGTGTCGTTTCGGTCGACCCGCTCCAACCCAACTAAGAATCCGCGTGTTTTTAAAAAAAAAAAAAAATTCCCTTTGGTCCGTTCGCAGTTTTATTTGTCTTAATTTAGTCCTTAATGCTATTTTTAATTTATATAAATTTTACCCAGAAATTTTAAATGATTTTCAATTTAGCACCTTGGTTTTAGGAAGCACAGGAAGCTGACACGTGTCTAAATTCTTTGTGTTTCTTGCCTAAAAAACCCCTAAACTTTTTAAAAATTTAAATTTAACCCTTAAACTTTTTAAAAATTTAAATTTAACCTCAAAACTTCCAAAAAATTTAGATTTAACCCTCGAACTTCCCAAAAATTTAGATTTGATCCTCGAACTTTCCAAAAATTTGTATTTAACCCCTAAACTTCCTAAAATCACATTTTAACCCTTAAACTTTCCTAAAATCACATTTTGACCCTAAACTTTCCCAAAATACATTTTAACCCCCTAAACTTTCCAAAAAATCACATTTTACCTCAAACTTTCCAAAAATTACATTTTAACCCTAAACTTTTTGAAAATTACATTTTAACCCCTAAATTTGTACAAAATTACATTTTAACCCTAAATTCTCTGAAACTTTATTTTTTGACCCCGTTTTCTTTATTATTTTCTTTTTTCTTCAGATTCTTTATGTATAAAAATTAAATTACTTTCTTCGCATTTTAAATT
Organism: Gossypioides kirkii; assembly: GCA_005610355.1. Lineage (NCBI taxonomy): Eukaryota > Viridiplantae > Streptophyta > Magnoliopsida > Malvales > Malvaceae > Gossypioides > Gossypioides kirkii. Next base: position 10,116,530 of record CP032245.1, read on the forward strand.
AGTCTTATTTTACCGATAATTTTGATTCGCGTTTTTTTGTATTTCATATTTTATTATTCTGATGCTTGTTTTTGCGTATTTATTCGTTCATGTAATTGCACCTTCTTCGTATTATTCAATTTTTTCATTAATTGCACAACTTGTATTTAATTTGCATGCTCATTTTTATTTAAATATTTTAATTAAAGTTATTTTCTAATTTTCTCTAAAAATGCGAATATTTTTAAAATCGAGGTAATATTCTTTTATTTCGGATTTTGAAAAATTGTGCCTTAACTTACTAGGAGTAATTTTTTCTTCAAATCGGAATAATTCAATACCCTTTTAAAGGTTTGAAATCGACAATGAAGGAATGCTTGTTATTTACGAGAATTTGAGAAACTCATACCTTAACTTACTAGGCGTATTTTTTCCTCTTCGACTCAAAATAACCGAGTGCCTTAAAATTTCAAAATCGAGGCAATATCCCTTCGTGTGAAACTTCGAAGAATTATGTCTTAACGTGTTGGGTATGATTTTTCGTAGAATTTGCACAAATCGAATATCCTCTTCTAAATTTTTCACAATGACCTTTAATTTTGAAATTTCGAGAACGTTGTGCCCTAACATATTGGACACAACTTCAATTCTCCGAAAAATTCAAAACACACGAGCATTTTCCTCTTCAAATTCAATTTTTGAAAATCACGCTAAACAAATCATGTATACAAGGATCGTATTTTAAACTTCACTCGAGGTTTCAAATTTTTGACAATCAAGACCAAAAAATAATTGACGTGGTACAAATTTTGGACGTGTAAGGGTGCTAATCCTTCCTTACACGTAACCGACTCCCGAACCCATTTTTTTGGATTTCGAAGACCAAAATATTTTTCAAAATAGATTTTAAACGTTTTGTGGTGATCCAATCATACCAAATAAAAAGATTGGTGGCGACTCCCAATTTTCGATTTCAAAAATAATTTTTGAGACTTTTCTTTTCGAAAAAAACGTTTCGACACCCTTAAAAAAAAATTTCTTGCTTCGCCCTGATTGGCGTACTCCTATTGTCATTTTCCATTCTTATTGGTTCCAAGGGGTGTTAGTTTTATTAGTCTATTTGGATCTAATAATGGAGTCAAATGTGGAAGTTTTACAAATCGATGAGGGATAGGAGGCGTGGGAGGTGTGAATTGTAAGGGGGCAGATACCAATGAGAGTAACAAACTGTGTTTGGTTGGATTGTTTCTTACAACCAGTATGGTACAATTTCAGGCGATGAACAATACAGTGACAAATTTGTGGCATCCGTGGAGTGGCAATCTCGGATTTGGAGGAGGAGTGGTTTCTCATCAAGATTTTTTACGAGGTTGATCTAGACCACATTATTGCTTCAGCACATTGGACTTTCAACAATCATTTTTTAGTATTTAGGCGGCTTGAAGAAAATGAGGATCTGTTGCAATTTCCTTTGTTGTCCACGGACTTTTGGGTGCAAGTCCATAATCTACCGAGTGGCTTGATATACTTTTATTTGCACTATTTATACTTTAAACGTTCGCACATTTGGAAGTAATGACCTAGTGATTGAGTCAGGTATAGAGTGTTACAGTTACCCTAAACAGTTGTTACGAAACAAACAACATAAGTGAAGGAGTGACAAAGGAGTGGACATTGCTTCACCTCTAAGTGAAACAATAAATAAATAGAACAAAGGAGTTGTTTACGCAATTCAGTTTCTCTACGTCTACAAAGCCTAGCTCATTGAGAAGTATATCTACTATCTTCAAACACTTACAAAGTGATCCTAAATTTATCACACACCCATGACAATCTCCTCGATTGTATTTTTGAAGACTAGAACGCTCACCACTATATTCACCCCTGTAAATTCAACAAGTAAAATTACAACACAAAGGTTTTACTATCAATATGCACTCACAAAATATGGTTCATCACTTGAACAGATTTACTACTTTCAGTTCTAGGTACAGAAATCTATACAAGTCTCGATTATATAGATTTGTTCGAGACTTGCTAACATAGAGAAGATTTATCATTATCCGTATTAAAAAATATATGGACTAGTTGAATACAATATAATAATGAGAAACAAGTAGGGGTGTCAGTGGACGGGTTTTGTAGAGTCCCGCCTCACTTTGCACCCAATTGGACGGGGATGAGTATAGGTATCGCGGGTGGTGGGATAGGCGTGGGTATGACCTTGTACCTGCCTCATCCCCACCCACCCCATGCTATCCCAGCCCGCCTCGCATCATCTCCGCTTGACCCGCATAATATAATAAGCATAATTAAAAAAATAAATATTTATAAAAATTTAATTTTGATAACAGTACTCAACTCACATTCATTGTTTATTTTTTTTAAAAAGGAAGAACACTCCATAGTTTCTCACCTAATTTGGTTTATATTTATTTAATTAATACTTATAAAAATATTGTACGAAGTGGGTCGCGGAGCTGGTATAATAGTGATTAGGTGGGTTTGAAGACCCACGTGGGTGGTGGGGCGGGGATAGTTTGGGGTTTTGTACCCGCAACGGGTGATGGGACAGGGATGAGTGCGGGAGGAGTACCCCGCAACCACTTTGCCCAATTGACATCCCTAGAAACAAGGTAAACAAAGATTATTGACCGCTAAAACTTCAATAAATACGAATCAATAAATTATCAACATGTCAAATATATAAATTACCACTCAATTATTAATTCCATATTTTTTAACATATAGATAAACATCTCATACAAACCCCATTTAAGTTTTCCATAAATGGTTTTAAATATTCCTTATGTACGTTAGCCTAGTATGATGCTGGTCTTCATTTTCATTAGTTTATCTTTGTAAATTCATATTTTCTGCTACAAATGTTTTATAATATTTTTCTGTTTTTTGTATCACGTGTCAATCTTATAGTTATTGATAAATATTCCCTGTTTACTACTACAATTGTCTAGTTGCCTAATTACTCCACAAGGGAAAAGTAAGTCAAATTTCACAGATGTTTTTTTCAGGGCTATTTTCTATATAACAGCACGCTGCTTGTATTTTATAATGTCTGTTCTGAAAACTACTTCAACCCTTTCAGTTTGGGAAAAGGCATGAAGCCAGATTTATATTATTCTTTATATGGTTCAATAGGTGCACAAAAACCCAGAGCTTGCAGAGAAAAATAGTCTCCACAATCACATGTATCAGCTTAGACAAAGTTTCATACCTCAATCCGGCCAAATGGTCTGTTTCGTTATTTTAAAAAGAGAATAGTATTTAAAAGCCATGCATTCTCCATGATTAAGATGATAGATATATGACTAAATCCTTCACCCAAATTGTGCATTGGTGGGTTCTATCCCACCAAAGTCTATACCAGGGGAAGGTGGTATTTGCAGTGGGTGATCAGAAGGTGAGTGAGTGAGTGAGTGAGTAATGGAGTATCACTTTAAATTTAGCCCATAACTTTATCACACCTTTCTCTTTCTCTTTTCTAAGCCTTTGTTTTTGCTTCGTCATTTTCCTTGTTCCAGGTTTTATGCCCTTACGGGATGGTCGGTTTGGAAGTGCTCTTTTAACCTTTGCACACATATCATTACATTTTGCTTTCTCCTCCATTTTCCAGATTTCCTTTTTTTTTTAATATTAATAAAGAAATGGAGTGATGGGAGATGAAGCAATGAGTGGAGTGAAAAGAAAATGGAGCAAAACGCTTTACAACATACAAAAAACTTAAAATCTGATTTGTAGCACCAGATTAATAAGATTGAAGAGAAAGAGTTATATCAAACTTTGATTTTACATAATCTCTGTAACTTTTCAATAAAAGAATAATAAATCAAATTTTTCCTTTTAATTTTTTTATTTTTTTCTCTTGAAAAAATCCAAACCTAACTAAAAATATTTAAAAAAAATTTGATTTATCATTCTCTTATTTAAAAAAATAAAAATTTCGTGAAATCACAATTCAGTTCATTGAGATTGGCTGAGATGTCAATATTCCTGCTTCCTGCACTAACTCAACAGTGGGAATATTCTCTTTTGCATTGCACTTTTTTCTTCCAAAATAAATGGTTAGGAAATGCCGAATATATTTGCTTCAATCTCCTCTTTTACGAACAGGTCACTATCACCCATATAGAAATGGGCATTCTATGGAGTTCGTCCCCACTATAATCACCACCTCTAATAGCATTTCTAGGGTGAATTTTTAATATTTTATTTTGCTTTCTCCAATAATTTTTTATATATGACAGTATTAATCATAAATTATAAAATATACTTTTTTATTAAATTAAGCTTTAATGAAATAAAAATAATAAATTCAATAAAATATTGAAATTTTACATAAAATCTATTAATCATATTCTGTTAAATAAAAATAATATTTAATAAATAAAATTACATTTATTTATTTTATTAAAGATACTATTAAAATCTCAGTAATTAATATTATTATTTATAATTTAAAAATTAAAAAATTTAAATATTATCTAAATTTCAATAACTATTATAAATATAATCATCATAGCATTCAAAATTATAATAGACAAATAGGATTGTTATATATATTTGGAATTTTGTTGTCCATCAAATTAATTAGTAAAATAGTATGAAATCTATAATGAAATTCAAAAACGCATGTCTAACAAGTAACGCAAAATGATAAGGACTGAATTGAAAAAAATAAAACACCGACTCAGCTTAAAAATATGTCCATTCATTTTTTAGAAAAGATAGAAAAGAACAATCACTTTCTATATTTTTTTTTCCCCAAAATATGCCAATCTCAATAAGAATGTTTTCCTTCAAACTAGACCTCTTTCTTCAACAAATTATTTATTATTATTATTTTATTTCACTCTGAATAAGGATGTTTAAATTTTAATTTTAATTATATTAATCAACCGAATTGATCTAATTCGATTAATCAATCGATTAACTAATTTAGTTAGTTTAGAGATCGGTTAAAAGTTTTTTGAAATTTCATGATTAATTTGGTTCGAAATTGGACAATTAATCAAACTTAATAAATAATATTATATATTTATTTTTTTATATATTTTATATTTGTTTTAACAGAAAAACATATAAATTTTGATTAATTCTATTAATTGATCGAGAAATATTTCAATTTAATTAATTTTTAATAAAAAATTCAATTTTATTAACAATTAAAAAATTAAATAATTTAATTAATATTAATTCAGTACGATTAGAATAGGTTAACCATTTTAAGAACCCTATTAAGATAATGTCTATATATATATATATATATATATATAGACAATGGCCTGTGATTGTGTCAGGTGCATAAAAAACTCCCAACAAACCTCTTACAAAATTTAGCAGAGGAATACAGTCAAAACACTAGTAGTCATGAGCAACTGAAAATATGATAATTGTATAAGCTTTTCTTCAATTGTTCTTCTGTTTGGCAAGGTGATTTATTGTGGATAGTCCAAGATTCGGGTCGTGTTATTAATGGCTCTTCAACTCTCCATCTTCTTCGCTCTTAGTTTGCTTCTTGGCATTGCTTCTGCCATTGATGGTACGATCATGTTCTTCTTGCAGCATTTTCATTTGGAAAATCATCGTATATATGTTCTGAATTCCAGACTCACTTCTTGTTGTTGGGTTAGTTTATAGAGGAACGGAGTTCGGTTATTCAGGCAACAATGGTCCAGACAAGTGGGGAAATTGAATCCAACATTCTCACCATGTTCCACAGGGAAAAGACAGTCTCCCATAAACATTCAGAGGAATCTGACGGTCCACAACAAACTACTGAAACCTGTAACCAGGAACTACAAATCTGTAAATGCTACGCTGGTTAATAAAGGTTTCAGCGTTGGGGTTAGTTTCAAACCAATTCCTCCTAATTGCCCAATATGTAGAAAATTGATGAATATTGGGAATGCAGGTGCGCTTTGAGGAATCTCCTGGAGATTTATGGATTCATGGCAGAAACTACACCCTCCAGCAGTTCCACTGGCATTTACCTGCTGAGCATCACATTGAAGGACAAAGGTAAGCTTCATTTCTTTCTCTAAACACTATTATGGGCGGTTTTGCCTCTTCCCACCTCGTTTTGACCCTTTTAAATATACAGATTTGCAGCTGAGCTTCATATGGTCCATCGGGCAGCAGATAACAGTGCTGTAGTTGTATCTATGCTCTACCAAGAAAGCAAATCCGACCCACTTTTCTCTAGGGTACGAAAGTTGATTTGACCATAAGATAACAACTAATGATCCTAAATCAAAACTTGAACTTGTTTGAACTTGAGATGACAGATAATGGAAGGATTGAAACTTTTGGGAAAGGAAAATACAGAAGTTCCTCTTGGTACCTTGAATATAAATGAATTGAAACGAAGACCCCGCAAGTATTACACATATGTTGGTTCTCTCACCACTCCTCCATGCACCGAGGATGTCATATGGATCATTCTTGGAAAGGTTCTTCTTTCTTTTCTTGAAAATTAAATTATATTCATTATATATTACACTCAAAATGGCTAAATGTACACAAATTTGCAGGTGATGTCGATTTCGAAAGAGCAAATAACTAGTCTGGACATCCCGTTGAATTCACATTGCAAGAAAAACGCAAGGCCTTGTCAGCCATTGAATGGTCGAGAGGTTGATATGTATGATGAGCTCAATTATTAATGTTCTTCACTCAAATTGGGTGCAATACAAGGTGGGGGAAAACTATTGCTGTACTTCATTCCAACCATAAATGAACCCAGTTTCAATGTTTACTTTTTTCGTACTAAATTAATCGAATATGTTCATATTAACGAGGAATATTCATGTTCAATTTATTTAATAAATAAAACTCCAAGTTTTACTTCATGTTCATTTATCTAACTTGATAAATAAATAAATAGAATTGTTGAATTATGATTCCTATTTCAAGTCAAATTCGAGAAATAATCTTTCAATTAAATTCTGTTTACTTGTTTAAGTTAAACTCTTATTAATCTAGATTATTTTATTATTATTTGACTTAAGAATTTAGCCTATAAATAGGCTCTTTTACAACCTTAAATTAGATGAACACCCATTACAATTTAGAACTCCTAACACTTTTAGAGAATTTAGTGTTTATGTTTTGAAGATTCTTTATTTTCAGGTGTTCGAGGTTTAGTTTTTATCTCCATCTTTTTTATACTCTTCATTCTTTTGCCATTATAGTAAAATTATCTTTGTCCGTGGTTTTTTATCCTCTTCGGAAGGATTTTTCCACGTTAAATTTGTGTGTTCATTTTCTCAATTTATTCCACTATTTTTAACTTATTCGTTGCTTAATCGGGTTGATTTCAAATAAGAATCAAAATTTTTAGAAACTGTTGATTGAATACACTTTTCGTCTATCTCACAAAAACGATTAACTGGAATTTTTTTCTAAAACAATCATACTCCACTTGATTTCATAAAATAGAATTCATTTTCATTTTCTTATAAAATAAACAATGCCATCAAATGCATTTCATTGAGATTTTTAAAAATATTTTTCGAAAAATAAAAATGTGAAATTTAAGTTAAAATTAATAAAAAATTAGTTTCATTGTTTTTTTATTTAAAATGCTTTCTAAAACTAAAAAGAAAAGAAGAAAATGACAGTTTTTTGAATTTAAATGAATTAAAACTAGTTCAAATCTATTTAAACTCAAAAGTATTATTTTTTAAACAAATTTTAAATACCAATTTTCTTTCACTCTAGTTCAAATCTATATAAATGTAAGAATTCTTTTATTTTATTTCTCATGTTAATTTCTATTATAAACTAATGGATATCAAACATGTTTTCATATTTGCATTACTACAAACAATTTTTTTTTATTTCTATTTATATTTTTTTGTCATAAAACAAAATCATATTATATAAATTGTGTTCTTGTATTAAAAGAAATATGCTCACAAACTAGCCTACTCAAAAAGAGAGCCAATGGAGAAGGATCTGATTACGGTATACGTTCGTAGCATTCTGGCGACCATGCATTGGAAAGGCTTATGGACGTTGTTTCCGTATCATGGAGAAGTCACAGATGCGCTCATTCCGGCAAAGAAGAATAAGAGAGGAAGAAGGTTTGGTTTCGTGTGGTTTGTCAAAATGATGGACGCACGAAGGGCTATCACGGTTCTGTGATTTTAGGGTATAGGATATCGATGTACATGGCAAGATTCAAGGGAAGGAGTCAAGTTGGGAGATCAGTTCCATTTATAGGGAAATCAAGGCAGAATGTTGTAAAACATAAAGAAGGAAAGGTGAGTGGAAAGAAGGTGATGGCTATCGGATTGGACTTAGGAGAAACATCTAACTTAAGCAGGGGCGATTTGAGTATGATAGGAGTTAGGGATAGTAAGGGGAAAATCAAGTTAAAACTGATCAAGGGACATGTCGACAATGAACAACTCTGGAAGCTCCAGAAATGTTTGGTGGGAGAAACTTCAACGTTTTGTGAAACGAAGAGTCTTACAGAAAGAATTGTTCGAAGTGGTTTGGGTGAGATTAAAATCACAAGGATTCAAGGAAGGCAATACCTTATCGAAATACCCGATAAGAGTTACTCGGGATATTAAAGCAGAATGATTGGGCATATTTGAGGGAGTTTTTTGTCGAAATAGAGCCATGGTCGGAGAAAACAGTAATGAAAGAGAGAGTGTCATGGATTGAAGTATCAGACATTCCCTTACACTGCTGGAACTACATATCATTCAAAAGAGTAGCAGGATTATGGAGAGAGTTAGTTTCTCTCGGCGAGAACTCGACAAAGGTGAATCAGTTTGACAAAATGACGATGCTGGTATCAATCAACCAACAGGAATAGATTGATGAGTTAATATATATAGAGGTAGGAGAGGTGTGTTTTCCGATTAGAGTTAAGGAAGTAGGCTTGTCGGAATCATTCGACGATATCAGTAGGGACTAAAGAGCGAAGGAAAAAGATGGTTTAGAACCATTACAGAAGAAGGATGAACGATTGTGTCTAAGTCAAGATCGACGATGAGAACTGGGCTAGAGAAGACTTCTAAGGAGAGTCAAAAACGGGATGATGAAGCAATTAATGTCATCTTCCTCGAAAAAGAAAACATTAATGGTCGGCGTCATAGAACATGGGAAAATGATTCAAAAATGGGAGAGGAACAGTTGTGGTATTAATTTGGGTGATGAGGAAGACAACTATTGGTATGAACGGGCTAGGGAAGATGTCAGCAGCATGGGCTTGTCTGTAATTGGACTAAGTATGACAGATCAAGTTGGGGGCTAGAAAGAATACGGGAGTAATGAAGTGGTTGTGGGCTTGGAGGAAGTAATGGTCCAACAATCAACCCAGATAATGAGGTCTGATGGGAGTACAAAATCAAGTAATGTGTGTGTATTTTTCTCTATTACTATATATTTTATAATTTTTGTGTTTTAATAAGTTGTAAATATTTTTTTATTATTTATTTAATATTTTTCTATAACTTTTTTTTTTATTTTTATCATTTTTTGTCATATGTCATGTCATATTGTGACACGTTATGGTTTTAACTAAAAAAAAATTAAGGATCGTTAACTTTAACGGTCAACTGTTAAAGAACCTTTTTGACGCATTTTGACATTTCAATTACCCAATTGAATGCAAAAGAAAAAAAAAAGCAAGTGTTTAATTGCTTTTCTTGAAAAAGTTCAAAAAATTTTTACACCCTTAAACCTATTATATGGTTTCACTTTAAGTTTTTTTCTTAGCAGAACATGTGTATTACCCACTCACTACTTATGTAAATACACATCGACATACGAGGTCTAACTTGTCAACTTTGTTTTTTTAAGGTAGTGTTTAGAAAATAACTTAATAATTGAATGTGAGTGTAATTATACAATGGCTGTAATTGGTGGATCGCACTGAATTGGGTGTAATTGAGAATTGGAGCATCCCAATTACACTTTTCATTTCTATAGGAAGAGTGAGCATTGGAGTAATTATATATCTAATTACACTCAAATCAATTTTTTTAAAAAAAAATATTTTTATACAAGTTATAAAAATCATATTATAAACATGAATACGTATGTGTATTTGGAATGATTATGAAAACAATTTATTATATTATAAAAATAATTTGTGTATTTTTTAAAATCCTAAAAAATTTAAGTTATGACCAAAAATTTTATTATAAAAATAATTCACATGTTATAAAAGTGTTATGATATATTTATTTTTAAAAGGCTACAGTCAAGTATGGATATAACTTATTTATATAAAAATATTATATATTATAAAAATAATATATTTATTCATGAAAAATGTTATAATTTTTTATCATGACTTATTTATAAAAAATAATTTTTTAAAATTATGGAAAATTATATTATTTATAAGAAGTGTTCTGAAAGTTTTGGACAATTTATAAAATCTTTTTATAAAGATTATATATTATAAATTTTATATTATTTTTTGCTTAATTTACATATTATAAAAAGAGATTTAACTTCGCATAAGTTTTTTTTCAAATTAAGTTTATCTAAATTTTTATGATTAGAGTTGTATATTATTTGAACTGTGAACTCAAATATTATAATGTTCATGCTAATTTTGCAAATAAAAAAAGTTTTCTTACCCCATATCATAAGGTATGATACCATTTGAGATAATAGTGCGAAACACAAGTACTATAAATAGCTCACAAACTCTTTAATTTGAGACATTCAGTGCTTCAAAATATGGTTGGAAAGATATTTGTTATTATAAAAAAAAACCCATTTCTCATATTAACAACATTATCTTAGTATAACATATAAATCAAGATTAGACCGTACTAGCTTGTTCCATCTTTCATAACTTTGATTATAGAGGGAATTGAGATGATCAATACTTTATAGAGTACATGAAAGAAGAAGATCGTGATAATTTTAATCACGTGGATTCAAATTTAGATAATGATGAACTTAGTCAAGGACCAACATATGATAATAAAGAGTACATGTTAAATATTAAAGAGGAAATAACCTAACAAATTTGCAACAGAGCAATTAGATAAAACTGCCTATGATGTTTATTTTTTCTTACTATTTTTATTAGTAATAATATTATCAATATTTTTAGACTAACATAATATATATATGATTTGATTTTAATTTGTGTTACTTATTTAGAAATTATTTTTATCATACTAATATTTTTTATAGTAATTAGTTTTGTTAAATATATAAATTATATAATTGTGTAATTACAACTTGTACTATCAAACATAACATAATAAATTACAATTTACTTAAACTTTGTGAGTTAAACACATATAAGGAATTACATTTCTTTGTAATTATAAGAAAGTGCAATTATTACCAAACAGACTCTAGTGATTACATTTTCATTTAATTACTCTGTGCTATCCAAATAGAATTTAAATTATTTTATTACAAATAATAAGATAATAATTCAAAAAATACACCTTCATTTAATTACTTTTGTGCTTAATTTCTCTCTCTAAAAATTATTACTGATTGGGTTGGTTGATCCTAAGAGACCAAATCACTTTTCTGGGCTCTTTTGCCCTTTCCCACCCCAAAAAAGAAGGGCCTTACCAAGTTTTTGACCCTTTTAAATATACAGATTTGCAGCTGAGCTTCATTTGGTCCATAAGGCAGCAGCGGATAACAAGTATGCAGTTGTAGCACTGCTCTACCAAGAAAGCAACGCTTATCTACCTTCTAAAACTACTTAAAACGACATGTGTTTACCTGATGGTCAAGGTGTTTACCGTTTCAGGTGTGGTCTGAATTCGAATCGTGTTAGTTGCATTGTTGTTAAAACTTTGCCCTTCTCTTTGTAATTCACCAAAAAAATTTCTTAAAATGACACTACCTGATATCATATTTTAGAAAACATGGATATCGAAGTTTAACCTTCTAAACAAAACTATCCATTCTTAAAATTCAATCAAACTTTTTTAATCATAGAGTTAATTATTAGAACAAGTAATTACCTCAAACCCAAAATAATAAGGGATGAATCAGGGTATATGATAAAATTTTAAGACTCAACTGGGCTAATGACTTTATTCAATATTTAATAATTATAGAGCTAACAAATTTAATGACTTTATTTCTGAATGTGAGCTCATGGCAATCTGACATTAGAGGAGGTGAATTTACATGGGCTAATGACAAAGATTACCAAGGTTTCATACGTGAAAAACTCAACTAGGTTCTATGCAATTTGAAATGGCTAGACCGCTTCCAAAGAATGTAATGCTAAACTAGAATTATTCATAGCCTCGAACTATAAGTCGATCATTGTGAACCTCAAAATGAGTGGCAACAAATCTCCAATATCCTTTTAAGTTTGAATCTAAACGGCTTGTTACAAGCTAATGTGGTGAAATCATTAAGAATGAATGGAGGTTTATGGGGAAAGAATAGGTTTTATGAAAAAAAAATGTAAAAGACAAAGACTAAACTTCAACAATGGGGTAGAAGAAACAATTGAAGCTTGAGGAAAGATATCGAAACAGTCACCAACCAAATGGTGATAATCCAAAACGAGCCACTATCGAATCATAATAGAGACAGAATTAGAGCACTGGAAAATGATCTCGATACCTTATGGAAATAAAAAAAAGAAAGAAAGAAAGACATTGGCACCAAAGGTCGAGGATCAATTGGTTACAAATTGGTAAAAAAACTCGATTATTAAATAAAGAGTTCAAAGTGGTTAGATGTTTATAAAGTATATTGGAACAAACACCACAGTTGCGGATTTGCTCACTAAGGAACTACTTGTTAGACAAAAGACAGTATATAAAAAATTTAAATATAATTTAAATTTAATAATAAATTTAAAAACAAATAACAAGTATACTTTACGTAGTATCTGTACTTGTTATTTGTAGATGGATTGTAAATAAAAATTCGTTGAGGCCTGTATGAACAATCTCCTTAAGACAGATCCGCATTCTCCTAGGTGCTAAAGAATTTTGGACGTCTATCTTCCAGGATACAACAACGAACACCCACCAAAAGCAGCAAACTTTCAGTGAATAGGTGAATTCTAACCAAGCCTTCTCTATCACCAAGCAAAAGCAATATTTTGAGAGAAAACTAAGAATGAGAATTTGAAAGAGATCTTTTTTCTTTCTCTTGATATGTTAAAATGAAAAGAAGAAAGGGCTATTTATAGTGAAATTTAATGAAACGGTTACATGAAATTTAAAACAAACATAATGATGAGAGTTACAAACATTTTGAGGAGAGTTACAAACATAATGTTTTGTAGGTTACTAACATGGTGAGTTAAAAAAATTAAAACAAATAAAGCTATGTAACTGCCTTTAGAAGGCCAAAGGATAGTTCTGTTGAAGAGAAAAAAAATATTTAAAATGGGCTAAAAATTTCAATAGGCCCCAACCGATCTTGATATTTCGTGTCGCCCACATCATGCAGATGCACCCTAACCCATTTTGGTTTGATCGACACCCCCTTTGAGGGAGAGCTTTGGTTTAGTCAATTACTAACCAACATGTTGCTTTTAGCTTATAAACCCTTCCCATATACCATACTTTTAAGAATGTGGGATATGAGGTTTTAAGCATCATTTTTCCTCAACAATCATTTTCATGTAGTTTACTTTGAGCTTCAATTTCTCATTCATTACTCAACCATTTTGAGCATATTATATATAATTTTAAAGGTCTCATGGAGTAGAATATAGTAATAAAATTTATTAATTAAAAACTCCAATTTTACCCATAAATAATATGCCTCAAAGTTCCCTAGTAAACATTATTTTCCAACAATCCCTCACATGAATGAAATTGAAAGATCAACGAAATTCAATGACACGGAGTGGTGATAGAGTTTACGTTAGATATTTGCATAGGATAGGTAGGCATCAACCCTTAAACCTTCCCTTGTGAAAGCATATTTATTTTACTGACTAACCAGTAGACACGATGTCCTTGAACTGTTCTGCCTTCGGTGTAAACAATGATATACCTCACTCAAATACCTCTCTGGTAAGGTTTTTGATTCTCATGGGTATGTTCATTTGGCCGTAAACATCTTCTGGTTCTGCAAGAGTTTTAAAGAACTATGCCCCAATAGTCTATTGAAGCGGCCCTATTTCACTCTCACATAGATGACTTATGTTGTTCGATTCACCAAAACTTACAATGGTTATTAAAAGCATTTGGTTAACCTTTTCCACATTTTTAATCACTGTTATCATCATAGAAATGGACTTGGGATAATAACCCCCACAGTGACTTCACAGGTCTATGCAAGTAGGTTGTCCCTTTGAACCTAGTTCTTAGGATCTCCAGTCAACAAGATAGGGTTTTCCTTCACATAGCACCTTTTATTTTCATGGGCTTTAGTCTCATTCCCTTAGATGTTTTATAGACCTGATCTCGATTTAAGCCTTTTGTTAGCGGATTCGCAATGTTATCTTTTGATTTTACAAAATCAATAGAGATAACTCCGTTTGAGATCAATTGCCTAACGATATTATGTTGATGACGCATATGTCTCGACTTACCATTGCATTAACAAGACACCCCCCACATTTTCAAGCGGTTCTAGGACCCCCCCACATTTCAAAATGGTTGTCTTGTCTATTTCGTTATGAAGAACCTTATTTAAGAGGTAATTAGCTGATAGAATAGCTTCCCCCACATGTTCTGTAATAACTCAAAGCTTCCTAGCAATGAGTTAATCATTTCCTTTAGAGTCAGATTTATCCGTTCGGCTACTCCATTTGATTTAAGGAAAATATGGCAGTGTCATCAAATGATTCACCACAATCACTTGTCAACTTCTTGCTTATAAAGAAAAGCTTCTTTTTTGCTCTTAAACAAATACACGTAGCAATGCTTTGTGCTTTCATTAATAAAGGTAAAAAAGTATTTATTCTTTCTTCTCGTTTGAACAAATCTTAAGTCACAAGCATTGCTATGATCAAGTGATTCCGTGTTTCTTTAAATTGTTTGAAATGAAGACCTCGTTAATTTTTCTCAACACATGTTTCACATTTTATGAATATAATTAATATGAATTTACTCTAAGTTAATTAATCTTCATAAAGTATTTAATTAACAAGTACGAGCTTGCCATGTCATAAATTAAATGACTCAAGCATATAAATGGAAGAAGCAACATTTTTATTCATTGTCTTTACTTTTACAGAGAATACATATCCCCTTCCCACATAAAACCTATATTAGGCAGACAAGTTTATATCAGATAATTCTTTCGAAATATAGTCCACAACATTAGCTTCGTTAGTTCTAACTCTTTTTGGAAGCTTACAGTCAGATGACTTGTGTTCCATCTTATTACAATTGAAGCATTTCCCTTGGAATTTAGGCTACTTGGAAACACCTCTTTTTGGTCCCAGTTTAGACCCATTCACAGGTTGTTTTTGTTTCTTGAAGTCCTTCTTGACTTCTGCCACATTTGCCTTAGTTACATTAAGATTAGCTGCTTTGTTGAGCTTTTTGGATGCACTTCTATTGTCTTCTTCAATCCGAAGTTTGACAATTAAATCTTCCACTGTCATTTCCTTTCTTTTATGCTTCAAATAGTTGTTGAAGTAATTCCAAGCAAGGGGTAGCTTTTCGATAATGGCTACCACTTGAAAGAATTCACTTATAACTATCCCTTTAGCAAGAATGTCATGAATGATCAGTTGAAATTCCTGCACCTGATTCACAACAGCTTTAGAATCAATCATTACAAAATTTAAGAATTTGGCAACCAAAAATTTCTTAGCTCCAGCATCTTCAGTTTTGTATTTATGGTCCAATGACTCCCATAGTTTTTTAGTTGTCTTCTTCACTCTATACAGTCAAACCATTCAGAAAGTAATTACGGCATAGAAAATTAGAGTGCTTCCAATCTTTAATAACATTGAAGGCGGTAGCAGGATCTACCTCATCCTCTCTCATAGTAGGAGGATCATCCTTCAGAAATTTGGTCAAGTTTAATATTGTCAAATAAAATAGCATCTTTTGTTGCCATGTTTTGAAATTCTCTGCAGTGAATTTCACAGGTTTTTCATTATGGCTCATAGCCATCGGCAACGTTTGACTCTAGCTTTGAGCCTAAGCAGGGACAATAGCAATACCAGACTGATGACTGGTTGAATTCTTGGATGTTTCAGACATTTTTCCTATTTGAAATTCAGAAACAAAACTAATATTAGTAAATTTTTTAATCTTTTAAACATCAGGAATTTAGTTAGAAACTAAAAACCAGAAACAGAAACACAACTTTTTGTTAAATGACAGGAATTTGGTAAAATTAAAAACCCGAAACAAAAGTTCACACGGACTAATAAAAAACACAATAATGAACAGTGCACCAGGTAGGTTACTTTGAAAGAGAGGTGATGCACTAGGCACGCTTAAATGCCAAGTATTTCAAAAAACCAATCCTAGACATGCACTCCCAAATTGTTTTTCAATTATCAATACATACTTACCTTTGATTTGTAGATTTCTGTCTTAAGATTGTTAGACAAAAGGCAGTATATAAAAAAATTTAAATATAATTTAAATTTAATAATAAATTTAAAAACAAATAACAAGTATACTTTACGTAGTATTTGTACTTGTTATTTGTAGATGGATTGTAAATAAAAATCCGTTGAGGCCTGTATGAACAGTTTCCTTAAGACAAATTCGCCCTCCCTTAGGTGTTAAAGAACTTTGAACGTGTATCTCCCATGATACAATAACGAACACCCACCAAAAGCAGCACAACTTTTAGTGAATAGGCGAATTCTAACCAAGCCTCCTCTATCACTAAGCAAAAGCAATATTTTGAGAGAAAACTAAGAACATGAATTTGAAAGAGATCTTTCTTCTTTCTCTTGATATGTTAAAATGAAAAGATGAAAGAGCTATTTATAGTGATATTTCATGAAACGGTTACATGAAATTTAAAACAAACATAATAATGAGAGTTACAAAACTTATGAGGAGAGTTACAAACATAATGTTTTGTAAGTTACTAACATGGTGAGTTAAAAAAATTAAAACAAATAAAGCTATGTAACTAACTTTGGAACACCAAATGACAGTTCTGTTGAAGAGGAAAAATATTTAAATGGGCTAAAAATTTTAGTAAGCCCAATAAAGCTTGACCAGTTCGAACATTTCGCGTCACCCACGTTGTGCAAATACACAACTAACCCATTTTAGTATGATCAGCACCCCCTTGAGGGAGAGCTTTGGTTTAGTCATTTACTAACCAACATGTTGCTTTTAGCTTATAAACTCTTACCATATACCACACTTTTAACAATGTGGGATATGAGGTTTTAAGTACCATTTTTCCTCAACAATCATTTTCATGTAGCTTACTTTGAGCTTCAATTTCTCATTCATTACTCGACCATTTTGAGCATATTATATATCATTTTAAAGGTCTCATGGAGTAGAATATAATAATAAAATTTATTATTTAAGAACTCCAATTTTACCCTTAAATAATATGGCTCAAAGTTTCCTAATAAACATTATTTTCCAGCACTACCACCCATGGTTTTTATGAGCATACTGCTCATATTGGTATAATGTCATTTCAAGATATTCAAATTTAGTAAGAGTTTATACTTTTAAATAATTTTCTATTATGGACTCATGAACGAATCTCAGTTTTCTCATTTTATTGAAGAGAAAAACTAACTTGAAGGACTCAACTTACAAGACTATGCTTATATAGCATTTAGCTAAAGTTAACAGAATAACAATCCTTTAATTGCTTCTAACTGTTTTACATGATACAACAGCTAATAGTTTAACTAACTCCTAACTCCCATATACCTTAATATTCCCGCATCAATCTCTTCTTATGCATTTCTTTTTTATCCAAGTTGTAATGCTCAGACTTACTAACCACTTGTAAAGCATCCTGAACTTGAAAAAGAAAGGAGAAGACAACCGTTTTGTGAGAGCATCAACTATCTACTCCTGAGCTGGTACATGTCCAACAATAAGCATCCTTGCTGCCACCTTTTCTCGAACAAAATAGAGATCCAACTCTACATGCTTAAACTTAGAGTGCATAACTGAATTAGCTGAGACAACAATAGCTCCAAAATTGTCACACCACAATGTGGGTGGATTTGAGATAGGCACCTACAGCCAAGAAACCTCAGCAATGGCATGAGCAAGCCCTTTGCATTTTGCCTTAGCAGTAGACCTTGAAACTGTCTATTGCTTCTTTGTTCCCCATGAAACAGGATTGCCACCAAGAAAGTAAATCCTGTCAAAACGTTTTTTTTTCAAAAACTTCTAAATTTTATTTTAAAACTAAAAATGGAGTCCCCACCAATTTTTTTGTATTTGGTGTGATTGGATCACCATAAAATATTTAAGTTTATTTAAACAAAAGTTTTGGTCTTCGAAATCTAGAATAGGTTCGGGAGTTGGTTACGTGCGAGGAAGGATTAACACCCTCACACGCTCAAAATTGGTACCTAATCGATTATTTAATGTCTTGATTGTTGAAAATTTGAAAACTCGAGTAAAATTCAAAATACGATCCATAAATACACGAATGAGATGTTAGTTAAAAAATCAAATCTTTGCAAAGAAAGCTCATTTGTTTTGAATCAATTGAGAAAAATCATGCCCAGTAAGTTAGGACACAACATTTTCGAATCTCCAAAAATAAAAAACACTTATTGATTTTGAATAAGATATTCAGTTACTTAGGTTTAAAGAAAAATAAACCTAATAGTTAGGGCACAATTTATCGAGTTCCCTAAAATAAAAGAACATTGAACATTTGTCGATTTTAAATAGGATATTCAATTACTTAGGTTCAAAGAAAAATATACCCAATACGTTAGGACACAATTTCTAGAGTTCCCTAAAATAAAAGAACATTGCCTCGATTTTTTTTAAAACAATTTAAGGTGTTCAGTTATTTCAGTTCGAAGAGAAAAACCACACCTAATAAGGTAATCCCTAAAATAAAGGAACATTGCCTCGAATTTTGAGATAATTTATGTGTTTTTAAAAAAATGATATACAATTTATTTTGTTAAAAATACTTTACAAAGGATGGATAAAAATGTATTTAATTTACAAATAGAAAAATGGCAAAAATAATGGACAAATGCATAAACAACATAAAACGAATAAATAAATGCAAATCGAATGTAAAAACAAATAAAGTGATAAAAGGATTAAATTCTAAAAAAGGGATTAAATTAAAAAAGATATAAAACGATAAAAATAAAAATAAAACATAATAAAAAGTAGTTTTAAAAGAAACAAAAATAAAAGGGGTAATTTTTTAAAAAATAAAAAGATTTAATTTTTTTTTAAAAAGGCAAAATAAAAGGGCCAAATTTAAGAGGAATAAAATGATAAAGGGAATAAATTAAAACTAGAACAAAATTTTAAAGGGCTACATGGGTAATTTATCCAAACCCCGACACGTGTTAACCCCTCAAGGGTCACTGGTCAAAGGACCAAATAGAAAACGGAATAAAATCGCAAGGGCAAATTTAAAATAGATTTTAAAATGGACTAGAGGACAAAATTGTAATAAACTATAAAAGCGGAGAGACTAAGGGCATAAATAGCCCATTGAGCGAAAACACGTGGATCTAAAGCGGGCATGGATCGGGTCCAGGTATGGGGGCTTAGAACGATGTCATTTTAGGGCCACTGAATCAAGCCCTAAATGGCGTCGTATAGGGGCACTAAATAAGGCAAAATTTTTCCAAAAAAATATCATTTCAACCTTTGCTTAAAAAAAAGAAACTTTGAGCATTTTTTTTCTCTCAAAGCCTTTCCAAGGCCAACCCCCTGAGCCACCACTCTTCGCCACGGCCACCGGTCGTCGACGACGATGACTGCCGTCCTCGATGGCCAGATAAATCTAAACGCACCTCTTTCGCTCCGTTTTTGAAACCAAAACCAAATCTAGGTTGGATTTCTCAGATTTACCCCTAAAACCCTCGAGATATATAATATCTCTTAGTTTTTTGGGGGGTTTTGAAGGGAATACTTCTTTTTTTCTCTCCTCTTTAAAAAGGCCACGCACAAACAAAGGGTTGTTCATGGTGTCGCCATCTGAGGAGTGAACCACCCTACGGTGGTGGCACTGTTCAAGTACCATTTTAACCATTTTTTCTTTTTTTATTTATATTTTTATATATGTATATTTTCGAATGAAAATAAAAAATAAAAAATGATTGAAACACTGCCTCTGAAAATTTTCGATTGCTATTGCTTCTCCTTTTTTATTGATTGTCTCTGTAAAAAATTATAGAGGAGTTGTTGGGGTTTTTATAGCCCCTTAATATTACATACACTATTATTTATTATCTCTATCTTCTCTACTTTCTTTTGCAAGTATCGTGGTGATTAAAGAGAGGTCAACAGCGACGATGAGAGCTTCCAAACTTGTCATTTCGATGAATGAGGGAGCAGAATGGTTAGGCCTTGGGGCGTGGGTGTCTCGATTCGTGTGCTTGCTGAAATGGCACTGACGTGGCATAAGAGGGGGAGCGATGTCGAGACTCTAAACAAAATGAGGGTTTCACTTTGGCTTAAGTTTTTGGGCTCCATGGGCCTTTAGGTTTGAGTTGTATTGTTTGGGTTTGAATTGGACTTATTAGGTAATGTTTAGGTAATGTGTTAGGATGGGTAATTTGGGCCTTGTCCCATTTTGTAAAATAGACTATTAATCTAATGGACTTTTAAAATTTGTTTATTTATTTTGTTTTTTTTTTGTTTTGGTTTTGGTTTATTTTGTACATGGCTGATCAAAATTGGGCCTTTACAACTGCCCCTCTTACCTCATTGTCGTGTAACGGGAATGGAGCAATGACTAAAAGAGGATCAATTTTGTCTGGTCCTGTTGAACTTCAGCCTTTTCTTCGAATCATCGATCACTCTCCTACACTGGATTAGCTTCGCTACAACTTTAGGAAGATAAGATTTAACGTTATGATTTCATCTTGCACCAAGGTAACTTTGAAGAGATAAAATTGTTATTGTAGCTCGACTCAATTCCACTGTAACTTCAGGGACATTGAAATTCGCTATCGTAACCTTTGATTTGATCAACTAACACTTCAAGGATTTAGTGTTGTAGCTTTATTTTGCTCCACTGTAACTTCAGAGTGATAAAGATTCGTTTCTGTGAGATTGTAGCTTCAATCTGCCCTTTTGAATTTAGGGGTAAGAGATTGGAAGTAGCTTCAATCTGCCCCTCTTGATTAGGGGTAAAAGATTGGATGGTGGCTTTAATCTTTCCTTTTTGATTAGGATAAAAAATTGGATGGTGGCTTCAATCTGCCTCTCTTGACTTAAGGGTAGAAGATTGGATGGTGGCTTCAATCTACCTCTCTTGATTAAAGGTAAAAGATTGGATGGTGACTATAATCTGCCCTTTTTTATTAGGGGTAAAAGATTGGATGGTGGCTTCAATCTGCCACTCTTGATTAGGGGTAAAAGATTGGATGGTCTTCAATTTACCCTCTAGTTATGGTAAAATATTGGATGGTCTTCATTCTACCCTCTGGTTAGGGTAAAAGATTGGATGACTTTAATCTGCCCCATGGTTAGGGTAAAAGATTGGATGGTGTCTTCAATCTGCCCCATGGTTAGGGTAAAAGATTGGATTGCTTCAATCTTACCCATGGTTGGAGTAAAAGATTGGATGGAATGATGTAACTTCACTCCATTCTACTGCAACTTTAAGGAGATTGAGATCCGCTACTGTAATTTTAATTCGCTTCACTGCAACTTCAAGAAGATATGATTTGATGTTAAATCTTTATCTTTCTCTACTACAACTTTAGAGAGACAAAATTTTGCATCTGTAGATCCGACCTACTGCAACTTCGGAGGTATAGGATTTGAGGTAGTAACTTCACTCCATTCCACTGCAACTTAAAGGAGATTGAGATCCGCTACTTGTTTTACTCCGCTCTTTTATAATTTTAAGGCATAGGAGTTGATTTTAGTCCGCAACCTCCGCCTCTTCCAGTGCAACATGTTGTACGACCTATAGTACCACAAGTTGTGCCTCCACCTCCTCCCGCAGTAAAATCAAGACACCGTATTCTAACAGATAAGTTCAAACAATATGCAGCTAAAGAATTTCGGAGAAGTATCAAGGATGATCCGTCTTGAGCTGAATACTGGCTGAAAAATACCTTGAGGGTTTTGAATGAAATGGTATATCCTCCAAAAGACTATTTAAGGTGTGCTGCATCATTATTGAAAGATGAAGCTTATAGCTGGTGGACGATAATGCTTGTTGTAGTTCCTGAAAATGAGATTACTTGAGAATTCTTTCAGACTGAATTTAAAAAAAAATACATCAACAAAAGGTATTTAGACCGGAAGAAGAAAGAGTTTCTAGAATACAGCAAGGAAATAAGTCAGTTACTGAATATGAGTGGGAATTTATATATCTCAGCAAGTATGCTCAAGAGATCGTGCCAACCGATGAAGCTATGTGTATCCATTTTGAAGACGGGTTAAATAATGAAATCAATATGATGGTTGGTGGTTTAGAATTGCAACCATTTGT
Source organism: Gossypioides kirkii (assembly GCA_005610355.1). NCBI lineage: Eukaryota > Viridiplantae > Streptophyta > Magnoliopsida > Malvales > Malvaceae > Gossypioides > Gossypioides kirkii. The sequence continues at coordinate 10,139,075 of CP032245.1, forward strand.
TGTTTTGACAGATCGAGCTTAGAAAATGGATGAAATTTATAATCACAAGAGATAAAAAGAAAAAATATTCAAAGAATTTAGTAAGAAAGCTCCTTCAAAAACTTTCTATATGCCCCCACTAAAGAAATTCAAATAAAACAAGAATCGTGTAGCCACTTCATTCGGTTTTTAGAGTAAGAGCAGGTTGGAAAAGCTTGAGTCTAAATTCTAAAATCAGCCTGCAGACAGCGTGGGTAATGTCCGAAATGCACCGAATCCTACATGCAAACATTGTGGGAGATTTCATCTAGGAGAGTACCATTATAAGAAGGGAGCATGTTACAGGTGTGGAGCAACCGACCATTTGGTTAGAAATTGTTTGATAGCGCCCGAAGTAAGAGAGGACTAGAGTGTAAAACCTTCAATCACACCTTAAAAGGGGATACGTTCGGGATAGAGTAGTAATATGGGTGGTAACCGGGGAGACATTAAAGATGGTACGAACAAATCTGAGACCTGAGCACCTGCCAGAACTTATGCCATCTGAGCTAGAGAGGAGGCTACTACACCAGATGTTATGACTAGTATATACTATTTTTTTATGTAACTGTATGTGCTTTGATTGACCTAGGATCGACTCATTCATGTATTTGTATTGCTTTGGCAACTGATAAAAAAAATTTTGTCGAGTCAACTAAATTCGATGTACAAGTCACAAACCCGTTGAGTCATAGTGTTGTAGTTAATCTGGTGTGTCGTAAATGTCCACTGAAAGTTCAAGACTGTGAATTTCCAGTTGATCTGATGTTACTACCTTTTTATGAGTTCGATGTGATTTTAGGTATAGATTGGTTATCTGAGCATGATACAGTAGTTAACTATAAGCAGAAACGGATTGACTTAAGATGCCCGACTAGTGAAATAATTACAGTTAAGTCTGGTAAACTGAATAGTGATGTTAAAGTGATTTTAGCTATTTCTGCACAAAGAATGGTTAAAAAGGGCTACAAGGTATTCCTAGTTTACATACTTCATACTCGGGGGTCAACAACAGAATCAAATCAGGTACCAGTTGTTAGAGAATTTATAAATGTGTTTCCTGAGGAGTTACTGGGATTACCATTGATCAGAAATGTGGAATTTGGCATTGATTTGATACCTGGTACCACTTCGATATCAATTTCACCGTACAGAATGACACCGATTGAATTAAAAGAATTTAAGGCACAATTGCAAAAGTTAATGGATAGAGGTTTTATCCATCTGAGTGTATCTCCTTCGAGTGCTACAGTGTTGATTGTAAAGAAGAAAGATGGTTCGATGAGGATATGTATTGACTATCGGTAGTTGAACAAAGTTACAGTGAAGAAGAAGTATCCGTTGCCTCGTATTGATGAATTGTTTAATCAATTGAAAGGTGCAACCGTATTTTCTAAAATAGATCTCAGACCGGGCTACTATCAGATGCGAGTAAAAGACTGTGATGTACCGAAAACTACATTCAGGACTCGATACGGGTATTATGACTTTTTAGTAATACCGTTTGGGTTGACTAATGCACCGGCAACATTTATGGATCTAATGAACAGAGTCTTTCAGCCTCAGTTGGATAGATTTATAGTGATATTTATCGATGATATACTAATCTGCTCTAAGAAGGATGATGATCATAAACAACATTTGAAAGAAGTATTGTAGATTCTACAAGAAAAATAGTGGTATGCAAAATTCAGTAAGTGTGAGTTCTGGCTTAGAGAAGTTGGATTTTTGGGGCATGTTGTATCTTCAAAAGATATTCGGGTTGATCCGAGTAAAGTTTCTGCTATTCTCAACTAGAAAGGTTCAAAAAATGTTTTTGAGGTGCGCAATTTTCTAGGATTGACGGGCTATTACCATCGATTTGTTAAAGGTTTTTCTATCATAGCTTTGCCAATGTCAAAGTTACTTCAAAAGAATGTTAAGTTTGTCTGGTCCAAAAAATGTCAGCAAATTTTGATCAGTTGATGAAAATGTTAGCAGAAGCTCCAATGTTGACACAACTTGAGACAGAAAAAGAATTTTTCGTTTATAGTGATGCGTCATTGAATAGATTAGAATGTGTACTGATGAAAGTTGGGAAAGTGATAGCATACGCCTCCCGGCAGTTGAAGCCGCATGAGAGAAATTATCCGACACACGATTTGGAGCTAGCTACCATTGTTTTTGCATTGAAGATTTGACGACACTATCTTTATGGTGAGAGATGTCTTATATTTACATATCACAAAAGCTTGAAGTATTTGATGACTCAAAAATAACTGAACTTGAGACAACGTTGGTGTTTGGAACTACTAAAAGATTATAATTTAGAGATTGATTACCATCCGGGAAAGGCTAATGTTGTTACCGATGTCATTAGCTGGAAATCATTGTTTGCTTTGAGAGCGATGAATGCACATTTGTTGCTAGAGGGCGACGGATCAGTTGTAGCTGAACTCAAGATAAGACCATTATTTCTATAGCGGATTTATGAATTACAGAAAAATTATCCAAAACTTGTAGCCAAGAAAGAACAGATTCAAAACAATCTCTCTATTGGACTCACTGTTGATGGTGAAGGTATGATGTACTTTCGAGACAGAGTATATGTCCCTAATGATCCAGATTTGAGGTGAGATATTTTGTCAGAGGATCATAGTAGCACTTACTCCATCCATTCGGGAAGCGTGAAAATATATAATGACTTGAAGAAAATGTATTGGTGGCCAGGTATAAAACGTGAGATTTATGAGTTTGTGACTAAATGTTTGGTGTGTCAGCGAGTAAAAGTTGAGCATCAAGTATCGTCTAAGTTACGACAGCCTATTTCCATTCCTGAATGGAAGTGGGAACGAGTTACTATGGATTTTGTTATAGGATTACCGGTGACACCGAGGAAGAAAGATTCGATCTGGGTTATAGTTAATATATTGACTAAGTCAACTCACTTATCACTATTCATTTGGATTATTCACTTGAGAAGCTGGCTGAGTTATATGTAAATGAGATTGTACGACTGCACGGGGTGTCGGTATCTATTATCTCTGATAGGGATCCACGTTTTACCTCGATATATTAGGGTAAGTTGCATGAAACCTTGGGAACCAGGTTGAATATTAGCATCGCATATTATCCATAGATAGATGGTCAGTTCGAGCGGGTAATATAGATTCTGGAAGATATGTTACGATGTTGTATACTTGAGTTCTATGGTAGTTGGGAGAAATACTTATCGTTGGTACTTTTTGCTTACAATAACAGTTATCAGTCTAATATTAAAATGGCATCGGTCGAGGCACTATATGGTAGAAAATGCAAAACACTCTTATATTGGTCAGAGTTGAGTGAGCCGGAGCTGGTTGGGACTGACTTGATACATGAGACAGATGATAAAGTTCGTGTAATCTGTGATTGTTTAAAAGCAGAGTCTGACCAGCAAATGTCATACGTAGATCTTAAGAGAAAAGATATAGAGTTCGCCGTTAGGGATCAAGTTTTTCTGAGAATTTCACCTTGGAAGAAGGTGTTACGATTTGGTAGAAAAGGAAAGTTGAGTCCCTGATTTATTAGGCCATATAAGATTCTCGAGAGAGTTGGTCCTGTAGCCTATAAGGTGGCTTTAAACTTGAGAAGATTTATAATGTATTTCATGTTTTGATGCTGAGACGGTATAGATCAGATCCTTCTCATGTGATTACTCCCTTTGAGGTTGAGACACATTCGAATTTATCGTATTCGAAAGAACCGGTTGAGATTCTAGCTCGTGAAGTGAAAGAATTGTGAAACAAGATAGTACCATTGGTAAAAGTTTTATGGAATCGACATGGGTTGGAAGAGGCCACATGGAAAACAGAAGGTTTAATGAGATCACAATACCTAAATCTGTTCACTGGTAAGAAATTTCGGGAAGAAATTTACCTAAGGGGGAGAGTTGTAACAGCTTAATTTTTAGTGGAGTCGAAAGCTGTGATTTCGGGATCAAAACTCTGACGAGTCGAGTCGTGAAATTTATTATTTTAATATTTATGATGTTATTAGTATCATATTAAATTTTGGTTAGGAAATTTTACCATTTGGATAGTTAATTAGTGAAAAGGATTAAATTGTAAAAGACGTAAAAGTTGAAGTTTTTTAATTAAGGTCACTATAAACTAATTGAAAGAAATTTCCATGCACTTAACTGGTAATTATGCTCTTGGGAGTATAGATGGATGGTTTAACATTCAAAAATAGTGAAATATGAAGGAATCACTTAAAGGTAAAATTGTAAATAGAAAAATGATAATTATAAACAAAATCTAAACTAATTTCATCATCTTCTTGATTGAAAAAGAAAGAAGAAACCCTAATTGAGAGCTTCAACATTCGACCATACTTAATCCATCTTTAAGTAGGTGATTTTTTATCCGTTTTTAGTAATTTTTGTGTTTCTAAGTTCGTATTAGCTTAATCTAGCTAACCCAAGGACTAATTTGTGATTTTGTCAAAAACTAAATGTTTTTCCATTGATGAATGGACTTGTTATTGATATTTTATGAAAGTCTTGGAAGCTTTGTTGTTAGATTAGTTGGTTTTGTAAAGTGATTTTTGATGATTTTAGGGTTTGAGGATTAAATTGCTAAAATGGTAAAATACATGTACTTGGTGTGAAATAAATTGAATGTTTGAGTTGTGAATGTATCTAAGAGTGTTCGGCTGAAGTGGGTTGAACTTAGAAATGGTTATTTTGCTTGTTTGAGGTTTAAAGATTAAATTGATTAAAAATGAAAATGTGGGGGTAATTTTGTAAATTTTTAAAAAAAAACATAAATGCAATAAATTGTTCAAATTTAATGATTTAATAGAGAAATTTAATGATTTATTGATTTAGATCATGATAGGGCTGTAGATTGTGAAAAAGGAAAAATTACAAAATAGTCCCTATAGTTTAACCATAATTGTAATCTCATCTGGTAAGTTTGTGCAATCATAATTCTATTAATAAATTATAATCTCTATTGTTGTTGTTATATTCTTGACGTGGAAAGCATTGTGGAAGACAATGAAGATATTTTGTTTGGCTCGAAAGAGCGATATTCAGTCTGGCTAGTAAGAGCGATATTCTGAATTTTGGCTTATGAGAGCGATATTTTGTCTAGCTTGAAGAGCGTTATTTTGCCTGGCTCGTAAGAGTGAAAATCTATATGGGCTCATGAGAGCTAAACTCTGTCTTGGCTCCTTAAGTTGGATTTTTTAGAAGACTCGAAGAGACCAACTTGATGCAATGTTACGGGATAGTGGAGTTGTTTAATTACTCTTTTTGTAACCAAATATAATATTTTGTAAAGTAACTGTTCTACGAACTTACTAAGCTATGTAAGATTACTTGTGTTTAAATTTATTGTTTTGTAAATTTAATATACTGTGGAAAATCAAATCCTCAAAGAAGAATCACACTATCTCGGGAGTTTGTTCTGTAGTCTACGTATCACTTGGCTTATATGGCATGTAGTAGGATTGTGAGCTTGAAATGTTTGATGTATAAGGATTTTAGAATAGTTTCAAACTGATATTTGGTTCAATTGTATTTTGTGGTTTTTGATGAACTTGTACCATCTTGTTCATAGAATTGTTTTGATTGTTCAAACAAAATGCATATGCCTTTGAAAATGTCTTGTTATGGTTAGGTTCAATACTTAGAAGAATTTTGCTGTATTTTGGAAATCCGCTTAATTGTTTCGGTAGTTCTCATGCATGTATCAGCAGAGTAGGAGAGAGGTTGGTTACTGACTTGCGTTGTATCAATAGTAAAATTTGAAGTAACAATAGACCTGAACCTAGAAGTATCGGTAGAAGTTGCAAGGTAAACTTATTAGGTCTCTAGAGTTTATTGTATTGGTAAAAGCATGAGTTGTTTTGGTAAAAGTCATACTTGTATCGATAAAACCTGCACAACTACCGGTAGGAAACTGCACCTATTTCAATTAACTCTTTGACTTGACTTCTACCGATACTTGTCCAATAGGTACCGATAGAAGTTCCTCTAATTTGAAAGATGTCATATCTGCCCTTAACACGTATATTATTAATTAAAATTTTATTTAATTTTCTGCATGTTATTTTTATGATATTAAAAATATGAGTTATTGAGAATTTACTTAACGAAATTTGATCTGAAAGGCCTCGTGACCCTAGCCGACAACGGTAATGGGTTTTTGGGTGTTACACAACTAGTGGTCCTATTTCAAGACCCTATATTATTTAGGAATCTCCCAAAGTGATATGCAAAAATCTTTTCACATTAATCCATTATCTGTTATTTTAATGCAACAACAATGCTTGAACAAAGTCATAAGATGGATAAATATGAATTTTATTGGAAACAAACCTCGAATGAAAAAAAATTGAAAAATAGCAAACATTGTTAAAAAATTGCCAAACATAAGGTGAGCAAAGAATGAAATTAGGTGCCCTAGATACCAAAGTATGAGCTTCGCTGAGTAAACTTGATGAAGACCATTCTAAGCCTAACATGTGTCCATGAAACCTAGAATACTCCGTCGACGCTCAAGATGTACAGTTTCTCCAACTTGTCACTTTTGAGACAGAAGACCATTTCGTGCTTCTCTTTGATTCAAATTTGAGTCGCCCTTTCAGGTTTTCAGCTCAAATCTCCTTAGGTTTCGAAACGCCCTTTTCGGGTTTTCATCTCGACCTCTCATTCTCTTTTCTTTTTCTTTTCTCTTTTTTGTGAAAATTTTGCATCGAATCTGAGTCCACGTGGTTGGGCAAGTTTTTGATATCCATCTTGGTTAGAATCAAAGCTCCTCCGAAAAAGGTTTTCTTTACCTTAATAGACCCTACCTAATTCGACATTCATTTTCCTAGGAAGTTTTTTTTTGTTGGAAGATCTTTTTCAAAACCCGATCTTTCTTGTGAAAATCTTTAGGGTGGACCTTTTTCTCTTGCATGATTCATTCTTAGTACATCAAACTATGTCGAATAGCTTTTAACCTCCTTTCTTCGATCAAGTGTAACTGATCATATCTAGATTGGCTCCATTCTGGCTCATCTAATTATAATTATGACAAAACTCGGAGAGAAAGAATCTCAACCTCAATAGGTAAAATCACTTCCATTCTGTATACTAGTGAGAACGGTGTAGCTCCAGTAGAAGTTTTGACCGAGGTTCTATAAGCAAAAAGAGCAAGTAGTATCTCGTGCCAGTTTTTCCAACAATCTTCTTAATGTTCTTCTTGACTGCCTCTACTACCCTATTCATTTTTTGAGCGATATGGTGTCCAATTTTGACGTTTGATCTTGAACTAACTGCAAACCTCTGATATCATGTCGTTATTCAAATTCAATGTGTTGTCAGATATGATCTTTTCTAGCATTCCATATTGAAATAAAATCTCTTTCTTCAAGAAAATGTTTAACTGTCGATTGGCATATGAAACAGCTTATAACCATTTGGTGAAGTAATGAATCGATGCCAAGCTTTTAGCGAAATTGACTCGATGATGTCCATGCCCTATATAAAAAAAGACCATGATATGAAGAGGTGAAGGAGATACATAGATTTTCAAGATGCCCTTTGCAGGTTTCCATCTCGACTTTTTTTCTACTTTTTTTTTCTTTGAGTTTCAAGATGCCTTTGCGGGTTTTTATCTCAACTCTTTTTTTAATAGCACGTCAAGCCTCATTTTTCGAAGTTTCTGTTGAAGTAGATTGCATCCTTCCTTTATGGAGAGCCTGTGTGTTACGACATTAGTACTTAACCTCGGCATGTCTTTATTGGACCATTCAAAGGTATCTTTGAATTCTCAAAGCAGCTCTATGGGATCTCGCGTTATTTCTGTGGAAATACTTGTTCTAACTTTTTACCTCTTCCTTTTTCGTTTCCCGAGCTCATGATTTCTATCGACTCCTTACGAGGCAAAATTTATTTCTCACATTATTCCATCATTCTTAATAAATCAGGAGGCAAGTTACAATCTTGGTCTTCTTCAAAGTCCAGAGATTTCTCTGGACACATATCTTGGTCAAAAGGAGGCTTTGAGTCAACAGTAGTGCCACTCATATCATTGATATCAAAAGACCTGTTAGAGGAACCAAAGGAGATCCAAAGAAACAAATGAATTTAAAAAGGATTGATTGTATGGTATGAGTATGAATAAATAGATCATTTTGTTAATTTGGACAATAACAAATGAATTTAAGAATGGTTAATTGTAAGGTATGAATAAAAATGTTTGTCAAATGAATTTAAAATATTTGTCAAATAAGACAGAAAATGCATTGTTCTCATTAAAATAAAAGATAATGGTTACATACCCTTTACAAAGGATCCTTATTGCTCTCGGGCTTAGAGCAATAGGTATGTTTTGAGTATTACTTTGAAGATGTCCCAAAAGCTATCGGGAGTTCCTTTACAGTCCAATTACTCAGAATGCTTTCAGGGGCATAAGGACGAATTCTCGATAGATTTCCATTTCCACTCCCTTCCTCGGATATAGCATTAATGCTCCCATATTCGACCACCTCATTTACCCCTTGGTCCGGATGATTAGTTAATAGATTCTCCTCTATGTTGAACCTTGTCAGGTCATCGAACCTCACGATGAGTCTTTCGACTAGCTTCTTAAAAGTAAGACAATTTTTGATCGAATGCCCTGTTATTCTCGCGTGATACTCACATTGGGCATTTGCGTCGTACCATTTTGGGAATGGGGTCGCATTGGTTTTAGATAGAATAGTGACACAACATGGGCATCGAATAGGTTCTGATACAACTCTTTATATGTGGTAGGGATAAAGGTAAAATGAGGTCTTTCATTATTTGGCCTAGGTTGTGCTATTACTATTGGTTTTAAGTAGCTTGTCCTATTGTACAGGCCAGTGTTGTTTATATTATTTTCTTTTTTCTTAGGGGTTACTTTATTGACCCCTTCCCCTGCATCAATCTTCCCTCTCCTAATAGCGTTTTCAATCATCTCTCTGGACATAACCATGTTAGAGAAACTCTTAGCAGCGCTCCCCAACATGTGGTTAATGAATGGAGCCTTCAGGGTATTGACAAACAACATGGTCATTTCTTTTTCTAGTAAAGGTGGTTATACTTGTGCTGCTAAATCCTTTCATCCCTGGATATATTGTCGAAAGCTTTCACTTGGCTTTTTCTCTGTATTCTGTAGATTCAGTCTATCAGGTGTCGTGTCAGCTACATGATTGTATTGCTTCATAAATGCTTGTGCTAAATCCCTCCACGAGCTAATTTTAGCATGACTCAGTTGGTTGTACCATTTCGTGACAGATCCAGCTAGACTGTCCTGAAAACAGTGGATTGATAACTGATCATTATTGACATGCCCAGTCATCTTTTTGCAGAACATGGTGATGTGGGCCTCGGGGCATCTAGTCTAGTTGTATTTTTCGAAATTGAGCATTTTGAACTTTTGTGGGAGCATTAGGTTCGAGATTAGGCTTAGCTCCTTAGCGTCGATCCCACAGAAGCTATCAGCACCTTCAATTTCTTTAACTTTTTCTTCCAACCATTTGCATTGATCCTCTAATTGTTTAGGGATCTCAAGCCTTACTTTTTTCGTCTCCTCCATCTCATCTAGTTCGTGGACGATGGGGTTGGCTACATTGTCTCCAAGATTTGAGCCATATTCCATTTGGTAATTTGCAAGCCCTGATATGCCACCAGAGTGTTGTTGTGCTCTTATCGTCACTGGTACCCCACGTGGGTATGTTTCCTGTGGTGCTTGGATGTGCACGGAAGTATAGCTTGGGAAGTATATGGGATCCTCACTTTCCTCCCCTGGACTTACTCCGTGACTCTTTCCTTTATCATCCCTTCTCTTAGCAACTGAGTCAGCTCGCTTATGATGCTCCTTTGGGACTCTATAATTTGATCTTTCATGTTTTACTACACCTTTGCCAATTAGTCATGCAGTTGTGCCTGTATTTGCTCTTGCATTTCCCTCAGACTCTGTTCTAACCTTTCAATTCGTTGGTCCATAGCTTTGCGAGTACCGTAGCGATGTGAGTTCTCAATGATTTCTAATATAACTGTTAAAATTTTAACTAATTTAAGGATATTTTCTTAAAATTGAATGCATGTAAAAAATGCAATGCTAATGAATGCATGTATGCATATGTAAGAAAGGCGTTGATTCTTAATTCAATTCCATTAGAACAACGTTACTAGATAACAGGTTTCTTTACATAAGGTAAATACATTTATGGTCGTCCCTTCATGCTCAAAGCCTTAATCTTCCAAGCTAATTTTTGCTCCAGTTCGACTCTAATTTCAGGCTCAAGGCATCAGTCTTGACTAGCTAAGGCCTTCAAGTGGTTAGCCACTTCTCGTACTTGGGTCAAACCTTGCCTGTTGCATGGTTTTCATCTTTGACCTACCCGTCTGACAGCTGTCGCCTTTTTCCTAGTCGCCTTTTCCTTGACCCCATACGCAGAGCCATATTATCATCCACTTTATGAAGTAACCCGTTTTCTTATGACCAATTCTCTATTAGGTAATCGAGTATAAATCAACACCTTTCCTTAGATGAAAATGTAATGCGAGAAGAAGAACAAAGACAAAATAAGGTAAGGTAGTATAATCAACACAGAAATAAAATCTAATAATAAAAATTGCACTTAAAAGCAAAAATCAAAGAATAAAAAAAACTCTCTCTCCTATATTTATTTGGATGACCTCTAAAGGTTTGTCGTTGCTCTACTTAGGGTAGGCTCTTAAGGTTAATTACATGCGGTTCAAGTTCAAAAGTAAGGGTACCTGAACTGGCAGATTCCTCGATCCTCACTCATTATAGGCTCATAAAAATCGAGTTCAGTTCAAGGGGATACATTTTCCATATGTTTGCACGAAAGTGAAGACTTCACGAAAACATAGGTACATATGTATTCCCGAAAGCGATCTACTATCCTGCTCGAATTTGAAGACCTCACAAAGAAGTAGTTTCTCACTTTCACTTAAAAGGGTGAAGTAAACCGATCATGCAATGCGTGAAAAACCCTCACCTTCGACTTAAAAATAAATCAATCAATAAATTAATTTAAATCGAACACGAATACAAAATGCAAGAAAGGATCGCAAATTAAATTTAAACCAAGTTCTCAATTTTCAAAAAAGACCAAAAACTGGAGTCACCACTAATCTTTTTTATTTGGTGTGATTGGATCACCATAAAATATTTAAGTTTATTTAAACAAAAGTTTTGGTCTTCAAAATTTAGAAAATAGATTCTGGAGTCGATTACGTGTGAGGAAAGATTAACACCCTCATACGCCCAAAATTGGTACCTAATCAATTATTTAATGTCTTGATTGTTGAAAATTTGAAAACTTGAATAAAATTTAAAATACAATCCATAAATACACGAATGAGATGTTAGTTAAAAAAATCGAATCTTTGCAAAGAAATCTCATTTGTTTTGAATCAATCGAGAAAAATCAAGTCCAGTAAGTTAGGGCACAACATTTTCAAATCTCCAAAAATAAAGAACACTTATCGATTGTAAATAAGATATTTAGTTACTTAGGTTCAAAGAAAAATCATACCCAGTACGTTAGGACACAATTTCTCGAGTTCCCTAAAATAAAAAATATATTGAACATTTGTCAATTTTAAATAGGATATTCAATTACTTAGGTTCAAAAAAAATCATACCCAATATGTTAGGGCTCAATTTTTTGAGTTCCCTAAAATAAAAGAACATTGCCTCGGTTTTTTTAAAACAATTTAAGGTGTTCAATTAATTCGGTTCGAAGAGAAAATCCACACCTAGTAAGTTAAGGCATGATTTTCTCAAATTCTCAAAGTAAGGAACATTGCCTCGAATTATAATATACAATTTATTTTTTAAAAAATACGTTACAAAGGATGGATAAAAATGCATTTAATTTACAAATAGACAAATGGAAAAAAAATAATGGACAAATGCATAAACAACATAAAATGAATAAATAAATGCAAATCGAATATAAAAACAAATAAAGTGATAAAAGGATTAATTCTAAAAGAGGGATTAAATTAAAAAAATATAAAAGGATAAAAAAACATAATAAAAGAGAAATTTTAAAAGAAACAAAAATAAAAGGGATAATTTTAAAAAAGAATAAAAAGATTTAATTTAAAAAAAAGCAAAGTAAAAAGGTTTAAAAAAATTTAAATAAAAAATTAAAGGATTTAAGTAAAAAAAGACAAAATAAAAGGGCCAAATTTAATAGGAATAAAATGATAAAGAGATTAAATTAAAACTAAAACAAAATTTTAAAGCAAAAAGATAAAAAGAAAACAGAACAAGCGGGGCCAAACCCGAATATATAAAAAGATAAAGCGTTAGATGGGCAATTTATCCAGACCTCGACACGTGTCAACCCCTCAAGGGTCACTGGTTAGAGGACCAAACTGAAAATGGAATAAAATTATAGGGGTAAATTTAAAATAGATTTAAAAAGGACTAGAGGATGAAATTTCAATATACTATAAAAGCAGAGGGACTAAGGGCATATATAGCCCATTGAGCGAAAACACACGAATCTAAAGTAGGCATGGATCGAGTCCGGGTATAGGAGCTTAAAACAACGTCGCTTTAGGGCCACTAAATAAGGCCCTAAATGACGTTGTGTAAGGGCACTATATAAGGCAAAGTATTTTCCAAAAAAAGATCATTTCAACCTTTACTTAAAAAAATGAAACTTTGAGCTTTTTTTTCTTTCAAAAACTTTCCAAGGCCAATCCTCTGAGCCACCACTCTCTGCCATGGCCACTGATCGTCGATGACGGTGACCACCATCCCCAAGGGTTGGAAAAAACCTAAAAGCACCTCTTTTGCTTTGTTTTTGAAACCAAAACCAAATCTAGGCTTGGATTTCTCAGATTTACCCCAAAATTCCTTGAGATATATAAAATCTCTTAAGTATTTTTAGGGTTTTCAAAGGGAATACTTCCTTTTTTTATTTTCTCCTCTTCGAGAGGGCCACGTACAAACATGAGGTCATTCATGAGGCCATCATTCGAAGAGTGAACCACCCTACTGTGGTCGCGCCGTTCAGGTACCTTTCTATTGATTGTCTATGTAAAAAATCATAGAGGAGTTGTTGGGGTTTTTATATCCCCTTAATATTACATATACTATTATTTCTTTTCTATCTTCTCTGCTTTCTTTTGCAGGTACCGTGGTGGCAAAAGGGAGGTCAATGGCGACGGTAGGAGTCTCCAAACTTGTTGTTTTGGTGAATGATAGAGTAGAATGGTTAGGCCTTGGGGCGTGGGTGCCTCGGTTCGTGTTCCTACTGACATGGCATAAGAGGAGGAGTGGTGCTGAGACCTTAAGCAAAAATAAGGTTTCACTTTGGCTTAAGTTTTTGGGCTCCATGAGCCTTTAGGTTTGGGTTGTATTTTTTGGGTTTGAATTGGGCTTGTAATTGGGTAGTGGGTCAAGATAGGTAATTTGGGCCTTGTCCCATTTTGTAAAATGAACTATTAATTTAATGGACTTTTAAAATTTATTTTTTTATTTTTTTGTTTTTGTTTTGGTTTATTTTGTAATGGGCCGATCAAAATTGGGCCTCTAAAAACCCTGTTATAGATCTCTTATCATCCAAGTCAACTCCCCAATTTGCATCAACATATCCTACCAAAGACATTTTGAATGTTGGTCTAAAAGAAAGACCAAAATCCAGGGTGGCCTGAAGATACCTCAGAATCCTTTTCACAGCTTTGAAGTGTTGATCCAAAGGCTTTTGCATGAATTGACATACCTTGTTCATTACAAATGTGATGTCTGGTCTAGTGATCAGTATGTACTAAAAAGGACCAACCACACTTCAATACTCAGTAATTCAATTATCCTAAATCTTTAAGGGAGAACTGAGAGTTGAGTTCATGAACAAATTGATCAACTCCAGTAAGATTACTACCAGTGACTATGATATCATCCACATATATCAAAATAAACAAGGTCTGCTGCCTTAATAAACATTGAGGCATCTAACTTGGATAACACAAACCCAGTGGCTTAGAGAAACTCCTTTAGCTTACGAAACCAAGCTCTAAGGGCCTGTTTAAGACCATAAGGGCCTTTTTGAGCTTACACACTAATGGTGTATTGCCATTAGCAGGTACTTCAAAACCTGAGGGTTGGGACATGTATATATCTTCTGCAAGATCTCCATTAAGGAAGGCATTGTTGATGTCAACCTGCCTTAGTTTCCAGCCATATGTAAGTGCCAAAGTTAGAATAACTCTAATAATTATAGGTTTGACCACAAGACTAAAGGTCTCCTGAGAATCAACACTAGCTTCTTGTAAATAGCCCTTCACAACCAGTCTCCCTTTGTATTTAACCACAGTGCCATCAACATGTCTCTTTAACTTAAAGATCCACTTGCAACCCACAACCCTTCTGTTGGAAGGTAAGGAACTAAATCCCATGTTTGATTCTTTAAAAGAGCTTCAAATTCCTCTTGACCAGCTCTAGTCCACTCTGGAATCAAAAAAGACTCCTCAATAGTCACTGGTTCATGCTCCAACAATGCAACGGAATATATTTTAGGTTTAAACACCCCACTTTTAGACCTAGTCTACATAGAGTGAACATTTGCAGTAGGAACAGTATGATGCAGACTCTGATCAACATTAGAAGAATTACCAACCACTTGTGTCACAGGAGAAACAACAATAGGAACTGATTGAACTCCAACTTCACAAGGCACATCAGAATTATTCAACTCCTCAGTAGGAACAGGATCCAAGATATATTTTGTAGTAGTATTAGTGAAGTCAGGTACTTGTTCAGGAACCTGATCATTGAAAACAAGAAAAGAAGCCACTGGTGACCAAGATTGTGAGGTATGCCAAGAACCATGCACATCACTCCTTGAACCTTCAGAGGATAAAATAGGAACCAAGGAAGACTGATGTTGCTGTGTTGCTGTAGAACTAGAAACCAAACCATCTGTAAAGGAAAAAGGAAACTTGGTTTCATCAAAGACAACATGTCTTGAAATGAACACCCTACTTGTAGAATCGAGACACTTGTAACCTTTATGCATAGAACTGTAACCAATAAAGGTACATTTAGCTGATCTGTACTAGAGTTTGTAATTATTGTAGGGCTTGAGGTAAGGAAAACAAGAGCAACCAAATATCCTCAAGTGTTGATAATTTGGTTGTTTATGAAACAACACTTCATAAGGAGATTTATCCTTCTGCACAGGAGGAGGTAACTTGTTTATGAGATTAACTACATTAACAAATGCATGAGTCCAAAAATGCAGAGGCATAGATCTTTGAGCCAACAAAGCAAGAATGTTTTTACTACATGTCAGTGTTTTCTCTCAACAAGGTCGTTTTACTCAAAAGTGTGTGGGCAAGAAACTTTGTGATGTACTCCCATAGATGCAAGAAGTGTTGATAAAGGCCTGTACTCTCCTCCCCAATCACTTTGGAATGTTTTAGTCTTGGAATTATATTGAACTTTAACTAACTTTTGAAACTCTTTGAATTTAGCAACAACTTCAGACTTATTCCGAATCAAATATAGCCAAGTAAATCTACTATAGGCATTAAGAAATGTCACATATTACAAGCATCCTTTTAATACAACACTAGTAGGTCCCCAGACATCAGATACTACTAGTTCAAAAGGAGCCAAATACACGGTTTTTGAATCTGAAAGGCAGCTTGTGAGACTTGCCAAGCTGACAAGCTGAACAAATAGACATACTCTTATTATGTTGAAAGGAAATATTACAATCTCGAAAAACTTTCTAAAGCACCCTCTAACAAGGATGTCCTAGTCTCCTATGCCATAGATCAGCATCAATAGTGGTAGACATCTCAGCATTATTTAGTGTTTGCTGAAAAGTAGAAAAGCTCTCCTCCTTGACACCATCATGTTGTTGTACAATAGTTACAAACTGATATAGCCCCTTATGAATGTGCCCCATTAGTAAAGTTTCCTTTATCTGTATGTCCTTCACAAAGTAATGGAAGGGATGAAACTCAAAAAAGACATTGTTATCCTTAACAAATTAAGCAACAGATAAAAGATTTTTTCACACACTGGGAACATAGAGTATATGTTTTAAATGCAAAACTCTTTTACCAGTCACAAGAGTTGACAAACCTACATGAGCAATAAGTAAGCTAACACCATTTCCCATAGTCAATCTACCAGTACCTGTATAGACTGCAGCATCAGACAAGTTTGAAACATCTCCAATTACAAGTTGTGTAGCTTCAGAATCGGGGTACCAAACATGTCCACCATTGGATCCTGCAAACAGCAAGTTTACTTTCCGACTTCAAAGGGAAAGAAGATTAAGCCTACCACCTAGACTTAGAACAACATGAAGGATCACAACACTGAGTGCCTCACAAGCTTGAGACATTTGTCTATCATCACAATATTGATGACAATTAGCACTCATCTTAAACCCTATATTTCTTGAAAAAGTCTCATTAAATCGATAGTAACACTTTTGAACCAAATGACCAATGCGACCACATAATTGACATTGTGGACGATTGTTAGTAGAAAAACCACATCTATAACAACCTCTTGGACCATGACCTCGATAAGAGCCTCTTGGTGCTCAAAAATTACCTCCTCTATGAAAACCAAAACTTGAGTCTTTGTACTGATCATTCTCATCTTCTATCGTCTAAACAAAATTAGCTTGCATAGAAAGATTGGCCAGAAAATCTCCTTGCCTTGACTCACAATCCATCAACAGTTCAGTAAGAAACTCCAAGGAAACATTAGTAGCAGAAGAAACCACTCTTACTGATTCATATTCAACTGGAAGACCAGCAAGAACAACACTAACCTGTTCTTGTTCAGAAACTTCATTCCCTGTAGCAGTCAACACATCACACATTTGCTTTTCCTTAGCCATGTAATCTTTAACAGAGAGTTGCCCTTTCTTTTGAGAGTAAAGCATGTGCTTGAGGCTAAACAACTTAATATTGGATCTTGTTGCAAAACACCTTACCGCTGCTAGCCAGATATCACTACTAGTAGTAGCCTTTGTTAGATGTACAAGAACTTCATCACACATGGTAGAAAGAAGCCAAGAAGTTAAAAATTATCTTGTTGTTTATGAAACAAAAATTCTGAATTATCTAAAGTAACACCATCATCACTTGTAACATGTTGAGGAACATCAAATGAAAGGCCCAAGACATACCTTTGAAGTCCATAACCTGTAACATGTTCAGCTTCATAGTATCATGTTCTGGAAACTGCTAAAGACGATTATTTACCCCACTAGCCAAGTTCAATGACGCAAGAACCCTTTCTCGTGCTCTTGTCTTTGTAAACCAATGATCATTCCCTGACACTACCTTTGGAACCACCATGACTAATCTCTAAAAAAAATTCACAAGAAAAGACTAGCTCAGATATCATGAACGAATCTCAGTTTTCTATTTTATTGAAGAGAAAAACTCAGCTTACAAGACTATGCTTATATAGCATTTAGCTAAAGTTAACAAACTAACAATCTTTAACTGCTACTAATAGTTTTACCTGATACAACAACTAAAAGTTTAACTAACTCCTAACTCCCATATACCTTAACAACTCATTTAGTTATTATAGTTTATGGATATTTTAAGATTACTTTCTACAAAAAAATGGTTTATTCACACTCTAATTTTGATAAGGTCTGATATCAATAAGGCTTAAGGAGGACTAGTAGGAAATAGGCATGTTTACATCACATTGCATGTAATTTCCATTATACACATTCATATTTTATCTATGTTATTTAGTTGTGTTAGTATACATGATCACTGGTGGATTTAAGTATGATATATGTAACAAACTCGCTTTGGTTCTATGTTAATATAATTAATGAATGAGATTGTCCGGAATACCTTTTCGTCAGGATAGTAAAATTTTGAGCTCATAAGGTTATATAATGACATGTAATGATAAGGTTATTAATATATATGTGTGGTCTTGGTGAGAGATTGTTTGATAATGTGGATATCACATATATAATAAGCATAATTACAAGCTATTATTTATATGTTTGCCCAAATTAAAAGTGATATAATTCGGTTAAGGTTTATTGAACTTTAGTTATTAAGGGCTAGTTTACCATTGAGGTTGAAAAATTATATGAAAAAAAAAGAGCTTTTAAAAACTGTTGTTAAAAAGTTTGATAATATTCTGTTGTCAAAAAGTACTTTTAAGAAAATAAAATGTCAATTTTAAATATGATGTTGTAAAATAGAAGATTTAATGGAGATAAAAAGGTAGCTCCATTATAAAACTGTAACGTCATCGGTTAGGGTCTCGGGTATTTTCGATC
Organism: Gossypioides kirkii; assembly: GCA_005610355.1. Classification (NCBI taxonomy): domain Eukaryota; kingdom Viridiplantae; phylum Streptophyta; class Magnoliopsida; order Malvales; family Malvaceae; genus Gossypioides; species Gossypioides kirkii. The sequence continues at coordinate 10,157,408 of CP032245.1, forward strand.
ATCTAGTGCAGATTATCTTTCAGTACTATTTCCTTTAATACACATTTTGGTACAATATTTCATTATGCACGACATAGTTCATTTTTAAATATTAACACAACTTAATAAGGGCAAAAATGTTATTTACACGATTTTTTGGGAGACTTCTATCGATATCTGTTGGACAACTATCGATAGTAGTCAAGTCAGTAAGTAATTTAGAAAATAGTACAGTTTTCTACCGATACTTGAAATACTTCTACCAATACAAATGTAACTTCTACCAAAACTAGTCATGCTTCTACCGATACTAAAAACTCTAGAGAGCTAAGAAGTCTTACCCTTCTTCTTCTACCGATACAAGTACCCAAACTACTGATACTACAATGAACAGAACTACCGATACAATGCAAGTCAGTAACCAACCTCTTTCCTACCTTGTACTTCTACCGATACATGCATAAGAACTACCGAAACAAGTAAGCAGTTTATCAAATTGCACAAAATTCTACTAAGTGTTGCAACCATTCACATCAAATACTTTTAAGAGACTTTTGCATTACATGGCATTCAACCAAAACATGTTTATAGAAATTACAATAGGGTGACATAAGATAAGTTTAACAAATACAAATACATTCAAGTGTCTTTAGGATTTCTAAGTTTTCTAACATTCCTTAAACATTAACATACGATTCCATAACCCTACTACATGCTACATAAGCCAAGTGATAACGAAGTCTACATGACAACTCTCAAGATAGTGTGATTCGTCTTGAGGGTCCGATCTTCAACAGCAAAAAGGGATAAACAAAACAAGGAATAGATACACAAGTAAGCTTACAAAGCTTAGTAAGTTCATAGAACAGTTAACTTATAAATTGGTATATTTAAATTCAGAAAGAGTAATTAAACAACTCCGTTATCTCGAATACTTTGTCAAGTTGATATCTTCAAGTCTCCCAAAATTTAGCTCTAACGAGCCCAGACAGAATATCGCTCATACGAGTCAGACAAAATATCGCTTTTACGAGCCAGACAGAATATTGCTCATTCGAGCCAAACAGAATATCGCTCTTACGAGCCAGACAAAATATTGCTCATATGAGCCAAATAGAATATTGCTCTTACGAGCCAGACAAAATTTCGCTCATGCAAGCCAGACAGAATATTGCTCATGTGAGCTAGACAGACATACGCTCTTAAGAGCTTGAATCACAATTATGTTCTTACAAGCCAGTATCAGAATTGCCTTTGTCTTCTTCTATCTCGTTTGTTCCATCAAGAATAACACAAAGACAAAAGAAATTAGAGAAATTAAGTAAAGTTGTGGTTTCACGAACTTACTGGATAAGATTGCAGTTGTGACTAACCTTCAAGGACTACTCTGTGATTTTCCCCTTTCCTCGTTCTGCAGCTTGCTCGTGATCTAAATCAACAAATCATTAAATCCCACATTAAATCATGATATTTCACTCATTTCTTGCATTTATGTCATTTTTGGAAAATTTACAAAATTACCCCTGCACTTTCATTTTCATTCAATTTAGTCCTTAGACCTCAGATTAGCAAAATAACCATTTCTAGACTCAACCAATGCTAGCTGAATATACTAGAACACATTCTAAACTCATACATATAATTTATTTCACATCAAGTACAAGTATTCTACCATTTTAGCAATTTAGTCCTCAAACCCTAAAATCATCAAAAATCACTTTACAAAACCAATCAATCTCATAACCAAGCTTCTAAAACTTTCATAAGCTAACAAGAATAAGCTCATTCATCAATGGCAAAACATTTAACTTTTGACAGAATCACAAATTAATCCTTGGGTTAGCTAGATTAAGCTAATACGGACTCGAAAACATAAAAATCACTAGAAACGGGTGAGAAATCACCTACCAATCAAAGAGTTTGCTATGGCCGAAAGTTTTTCTTATGTCTTTAGGGTTTCTAAGTGCTTTTGGTTGAAGAAGATGAATGAAATTCATCTAATTTGTAACACCCAAAAACCCAAAACCATCTCCGGACAAAGGTATCAAGGTTTATAAAACTTCTCGAGTCTTTTTTTTTACATGCAATTCAATCACAATTTATACAATTATATCTTGTAGCTCAGAATACTAACTACATTTAATTTTACACATTCATTTACAACCTTTCAATCAATCAATAATCAAATTCAATCACGCAAGAACTTAGGAATCATGTACAAATATTTTCCATCAGGGATCACATGGTCCTGTATCTCAAACACACAGTTCTCACCATTACCTAACCAAAAATACTTATCATTACATCGCAAAAGGAATCAATATTCATTTCAAAAATCATGACATCCATTTTTCATGTCTGTAACACCCAAGACCCAAAAACAGTTGCCAGTTAGGGTCCTGGTGTCTTTCTATTCATTTATCACTGTTCATCTTTTAATATCATGTCATAGATAATCATTTAAATATAATCATAACTCAACAAGGAAAAAAAGGTCATTTCCATGATTTTTGGATACTTCTACCGATATTTTTTGGACAAGTATCAGTAGTTGTTAAGTTAGTAAATAGTTCAAGAATAGTGCAGACTTCTACCGGTACTTGAGATAATACTACCGATACAAGTATAACTTCTACCACAACATGTTATGCTTCTACCGATACTGAAAACTCCAGAGAGCTAAGAAGTTTTACCCTACAAGTTTTACCGATACAAGTATTCAAACTACCGATACTACTATGAACAGAACTTCTGATACTTTGTATGTTACTACCGATACAATGTAAGTTAGTAACCAACCTCTCCCCTACTCTGTGCTTCTACCAAGACATGCAAGAATTCTATCGAAACAAGTATACAAAATTCGATTATTCACACAAGTTCTCAAGTTTATCAACCATCATTCAACACAAGATTCTTATTTAAATTCTCATCCTGCAAAATCTATACATGGCAATACTTGTTTCATCATATGACACAAAATACAACCAATCATCACAAGTATTCTTAAATTCACATATCAATTCATTACCAAACATATTTGCTTAATTACAACATCAAACAAGCAAGCAAGTTTAGTTCAACAAAGAACCCAACAATCCAAATTCAAGCATTTCAAGGGTAACATCATCCTAGTACATGTCATATAACCAAGTGATGTAAATACTATCGAATTAGCTCTCGAGATAGTGTGATTTCTTCGAGATTATTCGATCTTCAAACAGCAAACAATCTACAAAACAATAATAACATCTTTGGTAAGCTTCAAAACTTAGTAAGTTCGAAGAGTTTAAAGAGTTACCAGTCATATGCATAAAACAATTATATCTCAACCGAGCTAAGATGAACTATTGCTTCCTCAAGCCATATTTGGTGTTCCAACTTTTCTGTTACTAGTAATCGATGCTGCTCACACGAGCTATAGAGGACTCGCAACATATGCGGTACACCAACCATCGATACGGTGCTTGTCTGTACTATAAACTGTTCCCTAACGATGCTGCTCACACGAGCTGTTGAGAGTATGCATAAAGCCTAGTTCTAGCCATCGTAGGGCTTGTAATCCATTTAGGATCCATATCTCTTTCCCGAGTCACGATGCTTCTCACATGAGCTATCGAGGACTCGCAACATATGCGGTACCTCAGCCATCGCATCGGTTTCAAATCATCTGTTTAAAGCCTGATATCTTTTTCATTCATTTCTTTTTTCATCTTTCACAATTTCACGTACCATAACCTGTTCTATTGCAATCATAAAGCGTACAAATAATATACTATTTAAATGTAAATTTAATGTTACGAGTTTACCGGATGAAATTACAGTTAAAGGGAACTTCAGGGGCAAATTCGTAATTTTCCCTTTTACACAATCGAGACATGATCTTGATCTATTACAATAATTTCATTCAATTATTTAAATCAAAATAAATTTTTAATCATTTTATGCAAATAAACCTTTTTGGTATTTTTACAAAATTGCTCTTAACTTTTCACTTTTATTCAATTTAGTCCTATAGCTCAAAACTTGCAAATTAACCACTTTTCCTTAAAAAGAAGTTCAGCCGAATATTATAGCAATCCAATACTTCCCATATTTTTTTATTTAACAACAAGCCCTTACTTTTACTACTTCTATATTTTAGTCCTTTAACATGAAAATTACTAAAAATTACTTTACAAAATAGTCTCATTTAACAATCAAGCTTACTATTTTATCATTAAACTTCAAAAACACACTAAACTCATCAATGGAATAAACCAAAATGTTTAACAGTTTTACAAATTAGTACTCGGGTTAGTTAGATCAAGCTAAAACGAGTTCGAAAACATAAAAATTACCAAAAACGGGCAAGATTTACTCATCCTATCTAAGAACCCAAGTGACCGAGGCTTGCTTCTCCCCTTGGCAATGGAGTTTTGGCTCCTTGGAGAAGAAGATGATTAAATTTCATCTTTTAATTTTGGTTTAAAACATTTATTTACTTAATTTACCAATATATCCTTTGTTCACACTTTAATTTTAACCAAATTTTAGTCAAGATAGTCCACTCCAATGACAAATGGTTATATTACCATTTAAGGACCTTAACTTACTTTTCAATTGACATCTAATACCTTTAATTAAGAGAATTCAACTTTTGCACCTTCTTCAATTTAATCCTTTTTACTTAATTAACTACATAAACAATAAATTTTCGTAACCAAATTTTAATATGATGCAAATGACCTTGTAAATATTAAATAAATAATATTTACGGTCTGAAACATCAAAGTTGTGGCCTCGAAACCACCATTCCTGATTGTACTAAAAATAAACTAATTAGTAAATCCTCATTTAATTAGGATTCAATTGCAATTTACCCAAAATCTAAAGAGCTTCACATCATTTCTATTATTAGGCCATTTAAAGAGGGTCTAATTTCATAATTGGTCCTTCAATTATATTAAATTTTAATTAAACAAACTTGTTTTTAATTTAATCCTAAACTTATTAAGACTTAATGAACAAATAACCCAAAAGTTAGTGGATGGTAATCATATCCACCACCGCTTGGACTTTTTGACTATGGTGTACTTGCCACTTTGGTCCCTTTTATTTTTAATCAATAGCAATTAACTTTTACCTTTTTTATAATTTACTCCTTTTTCCTTAATTAAGTAATTAATCATCAAAATTATCCAACCGAACTTCAATTCACATATAATAAGACTCTGTAAATTTTTAATAAAAATATTTACGATCCTTAATTTTAAAAACGAGGTCTCGATACCTCATTTTCTAAAATCACTTAACTTTTGAACCAAACCACTTATATTAAATTTTAATTCAGTAATTAAAATTTTTTAATTCAAAATTCCATATAAAATTATTATTGAATTATTTAATTTAAACACTTATTATAAAATTTTCTCGTCGGGTTTGTGATCCCAAAATCATTGTTTCCGACACCACTGAAAAACAGAATGTTACATAATTTTTCTTTTACGTTAATTTAACTTACTTATTTTCAAATTACTAAAATGCCCTTTAAGGGTTTAACATTATTTTCACTAAATAATAGCCCATAACCATCCACTATGCCTTGTTAAGGTATATTTATCCATAAAGGACCTTTCTAAGTCCTCCCTTTACAAACCAACCTATTTAATCAATGATTTCACATCTTTGCCACTATTACAATTAAGTCCTTTTTACTTAATTAACTATCTAAATGATAAAATTTCGTAACCAAAATTTAATACGATGCTAACAACATCATAAATATTAAAACAATGAATTTACGACTCGACTCGTCGGAGTTGTGATTCCGAAATCACTGTTTTTGACACTATTGAAAATCAGGCCGTTACAAAAACACTTTTTCAAAAGCCAAAGCCAAAAGCTAAATATTTTGAATTTTTAGCTTGGATTAAAATTAAAGTTTAAAATTAAGGTTTGACTTGAAAATCTCTACCAATTTTTTTTTACTTGAAATCAAGATTTGGGTTGAAATGTGCTTTTCAAACTAATGGTAAACAAAGCGGAACTAAAATACAAGTTAAATTTGTGTAAATACTCTTGATGATGTGTTGATTAGAAATTAAAGTTAATGTGCAAAAGCTATATATTAAGATTATAGTCTCCCAATTATACACATGTAACTGTTCTGACATCCTATCTTTAAAAAAAAAGATTTACTTTGTGTTAATTTAAAAAATCAAAACTAAAAAACTAAAAAATTCCAATATATCAATGGATTTAAGTATAATTATGATAATTTGATATAATAGATTCTAATTTATTAAATTTTTTGAATTGGAACATGGTTAAATTAATAAATTTAAAATTATTTTAGGTACGGATTCAACTTTTGATGTTGGATTATATATATTTATATAAATCTTGTTTTTCCTACCACTAGAATATTAAATAACCTAGTATTTATTAAAATGATTGAACTTTGCAAACATGATTTGCCGGAAATTAAGAAAAGAAGAATAAAAAGTTTTCATTTTGATAATACTTAAGATTTTAGAAGTCGAAAACATAATGTGATGTGTAATGAGAATATTATAATTTGAAATGAAATTGAGTTGATGGGGAAGGATGATGTGGGAATAGGTAGCCGAAATTCCGGGCTTGAAAATAGGCTCCGCCCTCTCTCAATCATTAACTGCTCCGCTGACGTACGGCCTGGCGCTTTTATATCACTCACACCACTGCCTCTAACGCTAGCTTCTGTATAAATCGAATTTCATTCAATGGACTGCAATTTTACAAGTAGCCGCTCACCCTTTAAGCCATTTTTTTTCTTAGTAGATAAAAAGTTTCACACTCAAATTAGATAAAATCTCAAATGTATAATCTAACTAACACGATTATTTTTTATATTTTTATTTCCTCTAACTTTTTTTACCGAATATTCAAAAATTATTTTTTATCCACTTTTTACTTCATTCTCTCTTCTATTTATTTTTCCATCCACCTATACATATCATTAAAAAAGCTTAATTTTTACGGGTATAAAAAATTGCAGCTATAAATTTCATGTGATGGTTTGATCATCAAAAGTGTTTATTATTTCAAGTGTGACCTGAGTTCGAAACGAAAGGGAGCATAAATGTCTGTTTATTGGTTGCTATAATTGAACATCAAAATGGGATGATAGGTGAGGTAGTCGTTTTCAAAGTTGAAATAAGTTAAAAATAAAAACAAATGGATACATATATGTAGAGAGTAAAAGACACTAAAGCAGTCAATATTCTACAATTCTCAACTCTTTACCTAATACTCATTCCCATCCCCTTTCAAAATTTCAACCATTTCCCAATTAAAAGACAAAGGAAAAATGAAAGTTAGAATTTCAATTTCATAAGGCTCCTCCTGATTGTGTCATTCTGGTCTAATTTTTTCAGCAGTCCCTGTACTCTTTACATTTTTAAAATTTAGTCACTGCAATTATTTCTAAAAATTTAATTTTTCTACTAATTGATATTTAACAGAATTTAATTTTTTCAGAATTTGTATAAAATAAATGACTGTATTTGGGATTCAGTCATAACTTTAAACAATCCAATCAAACTGCTTAAATTAGCACTCATCAACATCAACCCAATGCTTTTCTGTAATCTTTTTAGCTGTTATTCAACACTTTTTTTTTCATTAAACAAAAGTGTGCTCCATTACCTAAAAGAAAAAAAAAAGTGTGTTGCTTTCAAGGATTTACCTAAAAACTCATGCTCTCCTTTTAGAAATGTAACTTTTACTGGTTATAAAGTAAGGATAAAAAGTATTTTGAAAATATTTTTAGAAATTACCCAATTTTAAAAAAAAAATTTGATGGAAAATTTCATAGTAAGTAAGTAAGATGAAATTTACATGATGCTCGTGAAATTTTATTAAAATAACAACAAAGAATTTACAACCGTATCTACAGACCCTTAAATCAAGTAAAACCAAAAAAAAAAAAAAAAAAAAGGGAAAAATCAATGTGCATTTCATTTTCTTACCTTGTCAAAACAGTCAATCATCGTGTGACGTAATAGCGAAAGAGAATTTTGAAATATAGGCGGGACCCACAAGTTACCCAACTACGACCGCAGACCAACCCGCGCTTGAGCTGTGTCCCACAACTGTCCTCAGATTAAAGGCTCCGATCTCCTACCGGACGCGAACCGCTTCATTCCACCTAGACTGACCGGTTCATTCTTCATGATTTCAGGCTCTATCGATATTGCGTCACGATCATCTGGTGGCAAACGAGACCTAATGTCCCTATTCCCTTGCGGCAACGGGGCTACTGGAAGCGCGTCTGATTCACTTGCTTTCCCACTGGACCTGAAAATAGCACGAAAACTTGAAAATAAACCGCTTCTTTTGCTCGTCGTTTTCTCTTTAACTGTTTCAACTCCGGTCGATTTTTGGCTGTTCTTTTTTAGCCGGCCATTCCGATCACGCTTCGATCTCACTCTTCCCATACAAGAAACCTTAGGCGAAGATGGTTCAACAACTGGCCGATCCGATTTAACTGAGCCGTGCCGTTTAGGAAACAATCTAGTGTTCCCAGGTTTCCTGTTCTTCGTTTCGACGAAGCAAGATTTCTGCGGTTTCGGTAAGCCGATGATGGAAGCTTTAGACTTTCTCAGAGAAAAGCGTTGAGAATTGGAGATGGAGTTAAGATTAGGGTTGAGGTTTGCAGAGTTGGGACCTGAGTTTCCTTTATGCGAATCTTTCCGTTCGTAAAAAGCGTTACGATCAAACCAATCGAACTCGGCGTCTTTGGATAACCAAAACGATTCTGGCGGGAAATCCGACGGGATTTCTTCTTCAATAGGTTTCTCCGCCGGGTGGAGGTGGTCGTCGGAATCACTTTCGCTGGTTGCTAAAGTCTCGCAAATGATTTTGTTGTCGCAAGAGCCACCGGCACAGGCGGAAACAAGGGTTTCTAAATTGCCCTGTGGCATTGTACGAACAAAGGAAAAAAAACACCACACGCGCACTTGAATGTAGAAAAGGGTAGAAGTTTGACAGAGAGGAAGGTCGAATTGAGAATATTTATATATAGAAAAAGCAAATTCCTTTTTTTTTTTGGAAAATTGAGAGAGAAATTGATATTTTGGGAGGGAGAGTTTCAACGTTGTTGACTAGCGTTTGCTTCCTTTCTTTATTTATTGTACATTATTTATTCTAAATAAATAATTTTTATACGTATATGTGTAATAAAATTTATGATAAAAATGAATAAAATGTTTTTCAATTTATTAAAATTCAAAACCTAAGCAGCTAAACATAAATGAAATCTTATAATTTAAAAAATGGGTTTTAGAATTCTTTTGAATTAATTTAGGAAATAGAATCCACAGAAATTCTTTGGTTGCGAAATGGAGATAGTAGTAACAATAGCATTAGTGAACCACTTCATGCATGACGTAAAGGTCTCGTTGGATTGATGAGAAAATAGGTAAATATGGACAAATTTTATTTTTCATAATCAAATAGAAAATATATCCACAATCGTCCAAAAAGTTGGATAGAAATTTTATTCTTCTAGATCCTTGGTCTACTCAACCAAATCACAATCCAACTTCTCTAAAAAAAAAAAAATTTAATACTGCACACCGTAAACGCGTGTGCAAGTAGAGAGATTCATGTTGAGAGTTGTAAGAGGGGTAATGGATACTCATGAGTAAGAAAGATGGTTAGGGAAGAGAGAGGAGATCCTAGTAACCTTCACCTTAGGGATTTTATAGATGGTGACATCGATTCATCATGAATCGTCATGTGTTTATCTTTCATTGATTTTATATTTTTTATAGTTGATTAGTCGATCTATTGATATCACTTTTTCTTAGGTGAGAGTTGTTTTATCAGGATAATATGGATATGTTGCCTTTTTCAGAAGTGTGGTCCTCATAATTTGTGCTTGCATTATTGTGAGTCTGCGAGGTGGAAGATCTCTAGGCCTTGATTGGCAAGATTTGATTATTGCGAATCTTTAGCTCGAAAGGTATTCTATAAGATCGATCAATTTACGAGGTGTAGGTATAACAAGTTAATTAATTTAGATGAATAATTAAAAAAAACTGATGATATTATAATAAAATTTTATAAAAGAAATGGTTGGGAAATCAAAATTTATAAAAATGTAAGCAAGTAGAAATGTAATATGAAAAAAGAAGTTACAGCAGGTAATATGATGTTGGGGTAGGAGGAAAGCCGGAGTTCATTAGGTACGAACCAGTTGGACAAAAGGAGAGACAACAACTTGATTCGAACAAATCTCCTCATCCACCTTTTCATTGCTATCATTCATTTTCTTTTTTTTTAATGATAAGAAAGGGTAAAACTCTAAAAACAGAAGAAAAAAATTCTGAAATAGCGGAGGCTTGATTCAATCAATCAGTTGAGTATTGGAAACAGACTATAGCGCTTACTCTTGGTAATTATATTGAAGCGCAAAATTGGTTAAATATTACGCAACGTTTCGAATAAGAATAATAATTCTATGTTTTTTATTATTATTATTTTTGTAGTTTTAAGATTCAAAATTTGAATTAAAAATGAGAAAAATAAAAAAATAATTCTATTCTTACTCTATTTAATATCCATCAAAATCCATTTATTTAATATTTAATTAAATAAATTACAATACCATTTAAATTATTAAATTTTATTTTCTGGTCAATTTGAATATTTAAATAGTAAAAAAATATTAATTTAATTGAAATTGTTAATTGTGTAATAGTTTTGTTTTGTTGGACCCATGGGTCAAATAAAATGGAGTATTTTTCTCTAAGAAAAACCAATCAAAGAATTTTCATTATATCATTTTTCAAATCATTCTATTTTGTTTGATATTTCGTAAGGATAAATAATAAACAGATATAACTTGCTTCTATTTCTATTAAAACTAAAATTAATAAAACCCTCTCAAATGATTAAATATCGATATTGGAGTATCCCATGGTAATGAATGCGCACGTGATTTGGGATAGAGTAATATTGTTTGTTTCGAATCCAGGTCACACTTGAGACGATGAACACTTAAGATGATGAACACCCTAACCATCAAGCCTACACATAGATTCACTATCATTCATTCTTTCTTCACTATTTAGGTTACATGGAGATACCTGATAATATTAAATATGATATGATTATATTACACTTACTAAGTTTTGTACTTAATTTCATTTGAGAAATTAAAAAATAATCATAAATATATTTATTTTTATCAATTTTATACTTAAACTTTCTAACCCAAGCTTTCAACTTTTAAAATAGAAACATTTCACATTTATTAATTATTTTATTTATGGTTAAAATTATCTAACTCAGTACATAATCGTTTTTTTTATATTTTAAAAAAGTTAATGTTAGAATTAACTAAACACCATTAAAAATAATGGAACATACAAATTTTAAAATATAATATAATAAAATTATATAAATAATTTAATATTCGTATAAAAATAGTTTTTCACTGACTAGTAAAATTTTAATTTTTAATTAATTTGGTAAATAATTTGACACAAAATCATATTATTAGTGATACATATTACTTATTGTGGATTTAAAAATTAAAATAAATAGAACATATAATAATCTTTTAATCAGTTTATAAAATTTAAAAATCATTATCAATGTAACAAAAGGAAATTCAATTAACTCTTTCACTTTTTTTTTCTTATGAAAAATCAAATGTTTATAATTTTTTTTCATATCATTATTGACTGAGCAATTGGGCTTTTCAAAGCCATATTCTTTAATTATGAATTTAATTTCCAATTTCAAGGACAAATTTCGAGGACTATTTCTTTGTACTTTGAAGAAAATATCATATTGTGAACAACAAGAGTAAATCTAAAGTATATATTTTTTAAGGTTTTCCCATTTTCTTTTGCCAAAAATTTATCAATCAAAGGGTTACAAATATTATATTTAGAAGAAACTGAATGAGAAAAGAAAATAGATTTTCAAGATAAACTTACTGGTATAAAGAATTGGCTCGAAAAATGACTCATTAATTGAGAGGAGTTTTTTTTTTCTTTTTTGGGTTTTACAAATTTATAGATGTAAAATGCCTCTATTTTAAAAGCCGAAAGCTTTGATTAGGAAGTTTGAAGATCAAATTGATAGAACTTACAAATGTGAATGGTTAAATTTATTGAATTATTTAGAATTAGAATCAAATTAATAGAATATATAAGTATTGAGAACTAAATGTGTTATTATACCAATTAAAAAAAGACTTTTCGTTATTAATTTAATAGTGGATGATCAAAACAGGAACGAATTTAAACGTTAGTGCCTAAATTAAAAATTTTAAAGTTGAATGACCAAAATAAAAACACGAGCATAATTGAGTGACTGTTTATATATGTTACCCTAAAATATAATAGTGATATTTAAAAAAACATGAATACGATGCAAATATAATATGAGTAATTTTGATGATTGTCAAATAAAAACAATAAGACAATAACATGACTAAAACTATTTAAAATATGAAATTGAATAAATATTTAAGTGAAGGATCATTCAGAGTCAAGATATGCTATTGATTTTATATAAAGTTGAAGGTGATACATACATATCACTCAACAAATAAGATTACTGATGAGACTTTAGAATTTAGGGTTTATAAAAATTTTAACGAGTAATCAACCAATTGAAGCAATCCATATTAACAATTCTACCAAAAAAAAAGCTACAAATATACTAAAATTATTAGTTTAAAAAAGTAATTACATAGAAATGTCCTGAGGTGCAAAAACACCTTTGTCTTATCAATTACAAAAAAAAAGTCTAAAATTGCCGTAATAGGAGATCGAATATCTGTAATTTTTTTTAATCAAAATTAATTTGACTAGACAATCCGTAACTTGATTTTCTTCTCTAAAAATGTAGCGTAAAGTTCACAAATCTTTTTGGAACAAAATATCCTATATTCTTCTAATCAAGACCGAATTCAAAATGATAAATAAGTTTTCTTGAATTGCTTTAACAACCTCCAAACTATCGGATAGAATCGCAATACTATCATGGCCTAGACGTAGGCTAAGCTTGAGGGCCATGGCTTTAAAAAACAGCAGCCAAAAATATCCGTGTATAAAGATTTTGAGAAAGGGGGGAAAGTTTGACGGATGTGGGTTCTAGAAGATGAAGAAAGGGATAACAGAGCAACGTGGCGGAATGAAGCAAGTACTTTTGACCACCCTATTTGAAGCAACAATCCTGAAAACAAGGGGAAATGTAGAGCAAAAAGGCATGTGATGTGTCGCTTCAACATTATCTGGAAACACAGACATCCAGCAATGTCATGGATCTCAGTTCCTTACATTAAGCATTTCAATGCCTGCATCAACATGATTCTGCGTTTACAATTTATTTTAACATGTATTATTTATACTAGTCGACACTTTTATTTATTATCTTTAATATATTAAGTGAAAGTATAGTAGATTTTTTTGGTGAAAGCCTGAACAACAAATATGATTTACGCGATTTGAATTCAAATTATACTTGAGACGATAAATACTTTTGATTATCAAGTCATCAGATAAGATTTTAAAAGTATAGTAAATTGCAACATGTGATTTTGTTATTGATATATGATACGAGGTGTGTTTCAAGTTTAATCAATAGGTGTCTCGCATGTCATTATTGTTGTAGTTTGTTTCTTTAAAAAAATCACATCCTTTCACATTATTGTTGAGTGTTTTTTTTTTTAATAATTTCTGAACCTTAAAGATGTTTTTCGTTACAACTCACATGTAATTAGTGTAAGCAAAAATAGATGATGGTAGAGCAGATTGCTTGGATTTGAGGATGAGCACCCATAACAAATGAATCAACTTTGAGTCAAAAGAGAATTTTTTAAAATGTTTAAATGTTATACCTACACACATAATTAAAATATATCCTAATTTCACCAGTTACCAACAAATGTTGGGTGTAATGGTAAAACACATTGTATTTTTAAAGAAAAAATAAAATTTGTAACTTGGAGATAATCATTGTTGAAAATAGGGACGAAGCTAGGAATTTGTTAGGGGGCAAAATAAAGTTTTAAAAGTTTGGGGGGCGCAAAAGTAAAAAATTGCTTTAAAAAGGCTTAAATTTAATATTTTATAACTAAAAGGGACTAAAACTGGTATTATACCAATTATCTAGCCTTGGCCACCTAGCTATGTCCTTGGTTGAGAAGGGTAGCAGAAGCAAATTTATAGGGGGTTGACAGGGCTACTCCTTAAAATTTCTTAATTTTTATTCTAATATTATATTAATGTCTAAAAATATGATAATTTGTGTTTGACCCCCTCAAAGTATTTTGAGGTTTTTTTAGCTTATAATTGTTTATACTAAATTTGGTAACATTTTCAATTTAATTAGATAAATTAATACAAAGTAGTATCTAAATATTTATTTGGTATGAAAATAATGTTAATTAATTGTTATATCTAAATATAAAGCAGTATTTAAATATTAATTTTGTCACACTCGGTTTCCTTTAAATCCGAAAATTAGGAACAATTGGGGCTTGAATTGAAAGAAGCTGTAAGTTGGCAACCTCTACTGAAAAGTCAAGAAAAGCTAAGTGACTAATTTGGATAATGGTTGAGATCCAATTCTGATTCGGTTGGATTAAAACCAGTCAATTCCTTAGTGGGAGACATGATGATTGTCAATGGATGAATTTTATATGGTTGAAGACCGTGTGAGAAAGGCTATAAATAGTTGGGAAATGACTTCCCAATGATAATTTTTCTCACTTTTGTTTCATTTTCTTCTCTTCTTCATCTTTTTCCTTGGTTGCTTCGAAGAAGATATAGATGTGGAAAGCTTTACATGGAGCGGTGATCATGAGGATTTAGTCGAAAAAGTAGAAAACCTAGGGAGTGGGTAAGGTTCTAAATCCTTCGGTGTGCCTAAGACTTAGAAAACAAAGTTAAGAGTTTTCAAAACCATTTTAGGGGTTTTGCATGTTCTTGGAAAACTAAGTTCTAAGTTGAATAGTTGGATTTAACTTATGAATTTTGGTTATAATGCTTAGTTGTCAAGAGAATGGAAGCTCTAGCGTTTGGAAAAATTAGTTTGAGAGGAAAGAGGCATCGGGTGAGTTTCTGTACTCCATCTCTGGAATGTTGTATGCATGGCATGTTATGTGTTGAGTACTGTGATGATGTAGGAACTCTGTTGATTGTGAATGCTAAGCATGCATAAGGTTGAGTAGGTTTATGTGTTAGAGTATGCCCAAAGACCAATCATGAGATAATTATAATTACATACTCGTTTTGCCTTGTTTGTTAATATATGGCATTGCCATTGTTATTTCAGTTTCATTTTTTATGTTTATAAATAAATTGATTAATAATAAAGTCCTGAGAATGATATGATTACTCTTAAAAAGTCTTTAGTCAAGTATTATTGTGGGCTTGGACAATGATAATGCATTGAGACTAATGTGTAGTTGATTGATGACAAAGTGTTGTCCTTGACATAGGTATGTCTAAAGCAATGCATGATGTGTAGAGCTATTTGCACAATCGGGTAAGAGATTGTTATTTTGTCAAAAAATAGAGAGAATTTATTCTTAAAATTTTAAATATATTTTTCCAGAATAACGATTTTACCAGTTTCTATTTAAGAAGAGAGCATTTTCGTTTTCACTCTAAAAGAAAACTTTGGTACAATTGGTTCGAGAATAGTGGAGAAGATCGTTTGGTTGAAAGCCATAAAACATCAAGGATCCACTTATTCAAAAACACATGTACGATTTCAGTCTAAGGTTTATTGGTATAAATATCACAAACTAGGTCAGTTTTCAAAATTTTAATTTTTCCGCTATGCAAAAAAAACATTTTCAAATCAGATTTTTTCTAACAAAATGTGTTTATCAAAATTATTCCTCTTGAGGGAAAAGCTATTACAAGTATAACCCCCAGAATTAGAGTCGTAGGGGAAACCTCATAAAAGAGACACGAATGGTGTTAATATATCATTCCATTGGATGTTGTAGGCCTGAATGGTCCTCTACGAACGGATAAGCTTCACCTTAAAAGCAAGGTATCACGATTAGGGCAGATTACAAGGTGGTAATCCAAACAACATTACAACCCGAGTGTAGGGTAAAAGTAGAAAGGATGAAACAAGGTTAAGATCACCAATACGATGTGGCTCTTTCTAGTAGGCCTTATGGGTGGAATATTAGTGTATCCGCCCGAGCTATGGCATTTACAAACTAGAGTAAAACTAAAAAGGATAGTCCAGATAGGAAGTTTGTAAGGAAAAGTGAGAATCCGCAAGTATGATGAAACATCTAGGAATGGTCACAACATGATAATTGATCATAAGCTTGACATGTAATAATTGTAAGTGACTGATTTGCCAAGAAGGAAATACGAAAGTCGTCAAGGAGTTTGTCATTCTGGATAAACCATTAACGTCAAAGTCAAACAGGGAGTAACACCTTTGTTCCTTTTTAGAGTAAAATCTCAATAAGATGGGGTTTAGTATAAGTGTTTATATATATACATACTGATAAGGAAACTCATTAAGTTCTTTGAACTTATAGGATTTTGCTCTATGTTTGCAGGGCCATTTAAGAAATCGAGGAGCTCGAGGAGGGACTAAGCCAGACTGTGTTAGATCAAGGATCATCGTTAGTAACGTGTCATGCACATAGGAAGGGGGAGTACCTTTAGAGACTTCACCACGGGGTCGAATATATTGTAGTTAAATAGTTACCTTAGAGTTTGAGATTGTAGATAGTAAACTTTTGTTTTGATTTAGTAAAGCCCGTCTTCAATTATTAAGTTTAAATTTTGTGATTAGTCTAATCCGGTCCATTTGTGGCACCCTATACCCGGATTCAACGATCAAGTCGAGTAAGGGTGTTACAAATTTGATTAAAAAAACTTAAATAATTGCCTACAAGCATCGAATAAACTAGCATATGTGAGTGACGAAAATCGATAACGACGACAAGCATAGGGGATGAAGTTAAAAATCAATAAATTGAGCATTTAACCTGTTTTGCATTTTTAAAAGTTAATGTGGGTGACCAAGACTAACTCGAATTTAAAAAGTCCTTGTTTAATGTAGGTCCATCCCATATAAGTTGGGTCTACTTTAAAATGTCTATTTTATATAAATATCTCGGTCCTTTTTATTAATATTGTTGTCTTCACAAATAATCACGAGCCTTAAACATGAATCATAAAACAAACAAGAAAGATGTCAAAATATATATCCCCAAACTCATGGGACTTCTCAATTTAGAATGTAATCAATTTGGTTGAAAAAACATCTAAACTTTGTCCTAACTTATTACATGGATAGCTCAATTTATAGGGTAAAAAGCTTAGTTGTAAAACATCTCAACTTTGTATTAACAAGGTTAGTTTGGAAAAACAATCACAAGATTTTTAAAAAAAAAATTATTAATACATTTATTTATTTGATTAAAATATTCATGTTTATAAGAAATTGTTTTTTTTTTCTTATTGAAAATTTTATGTATTTGTTAATAGTCAAGGTATTATATATAAATTTAACATGTTTATTATGCATACTTTTAAAGTAAGTTTATGTGGCCTATATGCTTTAAGCTGGTGATTTTATTACCTCTAATTGCAGGTGATTACATAATTATTGTTATGCATTATATTGACATCTTTCCATTAAATTTTGCAGGTCGTATTTTCATATATCCATCAATCGAGGCCCTTCCTCTTCATGAATCCTATAAAGCTCTTATTAAAAGAGAGAAAGAAACCTCGACCACAAGGATAAACTTTACCATTGTTGGGAGTTTGATTGTCTGATTGGCAAATAACACTTCAAAATTTTCTCTCGACAAATTTAAAATAATATTATTCAAAATGTTTAACACGATTAAAATATGTTAACTATTTTTATAATTAAAACATCACAACAATGAAAATTTTCAAATTTCACACCATAATTAAAATACGAATGGAAATAATAATTAAATACAAAACTTTTTTTTATAAAATTTAGTTATTAATTGAATGAAAATATTTAAAAGTTGAATGTTAATGCATTTATTTTATAGTGGTAATTTTATATTATTAGCATACTAGTAAAAGTATAACTCTAAAATAATAAATATATTTTTTTTGGATAATTTCATTATAGATTAGGATTATATCTGTTCTTTTGGGATAATGTTTAGAACTACCCATAGTTTCTCCCAACTTATCAATAGGAGGATAATGTGTTTCAGCGCATTGAAACCCACATTCTCTTGCATTGACAACGATACTCATATTAATTGAGCTAAGATTCAATCGACCTAAAATGAATAATTAAAATCGCGAAAAAAATGGTCAAATTAGATAAATAACTACTGCATATTAAAATTATTGAATAAAAATAATATTTTTGTTGTTGTTCAAATTAACCTAATGCTTTTGACTTATATTCAATCCCTTAACCACAAATTTAAGTTATCAAAAAGTCCAATGATGAATGAAATATAAGAGGTTACTTTATATCAGGTACGACCATTATGTGTATTATACTTCATATATATTTTTTATCATTATGTAAATTTAAAATAATATGATAATGCATACACATCGTGTACACACAGATACTCGAATTCGGATCTTCTAAAATAAATTTTTTTAATTGAAACCGCTCGTTAAATTCAAAAAAAAATCATTTTTAAAATGAGTGCCCTGTGGATGAATTTCATTTGGCTAAAAATAAAAATAAAAAAGGTTTTTGTTGAGTAAAGCGTTACGTTTGAGTTGAACTTCAAAAACAAATAAATTTAATTGTGATGATGAAATGAAAGACTTTTGTTGCAAAAATAGCAGAAGCATTTGGTCAACTTTTCCCATTAATGATGCTCTACCAGTTGGACTTATGACTTTAGGTAAATTAATTCATTTCAAATATCACCATCAAATAATCAATGGATTGATAAATTAGGTGTAGTGTGAATTACCACATCTACAAATTTCTGTGCAAACCAGGTCAATTTTATACTATGAGTATTCTCAGAGCTTACAATTCTTACTTTATTTTTATAGTTTACAGAGCAGTTCACAATTCGCACTTTTTATTTGTTGCTATTTATTGGTATAATTGGCTTGTTAAAACAGTTATCTACTTAGTTGTTTCTGTTATGAATACATGACTGTGTTGTATATATAATTTGGTAAAATAGTTTTCTTGTTTACAAGCTTACAATTTTTGGTTGAATTTCATTTTAAAAATATATATAAATTTATATTATTTTCGTATTTAAAAGTTGAAAGAGTATGGATAGTTTAAACGTTAACTCTGTGATTCATATACTACAGCAAAACCCAAACCACTCTCAAACATTATTATTTCACCTTTTGTAATATTCTGTTTGTTTTTCTTAGTATATATACCAAATAAATATACAAAAATCAGATATAGACATATTACATACGTATTACAAATATATTGAAAGAATTTAACGAGTGGCTCCAGTGAAAAAGAGAATGATGTTCATTTTAGGAGACCTGGGTTTGAGCACCTGTGTGTGCGTTATCAAAAGGTTTAAGAAAATATGAACAAATACTACCATGTAATCACACCAGTATATTAAAAAAATAAATATATAACTTTATAATATTAAATAAAAATTATTAGTAAAAACAATGAAATAAGCCATGATGTAAACATGTAGTGGTTATGGATGAAACTAATGTTGTATCAATTAAATTAGATCGATTAAGTTGGAAATTGATCGAAATATCAATTTAAAGAATGATTTTGAAGCAATTAATTAAAAATTAATACGGGCTAATTGAATCGATTAAGAACTCAATTGAACTAACAATCAAATTTTTAAATTTTTAACATTTTTAATCGTACAGACAATAAATGATTATATAATTATTTGGAATTTTATAAATTCAATTATTTTGTTCTTAATTTCTAAAGTAGGACTTGATGGTTACAAAAGTTGAGGCATAAGAATACAAAGATTTTGATTACATCAATAAAACATTATTAAATAATAAAGCAGTGTGAATCTAAAAATGGTCAAAGCCGAAAATTCAAATAAAGAAATAATAAAATAAAACAAAAGCTTCTTTGTTATGCAATGGGCTCCGCCACCCAAAACAAATTAAGCCGCCACCATAAAACCCTAATCTTCTACATAATTTACTTTACATTTATATATTATTGAATAATTAAATAATTACCAAACTAAAAAAAATGTTATCTAGATCATTCGCAATGTAAACTCACATATCCCCACATTTTTTAAAATTGTACAGAGAGTGTGACTGGGGTGGAGAGATAGAACTTCGTGGTACGGATTATGGTAGTAAAATTCGTATAGAGTTATATATTTTTTATTTGATATTAATTAAAATAGAGTTTTTCAATCTTTAAATAGATGTAGTCAAAACCTCTATTGTATTATTCGATTTTCAACATTAGTGAACTTCTCCTCTGCCCTTAGTGCTTTTCAAAAGGGTTTTTCAAGTAAATTCTGTGTGCTCTATTTTTCTATTCTTTTTACTTTGCAATCGTTTTATTCAGGGGCGAAACCAAAAATATTTTTTAGGGATATCAAAATTATATTTTAATTTTTAATAGTCTATATTTTTATAATTTTAAAAGATTAAATCAAAATTTTATAATTTTAAGGAGACAAAATATAATTTTACCTTTACTAATTTAAAATGTTAAAAAAAATTAAAAGGCCTAAATAACAATTTTCCATTTTAGGGGGGCCAGAACCCTTACCAGCCCCCTAGATTTGCCTCTGGTTTTATTGTCATTATTGACGTTAGTTTTAACAATAACAGTCAAAATTATAGTAATTATGATTTTTTTTTATGTTTTATTTTAACATTCTATAACATCTTTTCACTTATAATAACAATATCCATAGTTATGAAATATTTTTTTTTATTAATTTAGTTTTTTATAACAATATATAGTCTAAAAATCTAAGTAAAATTATAGCTATTTCATATAAGCAATCCTATTAATTATAATTTATTAAATAAAAATGATCTTAATTAAAATAAAATTTCAATAAAATATTTAAATTTCATATAAAAAATATGTTAATCATATTTTATGAGTAGAATTAAAGATATCAATTCGATCCACTATTAAGTTCCCTAATTAAATATTTTACTATGAATTTGGAACATTATAAATTTATAACTTGAATTTAATAACTCGTGATAAATTAATCAATTTAATTTAATAACTCATATTGATTAATTAAAAATTTTAGATTTATGAACTTTATAATTAATCATGTGAAAGAATGTAAAATAAAATATACATAAAAGCAATAATGCATGACATGTTATACACCATTTAATTTTGTTGATTTTATTCTCACTTTCTTTATTTAATAAAAATTAATTATATGAAATCAAGGATAGATTTACAACAATTATCTCTCTATAACAGTATGTTAATAAAATCAACACAATTAAATGGTGTATAATAGTTATATATCTATATAAGATAAAATCTTAATAAACAAAATGTGAATATTATAGAAAATGTTGACTTATATATGAAGAAACATGAAAACTTTGGAAAGAAAACAACAAGTATCAAAATTGAATAACATCATATTTAATAAAATCTATAAGTTAAGTTATTGCTGAACAAGATGTTATTTTAATGAATATTTCGAAATTTAATCTTAAAAATTTTGGATAATTTATGAATATAAAAAATTTCCCATGTTGAAAGTAGGGGTGTTCAAATTTTGATTAAAATCGAATTGATTTAATTCAATCAATCAGTCGGTTAATCGATCTAATTCAGTCGGAGGTCGGTTAATATTTTTTGAAAGTTCGATTATCTGTTAATTAAATTCAAAATCGGATAATTAATCGAATTAACCAAACTTAATAATTAATAATACAAATTATATGTAGTTTTAATTCGGTTAAATGAACATTATCAAATTTTTTTTATCGAAATATTTCAATTTGGTTGACTTCTTTTGAAAAATTTTGGCTTGATTAACTGTTAAACATTAAAAACTCAATTAATTTAATTAATATTAATTCGATTCGATTAACCATTTGAACACTCTAAATAAAAAACAATTATAAAGTGAGGAGTGCATGGATTTGAGAATGATTTCCAAATTCCCAATACCAATATTCATTTCATCAAAAAGGAGGGGGAAAGTGACATAACATAAGTTCGAAATAGCCAAAGTCTTACGTTAATATAAAAGAATCGAATGAATAAGTTATTGTATAGATTTAGGTTAAAATGTATCATAAGTTTTTGTATTTTTAAAAATAAAGAATTTAGTTCTTATACTTTTATTTTATAGAATTTAGTTTTTTTTATTTTTTAGATTTTAAAATTCAAATTTAATAGTTAACATTATTAATTTTTTTGTTAAATTCAAGTTAATTACGAAGTCATTTTTTAAATTATATGGCTACCAAATGAGTATTTTTTTATTTAAAAAATATCACATCAATGAATTTAATAAAAAAAATTAATAATATTAACAGTTAGACCTAAATTTTAAAATCTAAAAAAGTAAAGGACTAAATTTCATAAAATATAAATACAAAGTGTAAATTCCTAATTTTTAAAAAATACTGGAACTTATAATATACTTTAAACATAAAACTATTAATTAATTTAAAAGAAGGGTTGGTTTTTGTTTTATATTTTCTTATCTATGTGGCGTGCGGAAAGGGAACAAGCCGCCCTTCAAGACCTTTGACAAAGCTCTAGTAAAAATACTAATGCGTAAGTAGTGTTTCCTTTTTAAAATGTATGGGCCTATGATTGGGCCACTTTTTTATGTGGGCCTAATGGTGTCTTCAATTGTACAACTTGAACCATTGAAAAACACCCAAGAAAGCTGTTGCGTATTCCATTTTGTATGTTCTTCAATTCGGCTCGAACAATCTCGCTACATCCATGGTCACTTTAAAATGAGATTTGTTTTATTTTGATCACTCTAATTTTTTTTTAATTTAATCATTCTAATTAAGATAATTATTCGAATTAGTCACCACCGTTAAAAGTTATGTTAATCCACTGACTGATTATTGATATGGCACATTAGCTCATTAAATGGCTAACACATGGCGTTGTTTTTTTTTATTACTTTTGACTAAAGCTAGCCACCTCTCTATAATTACCCCAAAATATTTTTTGTTATCTTTTGTTTTTCTCTTCTCCCGCTTCTTTTTCTTTTGGTTTTCTAAATGACAGATGAAAAAGTCTTCGGTTTGCACTTGAAAAATAATTTTATTCTAATTACTGTTGAAACAGAATCAGACAAATTAAATTAATGACAAAGCAAACCAAGGAGTAAAATAAAGTATAAGGTATCTATTGATTATTCAGTTAATAATGATATAAGGCTATGATTCGATCGAAAGTAATGAATTGAAAGTGTGGTAAAAATAAGGATTCAAAGTTGTATATTCGAAGGATGTATCTGTTATTTGGGTACATGCTCATTTATGAATTATGCTGGTACGTGGGTACAGAGTTAAGTATAAAAATGTAATAATATTCTAGTTGTATCGGTCTATGAAAAGGAAATTTGTAAAGATATATGAATGTTCAATTTGAAGGACGTAAGTAATGTAATGAAGTCATTAATAGGAAAAGAAATGAATTTCGAGTAAGGTATAGTATCTAGCCTGTACAAGAATAAAGATTGAGAAAGTATTCGCTAGAGACAGAGTTAAGGATCGATAACGATAAGATCGTCATCGTGGCTCTTTAATGTATTGTACAAGTATCATTTAGTTGTATTCGCTTCTAAACTCATTCTACTCATCTTATTATTTCGAACAGTATTCAAATACTGAGATTCTGCTAGGCGGGATGTTACAAGTTGCGTGCAAGACTATTCATTGCCACTCTTCAAATGGGTCATAACCTTAGTCCTTTAAAGCACGAGATTGACTAGAGAGTGAAATGTGAGCTTAATGCAACAAGGGAACTCAAGGGTGTGGCTCCATGTTGGTGAAGGCATTAACATAGTGAGTTGGGGAGAATATCATGGCCCGACATTACAGTTATAATATTGCCATGACATCTCACTTGGTGGACTGGACTAGGTCGAAGCCTTAGGACAAGAGTTCCTTGATGGTTGACCTTAAGGGGCAAGCGTCTTGCGAGAAGCATCGAGCAAGCAACACAGATTGAAGCTTTGAGCAAACAAGGTTGAGGGGGATAGTGATCCTATGTGATAAGTAAGGCAACGAAAAGCCCAAGTGTGGGGTCAGCATGCTTGGAGAATGCCCTTAAGATGACCTTGGAGTGCTAGGTAAGAAAACTGTCCCTACTTCAAACATTTTAGTGTTCCTAGGAAGCATAGTTATACAAGCTATTTAACTCCTTAGGGGGTAGTAAAAGGTGTCAGCTTTCCACCTCCCTCTCACCTTGGCTAGTTGGTGGGACTTCCTTGGTGAAAGCAAGTTACTCCATGGCAAGCGAGATGCCATGGTGTGCATTCATCAGGCAAGTGGATGCTCGATGTCTTCTCGAGAGGAAACTTAGGGATTGTTCGGGGCCAACAAGCTACGTATCATGCTGGGGCTGGATCTCGGGTTTTATTTAAGCCTCATGGGATCTTCCACCTGAATTCCTTTAGGCTACCTTTGGGATCATGAGATAATGCTTTGTATGAGGGGCATCGAGAAGCAATAGATCATCGAGATAACTAGTAGGTGGACCGACTCCTAGTCTTGTGGGAATTTAGAGATAGCGGGTTAAGCTTAATGCCTTAAAGTTAGGACGATTTACTAGGATGAGTCTTGTGTTGAGTACATGATATTGGGTGCCCATTATTCTTGAGACAAGCCTTAAGTGGGACGAGCGAGCATAGCCCTTGAAGTGGCCCTGATAAGTAATGCGATGGGCTAAAAGCGGCCCTTAGTTGGTGAGCAGCTAACGATCGAGTAGTGTCACTAGGTTCTTGCACATGAGACTCATCAAGCGAGCATAGACTTGGTGTTAGGTTCCCCAAGCCTTCAGCAAGGATACCTTGTGACTTGGACTGTGATGGTCGGTGCTCAACATCATTGTTGAAGATGATGAATGAGACCTCTTGCGAGCATGAGTGCCAAACGAGCGACAAGAGTGGGTACCCTCCCTTATTCTAAGTGATTGGATGTGAGTGACTTCATAAGGCCAAAACAGGCAAGAGGCCTTTGGGACAACCCATCGATGGGAACTAAGATAGTCCATTAAAAAAGGACATGAGAAAAGTTGATCATGGTTATGAGTAGTCATCTTGTCACACGGGATCATGCTATTCGGGTCAAGGAACGGGTGGTTTATGACACTAAGGTAGCTCTATTTTATGTAAATTGTGTTGTTTGGAATTTTGTTCCTTTTGTTTTGAATTCTAATTCTACTCAACTTGATAGTGGGAGTACGAGGAATGGTAGGAATAGGTGTATGGGGTAAGCCTGCTACTTGGGTTTTAGTTCTATCCTCCTACATGGTTGTCTCTATTTCATTATTTCGTTTAATTGATATTTTACCTTAAAAAACCATTAAAGTAAAAAGGTAAAATTTTAAATGGCGTTAAAGTGACGCAAAAATTAATGGTATAAAAACCAACTTACTCGCTTTTATTATAAAAACCGACTAAATCAATTAACGGAGGTAACAAATTAAAAGTATTAGTATACATTGCTGCTAGGGTTTTTCTTTATTCTCTCTCCTCAGCTGAGTAGAACTCTTATGAACATTTCTTTTCATCTTCCGCTCTTGTTTCTTTGGGTTTCTCCCAATATTAGTGGTTTTTCTTTTATTGTCTTTTAGATTCTTTAAGAGCCTTTCTTCGATTAGATCTGAAGACTTATCTCAAAATTCTCTTTGCTTTCTTATTTTTTGAAACTTTTGGGTTTTCTCGAATCTCATCACCTTCCAAATCTTAAGTCATCTTTTTTTCTTTGGTTTTTGAGGGAGAAACCTCCTTTTTATGGAGCCAAGTTCCCATATTGTAATTAAGAGAAATGATAGAAATGTGTCGAACTTGTATATTGAATGGCACTAATTACTTTTTTTTTGGTGAATTATAATAGGAGGGTAAAACCCTGACAACAACAACAACGCGACTCAAACCCAAGCTACATCTGAAACGATGGATATCCTAACCATCAGGCTAACACACGAAGTTCAATGGCGCTAATTATTAAAATCTTATTCCAAGTTTTTGTTATGTTAAAGTTGTTATTTTGTTTTCAAAAGTCTACTATCCTTTTAATCTGCATTTAAAATATTGGACAAATTGGATATAATGGTTGATTCTTTTACTATTAGTCTTAGTTCTATCTATGTAGTTAATTATTAAAGGAATATGGGTATTACTCGCTTCGTTTTGGTTGTGTCTCCATGGGATGTTCATTACTATTAGTGTGATGATTGTTTATACATGTATTTTCTTTTCTTTTTGTTGGCTTATGGCTAGATAAGTTGGTGTGTCATTCTCTCTTCTCCTACTCTATTGTTCGAGAAGCCTCTATCTTTATTTACTAGTGATTAAAATGAAATTTATTTTTCATCAACAACAATAATAATATGAGTGTAAGCTAGACTCATAATAAATTTTTTTTTGAATTATAAAAAGAGAGCAAAACTTTAATAGCAACGCGACTGACACGATTTAAATTCAGATTACGTTTGGGACGGTTAACACCTTAATCATCATATCAATATACAAAATTCACCCACAATAATTTTTAAAAAAAATAATAATAATAAACATTGAGGATTTATGGCAATGTATTTTCTTTATATGGGATGGTATCCATTCTTACCTTTGCAGTGGATTTGAATGGATTTTGTAATGAAAGAATTTCCTATTTTGAAAAGGAAAGTGGTAACGGTAAGACCAAGCCTTCACTATATAACCCATCACTCATCAGCCAAACTAATAAATCAAAACTCACCGCTTCATCCAAACTCAAAACTACATTACGTGGCGTCCATCACTGCTTTTGCCTACACCTCAAAACGTTTACTTTTCTGCTTAATATGGCTGGAAGAAAGAAAAGAAAGCTTAAATTGTAAGGTTTTCTTTTTTAAATTTGTATTCTTTTGGGTTCTTTGAGTTACCAAGTTGGTAGCTTTACCTATTTTTAATAAAAAAAAAATTGAAACTTTGATGATTAGGTTTTCATGCAAATCACAGTTGCGTTTTGGGAATTAGAGCTTCTTGAGTTCTGAATATGACAACAAAATTTGACACCTTACTTCATAAGGATGGGGAATTATGCAAAACTGTTGTCAAGGCTGATATTTTTCTTTTGTTTATGGCTATGCTTGGGAGTCATTCTGGGTTTTGAGCAATTGCAGGGACAGATAGTGGAGAATTTTTTTAAAAAAAAATTTGGGTCTTTAACCATGCTTACAAATCATTGCATGTTTAGGGGGTTGGGGCGATTCAGTATTGATTCCTTGTTAATGTGTTTATTTTGGAGCGATTCTGTCTTTTGGGTTGAAGAAATGCAGATTTTTATAAAGCATGATTAAGCTGTCTGACTTTAGTGGTGCATTTTTAGGGCTTAATTTCGTGGTTTACATCCTACACTTCATTTTAATATGTTATAGCTGATAGATAAACCCATTCTAATATCAATAATCCTTTTGGCTGTATAGGCTGGTAGAAATGGGGAATGGGGATGGAACAGCAAGTGAAGATGGTAAGGGGAAGTTGGAGTTACAAACATGGGCTGATCTTCCTGCAGAACTTTTGGAATTTATTATGTCCAGTCTAACATTTGAGGACAACATTCGAGCATCTGCCGTCTGCAAGAGGTGGCGCAAGGTTGCAATCTCACTTCGGGTTATGAACCAATCGCCATGGCTCATGTACATTCCGAAATATGGTTGCTCGTACGAGTTCTATGATCCATCAGAGCGCAAAGTCCACAATATTGCGCTACCGGAGATGCATGGATGCAGGGTTTGTTACTCTAAACAAGGTTGGTTGTTGTTATACAGACGCAAGAATAACGTCGTATTCTTCTTTAATCCCTTCACTCGGGAGGAGATAAAGCTTCCTAGCTATGAGTTGGAATATCAAATAATGGCTTTCTCTTGTGCCCCAACATCGACCAACTGTGTGGTTTTTACAATAAAGCATGTCCTCCCTACTGTTGTTGCTATCACTACGTGTTTTCCCGGGGCATCGGAATGGATCACCGTTAATCACCGGAATCGCTTGCCGTTTGTTAGTAGCATTTGGGACAAACCCGTTTTCTGCAGTGGACTCTTTTATATTCTTAGTCTCACTGGTTGGTTAGGAGTTTATGATCCAGTGAGACAATATTGGAAGGTTCTTACTGTGCCTCCACCCAGATGCCCTGAGAATTTTTTCACCAAGCATTGGTGGAAAGGAAAATATATGACAGAGCACAACGGAGATCTCTTATTCGTCTATACGTCTCAAAACAAGAACCCCATGATTTATAAACTGTATCGATCAGAATTGGCATGGAAAGAACTGGAAAGCCTTGGCAGTGTGACAATATTTGCAAGTTTCTTGGCATCAATTTCGGGAGTTAAACTGCCTAGAATAAGGAGGAACAGTGTCTACTTCTCCAAATTTCGTTTCTATGGAAGGCGTTGCATATCGTATTTGTTCGATGACTGTAGATACTATCCCCGTAACCAGCAGTATGACTGGGCAGAGCAACCTCCCTTTGAGAACATATGGATCAAGCCACCCCGCCATTTCTTACCCTCTAAATGAAAGAAGGGAGTATGTTTCAACTCGAGAATCTTTTATCTACTTACATTTTGCAGCATCAATGGAATGCTTGTGGATATGTTATTGTGATTTCTGTCTACTTTATGATGTTGTTCATTCAGGTCTGTCTCTGGGGATTTTGGAGCCTGCATTAATGGAGGCGTTGGCTCTGTTTATGGGTGGATTTTGTTCAGTTGCTGAAGTTGCAGCCATGTTTTGGTGTAGAATCTGTCTGATCATAGCATATCTCATAGGTTATAGCAATCAGTCAAATACATGAGATCATCTCTCTTTTTGTTTGTTTGGTTCTTAAAGGAACAGTTTTTCTTTCATTGTTACTTCTCTTACAGAGTTGTTTTAGTCTATAAAAGTTGCATTCTATGTTCTGATAATTTGGGTAATTTACTTTCAAGTCACTAAACTCCACATCTATTTTCAGATTTTTTAATCATCTCACTGAAATGTTATATTAACAAATTTTAACATGTCACTCAACTATTCATTTTTTATTTTTTATTTCTTTCTTAATAATCAATAAATTTATCATAATACTTCCTATATGATATTTAATAGAAGTAAATATACAATATTATATTGTAAAAATAAAACTTGTAAAATTTTATATATGAAATATTTAATTACTTATATAAAAAATTAAAATTTGCTATTTAAAACTAAATTAATATATATTTTTACCATAATGATATATTTATCTTAACATTTTGGTTTTAATTTTCTTTCAAATTTTAATTAAATTACTTTTCTTTGGATGGAAAAATGGATGGACATGTTAAAATTTTAATGGCAATGAATCCACATAATATTTCGTGTGTGCTTTAAAAAATTCAAGAAAATTTAATAATAATAATAATAATAATAATAATAATAATAATAAAGTTTAATGATAAATTTGGTCACTAACGTTTGCATGTTTTGTCAAAATGGTCTTAAATGTATTTCTTAGCTTTTTTTTTTGTTATCAACTTTTGTTCTTTTTTTCAATATGCTTTTTCTAATAGATTTAATGAATAAATTCAAGGTTTCAATATTTTTTTTTCTTTCAAAAGGTTTCAATCTTTCATACGTTTGTTTATTGAGAAGTTTTTCTACTGAGTTAATTTTTTTAGATAATTACATTTATTTTCTTTAAATTAAGAGTTATTTTTTAATTTAATGTATTATTTATTTTATTATTTTTCACATGTATTATTTTATTGGATTATGTAAGTAATAAATTACATCACATTAAAATATTCCACATATTAAATTTCACATCATCCTCGTTAACTGTTTTAACAGTACTTTCATTAAATCTGTTAGAAAAAACATATTGAAAAAAAAACAAAGGTTGACTGCAAAAAAGACTAAAAAATTCAATTATAACTATTTTGACAAAACATGCAAACATTAGTGGTCAAATTTATCGTTAAGCCTAATAATAATAATAATAATAATAATAGAATTATTTAAAAAATTATCCAATGACATGTGTCACGGGGCTAGATCTTTAGTCTCGCAATCCGTGTGACACCTTATACCCGACCCAGTTGTTGGATCCGAATATAAAATGTCACATTTCGTTGCCGAAGCAACTTACTTTTCTATTTTTTTTAAATGAAAACGTGGTGAAAAAAATATTTTATAAAAATTTCGGCAGTATTTCTACTTATTTACATAAAATCCCCCTGTAAAATTTTACATTTCACAATATATTCGCATTCAAATAATCTCCCAAATCAATTTCCAACACTTCAATTTCTCCAAGCATTTCAATAAACTTAATATCTACTTTTAACCATTTCATCAAAACATTGATTATAAAGTACTAGCAAAAGAGACATAATAAACATATTTAAATTTAATTTATGAGACAATATCATATCTATATAAGCCTATGTACATGCCATAAATATTAATCAAAAAGTAAACTTTTCACCAACTTTGTTTGAGCTGAATTTCGGTTCTTCGGATGCTGTTCGTACGATCTACTGAATGTAACTACCTGCGCACGGAAAAATAAACAAACTGTACGCTGAGCAATTTTTATGCTCAGTGGTGCTAATATCATATAAATCATTACATAAGTATTAAATATAAATTAGTTAATAATAGTAAATAAATAACAATAAGTTTTTTTATTCAAATTTAAAATCATATAATCAATTTAATTCACACAATAAGGAAATTCAAATATATTCAACTTTGTTTTTGCTTTTCTTTCAATCTAAATTCCGTACTAAAGTTTAGACTCATAACCAAATACACGAATCCGCCACCTCGAGTTGTTCGGCAACGATGGCTATCAGAGTAGTCCACGATCCTCAAGGAATTGGGATTGCCTACGACCCTCTGGGAATTGAGGCTAACAATAATAAAAACCGACCAATTTGGCCTTTTCTCCCTCGACCCTTTGGGAATTGGGGAGATCTAAACCCTCTGATAGAAAGACTCTATGGCATGCCAACTATATCTGATCTAGTCTAACTTAGTGTACCGAGGTAAAAATCAAGTTTCATTTCAATTCTATTTTTCACATCATTCTCATTTTTGGTCTCATATCATGATCAAATCATATATTTTGCCTAATATAAAATAGGCTTCCAATTCAAAAACATATAAGATATTTTCTTACTCAAGTATTTAAAATCATAATACTCAAGCTCAAACTATAACCCTGTATTTGTTAAATTAATCATTTGAAAAATAAACATGTTCCATCTCAAATCATAATTTTTAAATATTAACTAAATAATTCAAACTCATTCAAAACTCATAAAAATAATATAAAAATAAAATTAATATAATTAATCATAACAGTCTAATTATTCTAAAGCTTTATGTAATGAAAATAAGATATTAGCACAAACCGAATTTTAATTGCTTTACTTCTTCTCTTCGTCTTTCTCCTTCAATGTGCTCTCTTCGTTTTTAGCTACAATATGAGCAATTCAATACAAAATAATATCATTTACCCATTTTAATACTAAAACTAGTAAAAACAATATAAATATTCATGATTTACTAAATTAATATACTAAGCTTCCAAATCCGAAATTCTCATATCTTTCAACTCGATTATCCGTTTTCAATTTCGTCTTCAGCGGAGTACTCACTAATTTATAAGTTATCATTTAGTACCAATATCACTCAAAATAATAAATTTTCTCTACTACCCCTTCACCATAGCCAAATAAACCAAATAAACTTCCCAACCAATTTCATTTCTTTTTCACACTTCTAATAAGCTAGAATTCATCTTCTAATCATTCTTTATCAAGAAAATATACCTATTTCACTTAAATTTCCTAAGCTTCCATCAATGTTCTTTAATGGCAACTTTCAAAATATTTGATGAAATAAAAATTTATTGGTATATAAATGTAGAACAAGCTTTAAATATTCAAATATATGAAAGATTTGAAGAAAAACCACACCTTATGCTTGAATTTTGAAGAAAAATGGTGAAAGAAATTTTTTCTTTCCTTTCGTGAGAGAACCAGAGAGTAAAAGAGAGAAAATTGAAACAGAGCATATATGAAAGATTTTTCATCTTTTTTTTATTTATATAATAATAATAATAATAATAATAATAATAAAATATTATATTTTAAATTATTATTAAATAATAACTTTAATAAAAAATCAACGCAATCATAACTCTTTTCTTCTTCTTTTTTTAAATGGTAAAATTACCATTAGGTCCTTTCCATTAAAATAAAAATAGAATATTTGCACTTTAGTCCTATACTTTTCCAACTTATTCAATTTAGTCCCTGAACTCAATAACAAATTTTTTAACTAACCACATGTTCCTAATAATAATTCTCTATTTTTTCATGTCTAATAGTTTCCTCTAAAAATGATCATTACTTCCTATACCACTATTTATCTATAAATCCTTGATTCAAGGACTTGTACCCTAAATTTATATTTTTAAAGTGGGGATGTTACAATTCTTCCCCTCTTAAAAAATTGTCCTCAAAATTTACCTAAAGAGTTGTGGATATTGAGTTCGCATTGTATCCTCAAGTTCCCAAGTAGCTTCTTCTATATTGTGATTCCTCCACAATACTTTTACCAAAGGAATTCGTTTGTTTCTCAACTCTTTTATGTCTCTTACTAAAATTTGCACTGGTTCTTCTTCATATGATAAATCAGGTCGTACCTCAATGTTTTCCATTGACACAACATGTGATGGATTCGATCTATATCTTCGAAGCATCGATACATGAAACACATTATGGATTCGATCTAATTCTGGTAGTAATTCTAGTCGATAAGCAACAGGCCCAACTCTTTCTATAATCTCGTATGGTCCAATGAACCTTGGACTTAATTTTCCTTTTCGACCAAATCTCATAATTTTTTCCATGGAGAAACTTTTAGAAATACTTTATCTCCCACTTCATACTCAATTTCTCTTCTTTTTAATTAGCATAAGACTTCTGCCGATCTGAAGTTGCTTTTAATTTTTCTTTTATCAGTCGAACCTTTTCTTCTGTTTCTTGTATTAATTTTGGGCCAACCATCTTCTTTTCACCAAGTTCAGTCCAACACAAAGGAGTACAACATTTACGTCCATATAGAGCTTCATATGGTGCCATCTAAATAGTTGATTGAAAACTATTATTATATGCAAATTCCGCAAGTGGTAGGTATCGTTCTCAATCAGTATCAAAGTCAATGACACAAGCTCGTAACATATCTTCTAACAATCGAATCACGCATTCGGATTGACCATCTGTTTGAGGATGAAAGGCTGTGCTAAATTCAATCTGGTGCCAAATGATTCATGTAACTTCTTCCAAAATCTTGCAGTAAATCGAGGATCATGATCAGAAATAATAGACTTTGGCACACCATGAAATCTCACTATCTCAGTTACATATAATTCTGCAAACTTATCTAATGACCAATCTGTCCTTATTGGTAGAAAATGAGCTGATTTCGTCAATCGATCCACTATAATCCATATGGCGTTATGCTTCTTTCGAGTGAGAGGTAAGCCACTAACGGAATCCATAGTTATTCTATCCCATTTCCACTTGGGAATCGATATAGGTTGAAGTAGCCCTATCGGAACTTGATGTTCAGCTTTTACCCTTTGACAAGTAAGACACTTTGTAGCACATTCTATAATTTCTTTCTTCATTCCTGGCCAGCAATATAATTCTCGTAAATCCCGATACATTTTGGTACTTCTTCGATGCATAGCATAAGGACTATTATGAGCCTCTTAAAGTATCTCATTCTTCAATTCCACCTTGTTTGGTACATAAATCCTTCCATGAAATCTTGCACAACCATTATCTCTAATATCAAAGTCTCCCGGACCACTGTACTCAATTGTTCTTCGTTTTTCCATCACCTTTTTATCATTTTGCTGAGCCTCTCTAATCTGCTTAATTAACAGGGGCTTTACTTTTAATTCAACTAATAAGGCACCATCATCACAAACACTCAACTGTGCAAACATTGATCTCAAATCAGCCAGGGATTTTCGGCTCAAAGCATCAGCAACAACATTTGCTTTACCTGGATGATAATCAATCACACAATCATAATCTTTTAACAACTCTATCCAATGACGTTGTCTCAAGTTCAATTCTTTCTGGGTAAGAAGATGTTTCAAGCTTTTATAATCTGTGTAGATATAACACTTTTCACCATATAAATAGTCTCTCCAGATCTTTAATGCAAAAACCACTGTTGCCAGTTCTAAATCATGCGTCAGATAGTTACGTTCATATGGTCTTAGTTGTCGTGAAGCATATGCAATCACTTTTCTATCTTGCATTAAAACACAACCAAGACCATTAAGTGAAGCATCACTATGTACCACAAACTCCTTTCCCGATTCTGAAAGCGTTAACACTGAAGCCTCGGTCAATAATTTCTTGAGCGTGTCAAAGCTTTCCTGGCACCGCTCATCCCATTTGAATGGTACATTCTTCTGAAGTAGTCGGGTTAAGGGTAAGGCTATCTTTGAAATTCCTTCAATGAATCTTCTGTAATATCCCGCTAATCCTAAAAAGCTGCGGATTTCTGAAACATTCTTCGGTTGTTTTCATTCTAAAATAGCCTAAACTTTCTTCAGATTTACACGGATACCTTTAACCGAGACTATATACCCAAGGAACACTACTTCAGATAACCAAAACTCATATTTGCTAAATTTCCCATAAAGCTGCTTTTCTCGGATTTCTGCAACATAATCTTTAAATGTTGATCATGATCCTCCTCAATCTTTGAATAAATTAAAATATCATCAATAAACACCACCACAAACTAATCTAAATATGGCTGAAAAATACGATTCATGAGATCCATAAATTCTGCAAGAGCATTAGTCAACCCAAAAGGCATCACCAAGAATTCATAATGTCCATATCTAGTTCGAAAAGCAGTCTTCAGTATATCACTTTCCTTCACCTTCAATTGGTAATAACCAGATCTCAGATCAATCTTAGAGAACACCCTTGCGCCTTTCAATTGATCAAATAAACATCAATACGAGGCAAAGGATATTTATTCTTTATCGTCACCTTGTTTAACTGACAATAATCGATACACAACCGCAACGAACCATCTTTCTTCTTTACAAACAACACTGG
The DNA here is from genome assembly GCA_005610355.1 of Gossypioides kirkii. Lineage (NCBI taxonomy): Eukaryota > Viridiplantae > Streptophyta > Magnoliopsida > Malvales > Malvaceae > Gossypioides > Gossypioides kirkii. The sequence goes on from CP032245.1 coordinate 10,192,730, forward strand.
TGCGCCCCAAGGTGATACATTAGGTCGTATAAAGCCTCGATCTAACAAATCTTGCAACTGTATTTTCAATTCTTTCAACTCTTTTGGTGACATGCGATAAGGGGCAATAGATATTAGAGTAGTTCTCGGATATACCTCAATTGCAAATTCCACCTCTCGATTAGGCGGAAGTCCTGATAATTCTTCAAGAAATACATTTGGAAATTCATTCACCGTACGAATTTCCTCCAATTTTGGACTTACCGCAGTTGAATTCATAAAATAAGCAAGAAACGCTTCACAACCCTGATTCATCAACTTATCTGCTTTTATTACTAAGATAGTTCGGGCAGAACCAACTGGTTTCATACCTTTCACTTCTATCTCTTCACCATTTGAATCTTGTATCATAAACTTTTTCTTTCGGCAATCAAGAATTACACCATGCTTTGACAACCAATCCATTCCTAAAATAACATCAAATTCATCAAATGGCATCAACAATAAGTCGACTGGAAATATTTTACCCTGAATCTTAATAGGGCACCGCCTACATACTTGATTTACTATCACTTAATGTTCATTGGATTTGAAACATTAATTCTAACCTCAAACATCTCAACTATTAGTTTCTCGATTTTAATCAACCCAGTTCTCATGTATGAATGTGTAAAATCCGGATCTATCAATGCATGAATAAATATAGAAAATAGAGAAAAAATACCAAAAACAACATCAGTGGCATCCCCTCATCTTTGGTCTTGATAGTGTAAACTCTGGCAGGAATGGTAGCCTCTGCATGACTAGCAGATGAATCAATGACTCTCTCTTGATTACCTCTACTACTGGCACCACCTCGAGTACTACCACGACCTCGAGCTGCAGAAACTGATTTCTGAGATGACATAGGAGTAACATCAACCGACTTCAGACAATCCCGAACAAAATGCTCTATTGAACCACATTTAATACATGCTCCGATCTTACGTCAACATTCTCCTTTATGAGTCTTTCTACAATAATCACATTGAGGTATCCAAATAGTACGACCAGGACGGTCTGTTCTAGCTATTGAAGTAGATGATTGTCTAGATCGACTTTTGCTATCAACACCAATTTGAAGCGAAGTGGATCTCCCTTGACTTTTGAAATCTCTAGCTCGTTTAGAAGGTGACTTTGAATTAAAACCAATTGGCCTTTTTCCTTTAGTTTTATCATCCACTTTATCTTTATCTTAACCCATAGCTTGCTCTACCATTTTGGCTCTTTCTACCATATTAGCAATCTCTATAATCCTATGAGAAGCCAACTGAACTTTAATCTCATCTCTCAATCCCTGACGAAAGCATTTGCAGCTAGCTTCATCAGTAGAAACCAATTCTGGAGCATACTTGGATAAGCGAAGAAATTCTCGTTCATAATCAGTAATGGTCATTTTTCCCTGTTTCAGCTCAATAAACTCATTCTTCCTTTCTTTTAAATATAGTTCTCCAACATACCTCTTGTTAAACTCAGTTTGAAATAACTTCCAATTAATTTGATCTACTCGATGAGAACGGACCACTGTTATCCACCAATGATATGCATCTCCTTACAGTAGAGACCCAGCACACTCCAAACATTCAGCTAGGGTGCATTCTAATTGTTCGAATATTCTTTCAATTGATTCTAACCATTCTTCAGTAGTAGAAGGATCAACACCTCTGACACCTCTAAACTCAGTTGCCCCGTGCTTTCTTACTTCTTTAATCAAAGACCTTTTTTGTCTAGCGAAAGGTGCAGGTTGAGGTGCAACATTGGCAACTCTCTGTAACAATTTAGCAACAACACGCAATAATTGATCTTCACCTTGAGCCGACTGTCTCTGTCCTGAAGTACTCGGGGGCTGATGAACACTAGTTCCCTCTTCACCAGGTGGATTGGGTCTATTTTCGTCTTCTATTTCTCGTTCAATACTATCTCTCGATTCCTCAGACATTTTACTATACAAAAATTCAAATAAAGCAAATTCAGCATCTGATTTTAGCTCAAACTAAATATTTAATGATGACATGTACACTAGACTTAACTATACACAAATACATCAAATTTTTTACTCACCCAATATCAGATTCGGATAACTCTGATACCACTCAAATGTGACACCTTATACCCGACCCAGTTGTTGGATCCGAATATAAAATGTCACATTTCGTTGCCGAAGCAACTTACTTTTCTATTTTTTTAAATGAAAACGTGGTGAAAAAAATATATTATAAAAATTTCAGCAGCATTTCTACTTATTTACATAAAATCCCCCTGTAAAATTTTGCATTTCACAATATATTCGCATTCAAATAATCTCCCAAATCAATTCTCAACACTTCAATTTCTCAAAGCATTTCAATAAACTTAATATCTACTTTTAACCATTTCATCAAAACATTGATTATAAAGTACTAGCAAAAGAGACATAATAAACATATTTAAATTTAATTTATGAGACAATATTATATCTATATAAGCCTATGTACATGCCGTAAATATTAATCAAAAAGTAAACTTTTCACTAACTTTGTTTGAGCTGAATTCCGGTTCTTTGGATCCTGTTCATATGATCTACTGAATCTAACTACCTGCGCACGGAAAAATAAACAAACCGTACGCTGAGTAATTTTTATACTCAGTGGTGCTAATATCATATAAATCATTACATAAGTATTAAATATAAATTAGTTAGTAAAAGTAAATAAATAACAATAAGTTTTTTTATTCAAATTTAAAATCATATAATCAATTTAATTCACACAATAAGGAAATTCAAATATATTCAACTTTGTTTTTGCTTTTCTTTCAATCTAAACCCCGTACCAAAGTTTAGACTCATAACCAGATACACGAATCTGCCACCCAAGTTGTTCGGCAACGATGGCTATCAGAGTAGTCCACGACCCTCTAGGAATTGGGGCTAACAGTAATAAAAACAACCAATTTGGCCTTTTCTCCCTCGACCCTCTAGGAATTGGGAAGATCTAAAACCTCTGATATAAAGACTCTATGGCATGCCAACTATATCTGATCTAGTCTAACTTAGTGTACCGGGGTAAAAATCAAGTTTCATTTCAATTCTATTTTTCACATCATTCTCATTTTTGGTCTCATATCATGATTAAATCATATATTTTGCCTAATATAAAATTAGACTTCCAATTCAAAAACATATAAGATATTTTCTTGCTCAAGTATTCAAAATCATAATACTCAAGCTCAAACTATAACCCTGTATTTGCTAAATTAATCATTTAAAAAATAAACATGTTCCATCTCAAATCATAATTTTATAGATATTAACTAAATAATTCAAACTCATTCAAAACTCATAAAAATAATATAAAAATAAAATTAATATAATTAATCATAATAATCTAACTATTCTAAAGCTTTATGTAATGAAAAAAAGATATTAGCACAAACCGAATTTTAATTGCTTTACTTCTTCTCTTCGTCTTTCTCCTTCAATGTGCTCTCTTCGTTTTTAGCTACAATATGAGCAATTCAATACAAAATAATATCATTTACCCATTTTAATACTAAAACTAATAAAAAACAATATAAATATTCATGATTTACTAAATTAATATATTAAGCTTCCAAATACGAAATTCTCATATCTTTCAACTCGATTATCCGTTTTCAATTTCGTCTTCACCGGAGTACTCATTAATTTATAAACTATCATTTAGTACCAATATCACTCAAAATAATAAATTTTCTGTACTACCCTTCACCATAGCCAAATAAACCAAATAAACTTCCTAATCAATTTCATTTCTTTTTCACACTTCTAATAAGCTAGAATTCATCTTCTAATCATTCTTTATCAAGAAAATATACCTATTTCACTTAAATTTTCTAAGCTTTCATCAATGTTCTTTAATGACAACTTTCAAAATACTTGATGAAATCAAAAAATATTGGTATATAAATGTAGAACAAGCTTTAACTATTCAAAATATATGAAAAATTTGAAAAAAAAACCATACCTTATGCTTGAATTTTGAAGAAAAATGGTGAAAGAAATTTTTTTCTTTCCCTTTCGTGAGAGAACCAGAGAGTAAAAGAGAGAAAATTGAAACAGAGCATATATGAAAGATTTTTCATCTTTTTTTATTTATATAATAATAATAATAATAATAATAATAATAATAATAAAATATTATATTTTAAATAATTATTAAATAATAACTTTAATAAAAAATCAACGCAATCATAACTCTTTTCTTCTTCTTTTTTTTAAATGGTAAAATTGCCATTAGTTCCTTTCCATCAAAATAAAAATAGAATATTTGTACTTTAGTCCTATACTTTTCCAACTTATTCAATTTAGTCCCTAAACTCAATAACGAATTTTTTAACTAACCACATGCTCCTAATAATAATTCTCTATTTTTCCATGTCTAATAGTTTCCTTTAAAAATGATCATTCCTTCTTATACCACTATTTATCTATAAATCCTTGATTCAAGGACTTATGCCCTAAATTTATATTTTTAAAGTGAGGATGTTACAATCCGTGCGGCCTTAGGTGATCCTTTCTTACAAACATGCCTAAGTTAGCCTAACCACCACGATTTGAGGATTCTCAAAGGAATTCCTCCATGGCACCAATTTGTATAGCGGAAGCGACTAGCCAAAAGAAAGCTCAAAAGACAATAGAAAGCAATAGAAAACTAAGCACGAGAGGTTTTTGAGTAAATGCTCTCAAATTGTATTCACAAAGAAGCAATTACAAAGAATGTAGTGAGTTACAAATGAAGGGAGGCTTCTTATTTATAGTTGAGCTCCCCCACAATGGACGGTCAAGATCGAATTACATCGACGAATGAGATTAGCCTATCCCTTAAATTATGGGATTTACAATATTACAACCAAATCAAATCCTATCTAATCCTAAAGATATGATTCTGTCTTATCTTCTAGGATTAGTTCCCATATTTTCCAAGAAGCTTTAAGTTGCCAAATCTTCGGCATTGGGCCACCCAGGCTTCAATCTGATAAGCTTGACCAACAGCTCTTTGAATCGGGTCAGCTCATGTGGGCTATATGATCCAATGTCAATGACAGACCTCCATGGGACTCATTGTGTGCAATGGTCACGGGCTCTAAACTCTGGCTCGATTTAGCGAGTTGTTGGTTAAGCCTATCAGATTGAAGCCTGGGTGGCCCAATACCAAAGATTTGGCAACTTAAGGCATCTTGGCAAATATGAGAACTAATCCTAGAAGATAAGGGAGAATCATATCTTTAGGATTAGATAGGATTTGATTTGGTTGTAATCTTGTAAATCCCATAATTTAAGGAATAGACTAATCTCATCTGTCGATGTAATTCGATCTTAACCATCGATTATGGGGGAGCTCAACTATAAATAGGGAGATTCCCCTCATTTGTAACTCACTCCATTCTTTGTAATTATTTCTTTGTGAATACAATTTGAGAGAATTTACTCAAACACCTCTCGTGCTTAGTTTTCTGTTGCTTTCTGTTATCTGTTGAGCCCTTTTTGGCTAGTTGCTTCCGTTATACAAATTGGTGTCTTGGAGGAATTCTTTTGAGAAAATCATTGTGGTTAGGCTGACTTAGGCATGTTTGCAAGAAAGGATGACCTAAGGTTGCATGGATTGCGAGACTAAAAATTTAGCCTCGTGACAAGTGGTATTCGAGCTAAGGTTGCGAAGGCACCATCCGTGATGTCGAAAGAAGTTGCTGAGCAGAAATGGCCCAGGAAATCGTTGAGGGACATGCTGTCGGCTATAAAGGATCGAGTGAACAGACTTTACGAGTCCATGGAGGATGCGAAGGAGTTTATCGATGGAGCTCATGAGTGCATAGACGACTTGAGGGAACAATCGAGGGACTTTGTGATCATGAGTCTCAACGACACTAGGGATGAGGTAAAAGAGTTGCTTAATTCCCATAGGCCGAAACTGATAGAAAGGAGCGATGCTCATGAAGCCATATTGTTGGCTTTGAAGGAGGAAACAATGGTCACGACGAAGGCTTTGAGCATAAGACTAGAGAAGCTCGAGGGAGAGCTTGCCTTGTGTCGAGCAGCCGTGAGGAATGGAGGAGTGTCAAGTACAACACTCAATGATGTTCCAAAACCAAAAGAGTTTATGGAGACAAAGTTTGTATGTTATGTGGACAATTTCTTGTGGAGGATGGAGAACTACTTCTGTGCCAAAGGCATCAAGGATGATGCGAGTAAGGTAAATATTGCTTCAATGTTTCTTACTGATAGTGCGTTTTTATGGAGGCGAGACAGTACCACAGATAAAAGGTATAGTAAGATTGAAATGTGGCAAGGGTTTCAAGATGAATTGAAGGGACAATATTACCTAAATGATGTCGAGGAAAAAGATCAGGCAAAGTTATGATGGCTAATGCAACGGGGCACAGTTGGAGAGTACGTTCGAGAGTTCAAGGAACTCATGCTTCGAGTTAAAGATGTGACCGAGAAAGAGGCATTGCTTGTCTTTAAAAATGGATTAAATTCGTAGGTTAGACAGGAAGTGGAACAAGAAGGTGTCAAAGAGTTGTCGAAAGCCATTATGATAGTAGAGTCCGTGGTCAAGCTTGGTTTAGGGAAAGACAAGCTTGGATCTTCTAAGTCCGAGGAAAGGGGCGCATGTGAAGGGAATAATAAAGAAGATGATAATGGCAGTGGCAACGATGACAATGGCGGTAATGGGAAACCACAGTTGGGAAGAAGAAACCCAACAAAAAGCGAGGCAAGTTGAAATGTTTTCTTTGCGATGGTTTATATTTGCTAAAGAAATGTTCAAGAAAATTTGAGTTACAAAGGCAAGCCGGAAGGTAAGGCCGCGAGACTTGGTTCGAGTGCAAGGGGTGTCGAAGCCAAGGAGGCCGAAAGTGAGAAAAAGCCAATGGAGTGCTTCTTGTGTCATGGTTCGCATAGGTTGTGGAAATGTCTGAAAAAGTTTGTCATTGATGAGGCAGACAAGGTGCCCAAGAAGCTTGGTTCGAGCGAAGCCAATGGGGTAAAGAGGAGAAAAAAAAAGTGAGTCAAATGCTTCTTGTGCCCTAGTCCGCATGAGTTATAGAACTGTCTAAAACAACAATTCGTGAAGTTTAAAGAAAAGGCAACATCGGAGCTTGTTCAGTCATCGGAGGGGCTTCCACCCAAGGAAGAGGTGAGTTTCTCATTGGACTTAATGGAAAAATCTGCAATGAAAACAGTGAAACTGGGACCAATAAGTCTCAATTCGAGGAAAGCAACGGAGTTGGTCGAGTCATCGGTGAGGCTACAACCCTTGGAAGGGGTGAGTTTGGCATCGAACTCAAAGGAAGAAGTTGCGATGCAAACTTGGAAGCTAGGTTTAATGAGGCTCATTTCTGTTGACACATTGGAGGAGCTTCCACTTATGGGAAAAGTGGGTGGTGCATCAAAGTTTGCAACAAGAGACATAAATTGGGATCTTCTACAATGGATTAAATGCGCAAACAAGAAATCTTGTCGATGCATCTGCTAATGGTCCTTTGTTGGATTGTACCTACAATGAAGCTGTGCTAATATTAGAAAGGATTGCACAAAATGATTATCAATATCCGATCTCTCATTTTGCTCAGGTGAAAACAAATCTTGGAGTTATGAAATTAGATGTCATTTCAACCCTAAGTACACAAGTATCCTCATTGGCAAATATGATAAAAAACATGAAGAGAACGAGTGATGTTGCCCCTATTCAAGTATCCCAACAGATGGATATCTCGACATTTTCTTGTGAAATTTGTAGTGACAACCATAGTTATGAGGATTGTCCACAGCATGCTGAAAATGCATTCTATGTCAATAACATCCGCAAAAATTCCTATGGTAACTCATACAACAGTTCAAGTAAAGCTCAACAACCTTGGGGGAGTTAGAATACGTGCACATACAGATATGAAAATTCCTCAAATCAAGGTAATTTTAGACAATAGAGTTACAGTCAACAGTAGCAGAATTATAATCATATTCGCAAATGCATACGTAACTTGACCAGATGCGATCATAGAATCAGATGCAGTCACATACTCAGATACAATCATAGGTTCGAATGCAACCACAACAGAATGTGATGTCAAATATGCAAGGACAACATCAGTAACAGCAACAGCAGTATTCTCAATCAAGATCAGATCCATTGGCTACTCTTGAAGTTTTGATGCGTGAGCATACTACCAGAACAGAAGCAATTGTACAAGGAAATTTATCTTTCATCCAAGCGTTGGAAGCATAACTAGGACAACTGGCTTTTAATATGAGCACATGACCACCAGGTGCTTTGCTAAGTGATACTAAAAATTCGAATCAGATAGGAAAGGAGCATTGTAAGGCTATCACATTGTGAAGTGGAAAGAAACTGTAGAGCAAAGTAGTAGCTCCAACCAAGCACCTGTCGATGCAAATGAACCAAAGCAACAAAGAGAAGTTGCAGTTGAAGAAGACACAACAGAAGTAGATAAGAAGGAACCACCAATAGTCACACCGATGCCGACCATTCATCCTAAAAGGTTGTCGACGTAATTGTCCATGTCGACACAACCGGTTATAACAAAACAACCCACTGTGAACATAACTTTTCCATTTTCACAGAGATTTAAGGAGAAAGAGCATGACAGGAATTATTAACAGTTTGTATCTACCTTGAAACAATTACATATTAATATACCTTTAGTTGATGCTCTTGTGCAGATCTCTAACTATAGGAAATTTATGAAGGAGCTATTATCAAAGAAGAAAAAGCTATTCGATATTAAGATAATTGTGCTCAAAGAAGGGTGTAGCGCTGTGTTGACAAATAAATTGCCACCAAAGATGAAAAATCCTGGCAGTTTTACAATCTCATGCTCTATTGGAAATCATTATTTAGGTAAAGTTCTATGTGACCTAGGAGCTAGCATTAATCTTATGGCATTGTCAACTTCCAGGAAATTAGGGATTGGTCATCTAAATGACAGATTTACAACTTGCTGACAGATCTTTGGCACAACCTAAATGACAGATTAAAGATGTTCTCGTCCGTGTTGACAAGTTTGTGCTCTCAGTCGACTTTATCATACTTGATTGTGAAGCTGATAAGGATGTGACTATTATTCTAGGACGTCCATTTCTCGCAATGGGATACACTCTTATCGATGTTTTCAAGGGTGAACTGATTATGCATCATAACAATGAGCATGTAACCTTCAGCATTTTCGAAGCATCTCCATCATGCATTAAGGAACAATGTCACCATATTAATGTTCTGGATGAGTTAATTACAGAAGACTTTAATGAACGAAGCTCAGCAGTGCCACAAGAATATGCGGTGACAGTTGATGACAATATTCCACCTGCATGTGACCACACAGTTGAGGCTAATGTTTGTGAGCTGAAACATGGCTGGCAATTAGAATCTTTGGATTTGACTAATCGAACAATCCCTGTTTTTAAACCATCGATTGAAGAAGCTCCGACTTTGGAGTTAAAGTAATTGCCAACACACCTGAAATATATTTTTCTAGGTGACAATGATACGTTGCCTGTGATTGTCAACGCAAGTCTCGACACGAGCCAAGAAGAAAAATTAATTGGAATATTGAAGTGGCAGAAAAGAGCCATCGGTTGGAGCATAGTGGACATCAGAGGCATTAGTCCCTCTTTCTGCATGTATAAAATCAGGCTGGAAGATGAAAGCAAACAGTCAATTGAGCAACAACGAAGACTAAATAAGAAAATGAAAGTAGTAAAGAAAGAGATTATCAAATGGTTGACGCGGGCATAATCTACCATATTTCAGACAGCACATGGGTAAGCCCAGTCCAATATGTGCCTAAGAAGAGCCACATCACAGTAGTAAGCAACGAAAAAAATGAGCTAATCCCTACTCGCATTGCTACAAGTTGGCGAGTATGTATGGACTACCATCGTTTAAATGCGGCCACAAAGAAGGATCACTTTCCACTTCCATTCATTGATCAAATGCTGGATAGGCTAGCTGATAAACCCTATTACTGTTTCCTTGATGGGTACTCTAGATACAACCAGATTGCAATTGCGCTGGAGGATTAAGTAAAGATGACTTTTACATGCCCATTTGGAACCATTGCTTTTCGACGAATGCCATTTGGTTTGTGCAATGCCCTAGCCACATTCTAGAGGTGCATGATGGCTATCTTTTCGGATATGATCGAGGATTCATTAGAGGTATTTATGGATGATTTCTCTGTGTATGGGTAAAATTTTGATATATACGCTGACAATTTAGCAAAAGTGTTGAAAAGATGCAAGGACACCAATTTGGTTCTAAACTGGAAAAAATATCACTTAATGGCAACCGAAAGAATTGTCCTTGGTTATCGAATATCTTGTCAGGGATTGAAGTGGATAAAGCGAAGGTGAAAATCATTAAAAAGCTACCTCCATCGAATAATGTAAAGGGAATAAGGAGTTTTCTTGGCCATACTAGATTTTATAGAAGATTCATCCGGGACTTCTCGAAAATAGTAAAACCACTATACTCCTTGTTGGAGCAAAGTAAAAAGTTTTTGTTCGATGAAGCTTGTTTGGAAGCATTTTTAAAGATTAAACAACAGCTAGTACAAGCACCCATTGTCGTCGCACCAGATTGGTCGCAACCGTTCGAGGTAATGTGCGATGCGAGCGACTTTGCTCTAGGTACTGTGCTGGGACAAAGGAAAGATAAGGTATTTCATTCAATATATTATGCTAGTAAAACTCTAACTGAAGCGCAAGTGAATTATACAACCACTGAGAAAGAGTTGCTGACAGTAGTTTTTGCATTTGACAAGTTCCATTCATATCTTATCGGCGCAAAAATTATAGTTTACACTAATTAATCTGCTTTGAGATACCTTTTTGCTAAGAAAGATGCTTAGGCTGATTAGATGGATCCTTTTATTGCAAGAATTTGATATCGAAATTAAAGACAGGAAAGGATTAGAAAACCAAGTAACAGACCACCTCTCTCGTCTGGAAACTGGAAGTGAAGATGGAAATAAATCACAAATTATCGAAGCATTTTCAGATGAGAAATTATTCTTTGTCGACGCATCTCCATGGTATGCAAATGTAGTCAATTACTTAGTTTGTGGAAAGCTACCATTGAGTGCAACAGGTCATAGGAAGGTCAGATTTCTCAAGGATGCTGTTAAGTATTATTGGAATAAGTCATACCTGTTCAAGGTATGCGCTAACAACATTATTCATCGCTGCGTTCTTGAGGAAAAAATGTTATCTATCCTGAAGCATTGCCATGATGCTCCCTATGGAGGCCATTTTGGTAGTGTTAGGACTGCTGCAAATATTCTGCAATCGAGATTTTACTGGCCTAACATTGTTTCGACATGCATACAATTTTGCTCAACAGTGTGACAAATATCAGCGCACCTGTTCCATATCTCGACGCAACGAGATGCTTCAACAACCTATCATGGGGGTTAAGATCTTTGATGTGTGAGGTATAGACTTCATGGAACCATTTCCAAATTCCTTAGGGAATGTGTTTATCTTGGTAGCTATTGACTATGTCTCTAAGTGGATCGAAGCAATTGCTGTTCCAAAGGACGATGCTCGGACGGTGTTAAAGTTCTTTAACAAATATATCCTTACATGATTTGGAACACCTCAAGCATTAATAAGCAATCAAGGCACTCATTTCCATTGTAATCAAGTGACAATAGCTTTGAAACGCTATAGTGTGAAGCATTGCATAACAACCACGTATCATCCAAAATCGAATGGACAAACGGAGGTCTCCAATCGACAAATTAAAAGTATTCTTGAGAAGGAGGTTAGGATTGGTCCTCGCGATTACATGATGCATTGTGGGCGCTTCAGACCGCTTACAAAACTCCTTTAAGAATGTCACCATATCAGCTAGTGTTTGGAAAATCATGTCACTTGTCTATCGAACTTGAACATAAGGTCATGTGGGCAATCAAGCAAGTGAATATGGATTATGATGCTGCTGAACGGAAAAGATTGTTGGATATTTCAGAGTTGAAAGAAATTCAGCGCAATGCTTATGAAAATGTTGCCATCTACAAAGAAAAAACTAAGAGATGGCACGACAACATCATCTTGCGGTGATAATTTTCTCCTGGACAGTTAGTGTTTTTATTTAACTCACGTTTAAAATTGCATCCAGGGAAATTGCGCTCAAGATGGTCAGGACCTTTTGAAGTTGTCGAAACATTTTCACATGGTGCAGTGACAATAAAAGATTTGAATGATGGGCACCAATTTAAAGTGAATGGCCAACGATTGAAGCATTACTACAGCTTAGGTATCAACGAACAAAACGAGACCATTAACCTAGTCATGTTTCCTTAATAATGCCATTGCAATTTTTGATATTTACTTTTTGTCTTTTGTTTTCTTTTAATTTGTTTTCTTTAGTTTTATGCAGGAATAAAAGATCTCCTTTTTGTCAACGCACACAAAAGCATGACTTGTTGGCTCATTTCTTTGATAACTCACCAAAACGTTTTGGGCAAGAATCACTCCGATTGATTCAACCCAATCCCCAACCGTTAGATCGTCCTAAAAAAGTACGATTTGTGTCCTAGCATTTATTGGCTGTAGGCACAGTGTACTCTTTACTATCATCACGTCTCTTCGCCTCCATCATCTATAAAACATCCTTTTTGGTGTTGACTGCTCTCTCACACTCACAACCTCTATTATTGTTGTATTTTCTTTATCTTCAATCTTCTGTGTTTTCTGTAAAATATTCTCACTTTATTTCTTTCAGTCCTAATGGCAAGAACTTGCGAAACGAAAACACTATCTAAATCGGTGACTGAATCCTCGACTACCATGGTCAAGAACACTGACCAACCACAACCCAAAGAGTCTGTTCTATTCCTATCAAAAGCGACGAAAGACCACTATCATGAAGTTTTGCTGAAGAGGAACTGTCATCCTGAACAAGGATTTCAATTGTCCCCGCATCTGACTTTGGGAAATCAAGTCACAAGAACAATCTCTCGTTTGGGATGGGAGCAATTTTGTGACCATCCGACCGGTACTCTCCCTCTATGGTAAGGGAATTTTATGTTAACCTGGTGGACTTCGAACAGGAATTCTTATTTTTTCGAGAAGGGTTGGTGCCCTGAAGCGCCGACCACATAAACGCTTTTTTCCATATTACTGAGGGAGAGGATGAACACATCGAGTTCTTGGAAAATCTAACTGAAAAAGGTTTCGAACTTTTACTGAATGATTTATGCGTCGACGGTATAGTTTGGATTGTCAATAATCCAAACAACTACATCATGCACCGTCGCTTTCTCACTGTTCAAAGTAAGGTATAGTTTCATTTTATAAACTATCGCCTACTTTCATCTACCCATAGCACCACTGCAACACTAGATAGAATGTGCCTGTTGCATTATATATTGAAGGGATGCAGAATTGATGTCGAAGCAATCCTTCATCAAGAAATTACTGAGGCTGCCACCAAACAACCCTTCTCTGATAATGTTATTGTGTAAACAAAGAGGCATTGTGCCTTATGAAGGGGAGGAGACTTTGAAAAATAAAAGCCTAATCAATGATGTTTTGGCGGAGAGGATGACAAGGGGGCAAGAAACCCCTATGGTGAAAGAGGTCCCTCAGAAGAAAGAAAAGGGAAAAGGAAAAAAAACTTATCCAAACCTGTGCGCCCAAAGACCCTCAAATTTGAAGAAAGCTTGATGAAATTGAAAAGTTTGTCGATCGGATGAGCACTAGACAAATTAGACTTGTCGGCACAGTGGAGGAGATGTAATTCAGATAGAATTTATTCTATGCATATATTAGGGCATAGAATAATGCTATTGTTACCACATCGCGCAACTTGAGCAGGAACACAATGCTAGAATTCCCTATGTTCCCTCCCATTATCAATGAAGCCACTCCATCATCGAAGCAGCCTGGTTCAAAAGGCAGAACCCATTCCGTCCAGTCCCCAAATCAAATCCACATCTCTAATGATAAGAATCAAGAGGCACAATCCAAGGAAATGGAAGATTGTTTCAAAAACATAGCTAGCCTCTTTGAAGATGAACTATCGAACAATTTGGGGGCCATTATGGTGGAGAGAGAGGCTGTTGTGATAGAAGAGCACACACCAGTTGCCTCTGTGGGTATTGAGGCAGAAGAAAAAGAAAGAAAAGAATAATAGGGAAAAGAAGAGAAGGAAGAAGAAGGAATTACCCCAACAAATTTATCTGAAAAATTTATCGACTCACCTACAAGTGTGGGTGCATCTGTAGAACAACTGACCTCATATGGGACGAGCTGGGTCGAGGCAATCACACCCGAAAATGAGGATTCCAATCCTCTAGCTATTGTGCCATATGTGGCACCACTTGCTGAAATTCATCCATCGGACGTGACTGTCGATGAAGCCAACATTCAACTAGCAATGGATGAGCAATATACTCTACCAGTTGAACAAAAAGAGAAGAGGCACAAATGAAAGGCAAAGAACAAAAGAGTGCCTACAGAAGAAAAAGAAATCCAAAGCAGCCACTTCTGAGGCTGCAACACAATGAGTTAGTTTACTTTTCCGTAGTTAGTTGCATGCATATTTTTTTGGTCATTGTATTTTTATTGTGTCTGCATTTTATTTGTTCTAGCATTTGCATTGTCGTTGCATTTTCATTATTATTTATATAGTATTGTTATTGCATTGGGGACAATGCAGACATTAAGTTTGGGGAGAAGTGTGGAATGGAAATGCAATTACACCCACAAGTTTAGGAATATGTTTGTTTCTTTAGTTGAATGAAAGTATGCAAAGTTAAGAAAAACTGTGACCACAATTTTTTAATTGGTGCGTAATTCTTGAATTATTTAGAATGCTAATGTGTGAATTGAATGTGTGTGATTGAATATTGAATCTTTCTATTTTTGGATGAATGATTGAGATTGCATTAATAATAAATGAGTAGTATCATTCTTTAAATTTGGATTAACTTACCATCTTGCAACTTTATAATTATATTTACTAAATAAAAGACACTCCAATGTGGGTGCATTGTGACTTAACAAGGGGGAATAATCCACTAAAAGTGTTAGAAAAATTATCTAGCCAAAGGCTATCACTGCAAGAGTGTGTGTCGGTGCAATTACATGCTCCATAGGGGTTTGTTACACCCCATCGTTACTGCCTAGAAACAAGAGTGTAGTAATGAAATGACATCTTTCAGTCGCATAAAAGAAAAACGAATGAATTAAAGAAAAGTTGATGAAAGAAGAAATATATATATATATATATTATACAATAAATGTTGTATTGGTTAAGAAGATTTAAGATTTAAACCATGATGCTAGCATTAGTGAAGTTGCAATTTCGATTATTCATACCTATAAATTGTCGACACAATATTCCAGCATATGAATACAATTTATACATTAGGATTTCAGAGAATATAAGTTGCTAGAATAAGAAATATGGTGACAAGAATTTGGATATAACTTTGCTAGCTTTTATTTATTTGAGGACATATAAAAACTTAAGTTCGGGGGTATGATAGCATTACAAATGACACTTAATTTCTCCTTAAATTAGTGTATAATTTGTTCCTTTTGTATCATTTTTAGCATGCATTATTAGTACTTCATACTTAGTATATACATTTTCTAACTCAGTGTTGTTTGATCTTAATCTCTTTCATTTTATCTCTTTTGTGCTACTAATGTTGTTGTATTTAGTACTAGTTTTGTGTCTAAAGTTGTCAGCGCAGAAATCTGCCTGAGAAGATCAGAGTAGGAAAGCATTCAAAGTTGCGGTCACAAGTTAATCCAGAATTGCGACCGAATATGTTGTCACATGAATGCTTCTACATCTCTATCAGGAATTTCATGCTGCTAACATATCCAGAAGAACCAGCACAGGAGAATGACAAATTGTCGTAGCAAATTAAAAATCATAATTTGCATCCAGAAATGTTGCGACAACGTACAACTGCTCAATGAACACACCAGATCTGCGTGAGTGCATAGCTGGCAATAACAACTTTTTCAGCTGCATCAAGGAGTTAGATCTGAAAAGGGAGAAAGATCTGAAATGGCCAGTGATTATAAATAGAAGGATGAAAGAGAAGATGCATCATCAAGGTGTGAAGAACTCAACTTTAAAATTTCTGTTATTCATTCTTGAAGAAAGCTGCCATGAAAGCTTAACCTCGGAGGAAGGTGATCTAATGCCACAAGGACGCAACAGCTTCTGATAAGAAGTACTTGGTGTGACGCAAGAGGAGCGATTAAGGAAGAATTCTAGTAGACTACGAATAGGATGCTTCAATTCATTTGTTAATCCCTCTTAAATACCGATGAATACTATTGACAATTGATTGAATATGGAAGTATCTTTTAATGTTAGATTTGCTTTGAGTTCTATTCAATTCTTCTCATCTGTTTATATTTGGATTTAACTGTTTTGAGCACGGAAGTGCGATTGCAATCACAGTCACTAGAAGGTGCGGTGACAAGTTAGATTAACAAGCAAGACAGCGAAAGTTGCTTGAGACTAGGAGGAATTCTGGTCACATGTTCTTGAATGCTCAGCATTACCAGCATTGGAAGGTGTGCTAGTTGTGGGTACTTAAGTCTTTGTTAAATAGAGAGTTGATATTAATACGATCTCATTGGAACATAATTACGACGACAATTCATCTATAAGTTACCTTGTAGTCACACTTAGAGTTGTTACTTGTGAAGTCAATGATCCTCTTCACTTCTTTACACTTGATCTATTTCTTTTATATTTTTGAATTTACATTATAACATCTCAACCATCAATTCATTTTTTATTAATTTGCTCTAACATTTTGTATTACAGTTGCACTGACAATTTTTACTCTTGACCTGTGTAGTTTTAACTAGTTTGCGTTGACATTATTATTAACATTTCCTATCATTTTAACTCAATTTGCTTCGACAAATTTAAACATAAACAACCATCTCTGTGGAATCGATATTCGACAGATTCATTTCTGTCTACTATACTTGCATCGACAGTGTACACTTGCACATTATTGCTGTGACATTCATAGAGCGATCATGGTCTCACTTCGTCATCTCCATTGGTCAGTCGTCATCCTTACCAAGTCTTTATTTTTTGTCTGCATTTCCAAGAATCCCTAAAAAGCAATCTTTCCAGCAGTATCAAGGCATATCACTGTCTTCTTCTTATCAAGGTCGTGTATTTAACTTATTTTTTCATAGAAATGGAAGCTATTTGCTTAATTCAAAATGGGTATGTTTATTTTTAAGTGATTTTTTTTCTTATGGGTTTTTTACTTTGGGCTAAACTAATCTACGTAAATTATTTACGCAATTGGTTGAGTGGTATTTGGGTTGGTTTGGTTGTTTTGATTCACTTAGCTGGTTTCTTATTCAGTTTATTGATATTTGTTTCTATTATCTTTGTTCCAAGTATGTATCTATTGGTGTACTAAAGTTCTGTGTATTGAATAAGGTTTGCATTTTATCTTAGAACCTAAGGGGCTTAAGATCGATTATAAAGAAAAGAAAAGTCAAGCAACTGGTTTCTGACTTGAAAGTATAATTTCTTATTATTCAGGAGTTCAATATTGAAAATTGTGTTGATTGATGCAAACTTATTATGAGATGATTTAAAATGGAGCTGCTTGCATGCAATATGGTATGTGTTTCATATGTTTTTAACAAGGAGTGCAAAAGTAGTGTTTGGCTATTACTTTCCAATGGCAAAAGCAAAACTTTTAGACCTTTTAGCCTTGAATTCTTTGATAAATATAAGCATGAAGAGACGTTTAATATTTGGTTTTGGGTTATGCTTTATAGTAATGAAGTTTCATGCTCTTTTGTACAAAGTTACCTACTTTTCTTTATGTTTTCTTGAAAACAGAGTTAGGACTGCACATGTAAGAAAATCATTTCTCAACTGTGGAGCATGTTGGAGTCATCTTTCATTGGGAACCTTAGTGTTGCTATTGTTATCCTTCTCGATCAACTTGGGAGGTATGCTTGCATTTAATTTTTTTTCTTTTCTCATATCTCCTTTATCTTTTCCTGTCTTTGGTTTATAGTCATTATTCTGCCTTGAGAAAACATTAGTGTCCTAACTTTGGGCAGGAGCACCATTTATCCTATAATGATGTTGGTAGGAACTCAATGCAGGAAAAACAAATTACCTGAATTTAGCTTTTAGCTAGATAGAATTAGTCTTTAGAAGTTGAGAGAAAAACAGTTGCAGATGAAGACCAAGTGACATGGGAGAGTTATTGAAACTTGAGCTAAAAGAAAGACTCTCGTTTACTGCAATTAATTATATAACCCAGATTAATTCAATGATAACTTTGATTTAGTTTGGAATATACATTCATGGGCATCAGAAGTTGGATATAGCAAATTTAAGAAAGCGTTAAGTCTATTGCTAAATATTGGTGTAAACCTATTATGAGATGACTTAAAATTTAATCAAATTGGAAAATGCATTCATCAGAGAACAACTTGATTGAAAACTGGAACATGATAAAGTACTAAGTTCGTTTGCATTCTGAATCTGATGGTAGAAGCTTTTTGTCTAGTGATTTTAAGTTATTGTAGTCGTTTAACTTCATAGATCTTCTTGGAGATACGAGCTTTAAATCTTGGGACATGTGGGATGGGCTTAGTGGGATGGGAGACAGTGCAACCTCTCATTGTAAAGCTTAAAAATCTCTTGTAAAAAAAGGCAAGAATATGTTAATATGGGGAGAAAATTTCTTGTTATACCTATGCTTATAACATGACGTGTCATGATATCTCATTAAGCTGTAGATGCTATGAAAAACTGAGAAAGTTCATCCCATTAACGATGTTTATTTTTTTAGGCCTGGAGTTGATGTTGTTGGATATGAAGATAAAAAGGTTGAAAACTTGAGAGAAAAGTTACCTGATTTCTTGTAATAGGATACTACTATTAAAGCAGGTCTCCCCATCCAACTTGCAACTGTTTCTACTTTGCTTGGACTTGTATCCCTTAATTTTAAGAAAGCTAGTCCGGAGAATGGTAATCTTCCAAGTATGTCAGGTCAATGTATGCTTGCAGATCTTTTAAGAAACTGATTTCTTCAGTTGGCTGAAGAGTAGCGATCAATGTCAATTAAGCTATTTTTCCAGGCCGTTGATTGAGATAGTTATGGTTGCAGGGGAAAGTTTCAAATTAGGATACATGTAAGAAATTTTGGTAAAGCTATAGTATTTGAGAAATCAAAGTAGTTGTGGGGCTTTGCTGCGCAAGTGCATCCTACAGATATGATTTCAATATGGTTGAAAAAAAATATGGGAATTGGAGGTTTGTGGAATTTGACTGTGGGTTTTGCTACTAATGCTAGGGTTGCTCTACTGAAGGAGGAGTTGGCCACATCTCCTACCCAACTCCTAACTTATTTTGTTTATGACCTTGTGATAATTGAGAATTTATTGGTCAATATTCCATTGGCAATTTTGGAAGTCTTATTATTATTTGGGATTCTTTTGTGTTCTGTAAGGATTGAGTTCAACTTAGAAAGTGTTAGATAAAATGCTTCATTGATGAAAGTAAACAGGCTTCTAAATTTGCTTTAGTTGTTTTCAATTTATGACGGTAAATATTCTAGCTTAATAATTGAGTACTATTATATATTTATTTTTATTTATAAATAAATCATTGCAATTTATGCAAAAATAATGTAAAATATAAATTTAATAGATATAAAATAAACTCAAAAATTCAAGAAATTTTCAAATGTATGTTTGTTTCATTTTAAAATAATTTTTATGAAGAACCCAACAAGTGGCTTCAGTGGAAAAGATGATGTTATTCATCTTAAGGGTCTTGGTTCGAGCGCCTGTGTGTGCAAGATGTGTGTGCCATTTTGTATGCAAACAAACAGACCCTAAGTTTGGGGATAAAGTTACTTATATAAATAATTAAAATTTTCTATTTAAAACTAAATTAATATAATTTCTTGACATAATTACTAATTTACCCTAATATTTACCTCTTTTGTTATTTTGGCCCTAATTTTTTTATGACTTTGACTCCCAATCTTCAAATTTTAGTCAATTTACTTTTTTTTTTTGGAAAAATTGATTGAAATATTAAAATTTTAATGGCAGGGATGTGATAACCCATGTGGTATTTTGCATGTGCTTTTAAAAAAATTCAAAAAATGTAATAATTTTTTAAAAAAAAATTATCCATGTCAATAATGAAGTACACATGGAGTGTTATGCAAATTGTTACATTAATATCGTTAAAAGTTTAACAGTTCGAACAAAATTTTCTTTCAAAGAAACACAATTTGAATAAATTTTAAAAATTAAGGGTTAAAGTGATAAAAAAAATTAGGATTAAAGTCATTATGTCTAACTTTTTTTCTTTTCACTTTTTCGGTTAATTGAAACATAATAACTTAAAATATAAAGTAATTTCAATGTAAATTTTAACTTGTTATTTATTAGTAAATAACTTCATTCAAGTCTTTTGATGAAATCAAAATTCTTATTTACAATTAAAAGTAGTGGTGAAGTTAAAAAAAAAATTTGAAGGGGTCGGAATTAATTTGTATATTTTTATAATAGTAAAAATATAATTTTATCATTTTAATAGCCTATACCTTTATGATTTTTAAAAGGTTAAATCAAATTTTTATTATTTTTTAAGAAGACCAAATGTAATTTTACTATTACTAATTTAAAATTTTATAAATTATAAATACCTAAATTAAAAATTTATCATTTTAAGGGACTAAATCTCTTAGTGGCTCCGCATCTTATTTAGGAGTATAATAAATATTTATTATCAAGTAAATTCTTCAAATATTTTAGGAAAATTAAAAAATATAATAAATCTTATAAAAAATTATTTAAAATAATAAAATCAATAATACAATGACCAACAAAATCTATATTGATTAATTCAAAAATTTCTCCAAAATCTTACTTATATACACCATATATTAATTAACGGCCCAAACCATAACTAAAGCTAAACTTAAATGGACTCATAAATGTAAATTATCCTAATAATTTGGTGCTCAATTCACAATTTGGCTTAGGGATATACCTATTTTCTATTTTGGTATTTAAAGGTTTTTCGGCTCAATTTTTTTTGGTGAAATAATAGGGAAAAGTTCGAACAATAAACGTGATTAACGCTATTCGAACCCAGATTATATCTGAGACAATGAACATTCTTAACCATCAGACTATCATATAAGATTCTTTTTCGGCTCAATTTTGTACCTAAAGTATACTTGTTTCTCAATACCTAAAGTATGCCTTCAAATATATATTTTAGTCATTTTTTATAGATGTTAACAAATTGGTGTCTTTCTTTTATCAAATATACTTAAATTAAAAAAAGTAATGATATAAAAAATTTAAAATATATGTTTTTAAAAATTATAAAAATTATATATAAACTCTAATATATATATGAAATAAATTAAATATATAAAATATTATAATATATTGGTATATGTCATGTCCATTTTACAATCTATGTTCGGAGTTTATGGCTATCCATCCCAAATATGTTGTCTCCAAGATTTAAATATGTGTTCTCCACTTCAAAATATAATGAGTCTTACCACTACACGCAACACTTGTCGATAAAAAAATGTAAATCTACAAATTAATCTAGAAAAAAATATTTTCTTTAATTTCCCCTTTTAATTATTTGCTTTCCCTTTATCTTAACCCTAAGACTTTACTTGATAGAGTGGAAAAAATTGAAAAGATAGAAAATTGAAGAGGTAGAAAAATAGAAAAAATATATTATATTTTTTCATGGGTATACTTGGTAAGAAAGATAAAAAAAATTGAAAGAAAAAGTAATTTTCTTTTTATCAATTTCTTAATAGAATTGAAGAATGATAGAAACTAAAATAAAATAAAACTTTAAAAAATTGCATAATTTTGAACTAATATACACTCCTCTCTCATTTTCTCTCATCTTATCATTCGATATTGAAATGATTAATTTTTATGCATTAAAATGAAAAATGATATATCTCCTTTTTTTTTTTCTCAATTTTCTTTTTTATCAAGTACACTCAAAATTTATTTTTTTTCTGTTTTTCTACCATTCTTTCATCATTCCACATTTTCACTCAACCAAGCACACCCTAAAAGACACATCATTTCTTTTTTTTTCTTTTTCCAATAGTTCACCTAAACGTTTTGGGTATTGTTTCATTCTAGCATGTCTTCAACCCTAGTTTTCACTTTTCCACCATCACCAACACCCTCCATCAAGCCTCGTCTTGGGGGTTGTCTAGAGGTGTGACCACCCAAGGTCTGAGGCTAAAAAACGTCCAAAATATTGTTTTCCATTTTTTAAGGGACTCAAAAAAAATTACTTTTAAAGGCCAAAATTTTTTTTACCAACTTTTAAGAGGTTTCAAAAAAATTTCTTTTAGCTTTTAAGGGCCCAAATTTTTTTACCAATTTTTAAGGGATTTAAAATTTTTTTTCTCCAACTTTTAAGGAACCTAAAACCTGCATTTTATTGCTTTACCTAAGACTCCAAAAATGTCAAAAACAGGTCTACCCTCCATATACCGTAACACTCTTTCATTCACCATCCTCATCACCAACTTCCCACCATATCCAGACAAACTAGTTCTTCTCTTAGATAAATCCAACTCCATCCATTACTTGCTCCAAATCCATGTAGCTCTCCTCGACCCTAGCCTTCATCACCACCCTGTTCTAAATTTCAAGCCTCAACCTTGACTCTTACTCTTCTCAAGATCATCTCGATTGCCCGCTCACTCTCTTCAATTGAACGCTTAACCACAACATTTTTCTACACTTCTATCATTAACGCCTTTCATGGTTCCTCCTAAGAGATTAATTTATTGATTTAAAAAAATTAATTTTTTTGAAAAAAAAATGAATATTCGAAACGTAACGAGAAAGTTGAAAACAAGAGAATAATGAATGAAATTTGAACTCAAACGAAACAAATACTAGAAACAAAAAGAGACAGTTAAAAACAAGAAAATAAGAAAATTTGAACTTAAACGGCCACTAGTGAGTGGCAACCGATATGGAACAATGGCCACTAGAGAAAAATGAAATTTTTTGGATTTGACTCAAATCTTTAAAAGAGAGATTTAAAGTTTAATTACTAAATTATATTTTTTTAATTGTCCAAAATGGTATACTTGGAGGGTGGTGCTTCCTAAATAGGCGGCATCACTTTAAAAATCTGACAGATTTTATTTATTTATTATTATTATTTTATACTAAAAACAAAAAATATATAAAATATTAAGTGGTGCCTCCTAGATAGATGGTACCCAATTTTTCGGATATAGTACAAACTCGTATTTTAAATACGAGTATGATATAAAAAAATAAATTAATGGGTGGCATCTACTTGACAGGCAGCCCCGATTATCTCATTTGTCTAATCAAATCTAGTTCATATCAATATATTCTTCAAAAATTATGAATGCAATCAACTTAGAGGTGTTTATAGAGGAGTTTATGGATTAAGTTTGGGAAGCTTGAGTTTATATTTTTCAACTCTAAGATCGTTTTATTATTTATAAATAATAAAATTGTAAAAAATAAAATAAATATTTTTATGATTACATTTTAATAAAAATAAATTTTATTATTTTTAAATAATGAAATGAGTCTTTTGGGTGAGTTGGGCTCAATTTAAAATTTTTTGAAATCGAGATTTGATCCAATCCATAAACACCTCTAAGTGAAGGGATATTTATTAAATTAATATACATATAATATACCATAATTTTTTTTTTTTGCGGTTAATTCCACCAAATCTCCTTAAATTATTGTCCAAAATTTAAATTGGTCTTAAGCTTTTGAATCTTTGAAGTATTAATATTGTATCAACAAGGTTATTTCGTCAATTTAGTCATCAATGTAGATGTTAAATGATATTCAGATTTTATATGAAACATATTTAAAACACGTGAATCAAATTGTAAACTCATATGTATGTACTGTATTAATAGTATAAACCTAACATGTTAGGAAAATGGAATTAATAAAATTTGTAATGAATATCTCTTTTTTTTCCTTAATGCATTGGAGAAACGTAATATGTGCAATAAGTACATATGCGTTTACAAATTGATCCAAATTATTTAAATATGTTTCACATCACAATTGAGTGGCTATTTAAAACCCAAGATAATGCTATAGTGATGGAAGGACTTAATTCATACAATTCTAATACTTTTGACTATTCACTCAAAACATTTTAAAGTTTAAGGATTAATTTAAAACCTAGCTATTATTTGAAGACAGTTAATGGAATTAACCCTTTTTAAGTGTTGAAAGGACTTAATTGATATAATACTGATACTTGATAACTTAATTCAAATATTTTAAAATTGAAGGACTAAGCATAAGTTAAGTACGGACTGGTGCCGCTTACCCCATAGGCACCACTCGAAATTTTTAAATTTTCTCGTTTTTGACCCGTATGATCACCTGTATGACTCATATTTTTCCTGTACAAAACATAGGTGCCACCTATCTAGGAGGCACCACTTAATATTTTATATTTTTAAAATTTTTAATATAAGATAATAATAAAAAAAGCATGTGTCAGATTTTTAAAGTGGTGCCGTCTATTTAGGAGGCACCACCCACCATGTATACCATTTTGGTAAATAATGGGGGAGTGTATTATTTTGGTTTTTAATTTTTTTGTATTAATTTTGTAAAAAAAACTCTTCAATTGTTAATATTTTTAAAATTTAGAAAAAATATTCACTCAATAATCATGCGGTAAAGTTGTAATGAACCAAAATTTAACACAATTTTCTTAAAATTCATGTTTGCATTTAATTAAAGCAAAATATTTAGGCCAATTATGTCAAAAATTAAATCTCAAATTTGAGCATAACATAGTATAAGGACCAAAATTAAAAATTTACCATTTTTATATAATCTAAAAAGTAAGACTAAATTTGAAATTTAACCCAAAGATTTAAATTGTAGTTGCGGCCAAGTTTTCAGTCTTGTTGTGTTTATCGCGATTGTGGGCATAATGGATGCTACGTACATTTGAATCTGTGTAGCGGTTTCGGATCATTATTATCGCAATTGGCTGTTACCCGTTAAATTACGATCGCGACCCACCGCTACTGGTGTGATTTCGCTTCACACAATTATTTTCGATAGTAGCAATTTCGGACGGCGTCGCTACCGCTATATAGCAACCGCTATATAAATCCCTGACCCATTATTATTCAGTCACTCAAAATCAAACATAATCCATAATTTATTTAAAAAAAAAATAACAACCCATCATAACTCATTATTACATGGTCATCAAAAACCCAAAAAATAAAAATAAAAACAAAAACAAAAAGTTCCTGAAATCCCCAAATCCACACAACCCCTTCTTCTTCTTCTATTGTGAGGCAAAGAGCTAAAAACAAAGAGGAAAAAAATTAGGGTTTAGGTTTTCTTTGCTTTTCTTTGTAAGACCTGTCCTTTCTTTCTCCATTTTTTTTCAATTTTTTTAAACTTTGCTTAGACTACCATTGATTCCTACCAAAATACTCGAAAATATAAAAATGATTTGTAAAGATTTTGTCAAAATTTTCTCATCAATCTTTGCATTTTACAACAAAAAAGAAGCTAGAATCAAGACAAAAAAATTCAAGTACTTATTTGAAAATTATGAATTTCTAAAACTGCAAGTGAGATTTTATTTAGACTTTTTTGTGATTGTGTTGTGATTTTGTTTGGATTGAAATTTGGACAGTGAAATCTGAGAGTGAAAGTTTAGAGTTCGGACTACTTTTTCCATTTTTTGAACAAATTTCTTATACTGATAACCGATTCATACTTTTCTATTGCTTTTGGACTACATTTTTTCTATTGATTTTGAATTGCTTTTTCTTTTTTTAATTGAAAATTAACTACTTTTGCAGATGAAGAATATCTTCCCTTTGTATTATTATATTTCTATAGATTTTTTTAAAAGAGTTGGATTTTTTTAAAATTTTAATGTAACGGAACAATAACGGGAATAGCAGGCCGTTATTATCGCAATTAGTCGTTACTCGTTAAATTACGATCACGATCCACCGCTATTGTTATGAATCCGCTTCACATCGCAATTTTCGGCTGTAGCAATTTTGGACGGCACCGTTACCACTATTTAGCAATCGCGATTTTGCTACCCGACTGCTATTTAAATTCCTAACCTATTAATGTCCAATCACCCAAAATCAAGAAGTCAAAACTCAAAACCACAAAATCAAACAATCCATAATTTATTTTCAAAAAACAACAACCCACCCATTATTATCCGATCACCCAAAACCCAAAAAATAAAAGTTAAAACAAAAAGTTTCCCAAATCACCCCAACCATCTTCTTTTTCTTTAATCGTGAGGCAGAGAGCCAAAAACAAGAGGGAAAAAAATTAGGATTTAGGTTTTCTTTGCTTTTCTTTGCAAGATCCATCCTTTCTTTCTCCATTTTTTTCCAATTTCTTTAAACTTTACTTAGGTTACCATTGATTCCTACCAAAATACTAGAAAATGTAAAGATGATGCAAAGATTTTCTCAAAAATTTCTCATCAATCTTTGCATCTTACAACAAAAAGAAGCAAGAATCAAGACAAAAAAAATTACGTACTTACTTGAAAATTATGAATTTCTACAAGTGCAAGTGATATTTTGTTTAGAAATTTTTGTGATTGTGTTTGTTTTGGAGTTTAGACAGTGAAATCTAGGAGTGAAAGTTTATAGTTTGGATTTTTTTTTTTGAATAATTTTCTTGTAATTATAATCGATTCATATTTCTTTTGGATTGTTTTTTCTATTGATTTTGGATTGCTTTATCTTTTTTTGATTAAAAATTATCTGATTTTGCAAGTAAAGCATATACTCCCTTTGTCTTATTATATATCTCTTGATTTTTTTTAATTTTAACGTAACAGAACAATAACGAGAATAGCGGCCCATTACTACCGCAATTGGTCGTTACCCATTAAATTGCGATCGAGATCCATCGTTATTGTTGTGATTCCGCTTCACATCGCAATTTTCGACAATAGCGATTTCGAACGACGCCACTACCGATATATAAAGGTCGCTATTCCAATACCCAATCGTTATTTAAATCTCTGACTTATTATTATCTAATCACCCAAAATCAAAGGCCAAACTCAAAACCCATAAAATCAAACACAATTCACAATTTATTTAAAAACAATAACAACAACAACAACAACCCATAACTCATTATTACACAGTCACCCAAAACCCAAAAAAACAAACAAAGTTCCCTAAATCCCCCAACCATCTTATTCTTTTTTTATAGTGAGTCAGAGAGCCAAAAACAAAAGAAGAAATAAATTAGAGTTCAAGTTTACTTTTCTAGATCCTCCCTTTTTTTCTCCATTTTTTTTCAATTTCTTTAAACTTTGCCTAAGCTACTATTGATTCTTATCAAAATACTCAAAAATATAAAGATGATTTTCAAAGATTTTGTCAAAAATTTCTAATCAATCTTTGCATCTTACAACAAAAAGAAGCAAGAATCAAGACAAAAAAAAATTCACATACTTACTTGAAAATTATGAATTTCTAAAAGTGCAAGTGATATTTTGTTTAGAAATTTTTGTGATTGTGTTGTGATTTTGTTTGTTTTGAAGTTTGGACAGTGAAATCTAAGAGTAGAAGTTTACAGTTTGGATGCTTTTTCTATTTTTTGAACAAAATTCTTGTATCGATAATCAATTCATATTATTCTATTTCTTTGGATTGTTTTTCCTGTTGATTTTGGATTGCTTTTTCTTTTTTTAATTGAAAATAATCTGATTTTGCAAGTAAAGAATATACTCTCTTTGTCTTATTATATTTCTATTCATTTTTTTAAAGAGTTGAATTTTTTAAAATTTTAACGTAACGGAACAATAACTGCAATAACGGCCCGTTACTGTCGCAATTGATCGTTACCCATTAAATTGTGGTCGAGATCCACCGTTATTGTTGTGATTCCTTCTCACATCACAATTTTTGACAATAGCGATTTTGAACGGTGCCACTACCACTATAAAATGGCCACTATTTCACTACCCGATCGTTATTTAAATTCCTAACCCATTATTACCCAATCTCCTAAAATCAAGAGGCCAAACTCAAAACCTACAAAATCAAACATAACTCATAATTTATTTAAAAACAACAACAAAAACCCATAATCTATTATTACCCGATCACCCAAAACCTAAAAAATAAAAATTAGAAAAAAAAGTTCCCTAAATCCCTCCAACCCTCTTCTTTCTCTTTTATAGTGAGGCAGAGAGCCAAAAATAAAAGAGAAAATAAATTAGGGTTTAGGTTTTTTTGTTTGATCCGCATTTTTTTCCATTTTTTTCCAATTTCTTTAAATTTTGCCTAGACTACTATTGAATATTACTAAAATACTCGAAAATATAAAGATGATTTGCAAAGATTTTGTAAAAAATTTCTAATCAGTTTTTGCATCTTACAAAAAAAAGAAGCAAGAATCAAGAAAAAAAATTTACGTACTTGGATATTATGAATTTCTAAAAGTGCAAGTGAGAATTTGTTTAGAGATTTTTTTTGATTGTGTTGTGAATTTGTTTGGTTTGAAATTTGGACAGTGAAATTTGAGAGTAAAAATTTAGAGTTTGGACTGTTTTTCTGTTATTTGAACAAATATTTTTAACCGATAACCAATTCATATTTTTCTATTGATTTTGGATTGCTTTTTCTTTCTTTTTTTAATTGAAAATTATCTAATTTTGCAAGTGAAGAACATATTCCCTTTGTTTTATTATATTTCTGTTGATTTTTTTAAAGGAGATAGATTTTTTTAATTTTACCATAATGGAAAAATAACAGAAATAGTGGCCTGTTATTGTCGCAATTTGTCGTTACCCGTTATATTGTGGTTGTGATCCACCGTTATTAGTGTGATTCCGCTTCACGGTGTTATTTTTGATAGTAGCTGTTTCAGTCGGCGTCGTTACCGCTATATAACGACTACTATTCCGTTATCCGATCGTTATTTAAATTCCTAACCTTATATTGTCCAATCACCAAAAATAAAGAGGTCAAAACTCAAAATCCACAAAATCAAACATAATCCATAATTTATTTAAAAAAACCCACCATAATCTATTACTACCCGATCACCCAAAGCTCAAACAATAAAAATTAAAACAAAAAGTTCTTCAAATCCCCCTAACCCCTTTCTTCTTCTTCTGTCGTGAGACAGAGAGCCAAAAGAAAGAGGGAAAAAAATTAGGGTTTTAGGTTTTCTTTGTTTTTCTACCAAAATACCCGAAAATATAAAGATTACCATTGATTCCTACCAAAATGCCCAAAAATATAAAGATTATTTGCAAAGATTTTGTCAAAAAATTCTCATCAATCTTTGCATGTTACAACAAAAAAGAAGCAAAAATTAAGACAAAAAAAAAATTCAGGTACTTACTTGAAAATTATGAATTTCTTAAAGTGAAAGAGAGATTTTGTTTAGAGATTTTTGTGATTGTATTGTGATTTTGTTTGGTTTGCAGTTCGGGCAGTGAAATCTATGAGTGAAAGTTTAGGGGATTGCTTTTTTCTGTTTTTTGAACAAATTTTTTGTACCGATAATAGATTCATATTTTTCTATTGCTTTTGAACTTCTTTTTCTTTTTTTTTTATTGAAAAATATCTGATTTTACAGGTGAAGAATATATTTCTTTGTCTTATTATATTTTTGTTGTTTTTTTTTTAAAAGAGTTGGATTTTTTTAATTTTAACGTAACGGAACAATAACGAGAATAGCGAACCATTAATGCCACAATTGGTCGTTACCCATTAAATTGCAGTCACGATCCACCACTATTGTTGTGATTCCGCTTCACATCGTAAATTGAGGGAGTAGCAATTTGCTACTACCGCTATATAACGACCGCTATTCCGCTAACCAACTGCTGTTTAAATCCTTGACCCATTATTACTCAATCACCCAATATCAAGAGGCCAAAATTGAAAACTGAAAAAATAAAAAATAATCCATAATTTATTTTTAAAAAAAATAAAAATAAAAGCCCACCATAACCCATTATTACCCGATCACAAAAAACCCAAAAATTAAAAATTAAAACAAAATGTTCCCCAAATCCCTCAACCCCTTCTTCTTCTTTAATTGTAAGGTAGAAAGCCAAAAACAAAAGAGGAAAAAAAATTAAGGTTTAGGTTTTCTATGCTTTTCTTTTGAAGATCCATCCCTTTTTCTTCATTTTTTTCAATTTTTTTAAACTTTGTTAGACTATCATTGATTCCTACTATAATACCTAAAATATAAAGATGATTTGTAAAGATTTTGTCAAAAAATTTTTATCAATATTTGCAAGTTACAACAAAAAAAAAAAAACAAGAATCAAAACAAAAAAAATTCGTACTTGAAAATTATGAATTTCTAAAAATGTAAGTAAGATTTTGTTTAAATATTTTTGTGATTGTGTTGTGATTTTGTTTGATTTGGAGTTTGGACAGTGAAATTTAAGAGTGAAAGTTTAGAATTTGGACTGCTTTTTTTTGTTTTTTGAACAAATTTCTTGTACCGATAACAAATTCATATTTTTCTATTTCTTTTAGATTGCTTTTTCTATTGATTTTGGATTGCTCTTTTTTTTTGATTGAAAATTATCTGATTTTGCAAGTGAAGAATATATTCTCTTTATCTTGTTATATTTCTGTTGATTTTTTTTAAAGAATTTGGATTTTTTTATTATTTTTACCGTAACGGAACAATAAGGGGAATAGTGACCCGTTATTGTTGTAATTTGTCGTTACCCGTTAAATTGCGACCGTGATCTATCGCTATTGGTGTGATTTCGCTTCACACCATTATTTTCAGCAGTAACGATTTCAAACGGCGTTGCTACTGCTATATAGCGACCACTATTCCGCTACTTGATCACTATTTAAATCTTTGACCCATTATTATCTAGTCACCCAAAATCAAGAGACCAAAATCCAAAACCCACAAAATCAAACATAATCCATAATTTATTTTAAAAAAGACAACAACCCACTATAACCATTATTACCCGATCACCCAAAAAATTAAAATTAAAAAAAAATTTCCCCAAATCCCCCAACCCCTTCTTCTTCTATCGTGAGGTAGAGATTCAGAAAAAAAAGGAAAAAAATTAAGGTTTTAGGTTTTCTTTGTTTTTCTTTGTAAGATATGTCCCTTCTTTCTCCATTTTTTCAATTTCTTTAGACTTTGCTTAGATTACCGTTGATTTCTATCAAAATACATGAAAATATAAATATTTGCAAAGATTTTGTTAAAAATTTCTCATCAATCTTTACATATTACAACAAAAAGAAGTAAGAATGAAGACAAAAAAATTTAGGTACTTACTTAAAAATTATGAATTTCTGAAAGTGCAAGTGAGATTTTGCTTATAGTTTTTTGTGATTGTGTTGTGATTTTGTTTAGTTTTGGAGTTTGAATAGTGAAATTTGAGAGTGAAAATTTAGAGTTTGGGTTGCTTTTTCTATTTTTTGAATAAATTTCTTGTACTGATAACCAATTCATATTACTTTTGGATTGTTTTTTTCTATTGATTTTGGACTGCTCTTTTTTTATTATGATTGAAAATTATCTAATTTTGTAGGTGAAGAATATATTTTCTTTGTTTATTATATTTCTGTTGTTTTTTTGAAAGGAGTTGGATTTTTTAATTTTACTGTAACGAAACAATAATGACAATATTGACCTGTTATTGTCGCAATTGACCGTTACTCATAAAATTACGGCTGCGATCCACCACTATTGGTGTGATTTTGCTTCACACCGCTATTTTTTGTAGTAGCGGTTTAGAACGACACCGCTACTGCTATATAGCGACCACTATTTCGCTACCCAACCGCTATTTAAATCTTTGACCCATTATTATCCAGTCTTCTAAAATCAAGAGACCAAAATCCAAAACCCAAAAAATCAAACATAATCCATAATTTATTTTAAAAAAACAACCCATCATAACCAATTATTACCCAATCACCCAAAACCCAAAAAAATAAAAATTAAAACAAAAAGTTCTCTAAATCCTCCCAACCCCCTTCTTCCTTTTCTTTTTCTTCTATTGTGAGGTAGAGAGTCAAAAAAAAAAATTATGATTTTAAGGTTTTTTTGCTTTTCTTTGTTAGATCTGCCCCTTCTTTTTTCATTTTTTATTTAGTTTCTTTAAACTTTGCTTAGACTATTATTGATTTCTATTAAAATATCTAAAAATATAAAGATAATTTACAAAGATTTTGTAAAAAAAAATTCATCAATCTTTGCATGTTACAATAAAAAGAAGCAAAAATCAAGATAAAAAAATTTCAGATTGAAAATTATGAACTTCTGAAAGTGTAAGTGATATTTTTTTAGATGTTTTTGTGATTGTGTTGTGATTTTATTTGATTTGGAGTTTAGATAGTGAAATCTAATAGTGAAACTTTAAAGTTTAGGCTCTTTTTTCTAATTTTTGAACAATTTTTTTATACCAATAACTGATTCATATTTTTTTATTGCTTTTAAACTGCTTTTATCTGTTGTTAGATTGCTTTTTCTTTTTTTATTTATTGAAAATTATTTGATTTTACATGTGAAAAATATATTTTCATTGTCTTATTATATTTAAGTTGATTTTTTTGGACTTGAATTTTTTTTAATTTTATCATAACAGAACAATAACGGTAATAACGATCCGTTATTACCACAATTGACCGTAACTCGTTAAATTACGATTGCAATCCACCGCTATTGATGTAATTCCGCTTCACATCGCTAGTAAAATTTTTTGACGACACCGCTATCATTATATGACAGCCATTATTCTGCATCCGACTGCTATTTAAACCCATGTTTTAACCATAATTGTTAACAATGTAAGAAAGAAAACAAAGATACATGTCAAAGGAAGGCCTATATTCTGGTAAGATACATGTCAAAGGAAGGCCTATATTCTGGTATAGGTAAGGATCGGGATTCGAAGCAAAAGTTTGAACCCTCTAAAGACTGAAGAGACCACTAAACCAAACTGTTTCGTTACAATATTTCTCCTCCATTTCAAGCTTTCGTTTTAACTGTTATTCAGCAATGTGCAGACAGCTTCAGTTTTGTTAGGGAGAAGTAAATCACATTTAATCTAAATGCAATACCCAATGTATGCTAGTCGTTGGAATTAAAGCCCAATATATGTCAGTAAGTTCATTGACAGCTTACAACACTTTCCATAATTTGTGTTTTAACAAAGCTACTGGCTGATCCTTAGCCTCGAACAAAAGCCATCTCAAAGCAGATTCGTTTCTACTCTCTTCTAACCTCACGTTACAGAAGAAATGGAATTGAGAACTAAACTAATATGGATTATATCGATTGCGTCCTCGGTTACTGTCACTGCTGCTGCGTCTTCCACCGCTTGAGCTACTACTAGTAGCACCACCCTGGCTACTATGGGGCTGTGGTGGAGGTGTTTCTGGTTGTTGCATTCCAGGCTGTTGGCTATACAAAAAACGAAAACAATTTCATAAAGGAGTGCCATCATCCAGAATTAAGAAAAGATGAGTAGACAAAAAGCCGCAAGACAATAATAATAATTATTGACAAAGATCAGAACAATGTGCATGAATTTGTCTACAAGTCAAATGTCAATTTGGTTCCATATCAAGGCGGAAGAAAAGGATAACAGGAATTGACAAGTAGCTGTGCATGTATGTACATGGACACACTCCACATATGCACGCATACATGAACAAATAACATAACCTACATGATCTGCAACTACTAATTCATGCTTAAAACTTACAGGACATATCCAATCCTTCCATCAGGTAAAAGCATTGGCATCATTGCCATTCCAGCAGGTGTTGGACCTCGCCCATAGATTAACGGCTGCAAGATTTTAACATAAATATCAGCAGGGCATTGTTAAAAGATTTTAAATTTTCCAAGTAAAATAAATAATCAAGCATACACAGGAGAACCTTTCAAAATCCTGGTCTCTTAAGCAGATGCCTCCCGAAGATTGACTAGTAAAATATTTGAGTGAGAAGTATAGACAATGTATATCTTGCTGTTAATAAAATTACAAATAATGCCAACTCATCATAGGATAATTGTTAACTTATTATAAGGAAGGAAATCCTATGTAGGAGACAATTCGTTTTATTTGTTCTTGATTGTGCAATGTTCCTTCTTGAACGGAACCAGTGCTTACTGTACAGGATTACAAAAGACAGCAGTTTAAACCAATTTTAGATTAATCGCCAAGCCATCACGTCTACATATCAAAGATTATTTCATCTCAATACAAAGGGCGTGTCATCTTTTCAATCTATATCTGTCATCTGATACATCTCAAAACAAGAGCAGATATTGCTTGTCCCACATAACACCCAATGCAGCTTAAAGTCATAATCAAAGGTTTGCAATGAAAAGAAATTAAAATAAAATGTTACAACTTAAATTACCCAAAAGGGCACTGCTTTTGGCAGAATTCAAATTTCCAATAGAAACCTGTTAAACTATTTCCTTTCCCAACTATGTCCAAGGAAATGATAACAAATGAAAAGAAAAAATCCTGGAGGACAAAGTGACCAAAAAAAGAGAGATAGAGAAGTAAAAGAGCATCTCACCTGTCCAAATCCTGCAGAACCAAATCCTGCTCCAAGACCACCATATGCTCCCCCAAGTAAACCAAATCCTAATGGAGGGAAGCTTGAATCTAAGGTTGACTTCTGGGAGCCAGATCCTCCAGAAGACTTCTGGTCTGCTTGTGGTTTTGCAAGAGAACACTCCAACACTTGACCTGTCAATAAGAGAAAATACAACAAAATATCATCAATAATGCCTTTATACTTCACAGAAATGCAAGAAGTTGACAATAGCAGTAAGGTAAGGAGCATAGCCTACCATCAATCTCATATTTTTCAGTATTCTTCAATGCTTTCATAACACTTGACCTCTCTGCAAAATGCACAAATCCATACCTGCTGTCCTCCTTTCCCGCTTTTGCAGGAGGAACTACAACTTTTGTGATCTTTCCGTGATGTTCAAACAGCTTCTTTAGGCGATCCTGAGTTATATCTCGTGGTAAATTCTTGACATACAATGACTTAACCTGCACCATGTCAAACATTATTACTATACAACTGTCAATGGAAATCCCCAGCTAAGTATGGCCAACATTAAAGTATAGATTAGAAAACCTGAGTAGTAGCAGAAGATTCAGCATTTCTAGGGTCAGCCCAACTCACAGTTGGAGAATTATCATCAAGCTTAAATGTTGGCTTCAACATTTTCTGTCTCGAGTATTCAGCACATGCATGATTATAGTACTCAATGAAAACAAATCCACGATTACGGCTGGGGTTCATTGGATCCTGCCATGTCAAGCACATGCCATCAAAAACTAATACAGGTTGGCACATAAGTAATGGAATATTAAACTGAATCAGTCTCTTAAACTGAGATACGACAGACAATATATGCACAAACCTTCAACAATTCAATACAACCGACTCCAGGCCCAACATCTGTTACAACCCTCCTCATAACTTCCTCCCCCCAGTTTCTGGGAACATTACCGACGAACAACTTATTCTTTGCTTGAGAAGTTGAACATTTTATCCTCTTCCCCTGAAGAAGACAAAAAGGAGTGAACAAGAAAACAGATATATGTTTCAAAGGAGAAAATATAATTGAAAAAGAAATGATGCCACCATTCATCAAAGTATATATTCATAGGACGCAAAAAGGGAGAGGAATGCTAACACAAACAAATAACAGCATATATTATTATGCCGAGCCCTACTAGAATCTGTTAACACAAAAAGCTGTGCATTCTTCCTCACCTTGAATTCAGAATAATTCAGTCTTTCAATAGCTTTGGATGCTAACACTTTGGATCTGAAGGTCACAAAAGCATAACCATTGCCCTCACCTAAATCCTTCCCCTTCATTATCCTAACCTGCAGTCATTATATTTATGCATCTAGTCAGTCTAAATAAGCATACAGGCAGTGCATTGATATTAGCAATGTACCTCTGTGACTTCTCCTATAGATTCACAAAATCTCTTCAAGTCCTCTTTAGAAGTGTCATGAGGAATGCCACCAATGTAGACCTCTGATCCATGAGGAGGAAGTGCAAGTAGTTCTGCATGTTTCTTTTTCTTTTCTTCCTCTGACTCAGAATCATTCAACTCCTCATCACCATCAGAGCCTTTTTGAACATCAACAAGCTCAGCATTCTCATCCTCATCTTCCACCTCTTCTTCAACCTCTTCCTCGACTTCCACTTCCTCTTCTTCCTCTATTTCTTCATATTCAACCTCTTCCTCTATAGTCTCCTCTTGTTCATTGTCCCCTTCAAGGTCTACCTGCTCTTCATTCTCTTCCCTTCTCCTTGACATTTTATGTATCTAATAAAGCAAGCTTGCAAGACAACTGTGAAGAAAGCACAGAAGCCAGAAGCATTGACAAAAGAAAAGAGTACAAATGTGGAAAGGAGGAAAAAAAAATGAGAGGCCAATGGAGTTGCAAAATAAGACTTTTGACTGAATTTGTGCCATGAGGATATATGGCTTCAAAGGAGTCGCAGCTAGAGTGGTTCTCAGAAAAGAGAGTTACAGAATAGTAAAAACAAAGAAAAAAAGCAATAGACACAGGCAAGAGAGTTGTGAGTGATAATCAAGAGGATTCTGATGTCAACAAAGTATTCTTGAAACTAGATAAAAGATACAGACAATTGCCCAAGAAAATGGCCAGTTTCATCGATTACTTATATATCTGGGAAATTCATTCACCAAAAGGGGAAAAGGGAAGAAAAACAAAAAGGCAGAAAATAAGGAATGAGAAATTGAACCAAAAGGCATAAAATATAGAAATAGAAGGAATACAATAAGAGATTCCAGCAAAAGAGAAAAACAGATTTGCAAAGAACTATTTGTTATTATAACGCAGCAATTCTCAAAGAAAATGGAGAAAAAAGTTGAATAATCAATTTAACAATTTGCTAGTAGCCCGTCTTTCAAATTTCCGATCCATATTATCTGTGTATATATATGAAAAAGATATAAAGGGCTCAGTTTTTCTTACTTCTTTTATTTTTGAACTTACCTCGCTAATTCTGTAACAATTTATGAAAATCCGAACATCAAATATACAAAACACAATTTTTCTTTTTCAAATTTCACTATGTTTATATCTTAGCGTTTAGCAATAACTTCAACAATTTAAAAAACAGGAAAAAGAAAAGCAGGTAAACCTACAAACATTTCGAATTCAATATATCCTGAAACGTTGATTGATTAGGAAACATATATATATATATATATATATTAAACATTCAGCGGTAAAAGCAAAGAAGATTGATGACTATGTATACAAAAATTTCGGGGGAAGAAGAAGAAGAAGAGCTTACCGAACTCGAAAAATTGAAGAATGGGAGGGAAACCCTAATTTGTGAGATTGAAAGAGGAGCTTTTAATTTCGCGGGGCTTCAGAATCGGGGTTGTGCCCTACAGTTAGCGATAGATTGAATGGTGTTTCCTTTATTACTATGTTTTATATATATGGGGATTGAGGAGGGGCTACACCTACTAACTGCCACCTTTAAGATAATTCAGAAATTTAACTGATTTTGTACAAAAATATTAAATTTAAAATTTTCATTTAACATATAAATTGAACTCGAATTTAATATTTAAAGTTCAAATTTAATATATTCACGTTTATATTTTTATTTCATATAATTAATATAAGTAATTATTATTAAAAAATTAATAATTAAAACAGAATATTAAATAACATTTTAAAAATTTTCCATTACCTACACCGTGATTTAATTAATTGTACAATATATATATATATTTTTAAATAAAGAGGTGTTTTATAGCCTAGAAATCAAAGATCAACCAAGGGAAATACAAGAAGCATCTTTTAACAACAAATCATTAACTAGTAGACTAGGAATATCAACAATTCGACTGTCCACATCAGAGGCGTTACAAGATTTTGCAAGTAAATTCGCTACCTAATTCTCTTCTCGTCTAATAAACTGGAAGCGAACCAAATCGAAAACCTTCGTTGCTTCCTTGATTTGTCGAACAAGATTGTCGAGTGTGAACCGCCCAAGCAATCATGGATCATCTTCACTGCAATTATGCAATCACTTTCAATAATCAATTTACGATCCCCTCGGACTCTAACCACTTAAAGACCATGTAGGATCGCCAAAAGTTCAGCATTTAGAGACGAACTGCTGCCCACAAATCGTTGAAATCCAGTAATCCAATTGCCACTGGGACCTCGAAAAACTCCACCAACAGCAGACCAGTCCTCCTCCTTGCTAGTTGCACCATCAGTATTCATTTTCACCCAACCAACAGCAGGGGGACACCATACAGAGCTCCCTTTACCACTGCCTGCACAACGTTAGGCCTGCAACCAATTTTTGAGATATTGGCTGCCATGTAGACCGCTGCCCGAATGAGCTCCTCCACTTGTCCACAATGTTGTTGAAAAATTGTCATGTTTCTATTCTTCCAAAGCAACCAACTTTGGATAGCAAACAAGACAGCCGACTCCCCAGAGCAATTATTCAACCGAAAAAGACCATTGAGATTAGCTTTCAACGATCCATCCAGACTTAAATAAAAGAACATGCGTACCTGGTCGGATGAAAGAAGTTTCGGCCAAACTGCCGAGGCGATTTTACAATCACTAAGAATATGGAGTGTCGTTTCTTGTGACACACCACACAACAGGCAGCTCGTTTCATCTGTCATGCATCTCCTAGCTCTTTCAACATTAGTGAGTAAGCGATTTCATCGAACGAGCCAAATAAAATGCTTCATGCGAAGAGGCGGAGGGTGTTTTCCAAATCATCTCCCAACCATCCAAGACAGCTGCGTTAGGCTCTGTATTCAAACTAGAGTATGCTGATTTTACTGTAAATCGCCTATTGGTATTTAATTTCCATAAACATTAATCACTCCCCAAGGCTTCGTTGGGTACATGGCAAGCCGCAATGCAAGCGAGCACTTCTTTAGGAAAGCACTCCTTTAATACTGCCCAATTCCAACCTCCATTTGCAGTAACGAAATTCGAAACTGTAGCATTCCTCGGTATAGATTTCCCATTGATAAGATATTTTTGCAAAGACCCCAAAGAAGGGATCCAATCATCCTGGATAAAGCTCACCGCTAATAGCCTGCTTTCCTTTCCTTGATTTATTCATCTGACTCACCTCACGCCCACCAGCAGATTGTGCAGCATTCAAATCCATTGAAGATCCTGTCCCCATCATAATCTCCTTAGCTGTATCTGAAATTTTAGCACCCAACTCAGCATCGGATCTTTGCTTACCAAAATGGAAAACATCATCACTCCTCTCCTTTGATTGCTCCCCAACCTCTCCCAACTTGAAAAGAACATTAAATCGTGATCCTCCTTGATTATTGCCATCCAAAGCACCCGCCAGCTAAGGAGCCTACCGTTGCTGCCGCTCCACCACCATCCATTCCCCAAAGGTTTCCTTTTCCACTCTGTCTTGGACCATCATTCCTTCCTTTTGAGATTTAAGGGCCACAACACCCATTCCATCCTTTCCCACACCCTTATTCTCTTGGCATTGCGACTCAATAGGACAAGTATCTTTTAAATGTCCAAATCGGCCACAACTAAAGCAAATATGAGGAAGGGACTCATATTCGATCCTATGGATCCTGTTAACAATACGCACCTTCGACACCAAAGGCTGTGCTAGATTAACATGCACCGCAAATCGAGCAAACTGTCCCCTAGCACCACTATCAATTTGCACATCAATCTTCACTACCTTGCCGATCAAACTTCCTATCTCTTGCAATATACTTATTTTGTAAAATGCACCAGATAATCCAAGAATCTGTATCCAAGCGACAACACTCTTAGGATACTCATCTTGAGTCGAGAACTGAGAAGATCATGGTTGAACAATTAAATAGTGGCCAAAGATGACCCAAGGACCTTTGATAAAGCATTGTTATAGTCAACCTCCAATTCAAATTTTGCCAAATAATACCCATTGTCAATATCCATCATTTGAAAGCGTATTGAGGGTTTTCACATGGCGTAGATTTTGTTCTATAATGCATTGAAACCCATTCTCCTCCCAATAATTTAATAATAAGGGTTTTAGACATACTTGCATCAAAAAGGTCATAAACTCTTTCAGAAAAATCAATGGTGGGCACTCCATCCAATATTTCCTTTCATACATCGTCCTCATTGAGCGCAACATCCTCCTTTTCCCATTCATTGGCCATTCTACCATTTTCAGAGCTAGAATTCAGGACAACATCCCGAAAGGATAAAGGTGAAGGAGTATCACCTCCTACCATATCCATATCCCCTCCATAATCGGATGGATCTTTCTCTTCTCGAAACTGTATTTTCTTCCAAACCCTTCCGCTTGCGTTTGTCATCTTTTAGAGTGACTTTTTTTTTATTAAAGTAAATCTTTAAAACTTAATTGTACAATATTAAAAATATATATATTTATACAATTAATGTTTAAAAGATTGCAATGCTATAAATCAATACTTTCGATTTTTCTATCTTCATTTTTTCTCTCTCTAAAATGATGTAAATAAATTAATTATAGTATTAATATATCAAATAATATTATTATTTTCAGCGAAAAAATAAATGTTAGCATTTAATATATAGTGTATTTTTAATTTCACAAATAATTTAAAAAATTATCATATTTTAATATTTTTCTTTTTAATATATAATTTATTCCATTTTAATATTGGACATGGGAGTTCTAAGTTTATAAATAACAAACAGATGTATTTGTGACCAATATTTAAGGATTATTATACATGTCTGTCGGTGATATGTGTATTATTTTGCAGCATTTCATAATATTTTTATGATTCTTTTCATAAACAACTACAAATCAAATAGATAATATTTATATTATAATTAAAATAATTTTAAATTTATAATTAATTATAGTTTTATTTATCTGTAATAAATATTTTTAAATTTTAGTTTTTCCTCTTATATAAATAAATAACAATTTA
Source organism: Gossypioides kirkii (assembly GCA_005610355.1). Classification (NCBI taxonomy): domain Eukaryota; kingdom Viridiplantae; phylum Streptophyta; class Magnoliopsida; order Malvales; family Malvaceae; genus Gossypioides; species Gossypioides kirkii. The sequence goes on from CP032245.1 coordinate 10,233,865, forward strand.
TAGTGCAAATTAAAGTAATATTTTAATAATAATTTATAGAATATTAAATTAATCTATATTTTATATTTCAATAATTTTTTTTCCTTTCTTTCCTGTTATTCTTCTTTATTTTTTGTGTTACTTTATTCCTTTCAATTAAAAGCAAAAAAATAGTTTTATTGCCTCATAAAAATACTTTGGATATATTTTTATTTTTTTCTTATATTTCTTATCTTTTATTTGTTTATAAATAAATATAAAAGCTATCAGCATGTTGGGATTTCCTAAAAATAAAGGAAAATTGAAGGAAATTATTAATTTTCCCCTTGTTTGAATGACATATTTTGATTAATAAAAAAAAAGGAAAAAGAAAAGATTTCCTTGTTTTCCTTTATTTTTCAATGGAAACATAAAACATTTTAGATTAGGATAAATTATAAAAATGTCACCCAACTATATTCGTGTTCTTGTTTTGATCGCCCAACTTTTAAAATTTTCAATTTAGGCTCTATTGTTTGAATTCGTTCTTATTTTCGTCACTCGTCATTAAATTAATAATGAAAAAAGTTTTTCTAACCGATATAATAATGCATTTAGTCCTCAATACTTATTTATTCTATCAATTTGATCCTAATTCTAAATAATTCATTAAATTTAACCAGTCAAATTTATAAATTCTATCAAATTGATCCTCAAACTTCCTAATCAAAGTTTCAACTTTTAAAATATAAGCATTCCACGTCTATAAACTTGTGAGCGCCCAAAAAAAAATCTCTCAACTTACGGGACGTTTTCCAAGCCAATTCCAGATACCAATGAATTTATCTTGAAACTTTATTTTCTTTTGTTTCTTTCATTTAATTTTCTTCTAAATGTAATATTTTATAACCCTTTGCTTGATAAAATTTTGGTTAAAGAAAATGAAAAAACTTTAAAGAAAACATTTTAGATTTACTCTACTTGTTAACTTTGTAACAACTCGATTTTCGGTGGTGTCGAAAACTGTGATTTTGGGATCACAACTCCGACGAGTCGAGTCACAAATTATTTATTTTTCATATTTATGGCTTCGTTAGCATCGTAGTAAAATTTGATCATGAAATTTTAATGTTTGAATAGTAAATTGAGTAGAAAGGATTAAATTGAAAAAGGTGGAAAAGTAGAGTTGGTTAATTAGAAGGACCAAAGGAGCAAATTAACCTAAAGTAATTAGTGGGTGGATTATCATGTAATATATTGATTATAAATGGAATTAATTAAGGTTGAGTAAGTGGTTTATTAAGTTAATCATGAAAGTCTTAAAATTTACAAATTTGCCATTAAGTATATATATGAATTAAATGAAAGAAAATGAGAAAAATTCACCTAATTTCTCATCTTCTTCTTCTCCATTCGGCTAAGGGAAAAAAATTAGGGTTTTTCCATTTTCAAACTTTAAGCTTTGATTTGGGTAAGCAAATGTTAATCGTTTTTAGTAATTTTTATATTTTTGAGTCCGTATTAGCCTAATATAGCTAATCCAGGGATCAATTTGTGATTCTGTCAAATGTTATGAAACTTGCCATTGATGAAAATGCTTGTTTTTGAAAGCTTTAGATGGATTTGTATGTGTGATGTTTGGGTTGAATCTTTTTGTAAAGTGATTTTTGATGAAATTAGGGTTTAAGAACTAAAATGTTAAAATGGTGATATTGATGTACTTGGTGTGAAATAAATGGATTTGTATGCTCTTGTATGAGGGTTATGAATGTTCAGTTGGTATGGGTTGAGGAGAAAATGGATATTTTTCATGTTTTGTGTTAAAAGGACTAGTTGAATAAAAGAAAAGTATTAGGGGTAAAATCATAATTTTACCAAAAAAGATTAGATTTTGTTAAATGAATTGATTGTATGATTTAATGTGAGAAATTGAATGATTTGCGTATGTAGACTACGACCGTGCCACCGATCGCGAAAAAAGAAAATTAGCGGAATAATCATTGGAATCCATTCACAACTGCAATCCAGTCCGGTAAGTTCGTATGGTTAAATTCCAATTTAAATTGCATATTCTTGTATTGTATACTATTGTAGTGAGTTGAAATGATGATCAAAAGCGTGTGGAAGACTGGAACAAAGGAAAGAAAAGGTAAACGGGCTTTGACCCTTAAATGAAAAAGGTCCGATGACTACATGTCATCGTGAGTATATGAATCCTTTAAGGATTATGAGATCCTTTACGAATTATGAGGTCTGATAACTACGTGTCATCGTGAGTATATGAATCTTTTACGAATTATGAGGTCCGATGACTACGTGTCATTGTGAGCATATGAATCATTTACGGATTATGACGTCAGATGATTAGGTGTTATCGTGAGTATGTAATTCTTAAACGAAGTAAAGGTTCGATGACTTTGTGTCATCGTGAGTATTTAATATGCAATAAACCTACCTCGAATGTATACAGTTTATTCAATTCAGTTGATTAGATTTTACAACTCTTGAAGTTTGGTAAATCTATTTAACTTTATGAACTTACTAAGCTTTGAAATGCTTACCTGTGAAATTGTTATTGTTTTGTAGATTCAATTTTGCTGTTCAGAGATCGGATCATCTTGGAGCATTACACTATCCCGGAGTTGTTCGGTAGTTATTACATCACTTGGTTATATGATATGTACTAGGATGATGTGATCCTTTGCTTTATGTATTTTAGATGGTGGAAACCTTGCCATGTTTGAAGAAAGTAGAAATGTTTGTTTGTGCAAGTTAGATTATAGACTTAAAAGTACTATGTAATGACTTGAAAACTATGTATTTTGTGTTAGCTTAATACATAATTAGAGTTGTGAATGATTTGAGTTGATAAACTTGTGTTTTGGTATGATTCTTGAGATTCTGCATATTTATTTCGGTAGAACTCATGCATGTATCGGTAGAAGTACAGGGTAGGAGAAAGGTTGGTCACTGACTTGGGTTGTATCGGTAATAGAATAGTAGGTATTAGTAGTTTTATACTTGGAAGTATCGGTAGATTGAGTTCTTGTATCGGTAGAAGTTACAGGGTTGGACTTCTTAGCTCTCTGAAGTTTTTAGTATCAGTAGAAGTAATACTTGTTTCGGTAGAAGAGTCATTTGTATCGGTAGACCTGTCACTTGTATCGGTAAAAGTCTACACTATGCCTGAACTGTTTACTGGCTTGACAACTACCGATATTTGCCCAATAAGTACCGGTAAAAATCTCCAAAAATATTAGAAATGACCTATTTTACCCTTGTTGATTTGCGAATATAATTAAATGTTGTAATATGATGTGTTGGGTACATTTCCTTGATAAAATAAAATTGTATGTCTCGATATTTAAAAGATGAACAATTTTAGATGATTTATGTGACATCAGAACCTTGATCGACGATAATGTTCGGGTTTTGGGTGTTATATTTAGTAGTATCAGAGCTTACAGTTTAGCCGTTTCTTGGACTGTATTGATTGTGTTTAATGATTTAGAAGTACACGTCATATAAGCTTGTGATAGTGTGATATGAATGAATCCTATCTAACTATGATTCTTGTAGATAAATGCAGGGCGCTTGACTCAAAAAAAGATGAAACTAATGAGGTAAACAACAATGTTCTGACTAATGACTCTAGGGTTAGTCATAGTGCATTAATACTACCAATGATAGAAAATGACGCAAAGAATATGTTATTTGGTTTCATGGGGCAATGGTTCACGGAATTCATGAGAAATAATCCGATGGTTCCACCTCCTACGCCTACTGTTACACAGCCAGGTGCCTGACCGGTAGCATTCCCAGATAGACCTTCACCACCTCTAGTGGTAGAATCAAAGCGTCGCATCCCTACAGATAAGCTTAGAAAATATGGGACTGAAGACTTCCTAGGAAGCGTAGAAGACGATCCTTCCAAAGCTGAATACTGGTTGGAGAATAGTTGAGAGTTTTGAATGAGATGGCTTGTCTTGCGAAAGACTATGTAAGGTGTGCCACGTCACTATTGAAAGATGAGGCTTACAACTGGTGGGCTATGATCGTGGCAATGATGTCTGAAAATGAAGTTACTTGGGATTTCTTTCAAATGGAATTCAAGAAGAAATATGTCAGCAAGCGATACCTGGATATGAAGAAGAAGGAATTTCTAGAACTGAGATAAGGAAATAAAATAGTGACAAAATACGAACGAGAATTTGTGCAGCTTAGCAAGTATGCCAGAGAAGTTGTACCGACTGATGAAGAACTATATGTCCATTTCGAAGAGGGGCTAAACGACAAGATCAAAATGATGGTGGATGGTTTTGAAATTCGACCGTTGGTAGTTTTAGTAGACAGAGCTCAAAAGATGGAATAAATTTACAACAACAAGAGACAGAGCGAAAAGAGGTTTCAAGTATCTGGAAAGAAGAATATTTCCAGGACTTTCTCCATGCCACCGCCAAAGAGATTTAGAGAAGAGGCTAGTCGGGGGTCAATTTCTTCAAGATTTTTGAGCAGGAGTAAGTCGAGACCACCGTAATCCAAATTTAAGAACAGACCCGCAGATAGTGTAGCTAGCGTTCGTAATATACCTACTCCGATATGCTGGTATTGTAAGAGGAGCCATGCAGAAGAGTGTTGCAAGATGAAAGGGACATGCTATCGATGCGGAAGTGCAGATAATTTGTTGCCCGATGAGATCTGAAGCAAAGGAGGAATAGAGTGTAAAACCTCCTGCTACACCACAAAAGAGTAGACGTCTAGGGCAGAGTAACGGTACAGGTGGAAACCGCGAAGATAACAGGGATAATGTAGCCAGATCTGAGTTCAAGCACCTGCACGAACTTATGCCACCCGAGCTCGAGAAGAGGCTACCGCTCTCGATGTTGTAAATGGTATATTTTATCTTTTTAATGATATTATATGTGCACTGATTGATTCGAGGTCGATTCATTCATATATTTGTACTGCATTAGCTACTGAAAAGAAATTGCCTGTTAAATTGACTGAGTTTGACATACAAGTCACAAACCCATTGGGTCATAGTGTCATTGTTAATCTGATATGTCGTAAGTGTCCACTGAGAATTTAGGGTTGTAAATTCCCTGCTAACTTGACGCTATTACCATTCACTGAGTTCAATGTAATTTTGGGAATGGACTACTTGACTAAGCATGACGCAGTGGTTAATTGTAAACGAAGACGAATTGACTTGAAACGCTCGATAGGAGAAGTAATCACATTTGAGTTTAAGAAATTAGACAGTGGTATCAAAGTAATCTCGACTTTATTGGCACAGAAGATGGTTCGTAAAGGTTGTGAAGCATTTTTGACTTATATACTTGACACTCGGGGTGCAGGAATAAAGTTAGAACAAGTGTCGATTATTAAGGAATATACAGATGTGTTTCCAGAGGAGTTACCGGGTTTACCGCCGATCAAAGAAGTAGAGTTTGGCATTGATTTAGTACCCGGTACTGCACCAATTTCTATTCTATCGTACAGAATGACACCTACTGAATTGAAAGAGTTAAAGGCGCAGTTGTAAGTGTTGTTAAACAGAGGTTTTATCAGACTGAGCGTATCGCCTTAGAGCGCATCAGTATTATTTGTGAAAATGAAGGATGGTTCGATGAGAATGTGTATAGACTATAAACAGCTAAATAAGGTAACAATCAAGAATAAATATTCGTTACCTCGTATTGATGAGTTGTTTGATCAGTTGAGAGTTGCGATTGTTTTCTCTAAAATAGATCTTCGATCGGGTTATTATCAGATGCGGGTGAAGGACTATGATGTGCAGAAAATAACATTTAGAACTCGATACGAACATTATGAGTTTTTATTAATGATTTTTGGGTTAACTAACGCTCCAATAGCATTCATGGATTTGATGAACCAGGTCTTTAAACCCCAACTGGATAGATTCGTAGTGGTATTCATTGATGATATATTGATTTTTTCCAAGACGGAGACAGAGCATGTTCAACATCTAGGGGAAGTTTTACAAATATTACGAGAAAAGTAGTTGTATGCGAAGTTCAGCAAATGTAAGTTCTGGTTATGGGAAGTGGGATTTCTAGGTCATGTGGTATCATCGGAGGGGATTCGGGTTGATCTAAGTAAAGTGTCGGCTATTATCGATTGAAAGGTACCCAAGAATGTTTCCGAGGTACATAGCTTCCTGGATTAGCAGGTTATTACCGTCGATTCGTGAAAAACTTCTCTATCATAGCTTACTGATGGCGAACTTGCTACAGAAGAATATCCAGTTTGTGTAGTCAAAAAGGTGTCAGCAAAGTTTTGATCAATTAAAGAAATTATTGACAGAAGCTCCAGTATTGACGTAACCTGAAACGGGTAAAAAGTTTGTCGTATATAGTGATGCGTCTTTGAATGGCTTGGGATGTGTGTTGTTGCAAGCAGGAAATGTAATAGCTTATGCCTGTCGATAATTAAAACTGCATGAACGAAATTATCCAACCCATGACTTAGAGTTGGTTGCCATTATGTTCGCTTTGAAGATTTAGCGATATTATTTATACGGTGAGAGGTGTCATATATTCACAGATCATAAAAGTTTAAGGTATCTGATGACTCAGAAGGAATTGAATTTGAGGCAATGTCGGTGGTTGGAATTACTGAAAAACTATGATTTGGTAATTGAATACCATCCAGGAAAGGCTAATGTCGTTGTTGATGCTTTAAGCTGGAAATCATTGTTTGCACTGAGGGTAATAAATGCCCATTTAACACTAGAGGGTTATGGTTCTGTTACAGCTGAACTTTGAACAAAATCGTTAATCTTATAGTGGATACGAGAGTTGCAAGAAGATAACTCAAAGCTTAAGGCTAAGATGGAACAAATGCGGAATGACGCAACTATTGGATTTACCGCGGATAGTGATGGCATGTTGTATTTCTGAGGTAGAGTGTCCATTCCCGATAATTCTCACTTAAAACAAGACATTCTATCGGAGGCTCACAGCAGTGCTTACTCCATTCATCCGGGTAGCGTGAAAATGCATAACGACCTAAAGAAGATGTATTGGTGGCCGGGTATGAAACGAGAAATCTCAAAGTTCGTGACTAGATGTGTTTAGTGTGTTAGCATAGCAAGTAAAAGCTGAATGTCAGGTACCGTCTGGACTGTTACAGCTTATTACCATTTCTGAGTGGAAATGGGAGTGGGTCACTATGGATTTTATTACAGGATTACCTGTGACACCGAGGAAGAAAAACTCGATCTGGGTTGTAGTGGATAGATTGACGAAATCGTCTCACTTTATTCCTATACGAGTGGACTTTCCACTAGAGAATTTGGTTGAATTTTATGTATCTGAGATAGCACGACTACACGGAGTACCAGTATCTATTATCTCTGACAAGGATCCACGTTTCACCTCGAGGTTTTGGGGTAAGTTGCATGAAGCTTTGGGAACCCGACTGAATTTCAGCACTGCATATCATCTGTAGACGGGTGATACAAATTTTAGAAGATATGTTAAGGTGCTGTATACTTTTAGGAGAGATATCTACTGTTGATAGAATTCGCATATAATAACAACTATCAATCCAGTATTAAAATGACACCGTTTGAAGTATTATACGGTAGGAAATGCAGAACACCTTTGTATTGGTCAGAGTTGAGCGAGCCTAAGTTGGTTGGAACCGACTTGATTCATGAGACCGAAGACAAGGTGCGAGTGATTCGCGACTGCTTGAAAGCAGCATCTGACCGGTAGAAGTCATACGCAAATCTTAAAAGGAAAGTGATCGAGCTATGAACATTATAGCAAATATGTGCAAGCGTACACTATCGATGCAAGTATAGCAGACAGAAATGAATCTGTTGAATATCGATCCCATAGAGATGGCTGTTTATGCTTAAATCTGTCGAAGCAATTTGAGTTAAAATGATAAGAACTGTTAATAGTATTGTTAACGCAAACTAGTTAAAACTACACAGGTTAAGTGTAAAAATTCTCAGTGCAAATGTAATATAAAATGTCAGAGCAAATTAATAAAAGATGAATTGATTATTGAGATGTTGTAATATAAATTCAGAAATATAAAAGAAATAGATCAAATGTAAATAATTGGAGAGGATCACTGATTTCAAAAGTTGGCAACGTCAAATGTGACTACAAGGTAACTAATAGATGAATTGTCGCTGCAATTATGTCTCTATCAAACTCTCCGTTTAACAAAGACCTAAGTACTCATAATTACCACACCTTCCAGTGTTGGTACTACTTTGTACTTAAGAACAAGTGGCCAAAATTCCTTCTTGCCTTAAGCAACTTCCGTTGTCTTGCTTGTTAATCTAACTTGTCACCGCACCTTCAAGTGATTGTGACTGCAATTACACTTATGTGGTCAAAACAGTTAAATCCAAAAATAAACAGATAAGAAGAATTGAGTAGAAATCAAAGTAAATCTAACATTAAAAGATACTTCTGTATTCAATCAATTGTTAATAGTATTCATCAACATTTAAGAGGGATTAAAGAATGAAATTGAAGCATGCTATTCCTAGTCTACTAGAATTCTCCCTTAATTGCTCCTTTTGCGTCGTATCTAGCACTTCTCGTCAGAAGCAGTTGCTTCCTTGTTGCATCAGGTCACCTTCCTCCGAAATTAAGCTTCCTCTTTTTCCTTCTATTTATAATCCATGGTCATTCAAGATCTTCCTCCCTTTTCAGATCTAACTCCTTGATGCAGCTGTAAAAGTTGTTATTGCCAGTTATGCACTCATGCAGATCTAGTTTGTTCATTGAGTAGTTGCAGATTATCACGACATTTTTGGATGCAAATTATGATTTTAATTTGCTGCGACAATTTGTCATTCTCCTGCGCTGGTGCTTCTGGATATGTTAGCAGCATGAAATTCCTGATAGAAATGTAGAAGCATTCATGTGATAACATATTCGGCCGCAATTCTGGATCAACTTGTGACCGTAACTTTGAATGCTTTCCTACTCTGATCTTCCAATGTGGATTTCTGCGCTGACAACTTTAGATGCAAAACTAGTACTAAATACAACGACATTAGTAGCACAGAAGAGATAAAATGAAAGAAATTAAGATTAAACAACAATGAGTTAAAAAATGTGAATACTAAGTATGAAATGCTAATAATACATGGTAAATATGATACAAAAGGAACAAATTATACACTAATTTAAGGAGAAATTAAGTGTCATTTCTAATGCTATCACACCCTCAAACTTGAGTTTTATTTGTCCTCAAGTAAATAAAAGCTATCAAAGTTATATCCAAATTCTTGTCACCACATTCATAATTCTAACAACTTATATTCTCTGGAATCCTAATGTATAAATTGCATTCATGTGCTGGAATATTGCGCCGACAATTTATAAGCATGAATAACCAAATTTTGCAACTTCACTAATGCTAGCATCATGCTTTAAATCTTAAAGCTTCTTAACCAACACAACATTTATCGTATACTAATATATATATATTTTTTTTCTTTTTCTCAAATTTTCTTTCTTTATTTCTTTCCCTCTTTTTTTTATGTGACTGAGAGATGTCATTATATTACTATACTCTTGTTTCTAGGCAGTAACGATGGGGTGCAACAAACCCCAGAGAGCATGTAATTGCGCTGACACACACTCTTGCAGTGACAGCCTTTGGCTAGATAATTTTTCTAACACTTGCAGTGGATTGTTCCCCCTTGTTGAGTCACAATGCACCCATATTGGAGTGTCTTTTATTAGTAAATACAATTATATACATAGCTTCAAGATGGTAAGTTAATTCAATATTTAAAGAATGACACTACTCATTTATTACTAATGCAATCTCAATCATTCATCCAAAAATAGAAGGATTCAACATTCAATCATATTCATCCAATTCACGTATTAGCATTCCAAATACTTCAAGAATCACTCATCATATGAAAACTTGTGGTCACATTTTTTTTCTTAACTTTGCTTACTTTCATTCGACTAAAGAAATAAATATATTCCTAAACTTGTGGGTGTAATTGCATTTCCATTCTAACTTCCCCTCAACTTAATGTTTGCATTGTCCCCAATGCACTGACAATACTATACAAATAAAAATGGAAATGTAACTACAATGCAAATATGAAAACAAATAAAATGCAAGGACAATAAAAATGCAATGACAATTTAAATGAATTGCATGCAACTAACTACTGAAAAGTAATCTAACTCAGTGTGTTGTAGTCTCAAATGTGGTTGCTTTGGATTTCTTTTTCTTCTTTGGGCACTCCTCTTTGCCTTTCATTTATGCCTCTTTTCTTTTGGTTCAACCAGTGGATTTGATTAATCCTCTATTACTGGATGAGTGTCGGCTTCATCGACAGTCACGTCTAATGAATGTATTTCAGCAAGTGGTGTCACATATGTCACAGTAGCTAAAGGATTGATATCGTTATTTTCGGATGTGACTGCCTCGATCCAGCTCACCCTATATGGCACCAGTTGTTTTACAGATGCACCCACACTTGTAGGTGCGTCGACAAATTTCTCAGATAAAATTGTCGAGGCAATTCCTTCTTCTTCTTCTTCCTTCTTTTCTTTTTCTCTCTTTTTTTCTTGCTTTCTCTTCTACTGCAATACCCAAAAAAATAGTTGGTGTGTGCTCCTCCATCGCAGCAGCCCTTCGTTCCGCCATATTGGCTCCCAAACTATTCGAAAGTTCATTGTCAAAGAGGCTGGCTATGTTTCGGAAGCAATCTTTTATATCCTTAGATTGCACCTCTTGTTCCTTATAATTAGAGATATGGATTATGTTTAGGGACTGAATGGATAGGGTTTATCCTTCTGAAGCATGCCGCTTGGAGGTTGGAGTAGCTTCCTTGATAATGGAAGGGAACACAGGGAATTCTGGCATCGAGTTCCTGCTCAAGCCGCGTAATGTAGTGACAATAGCAGTATTCCATGCCTTAGTATAGGCATAGAATAAGTTATATCTGTCTTGCCTTTCTTTCACTACACCGACAAGTTTAATTTGTCTACTGCTCATCTGATCAACAAAGTTTTCAATCTCATCAAGCTTTCTCCAAATCAGAGGATCTGTGGGCGCATGGGTCTAGGCAGCTTTTTTTTTCCTTTTCTCTTTTCTTTCTTCTGCGGGACCTCCTTCATCATGGGGGTTTCTTGCCCCCTTGTCATCATCTCCACCGAAACATTGTTGATTAAGCCTTTATTTTTCAAAGTCTCCTCCCTTTCACGAGGCACAATGCCTCTTTGTTTACACAACAACATTATCAGAGAAGGAAAAGGTAGGATATCAGTTTGTTTGGTGGCGGCCTTAGCAATTTCTTGATGAAGGATTGTACTGACATCAATTCTGCGTCCCTTCAGTATAGAATGCAACAGGCACATTTTATCTAGTGTTGCAGTGGTGCTATGGGTAGATGGCAGTAGACGACAGTTTATAAAATGGAACCATACCTTACTTTGAATAGTGAGAAAGCGACGGTGCATGGTGTATTTGTTTGGATTATTACCAGTCCAAACTGCGTCGTCGACGAATAAATCGTTCAGTAAAAGCTCGGCACCATCCTCAATCAGATTTTCCAAGAACTCGATGTGTTCATTCTCTCCCTCAGTAATATGAAAGAGAGAATTTATGTGGTCGGCGCTCTAGGGCACCAAACCTTCACAAAAAAATATGATTTCCTATTCCGGGTCCACCAAGTTAGCATAAAATTCCCTTACCATGGAGGGAGAGTAGCTTGCTGGATGGTCACAAAATTGCTCCCATCCTAAATGAGAGATTATTCTGGTGACCTGCTTCCCCAATGTCAGATGCGAGGACAACTGAAATCCTTGTTCAAGATGACAGTTCCTCTTCAACATAACTTCATGATAACTATCCTTCGCTGCTTTTAATAGAAACACAACAGGCTCTTTGGGTTGTGGTTGGTCGGCATTCTTGACCATAGCAGTCGAGGATTCAACCATCGATTTAGATGGGGTTTTCGCTCCGCGAGTTCTTGCCATGAGGACTGAAAGAAATAAAGTGAGAATATTTTTACAGAAAACATAGAAGGTTGAAGTCAAAAAATACTATAACAATGGTGGTTGTGAGTGTGAAAGAACAGTCGACACAAAAATAGAGTTTTATAGACGATGGAGGCGAAGAGACGTGATGATTACTGAGAGTATATTGTGCCTGCAGTCAATAAATGCTAGGACACAGATCGTACGTTTTCGAAACGATCCAACAGTTAAGGATTGGGGTGAATCAATCAGCATGATTCTTGCTTGAAATGTTTCGTTGAGTCATCAAAGAAATGTCCCGACAAGTCGTGCTATCATGCGTCGACAAAAAGGAGATCTTTTATTCCTGCATAAAACTAAAGAAAACGAATTAAAAGTATACAAAAGACAAAAAGTAAATATCAAAAATTGAAATGACATTATTAAGGAAATGTGACCAGGTTAATGGTCTCGTTTTGTTCGTTGATGCCTGGGCTTCAGTGATGCTTCAATCATTGGCCATTCACTTTAAATTGGTGTCCATAACTTAAATATTTGATTGTCACTGCACCATGTGAAAATGCTTCCACAACTTCAAAAGGTCCTGACCACCTTGAACGCAATTTTCCTGGATGCAATTTTAAACGTGAGTTAAATAAAAGCACTAACTGATCAGGAGAAAATTGTCACCGTATACTGATGTTGTCATGCCATCATTTAGTTTTTTCTTTGTAAATAGCAGTATTTTCATAAGCATTGCACTGAATTTCTTCTAGCTCTGAAATGTCTAACAATCTTTTCTGTCCAGCAGCATCATAGTCCATGTTCACCTGATTGATTGCCCACATGGACTTATATTCAAGATTGACAGGCAAGTGACATGATTTTCCAAACACCAGCTGATATGGCGACATTCCTAACAGAGTTTTGTAAACGGTGCGAAGCGCCCACAATGCATCATGTAACCGCAAGGATCAATCTCGTCTAGTTGGGTTAACCACTTTCTCAAGAATACTTTTAATTTACCGATTGGAGATCTCCGTTTGTCCATTCGATTGCGGACGATACGTGTTTGCCATGTGATACTTCACACTGTAGCGTTTCAAAGCTATCGCCACCTGATTGCAATGGAAATGAGTACCTTGGTCACTTATTAATGCTCTAGGTGTTCTGAATCGTGTAAGGATATATGTGTGAAAGAACTTTAACACAGTCCGAGCATTGTCCTTTGGAACAATGATTGCTTTAATCCACTTGGAGACATAGTCAACAGCTACCAAAATATACACATTCCCAAAGGAATTTGGAAATGGTCCCATGAAGTCATCAAAGAGCTCAACCTCCATGATAGGTTGTTGAAGCATCTCATTGCGTCGAGATATGGAACCGGTGAGCTAACATTTGTCACATTGTTAAGCAAAATTGTGGGCATCTCAAAACAATGTAGGCTAGTAAAATCCTGATTACAATATCTTTGAAACAGTCTTAACACCACCAAAATAGTCACCATAAGGAGCATCATGGCAATGCTTCAGGATAGAAAGCATTTCTTCCTCAGGAACGCAGCGGCGAATGATGTTGTCGGTGCATACCTTAAATAGGTATGGCTCATTCCAATGATATTTCATGGCATCCCGAAAAACCTAACCTTCATATGACTTGTGGCACTTAATGGTAGCTTTTCGCAGACTAGGTAATTGATTACATCTTCATACCATGGAGATGCGTGGACAAAGAATAATTTCTCATCTAGAAATGCGTCGATAATTTGTGACTTATTTCCATCCTCGCTTCCAGCTTCCAAATGAGAGAGGTAGTCTGCTACTTGGTTTTTCGACCCTTTCTTGTCCTTAATTTTGACATCAAATTCTTGCAATAAAGGGATCCATCTAATCAACCTGAGCTTTGCATCTTTCTTAGCAACAAGGTATCTCAAAGCAACATGATTAGTAAAAACTGTAGTTTTTACGCCGACAAGATATTAACGGAACTTGTCAAATGCAAAAACTACTGCCAGCAACTCTTTCTCAATAGTTGTGTAATTCACCTGCGCTTCAATTAGAGTCTTACTAGCATAATAGATTGAATGAAATACCATATCTTTCTTTTGTCCAAGCACAGCACCTATAGCAACATCGCTCGTATTGCACATTTCCTCAAACGGTTGCAACCAATCTGGTGCGACGACAATGGGTGCTTGTACTAACTGCTGTTTAATCTTTAGAAATGCTTCCAAACAAGCTTCATAGAACAAATTTTTCTCAAACAAAGAGCAAAGTGATTTTGCTATTTTTGGAGAAGTCTCGGATGAATCTTCTATAAAATCCGGCATGGCCGAGAAAACTCCTTATTCCCTTCACATTATTTGGTGGAGGTAGCTTTTTAATGATTTCCACCTTCACTTTATCTACTTCAATGCCTTGACAAGATATTCAATGACCAAGGAAAATTCCTTCGGTTACCATGAAGTGGCATTTTTCCCAGTTTAGAACCAAGTTGGTTTCCTTGTATCTTTTCAACACTTTTGCTAAGTTGTCAGCGCATATATCAAAAGTTTACCTATACATAGAGAAATCATCCATAAATACCTCTAATGAATCCTCGATCAAATCAGAAAAGATAGCCATCATACACCTTTGGAATGTGGCTTAGGCATTATACAAACCAAATGGCGTTCGTCGGAAAGCGCGATTGCAATCTGGTTGTATCTAGAGTACCCATAAAGGAAACAGTAATAGGCTTTACCAACTAGCCTATCCAGCATTTGATCAATGAATGGAAGTGAGAAGTGATCCTTCTTTGTGGCCGCATTTAAACGACTATAGTCCATACACACTCGCCAACTTGTAGCAATGCAAGTAGAGGTTAGCTCCTTTTTATCATTACTTACTATCATGATGTTACTCTTCTTAGGCACACATTAGATCAGGCTCACCCATGTGCTGTCTGAAATAGGGTAGATTATGCCCGCGTCTAACCATTTGATAATCTCCTTCTTCACTACTTCCTTCATTTTCTCATCCAGTCTTCGTTGTTGCTCAATTGACTGTTTGCTTTCATCTTCCAGCCTAATTTTATGCATGCAAAAAGAGGGACTAGTGCCTTTAATATCCGCTATGCTCTAAGCGATGACTCTTTTGTTGCTCAATTGACTGTTTGCTTTCATCTTCCAGCCTAATTTTTCTTCTTGGCTCGCGTCGAGACTTGCACTAACAATCACTGGCAATGTATCATTGTCACTTAGGAAAATATATTTCAGGTGTGTTGGCAATGGCTTTAACTCTAGAGTCGGAGCTTCTTTAATCGATGGTTTAAAAAAAGGGATCGTCCGATTAGTCAAATCCAAAGATTCCAATTGCCAGCCATGTTGTTTCAGCTCACAAACATTAGCCTCAACTGTGTGGTCACCTTCAGGTGGGATATTATCGTCATATGTCACTGCATATTCTTCTGGCACTACTGAGCTTCGTTCATTGAATTCCTCTGTAATTAGCTCGTCCAGAACATCAATATGGTGACATTGTTCCTTACTGCGTGATGGAGATGCTTCGAAAATGCTAAAGGTTACATGCTTATCGTTATGACGCATAATCAGCTCGCCCTTGAAAACATCGATAAGAGTGCGTCTCGTTATAAGAAATAGGCGTCCTAGAATAATATGCACCTCCTTATCAGCTTTGCAATCAAGTGTGGTAAAGTCGTTTGGGAACATAAACTTGTCGACACTGATGAGAACATTTTTAATCTATCCTTCAGGTTGTGCCAAAGATCTGTCCGCAAGTTGTAATGTCACCACAGTGGGTTTCAAATGACCAATCCCTAATTTCCTGAAAGTTGACAATGGCATAATATTAATGCTAGCTCCTAAGTCACATAGAGCTTTACCTAAACAATAATTTTTAATAGAGCATGGGGTCGTAAAACTGCCAGGATCTTTTATCTTTGGTGGTAATTTATTTGTCAGCACAACACTACACCCTTCTATGAGCGCAATCGTCTCAATATCGAAAAGCTTATTCTTCTTTGATAATAGCTTCTTTATAAATTTCCCATAGTTAGGGACCTGCACGAGAGCATCAACTAGAGGTATATTAATATGTAATTGTTTCAAGGTAGATACAAACTTTTGATAATCTCTATCATGCTCGTTCTCCTTGGATCGTTGTGGAAATGACAAAGGTATGTTCACAGCGGGTTGTTTTGTTATAATCAATTGTGTCGACATAGACAGTTGTGTCGATAACTTTTAGGACGAATGGTCGACATTGGTTTAACTACTGGTGGTTCCTCCTCAATCGCTTCTGCTATATCTTCTTTATATGCAACTTCTCCTTGTTGCTTTGGTTCATTTACGTCGACAGGTGCTTGGTTAGAGCTACTACTATGTTCGATAATTTTCTTTCCATTCCGCAACGTAATAACATTGCAATGCTCTTTACCTTTCTGATTTGGATTTTCAATATCACTGGGTAAAGCATCTGGTGGTCGTGTACTCATGTTAGAAGCTAGTTGTCCTAGTTGTGCTTCCAGCACTCGGATGGAAGATGAATTTCCTTGTACAATTGCTTCTGTTCTGGTAATATGCTCACGCATCAAAGCTTCAAGAGTAGCCATGGATTTGCTCTTGGTTGAGAATACTGTTGTTGCTGTTGCTAATGCTATCATTACATATTTGGTAGCACAGTTTGTTGCGGTTGCATTCAAACTTGTGGCTGCATCTGAGTATGTGGCTACATCTGAGTATGTGACTGCATTTGGTTCTGTGATCGTATCTGGTCAGGCTACGCATACACTTGCGGATTATGATTATAATTCTGCTGATGTTAACTATAACTCCCTTATCTAAAATTGCCTTGATTTGAGGAATTTTCATATCTGTATATAGACGCATTTTGACTCCCTCAAGGTTGTTGAACTCTACTTGAACTGTTATATGAGTTACCATATGAATTTCCACGGATGTTATTAACATAGAATGCATTTTCAGCATGCTGTGGGCAATCCTCATAAACTATGGTTGTCACCGTAAATTTCACGGAAAAATGTCGGGACATCCATCTGTTGGGTTACTTGAATAGGGGCAACATCACTCGTTCCCTTCATGTTTTTGATCATATTCATCAGTGAGGATACCTGTGCACTCAAAGCTGAAATGACATCTAACTCAATAACTCTAGGATTTATTTTCACTTGAACAAAATGAGAAATTGGATATTGATAATCATTTTGTGCAATTCTTTCCAAGATCCGCACAGCTTCATTATAAGTGCAATCCAACAAAGGACCATTAGCAGATGTATCAACAAGATTTCTTGTTATCGCATTTAATCCATTGTAGAAGATATCGATTTGTGTTTCCTGTTGAATTCCATGCATGGGGCAACATCTAAGCAGAGTTTTGTAACATTCCCATGTAGTGTGTAAATTCTCATCATCCAGTTGATGATATGCTGTGATATCATTCTGTAGTCTAGCATTCATTGTGGGTGGGTTGAATCACAAAACAAATTGAGTTGCTAGCACATTCCAGGAAGTAATAGATCCAGCTGGTAAACCAAGAAACCATGTACGTGCCCTTCCTTGTAAAGAGTAAGGGAATAGTTGCATCTTTGAGGCATCATCAGGAACACCGTGTTAACTAAAAAAAGCACATATAAGCAGAAAAGATTTAAGATGCTCCCTCGCATCTTCGTGAGGTAAACCTGCATATTGTTCATTCGAGTTAAGCATTTGGAACATCACCAGTTTTAATTCAAAATTACCAGCTTGTATTGCTGGTCTAACAACCCCTGGTTGTAGATCATCGAGCACAGGAACAATGAAGTCTCTAATTATCCTGTCAAGAATTTACTCTCTTTGTGGCAGCGGTATATTGTTAACTATATGTGGCTGCACTAGAGGAACAACATTTTGTGCCAGTAATGGTGGTAGATCGTTGTTATTTTTAACCATTTTTCTTTGCTCTTGTCTTCTCCTTCGAATTATCCTTTCAATTTTCGGATCAAAACTAACAATATTGTTAGGATTTCTCCTTGTGGACATAAACACCTAAAAAGAATTTAAAAGAAAATCAACAAAAGATTAGTTAATCAATAAAAGTTACAAAAAGAATAGTAAATGCAACTACAAAAATAAACATAAAACAAACATCATTCCCTGGCAACGGCGCCAAAACTTGATCGAGCTATGAACGTCAAAGCAAATATGTGTAAGCGTGCACTATCGATGCAAGTATAGTAGACAGAAATGAATCTGTCGAATATCGATCCCACAGAGATGGATGTTTATGTTTAAATCTATTGAAGCAATTTGAGTTAAAATGATAAGAATAACAATGTAAATGCAAACTGGTTAAAACTACACAGGTTAAGAGTAAAAACTGTCCAGTGCAAATGTAATATAAAATGTCAGAGCAAATTAATAAAAGATGAATTGATTGTTGAGATGTTGTAATGTAAATTCAGAAATATAAAAGAAATAGATCAAGTGTAAAGAATTGGAGAGGATCACTGATTTCACAAGTTGGCAATGCTAAATGTGACTACAAGTTAACTAATAGATGAATTGTCACCGCAATTATGTCTCAATGAGATCTTACTGCTATCAAACTCTCTGTTTAACAAAGACCTAAGTACTCACAATTACCACATCTTCTAGTGCTGGTACTACTTTGTACTCAAGAACAAGTGGCCAAAATTCCTTCTTAACTCAAGCAACTTCCCTTGTTTTGCTTGTTAATCTAACTTGTTACCGCACCTTCTAGTGACTATGACTGCAATTGCACTTCCGTGGTCAAAACAATTAAATCCAAATATAAACAGATAAGAAGAATTAAGTAGAAATCAAAGTAAATCTAACATTAAAAGATACTTCCGTATTCAATCAATTGTCAATAGTATTCATCAACATTTAAGAGGGATTAAAGAATGACATTAAAGCATGCTAGTCCTAGTCTAGTAGAATTCTCCCCTAATCGCACCTCTTGCGTTGCATCTAGCACTCTTGTCAACAGCAGTTGCTTCCTTGTTGCATCAGGTCACCTTCCTCCAAACTTAAGCTTCCATGGTAGCTATCTTCGAGAATGAATAAGAGAAATTTTAGAGTTGAATTCTTCACAGCTTAATATCAATCTTCTTTTTCTTCCTTCTATTTATAATCACTGGCCATTCCAAATCTTCCTCCCTTTTCAAATCTAACTCCTTGATACAACTGTAAAAGTTGTTATTGCCAACTATGCACTCACGCAGATCTGGTTTGTTCATTGAGCAGTTGCAGATTGTCGTGACATTTCTGGACGCAAATTATGATTTTAATTTGTTGCGACAATTTGTCATTCTCCTGCACTGGTGCTTCTGGATATGTTAGCAATGTGAAATTCTTGATAGAAATGTAGAAGCATTCATGTGATGACATATTCAACTGCAATTCTGGATCAACTTGTGACCGTAAATTTGAATGCTTTCCTACTCTCATGTTCCTAGGTGGATTTACAACTTTAGATGCAAAACTAGTAATAAATACAGCGACATTAGTAGCACAGAAGATAAAAAATGAAATGAATTAAGATCAAACAACATTGAGTTAGAAAATGTGAATACTAAGTATGAAATGCTAATAATGCATGCTAAATATGATACAAAAGGAACAAATTATACACTAATTTAAGGAGAAATTAAGTGTCATTTCTAATGCTATCAGAAAGATATAGAATTTACAGTGGGAGACCGAGTCTTCTTGAGAGTTTCACCTTGGAAGAAAGTGCTAAGGTTTAGCAGAAAAGGAAAACTGAGTCCACGATTTATCGGGCCGTATGAGATCATTGAACGGTTTGACCCTATAGCATATAAGCTTGCTTTACCACCGGAACTAGAGAAAATTCATAATGTATTTCACATTTTGATGCTGATACGGTATAGGTTGGATCCTTCCCATGTGATTACACCTTGTGAGGTTGAGATACAACCAGATCTGTCGTATTCAGAAGAACCGGTTAAGATTGTGGCTCGTGAGGTAAAAGAGTTGCAAAACAAAAGGGTACATTGGTAAAGGTATTATGGAACCGACACGGGCTTAAAGAAGCTACATGAGAGACAGAAGCTTCAATGGGATCACAATACCCCAATCTATTTGCTAGTAAGAAATTTCGGGACGAAATTTCCCTAAGAGGGAGAGTTGTAACAGCCCAATTTTCAGTGGTATCAGAAACTGTAATTTCGAGATCACAACTCCGACGAGTCTAGCCATAAATTATTTATTTTTAATATTTATGACTTCATTAGCATCATATTAAAATTTGATCATGAAATTTTAATGTTTGGATAGTAAATTGAGTAGAAAGGATTAAATTGAAAAAGGTGCAAAAGTAGAGTTAGTTAATTAGAAGGACCAAAGGAGCAAATTAACCTAAAGTAAGTAGTGGGTGGATTATTATGGAATATATTGATTATAAATGGGATTAATTAAGGTTTAGTAAGTGGCTTATTAAGTTAATCATGAAAGTCTTAAAATTTACAAATTTTACCATTAAGTATATATATGAATTAAATGAAAGAAAATGAGAAAAATTCACCTAATTTCTCATCTTCTTCTTCTCCATTCGGCTAAGGGAAAAAATTAGGGTTTCTCCATTTTCAACCTTTAAGCTTTGATTTGGGTTTAGTAAACAAATGTTAATCGTTTTTAGTAATTTTTATGTTTTTGAGTTCATATTAGCCTAATCTAGCTAATCTAGGGATCAATTTGTTATTATGTCAAATGTTATGAAACTTTCCATTGATGAAAATGCTTGTTTTTGAAAGCTTTAGATGGATTTGTATGTGTTATGTTTGGGTTGAATCTTTTTGTAAAGTGATTTTTGATGAAATTAGGGTTTAAGACTAAAATGTTAAAATGGGGATATTGATTTACTTGGTGTGAAATAAATGGATTTGTATGGTCTTGTATAAGGGTTATGAATGTTCGGTTGGTATAGGTTGAGGAAAAAATGGGTATTTTGCATGTTTTGTGTTGAAAGGACTAGATTGAATAAAAGGAAAGTATTAAGGGTAAAATCATAATTTTACCAAAAAGGACTAGATTGTGTTAAATGAATTGACTGTATGATTTAATGTGAGAAATTGAATGATTTGTGTATGTAGACTACGACCATGCCATCGATCGTGGAAAAGGAAAATTAGTAGAATAGTCCCTAGAATCTATTCACAACTGCAATCCAGTCCGATAAGTTCGTATGGTTAAATTCCAATTAAAATTGCATATTCTTGTATTGTATACTATTGTAGTGAGTTGAAATGATGATCAAAAGTGTGTGGAAGACGGGAACAAAGGAAAGAAATGCAAACGGGCTTTGAGTCGTAAATGAAAAAGGTCCGATGACTACGTGTCATTGTGAGTATATGAATCCTTTAAGGATTATGAGGTCTGATGAATACGTGTCATCATGAGCATATGAATCCTTTACGGATTATGAGGTCTGATTACTACGTGTCATCGTGAGTATATGAATCCTTTACTGATTATGAGGTCCGATAACTAGGTGTCATCGTGAGTATGTGATTCTTAAATGAAGTAAAGGTCCGATGACTTTGTGTCATCGTGAGTATTTAATATGCAATAAACCTACCTCGAATGTATACAGTTTATTCAATTCAGTTGATTAGATTTTACAACTCTTGAAGCTTGGTAAATCTATTTAACTTTATGAACTTACTAAGGTTTGAAATGCTTACCTGTGAAATTGTTATTGTTTTGTAATTCAATTTTGCTGTTCGGAGATCGGATCATCTTGGAGCATCACACTATCCCGGAGTTGTTCGGTAGTTATTACATCACTTGGTTATATGACATGTACTAGGATGATGTTATCCTTTGCTTTATGTATTTTAGATGGTGCAAACCTTGCCATGTTTGACGAAAGTAGAAATGTATGTTTGTGCAAGTTAGATTATAGACTTAAAAGTACTATGTAATGACTTGGAAACTATGTATTTTGTGTTAGCTTAATACATAATTAGAGTTGTGAATGATTTGAGTTGATAAACTTGTGTTTTGGTATGATTCTTGAGATTTTGCATACTTGTTTCGATAGAACTCATGCATGTATCGGTAGAAGTACATGGTAGGAGAGAGGTTGTTCACTGACTTAGGTTGTATCAGTAGTAGAATAGTAGGTATCGGTAGTTCTATACTTGGAAGTATCGGTAGATTGAGTTTTTGTATCGGTAGAAGTTGCAGGGTTAGACTTCTTAGCTCTCTGAAGTTTTTAGTATCGGTAGAAGTAATACTTGTTTTGGTAGAAGAGTCACTTGTATCGGTAGACTTGTCACTTGTATCAGTAGAAGTCTGCACTATGCCTGAATTGTTTACTGGCTTGACAAGTACCGATACTTACCCAACAAGTACCGGTAGAAGTCTCCAAAAATCTTGGAAATGACCCATTTTACCCTTGTTGATTTGCGAATATAATTAAATATTGTAATATGATGTGTTGGGTACATTTCCTTGATAAAATAATATTGTATGTCTCGATATTTAAAAGATTAACTGTGATAGATGATTTATGTGACATCAAAACCCTGACCGACGACGGTGTTCGGGTTTTAGGTGTTACAAACTTTATGACGTTTCCTTCAAGGTATATAGAAATAATTCTCGAGATGGGTTTTTTTTATTGGAAATTAAATCAAAGTTAAAAAATATGCAAGGCTTTGAAAAATCTAATTGTTCAATAAATAATCATATAAAAAATTATGAACATTTAATTTTTCATAAAAAAAATTAAAAGAATTAATTGAATTTCTTTTATTACATTGATAATGATTTTTTAAATTTTATAAATTGATTAAGAGATTATAATGTGTTCCATTTATTTTTAATTATTTGTTTTTAATTTTTAAATTCACAATGAACAATACACATCACTAATAATCTAATTTTTAATGTAAAATCATTTACCAAATTAATTAAAAACTAAAATTATGCTATTTAGAGTAAAAAAATTTTTATAAATATTAAATTATTTATATAATTTTATTATATATTATATTTTTTATAATTTGTATTTTATATTCTTTTTAATGGTGTTTAATTATTTTCTAATACTAACTTCTTAACATATAAACAAAAAAAAAAGTTACATATCAAATTGGATAATTTCCACCATAAACAAAACAAGTAATTGACGTGAAATGCCTATGATTTAAAAGCTAAATGTTTTGGTTAAGAAATTTAAGGATCAAATTAATAGAATTCGTCGATGTAAAGAGATAAAACATCATATAAATTTATTGAACTCATCTTCTTCTTCACAGATCGCATATCAACTGGTTGACGAAATGTCATTATCAGCCTGTATAGAACGTGAAACCCAACATACAATTGCAGAAGCTCATATCACAGTGAAACATAATCAACATAAATATCATGTTTTCTGAATGAGCTCAAATCGCAGCACCAGCAGACAGCAGTGTTGACCGACTTAACTCTTCTAACTTCCCATTTTGTAGAAGGAATATCCGATCAGCCATTAAAATTGTTTCCAAACGATGGGCTATGACCAGCACCTGCAAATTAAGTGTCTACATCACGTTTCTTTTATAGGTGTATAATTATGTCTCTACAACAGCATTGTATAGAATTTATTCACAGTCAATCAAATCCCATGCCATTCTAATATACCCTTCTTCCTTAGCATAAAGAAAAAGACCAATACAGCAACTAATGAAACACCCTGCCAATCACTATCAGACTCATGGATATAATCTGAAAAGTAAGCAGGCATAATATAGCAATGCTACTGGTTGTTATTCTTCCTGGATCCGTTACGGATTCAAGGAGGTTTATACATCAATCAAACTATAACTGCAGTAGATATAGGTTAAGCTATTGTTCTTACTGTATGATTTTCCATCAAGCGCTCAACAGCTTGCCTCACCAATAACTCAGACTTAATGTCTAGGGCAGAAGTTGCTTCATCCAAAACCAAAATAGATGATTTCTGATAGACTGCCCTTGCAATAGCTAGTCTGCATTTGTAAGCCAGCAGGAAGATTTATGATTTAAAACAAGGAGAAATGCTTCAGCAATAAGAAATAACAATCCTATAGTAATTATATTTCAGTGTTAAAAGAGCAATGCATTTGTCTGTTTTACCTTTGCTTCTGACCTCCACTTAAAAGCGAGCCCCTTGGTCCAATTTGGCTTTGGTATCCTTCTGGAAGTGTTCTGATAAATTCATCCGCATTTGCAATTTGAGCTGAAAGCTCAACTTTCTCCATGTCAATGTTTGACATTAGATCCCTATATCCAATGTTTTCAGCAACAGTCCCAGAAAAAAGCATCTGATGCATTTAGAAGAGTAATCTAAATCAGTCATTTGAACTAATTTGGAGGATTTATTACCAAAACTGGAAAACTACGACAATGAAACAATAATACTAAGGGTTAGCATTTGGTACACTGGCACTATACTTTTTTTTATTCCACAAGCAGCCTTAAAAAATTGCCATGTGTCATTTTTTTAAATATTTATTTTTCTAATATTTTACTATACCCCTATAGGACACTTGTCAACGCCCTAACCCTGCTTGTGGAGTCTAAAAACTCCTTTGGTAGTGTACCAAATATTTTCCCTAATACTAATGAAGAGGGTAACCAATTGTCACTCACTATATCTTGAGAAACAAGACCAACATGTCTTCTCAAACTTTCCAGTCGGATGTTCTTTATGTTGTGATTATCAATAAGTATGGATCCTGAAACATGGGATGCCAGGTATGCAAACCATTAAATACGAAGGGAAAATGGAAGCAAAAATAACTCAATCTGGTTAATGGGATAAGCATAGATTTGTAGATTCTGATGCCTCACCAGATGAAGGTTCATATAGGCGAAGAAGCAATTTTACAAGGGTTGTTTTCCCTCCACCAGATGGTCCGACAAGAGCTATTGTCTCCCCAGCCCTTACAGTAAGGTTCAACCCATCCAAAACAAGAGGCATGTTGTCAGCATATTTAAATGAGACATCACAGAATTTCACCTCGCCCTTGACATGGCCTAAATCGATTGCATCTAGTTTCTCAATGACCTATGATATAAAATAAATGAAATGTGATAATAGGAACCAGCTGAGAGTCGTTTGTTACAAACATAATAGCTGCTCAAAAGTGTTCGCCATTTCTCTATGATGCATTATTTTGTTAAAACCATAGCCTCATAAATGCTTGTTTATTGTCATACAAATAATAAAGAATTCATCAAGATCATTCAAGCAGGCAAGAAAAGAAAATGTACCTCAGACTTCATCTTGGTCAAATCAAACAAGCGTTCAATGGCTGGCTCTCCTTGTTTAAACTCGTTGTATGCTTTACCCACGCCCTGCATGATACTTTATTCTAAGAATGGTTACTCAAGACAGCCCCCTCAATGACCAAAGTATAAGACCACTTCAAAAAGTAAAGAAGAGATCAATGCACTACTTATAACTTTAAACCAATGAAAACCAAGACACTAAGATTTGATGGCATCATCAGCAAATCCAGTCACTTGAAAGACTTGATACAAAAGAATGAAAAGATGAGCTCAACATTCCAAAATCCCGAATGGGCTACTGATGGTAAAAGCAAGCATTTGTAATCTTTTCTGAAGAAAATAATATTACCTGGATGGGCTCAACCAAGAAAACCAGTGATGTCACAAAAGAAACCATGCTACAACCATCAAAAGAACCACGTGAAACGACCAGGGATCCAACACAAAGTACACATAAAACTCCAAAATAAATAATTTGTATGATCTGGGGGATTAGTGCCTTCATTTTCTTCTTTGCTAAATGTCGAGAAAAATCTGTATAAGCAAGCCGTTGAAATCTGGCATGCTCGGACAACTCTCCATTATTTGCTTTCACAAAGAAAATGGCTGGGAGGACCTAAACCATTACAAATATACTAGCTAAAATAAGCAACGACTAAAATGTTGGATACCTCAGTCTTGCCAGAACACTGAGGAATTCATACCAGAAACACAAACTGCAAGCACTGATGATAATGTAAGAAATGATGGCCATATAAAACATAAAGCATACCTCATTCAGATAAGCTGCAAGAGTGGCGATACTCAGATGAGCTCTCTTAGATATCTTGCGAAGTTTTTCACCAAGATAAGCTATAACTAGAGCCATAAATGGAATAATCTAAAAATTCACCAGAATATATATACAGACATTATATATCTAACATAAATTTAATCAGAAATTCATTCAATTAACAAACAAAACTAATAAATGATGAAATTATAAAAAAATATTCAGTATCCTTACACTTGCTGAAATCAAGGATAGGGAGGGACTGATAACCAACATCTGCGCCGCCATTGCAAATAACTGCAACATGTTGGGCACAATAGTCTGTTCCAAGAATGAAATTAATAATTGACGTATACATTGCAGAAACCAACCTCGTCACTGACAACAAAATTCAGGTAAGACGATGATGAACATCACAATTGGCATTTATCTATAACCACAACATTTAGCCCCAAACAATGAAAAACCTCTTGAGATTATGTTCCTTGTGATCATTCAACTGATGAAATTATAAAAAAGAAGCTTATGAACAGGAAGAACATTCTTTCCCAAGGGTTCAAATTTTGAGATATCCAAGTCGAATTATTGGAGTGTTTCTCTATAGAATTTAACTCGGCAAGATAAGTTCATATGAATATTTTTAACAAAAATTTATCCAAAAACCATTGCATGAACCCAAAAAAGAAAAAAAGTAAAACTCGATCACTAACATTGAGGAGAGCGAAAAGAGTATCAGCAACATCAGAAGCCTCAGCTGTAATCCGATAAGCAATATCTCCCGAAGAAACCCCATCGCTACCTTCAAAAAAACCCAACTCTTTCTCCAAAACTGACTCGAAAACGAAAACTCTCATCTGGCAAACTGTCCTTAGCGAAGCTTCCCATAAGAAGGCTTGTTGCCAGTAACAAGCAACCAACTTGACCAAGAAAAAAACCCCTAGAAGAAGGCACTGGTCACGCAATTTGGAGATGGAAACGATGCTGATTAAGTTAGAAGAGAAGGATCCAATTCTGGGGATAATTTGGGAGAGGGAGAAAACTGAGATGGAACTGCACAGCCAGCCAAGGAGGATGGGTTGGTGATTAGTTTGGAGGAACGGTTTGAGTTTGGTGAGGGTTTCAAGGGCTTTGGAAAGTGGGGTTTGGCTGGTTTGGGCGTTCAAGGGGAGTTTGATGGAATTTGTGGGTTTGAGTGAGGATATACAGGGAGGTCTCCAAGGTGAATTGATGTGAAGAAATTTGGGTTTATCTTTTTGTGTGGAGCGGAGGTGAAAAAGTGGCGGAGGAAACGGTGGCTGTGACGGTGGCGAGAGAAAAAGAAGGCGGTGGAGGGACATTTTGCATGGGGAATTGTTTGGGATGGAACCGTTAAGAGTAGATATCTACTAACGGCATTTTTTGAGGGCTTAATGCACATATTGGCCCCAAAGTAAATTATAAATTATATAATAGGTAAACTATAAAAATATTCACTTTTATTTGTCTCATATTACATTTTAGTTACTTATGTTCGAAATGTTACGTTTTAATCACTTATGTTATCGTTTTATTATAAAGTAGTCACTCAACCGTTAAGCTCCGTTACTTTCCTCACGATAATCTTACTTGATAGTCCAAATGGATTTTAAATATCAACTTGAATGTCTAACTGAGATGAGAATAATTTTTTCAATCAAAATGGAAATAGAACTAAAAGAAAAAGGGGACAAGGTTTTTCTTCTCCAATTCAAGGTGTAATTAATTTAAATTTTTTAATTAATTAAATTTATTTAATTAAAAACCTATTCTCATTCTAATTGGACATCCCAATTTTTATTTAAAACTCATTTGAACTAACACATAGGATTATCATTAGGGAGATAACGAAATTTAATGACAGAGTGACCACTTTATAACAAATGATAACGTAAATGATTAAAATATAATATTTCAAACATAAGTGATTAAAATATAATATGAGCCAAACAAAAATTATTATTTTTATAATTTACCCTTTATAGGAGAAAATAGATTTGTTTTTTTAATATCAGTCAATCTATTAATAATAGAAACTTGAATTCAAGTTTTATAGTTCCATAATTTCTTGACCAGACAGTGTGTTGTTCTTTATTTCTCAAGTTCACCATGTAAAATGTCAAACAGACAACTTTCATCTATAGTTTTAGAAACTCGTTTCATCTCAATCAGGAAAGATGCCACGGTAACATAATTTAATTTCCCATGAAAAATGCCTTTTGTTTGATACGAATCACATTTAAAAGTGCATTATCTTTTGTTACATTCAATGTTGCAGGATGATCATCTCCATGATGCTGTATGATGAGAACGATATGAGCTTCAGGAGCTCCTAACAAAGCCCAGTAACTATGCTTTCACTGCAAGCAGATAAGTGGACAGTCCTATGGTCCTCAAACTCGAGTTCCTCCTAGTTCTTTGCACCAAAACCACGAGGGCTTGGCCTTGTTGATGTCGAGTCTGCAAACTGCCTTCTTGACTCCGATCTCCTCTTTCTTCTAGCTGTACCAGGAGGAGCCTAATGCATCGGAGAAAAATGCAAACATCAATTATTACAGAATCTAGCTTGCCAAAAATCACTGAATAAGCATTATGAGTCCTGATAGGATTCCATCAATCATGAACCAGTTTTATAGTCATATGAATGAAACTTTCTGCGTAAGTGTGCAGTAGAGTTGCAGACAAGGTACCTTTTGTTCAGCTTTCATTGCATCCTCGAGATTGCTCAATGTAGGAATAGATCCACCCTCCATGATACCCATCAAATTCTTCATGCGAACTCGCATTTGGAAGAGTTGAGCAACAAGTTGACTCACCTATTATTGATCCCAGAAAATATATCTCATTCACAAGTTGTCAAAATTTTAAAAATCCTACTATTAGTGGCAATCCGTACCTGCTGTTCTGTTTTACCAGAATCTTTAGCAATTCTTCTCCTCCTGTCAGGAGACTCGGCCAATAACTCTGGCTTCTCCCTTTCCTCTGAAAATAAAATGAAAGGAAAAAGAAGCAAAGCAAGAGACATTGTTTCCAAGTAAGCACAGACAGATTCATCAAACTTTATATGCTGTTTTATCAAAACCATAGTTAATCATCAATGCCAATTCCTCTTAAATATGCATTCAGAAACAAGTTGCAGAGAAAACCTCATTAAGGAAAACGCATTGCATGCTACACTAATTTAGGGCATTCGGAAAAAGCAAGAATAACCTAATTGTGTAATCCGGCTAGCAAAACACCTAGAGTCTACCATCCATGGAAGGGCATGGTACATGATGTGATTGTACATAGCTGTACCTAGCAATATAACAATACACAGACGTGGTCCAACAAACTTGGTAGCTTGGATAGAATTAGAGTGTATAAAGAAAATGAGCAGATTTTTATCTCTTTTCAAGGATACGATGTAATAGAGTCTGTACTGATAAAACGTAAGTGGAGAGCAATGTGGCTTCATCTTTTGTTGACTTTAATATTTTAGAGAAAAAAAATGAGCATAGTCTACAGGAGCAATACCACTTGGTGGTTAAAGCAGCTAGTTCAATCTTTAATCAAAAAAATTTTGTTTGAATAAAAAATGCTTTGTCAAGTTTTTTGTTCAAAATTGCCACAATAGAATCAGTTAAAACAAGAGACCTGGGGTCATGGCTTCAATCATTGCCTCCATTAACTTTAAATTCTTCTCTGCCTCTCGAACTTGGGCTGGCGTAACCTGTTTGTGAACGAATAGGTCACTAAATCAGTTTCTTCCAAGTAGACTTCCTTTTTTTATAAGAAAAAGAAAAATAATTGATGGACATGAACAAAAGTATTATTCTAGCAGTACAGCTACATTCAATGGACCAAGAAGGTTGCATAACCTTTCAAAAACAGTAACACCAAAGAATAGGAAACCCAACTTTCATACCTTCCCCATTCCAGGGATCATTCCAATAACACGGGTCATGGAACCCATCTGCGCAACCGCACAGGTCTGCTTTAGGAAATCATTGAAATCAAACTTTGCACTCATTATCTTCTTTTGCAACTCTTCAGCATCTTCTTGGCGCATCTATACAGGAAAATTTCATTAAAAGGTAATCTTTATATGCTTACTATCAAAGGATATGGAATGAAATTCACTAAAAACTTACAACTTCTTGTGCTTTCTCAACAAATGAGAGAACGTCACCCATTCCCAAAATACGTCCAGCCATGCGGTCTGGATAGAAAGGCTCTAGGTCCTCCATGCGCTCTCCACGTCCTACAAGCTTGATTGGCTTCCCAGACACCTGTAGTGTTCATTAGCTTAGAATAGACAACAAAAATGACCAAACTTGCCAAAAGAAACTCTATAATAACTATTGTCATGAGTCACGACTCCCACTGCTTAAATATGAAATGTCTTCAGAAGGAAAAGATTCTTGCACATAAGCTCTAAGTGAAAGAAATAAAAGGAAATGGACGGACAAACCTCTTTAACACTCAAGGCTGCACCACCTCTAGAATCCCCATCTAGCTTTGTCAAAATGGCACCAGTAATGCCTATCTCAACATTGAATGTTGTGACCAACGCTGTGAAGAAAACATGATGAGAAAACTATCATGGACTTCTCACAGTCATTGTCTTGGCAATAGCTAAATTAAGCAGGTAACAGATAAATATATATGTACAATCATTCAAATGGGTCCGAAGGAACAAACTTCAACTATAAAACTAAAACTTCATTTATGCATGAATTGTCAGTTGACACCTGGTATGTAGCCACTGATGGCAGCAAGTTTGCTTGAATAAGATACATGTTCTATAAATACAGGTACTAAAAGTGAAATGTACATAATGTAATGCTCAGGAAGAAAGTTTAGCTAGTACTTTATGTACAATATAAACAAGGAAAACGAGACTATTTAGATTCTTAAAATAAAATTAGTCATAATATCTATAAAGAATAAATAAATAAATAAAAAAGGAAGTGGCATATTTTAAGGAGAAAATTGGAAATCCAAGTACCAGCTGCTTCTTGGCCAGTCATTGCATCCACAACAAGCAAGACTTCTGTGGGATTCAATACTTTCTTCACTTCTTTCAACTCATCCATCATTCCTTTATCTATCTGTAGAATAATTAGAAAACAATTTGCATGAAGATTAAATTGATGACATTTAAGAATTATTAAAATTTTCATGACAGATTCTTATAATATTACCTGCAGCCTTCCCGCAGTATCCATTATCACTACATCTATCTTCTTCTTTTTGGCCTCTTCTAAGCCTTGCTTTGCTATTTCGGATGGTTTAACCTCAGTCCCTGCTGTATAAACAGGAACACCTACCTGTCACAAGCTATAATAGAATATGAGAAATAATAACATCTGTGAGAAGTCAAAAGACAAAGAAACTAATGATGAGTGAAAAAAAATTGTTAACCAATCGAAGAAGTTCTTAATTCATGAACTAAATTGGAACTATGGTCACAAGTAAAAAAAAAAAAAACTGGATGTTAAAATTTTCATTGATTTACTTGCACTATCTCTCACACATCAACCAGGTATTTTAACTTGCCTGAAACTAGTATTAGTTCCATTTAAATTAAAAATCATTCGAAAATTATTTACAAGATATATTTTGCTAGAAAGCGTCTATGATAGCTATTTTTGTTTCATTTTTCAGTCTTAGAGAGTGATAAAATTCGGAAATACAAGCAAACCGACATATCCAACTCTGTGGCACACTGTTACTCCAGAATAAATTACCATCTCTCAAGTATTGTTCATTATACCACCACAACTCGGACAGATGATTCACATCAAGTCAACATGAAACTTCAGTGTCCAACCTTCCATGTTGACACTTGGCAGTATAGAGAATGTAAAATGCCATGCATTCACCTTACAAAGTGAACATCTCTAGTGCTAACACCAGACATATATTTGACTTATAGTCAGAAGATCTTCTTTGAAATCCAGTAGAAGAAAAAAATGAATTTGAAAGAGAAGTGAATAATTGATGTCATGTAGAACTAAAGTAAAAAACAGAAGATGATACATGCACAAATTGGATGAAATTTATTAAAGACAATTCAACCAAGCTGTCAATTTTTTTATGGGATTCAAGCAGTTATGGGCTGAGATGTCTGCATAGCGTTGAAGAGCTATCTCTTAGTTCCAAAATGCACTTTGAATCACTCGATTTTGAGTCCGGGAGCTCAAGTTATGACCATTTTAGTGAAGACTGCGTGAACATAATTTTTGGACGGGATTATTACGGGAAATAACATGTTCCAGGCTTTAATTCAAGTTTAAAATTATTTCTTAGAGCGTTGATTAGAACTATTAATTGAATTTGTTGGGGTTTATATCTCAAAGTGTTCAATGTGGTCAATTGAACACTTATAAAAAGAACTTTATCGACAATGAAACCTCGTACCTGTTCACCCAAAATAACAAGTTGGTCAATAGCAGCAGGTCTGTATACATCTCCTGCAATAAGCATGCTGCTCTTACCCTGCAGTCAACATTAGGCTCCAACATCATTCAAGGCTTAAGGAAAGAGCTACACATGTTCATATGCAACAATACAAATGGCACCTGCTTTTTAAGATAATTAGCTAACTTGGCACAAACAGTTGTTTTTCCAACCCCTTGTAGACCAGCCAATAATATAACAGTGGGGCCAGATTTTGAAAAGACCAGTTCAGAAACCTCTCCTCCCATCAGTTTCACAAGCTCATCGTTTACAATCTGCAACCAGAAGGAAACTTAAGCGATGATATGCATAAAGCACCAACTAAAGATCCTGCCACTAAGTTTGCGAACCAGATAAGATAAACAAATACAGGCAAAGTGCATTTTGATGATAGAAATTCATAATTGGTACCTTAACTAATTGTTGATCCGGCTTTACTCCTCGAATAAGGCCAACTCCAACAGCCTGGTCACTTACAGCTTGGACAAACCTTCTAACAACAGGAAGACTCACCTGTCAATAGATATCAACCGTGTCAATAAAAAGCCTTATTACCAGCCGGAAGTTGAAAAAAATCCCAAGAAACATCCAATCTCACTTACATCTGCTTCCAAAAGCGCTCTCCTAATATCACGCATTGTCTCCACAATGTTCTCCTTTGTCAAAACCTCTGAAACACAACAAGTTTACCACCCACATTTAACTTTAATAAAGATTTGTTCCACTTCTAGTTTGAAAATAAAGGTGCAAACCTTCTCCTTTAAGCTTGGTCCAAGCAGCTTCAAGACCACTGGTGAGTTGGCCAAACATTTCAGCTCTTACGACGCCTCGCATTTCCCTCGTAGAAGTGGCCGTCTTGGAATTTACCCACCCCCATATCTCTCTCTGCCATCATTTTAATTATAAAAAAATTAACAATTCAAATAGCAAAAAAGGCGACTCATTTCTTTCACGCATTTCCGGCAACCAAATAGCGAAAGGGTAAGTAGATAAATTGATTTGCTCTACTTACAGTGAACAAGTTCCTGGAAGAAAGGGAAGCCAAATTGGTGGAAGCGGAGGAGGCCCATGAAGTGGCAAGTTTAGTAGGTTTTGTGGGACTGCGGTTGGTCGAATAGGGACCCAAAGTCGCCGAGAAGTGGCGGGAAGCAGTAGTCGAAATTTGCATTGCTTCCATTGCTTCCTATATTTTTTAGCTTCTTCCTTTTTTTGGATGTCTTTAGTAGTTTATCTGTCGACACGGAGGATTTAGATATGATCCGTTCGTTATCTTGTCGTTAGATTCCCTGGTTCGCGGTTCACCTTTCTTATTTTGCGTCGCCTCTCAACGCTGCGTTTTACTACCTACTCTTCCTTGTCTCTTGCCAAAATTTCAGATTTTTGTTAGTGTTAATGTCAATGAAGCGTAGGTGGAGTGATTACTTGATTCTTGATTATGTGTATTTAAAAGGGTTTTTCTAATCTTTTGTTTTGATATCTAAATAAAAATAATTACCAACTTGTACTCTAATTCTATTACCCTTGAACATAGTAATATGAAATTTTAATTTTTTAAGAGTTAATATGTAATTTGCTTCATCCTCGAATTTGTCCAAAAGTACCTAGCTGGTATCTAATCTTTTTTTTTGGATCTAATTGGTATCTGAATTTGTATTCCATCACTCAAATTGGTATTTTCGCACTAACATCGTCAGTTAATACTAACGTGGCACTGATAGCAAATCTAATGATCATACATGGCAACATCTAGCATGCCACGTGGTGGATTTAAATTTAAAAAAATAAAAATTTTAAATATATAAATTAAATATATATATATTTCACATCAAAATGAACACAAACAAGTGATTGTCTAGATAAATTTGAATCTAGACACCCATTTGTTTAAACTCATTCTAGATGTATTTTTTTATAACACCCCATACTCGACTTGATCGTTAAGTTTGAGTTGTAAGGTGCCACATTTGTTACCGGAGCAACTATGATCAAACTATGTTCGATTTATACTATTAATAATAAATTTTAACTAATACATTCATACAATACGATATAAGTAGTTTCCAAATCTTATATAAGCTTTCAAAAGTTCTAAAACTAATCGAAGGTCAAATTAGGACCAAATTGTAAATATTTCAAATTACAGGATCGACGTCAGGGATTTCTTGTCGTGATGCAACATACTGAGTAGGTCTCATCCTAACCTAAATACACGTCGTCGCAACATGAATCCAAGGCTACTCCTCTTCTCAATGTTGGGAATACGTCATTACGACGTGACTCACTATTTCCAAAAGGACCAATTTGAAACAAGCTGGAAGGACTTGAAACAAGACTTAAACATCAAAGTTACAACCAATTCAACAATATATTAATTGCATTCAAGCCAAAATATGCCAAAATGGTACTTCAAGATAACATTGAATAACCAAATCTAATTCGACCATTTCTGATATAAAATCAGCTTAAACCTTAGGTACATGCCATATACTAATCAAAAGAGAACTTTACAAATTTATTGAGTCGGAGAATCGTTTCTTGGATGCTGGAACTACTTCTTGAATCCCCAAAGATTGCCTAAACCTACACATAGAGAAAACAAACCGTATGTTGAGTAATAAAACTCAATGGTACTTTTATAAATCAAAGTAACTTGTCATATTACATATATCCACAAAACTATCCAAATTATGTCCTATAATGCAAAGTAATTCTATTGACACATACACATATGAGTATACATCTTCAATTGGTAAAATCAATACATTCAACACAGTAAGAGAGTTAACCAAATCAAGTTGCTTGCCAAACACCAACTTTAAACCATACATGAAATTTCACATTTATACCTCTCACATTGTACAAGCCCAATTTCGTTTGGGCCTCGAAACTCAAAGTCAAAGTCCTCAAATCCTTGAAAATCAGTCCTCAAAGTCCTCTCAGATCTCATTCAAACCCCTCCACTTTTGGTGCCTTTATGGATTTGCCCCAAGCTAGTTTCAAGCAAACTTTGAACTAGTCAAAGTGCTCAAAAGGTGGCCGACCATGGGATTGAGTGGCTGAAATTCATTTTCTAAAAATAGCCTCTAACTCCCACCTATAAATGCCCCCCAAGCTACCCATTCTAATCACGAATTCACCAACACATTCTCTTCTTTATCTCATTTTCTCTCTAGCTTTTCCCCTCCATTTCCCTTCCATTCCTTTGCCGATTTTCCCCTCTTGAGAAAAAGTGGTCTTCAGCCTTGGAAATAGCTTCATTGGGTGTTCATCAGAGACCTTGATCTGGAAAGAATCGAGTAAGAAAGACGAAGAACGTGACAGCAGTTCTTGAGAATTGTACTATTAATTGTATTTATTACATTTTTATTCTTTTATTTATATTTGTAAGTTATGTGCATATTTATGTTTGCATAACATGGTAATTCATTTTTTTAAAAATACATAAATTATTTTTAATAAATCAAGGCAATGTCCTTTGTCTCGAGAATTTGAAAAATCATGTCCTAACTCACTGGGTGTGGTTTTTTCTTTGAATCGGAATAATTGAATATCCTTTTAAATTTTAAATACGAGTTTTTTTTAAAAAAAAGCTTGTCATTTTTGAATATTCAAATTGTTATGTCCTAACTTACTGGATGTGGTTTTTTCTCGATTAATTCGAAATAACGGGCTTCCTTCGGAAGCAAAATTTGTTTTCAAAATAGAATAAATTTGATATTCACGCATTTAAGGATCGCGATTTAAATTTTTCTCGAATTTTTAATTTTCAACAAGTAAGATTTCGAATAATCGATTAGGTACCAATTTTGAGCGTGTAAGGGTGCTAATCCTTCCTTATGCGTAACCGACTCTCGAACTCGTTTTATGGTTTCAATGACCAAAATTATTTTAATGATTTTTTTTTTATTTTTGAAAAAAATCTCGAAAGGTGACCCAATTACACCTGTTTTAAAAAATTATTGGTGGCGACTCCATTTTTATAAATCGAGACTTATTTTTGTTTTTTTCCAAAAAATGGTTTCGACAGCTTGGCGACTCCACTGAGGAAAAATAAGAGAGTCAAGCCATAAGTCGATTATTCTTTGTCTTTTTTGTTGAAAATTTCAAAGTCAATTTAATTTAATTTGCGATCCTATACATTTTTTTGTGTTTTATATGTTTGTTGTGATCATAGCATGTGGATATTATATGTATATATTTTTGCATACATGCATTTGTTACTACACCGTTTAAGTGGAAGTGAGAAGCTACTCATTCGTGAGGTTTTCACCTTCGTGCAAGATAGTGAATCGCTTTCGGGATACATCCGTACCTATATTTTCGTGAAGTTTTCACTTCCGTGCAAACATACGGGAAATGTGTCCCCCTGAACCGAACTCCTCTGTATGAGCCTATAATGGGTGAGAATTGAGGAATCTGTTGGTTTGGGTACCATTACTTTAGAACCGAAAACTGCATATAATGAGTCCTAAGTGCCCACCCTAGGTAGAACTATACCGAATCTTTAGAAACCACTTAATAGATGCGTAGGTTCTTTGTGGTATATTTGTTGATACATTTTATAGTTGTTGGTACTAACTTGGTTTTTTTGTCTTGTTTTGCATTTGCATCCTCATATTAGGAAATGTATTGACTTGAGTTCGATTACTAAATAGAAAATTAGTCATAAGAAAATGGATTTCTTGATAAATTAGAATACAATATAGTCGTGCGTTATGGTCAAAAGAAAGACAGATGAGTAAGATGGAAACGAAGACCGCACAACGAGCCACTTTGACCTGAGTATGAGAAGTGACTGATCACTTAACCATTCAAGCTGACATTTTGGACCAAAAATTAGAGACGAACCAGGGCGAAATTGGATTATTTCCTATGAAGACTAAGGCTTTTTTGAACACTAAGGCACGACCATATACGTATCTGCCTTATGTAAAGAAATTTGTTTTCTAGTAAAGTTATTCTAATAGAATCGAGCTATGAGTCAATACTTTTCTTATACATACATGCACTCATAAGCAACACATTTTTTAACTTGCATTTAATTCCATGAGAGCCTACGTTAAGTGGAACTGTGTCAGACCTTAGTGGTTACCAAGTTGAGAAATACAATTATATTATTGCTTCTTTGCTTTTAATTGCAAGTTATTTTCAAGTTTTATTTCTGAACCTGTTTGCATTGCATTTTTTTCAAAGAAAAGGTGTTGATTTAAGCTCAATTACCAAATAGAGAACTTAACATGGAAAACGGGTTTTTTGATAAAGTGGAAGACAGTGTGGCCATGTGTATAGGGTCAAAGAGAAGACAAATAGAGAATGATGACATCCTACTAGAGGAGCATATATCAGAGTCTTGGAATTTCACCTAGATAAGCATGATTCAGAATAATTCGTAAAAGCTGAAAGAAATATGAGATCAATGGGATAATGAGACAAGGTAGACATTCTACCGAATATGGTGATTTGCTTTACTTACTCAAGATTAAGAAGCTGATAAGCATAATCGGGGAGCGAGCATTAAGTTACGATCGGGATTAAGAAAAAGGGATAATAAGTGCATCACTTGGAAGAGTTTGTGAAACTTAAATTTGGTGCACCTTGACGCAAAGAAAAGGTCGACATATTCACCTTAAGAGTTTATGGATCAGTCATCTTCCCTAAGGCATCAGTGCATATAGAGGATGTGGTCTCGAATTAATGACTAAGCTAAAAGGCAAGCTAAACCAGGAATGAAGAATTCAAAGGTGGAAGAACTTGAGGTCTCATTGTGATCTACAAGTTGACCTTCTCAAAGAAACTATAGAAACAAACGGTGAATGTTGGAAAACAACTTCAACGCTTTCATAGGAAAGTCAAAGATAAAGATTATATTGCGAACGAAGCTTTGTTCCAAATGCGAGAAGTAGCTAACCACTTGTAGACCTTAGCCATTCAAGATCGACGTTTTGAGCTGGAAGTCAAAGTTAAACCGGAGCAAAAATTAGCTTGGAAGATTAAGGCTTTGAGAATTAAGGCACGACCATATATGTATCTGCCTTATGTAAAGAAATTTATTTTCTAGTAAAGTTGTTCTAATGGAATTGAACTAGAATCAACGCCTTTTTGCATGCATTTTACCATTCATTTGCATTGCACTTCATGTATTAAATTTCAATAAAACTCCCCATATCTGAAACATTTGTGTGTGTGAGAGTCATTAACCCTAAATGAAAATTAAGAGGAAATAGGTTAAATCAAGATAATGAGGGAATTTGACCAAAAGTCATATGGAGAGTGGAACCCATCGAGAGTACATCTCTACGCCTTTGGAAGTGTTTTAGATAACTAGACTGTGGAGGAGCTTCCTGTAGTTTTTAGGATTTTTCTAGAGTAATATTCAGAATACACTTATTGCTCTAAGTTTGAGAGTAATAAGGATCCTTTTGTAAAGGGTACATGATCACTATCTGTTATTCCAAAACTGATGCATTGTTGTCCTGTTTGGCAAACATTTTACAATTCTTCTTATTCGATCATACCATAATTAACCATTCTTTGATTCAATTATTCTTTGGATCCCATTTTGTCTCTATGCTGTGGATATGAGCGACGTTGCTGTTAACTTAGAGCCTCATTTTGAGAAGGACATGTGTTCTGAAAAAACTTCAGGACTTTGAAAATGATCAAGAATATAACTTGTCTACCGATCTGTTACGGATGGTTGAGCAAGATAGGAAACGAATATCACCTCGAAGAGTTGTGATTTTAAGTGAGAATTGAGGCATGTGTCTTTGCGAAAACAAGGCAAGATGCTTCGAGAATCCAAAGGTCTTTACATGGTCCTATCAAATCATGTCGGATTTAAGAAATTGATGTCATGACAAACAAGCTCCCATAAATGAAGAATCCAATCCAATTCAACAGAAACTTCGAAGAATGAGGCTTGACTTGTTATCAAAAATGAGGTAAAAAAAAGGGTCGAGATCTAAAACCCGCAAAGAGCATCTTGATACCTAAGAAAAAAAGAAAAAGTCAAGATGAAAACCCGCAAAGGGCATTTTGAAAATCTATATATCTCCTTCACCTTTTCAAGTCAGGGCCTTTTTCTATATAGGGCATGGACATCATCGAGCAAATTTTGCTAAAAGTTTCCAATGGGTTTCGATTCATTACTTCATCGAGTGGGTAGAAGCTGATTCCTATACCAATCGGCGGTTAAGAAAATTCTTGAAAAAGAGAGATTATATGTCGATATGGAAGGCCAAAAAGGATCATATCCGATAACGATTTGAATTTGAACAACAGCACAATAGCGGAAGTCTGCAGCTAATTCAAGATCAAGTATCACGATTCAGCACCACGTCGTCAAAAGGCGGATAGGGCAGTGGAGGCAACCAAAAAAGACACTAAAGGATTGATTGGAAATAGTAG
Organism: Gossypioides kirkii; assembly: GCA_005610355.1. Taxonomy (NCBI): domain Eukaryota; kingdom Viridiplantae; phylum Streptophyta; class Magnoliopsida; order Malvales; family Malvaceae; genus Gossypioides; species Gossypioides kirkii. The sequence continues at coordinate 10,273,753 of CP032245.1, forward strand.
AGACCTACAAAGGCTCGACATGAGAAATTACCATTTGCCCTCGATGCTTATCAAACTTCTGTCAGAACGTCCACCGGGGTAACACCTTTCTCACTAGAATGAAAGTTGTCTTACCCATTGGAGTCGAGTTTCCTTCCCTCCAGATTTTGTTAGAACTAATGAAACAGAATGGATCCAATCCAGATGCAGTCAGCTAAACTTGATTGAAGAAAAGATAATAAAAGTCATCCGTCATGAGCAGGTGACAAGGGCTTACGACAAAGAAGGATCCGCTCTAGAGAATTTCACGAGAGAGCTCTAGTTTTGAAAGGGATCTTGCTTACAAAAGACTTCCAAGGAAAATGGATGTCGAATTGGGAAAGGCCTCATGATGTGAAGAAAACCTTTTTTGAAAGAGCTTTGATTTTGTCCGAGATAGACGGCAAAGACCTGCTCAACCCTGTGAACTCAGATTTGGTGAGGAAGAAATTTCAAAAAAAAAAACCAAAAAAAAGAAAAAAAAGGAAAAAAGAGAAAAGAAAAGGAAAAAAGAAGAAAAGAAAAAGAAAAAGGGGAGGTCGAGGTGAAAACCCGTAAAGGGCATCTCGAAACCTAAGGAGATTTGAGTTGAAAACCTAAAAAGGCGGCTCAAATTTGAATAAGAGAGAGATGTATGAAACGGTCTTCTCTCTCAAAAGAAACAAGGCGGAGAAACTTTACACCTTGAAGCATCGACGAAGTACTCAAGTTTCATGGACACATGTCAAGCTCAAAATGGTTCTCATCAAGTTTGCTTAGCGAAGCTCATACTTTGATATCTGGGGCACCTAACTTCTTTCTTTGCTCACTTGATATTTTGACAACTTTTGATCAATATTTGTCATTTTTAATCTTTTCACCTCATAATCATGTTCAAGCATTTTTGAATTGAAATTACAGTTAGTAGACTAGTGATTTTTAATCTTTTCATTCATGCGAGCTTTGCCTCCAATCAAATTCAATTTCATCCACGTTACAACCTGATTCATACATTTTTTGCATTTGAAATAATAGTTAATGGTCTAACGATATAAGGAATAAAAGTATTTCTGCAGATTGCTTTGGAAAATTCCTAAATAGTACAGAGACCTAAAACAAGACCACTAGTTGAAAATAACCAAACCCGAGGGTTAAAAGGATCTTGAAACAAATAGTTCAAATTATGACTACCTCTTTAGGTTTCATGTCAAAAATACCATACCAAAAGAAGAACATGATAACACATCTGTGATAGGACTTAGACAAACGACAAACAATGTCGACCTAAGGACTAAAAATAAAAACGTTCTCAAAGATGACATTTTAAAGATGACATTTTTGCATTCATCATTCATGCGTATTTAGATAGGAGCATTTGATTCATTCAAATCATGACAGACTAGTTACATGGCCTAAATAGAGGCCCATAGAACAAGTTCTACAGGTCATATCCTTAGAGAGTGACGATAGAACAACAAATCTTTTAGCCCTAAAGCTGTGGAGGTGAAGATTGAAACTGCAATGGCAAATCTCATACACCTAAAGCTGTGGAGTGCAGATTGAAACCACAATGGTAAATCTCATACACCTAAAGCTGTAGAGGGGTAGAATGAAGCTGCAATGACAAATCTCATTCACCTAAAGCTGTAGAGGAGAAGATTGAAGTCACAAGGACGAATCTTATATTCCTGAAGCTGAAATGAAGTGAAGTTACAACCTCCAATCTTTTACCCTAACCAGAGGGCAAGATTGAAGACCATTAGATCTTTTACTCTGATCATGGGGAAGATTGAAGAAATCCAATCTTTTACCCTAACCAGGGGCAAGATTGAAGACCATCCTATCTTTTACCCCGATCATGAGGTAGATTGAAGAAATCCAATCTTTTACCCTAACTAAAGGGCAAGATTGAAGACCATCCGATCTTTTACCCTAACTAGAGGGCAAGATTGAAGATCATTCGATCTTTTACCCCGATCATGGGGCAGATTGAAGAAATCCAATCTTTTACCCTAACTAGAGGGCAAGATTGAAGACCATCCGATCTTTTACCCCAATCATGAGGCGGATTGAAGAAATCCAATCTTTGACCCTAACTAGAGGGCAAACTTGAATACCATCCGATCTTTTACCCTGATCATGGAACAGATTGAAGAAATCCAATCTTTTACCCTAACCAGAGGGTAAGATTGAAGACCATTCGATCTTTTACCCCAATCATGGTGCAGATTGAAAACTATCTAATTTTTTACCCTAATCAGAGGGCAGATTGAAGACCATCTAATCTTTTACCCTAATCAGAGGGCAGATTGAAGGCAATCCAATCTCTTACCCCAACCATGGGGCAGATTGAAACAATCCAATCTTTTACCCTAACCAAAGCACAGATTGAAGCAATCCAATCTTTTACCCTAACCATAGAGTAGATTAAAGACTATCAGATCTCTTACCCCGACCATGGGGCAAATTGAAACAATCCAATCTTTTACCCCTAAAGTTATAGAGGGGCAAATTAAAGCTACAAAAGCAAACCCTATACCTCTAAAGTTATAGAGGGGCGAATTAAAACTCATAGTAGTAGACCTCGATCTTCATTGAAGTTACAAAGAAATAGAATGAAGCTACGAAGGTGAATCCTTATCTCTCTGAAGTTTCAGTTAGAGTAAGATGAAGCTATAGAAGCAAATCCTATACCCCTAAAGTTGTAGAAGGGCAGATTAAAACTCACAATAGTAGACCTTGATCTTCACTGAAGTTGCAAAGAAATAGAGTGAAGCTATGAAGGCGAATTCTTATCTCTCTGAAGTTGCAGTAGAGCAAGATGAAGCTACAAGAACAAATCCTATACCCTTAAAGTTAAGTGGGTCGGATTAAAGTCATTAACAAATCCTATCTCCCTAAAGATGGAGTGGAGTAGGACAAGACTACAATATTAAATTCTATCTTCTTGAGGTTGCAGTGAAGTGAATACCGTGGAATAGAGCAGCTAATAAAGTGAAAAGACGGATGGTTGAAAATAAGAAACATCAAAAGGATCGGACGAAACTGGTATTCTTTTTCTTTGCTTCATTCCCGTTACACGACAACGAGTAAAGAGGGGCAGTTGTACAAGCCCAATTTCGTCCTGGCCTCGAAACCTAAAGACAAAGTCCTCAAATCCTTGAAAATCAGCCCTCAAAGTCCTCTCAGATCTCATTCAAACCCCTTCACTTTTGGTGCCTTTATGGATTTGCCCCAAGCTAGTTTCAAGCAAACTTTGAACTAGTCAAAGTGCTCAAAAGGTGGTCGGCCATGGGATTGAGTGGCTGAAATTCATTTTCTAAAAATAGCCTCTAACTCCCACCTATAAATACCCCCCAAGCTACCCATTCCAATCACGAATTCACCAACACATTCTCTTCTTTATCTCATTTTCTCTCTAGCTTTTCCCCTCAATTTCCCTTCCATTCCTTTGTCGATTTTCCCCTCTTGGGAAAAAGTGGTCTTCAGCCTTGGAAATAGCTTCATTGGGTGTTCATCAGAGACCTCGATCTGGAAAGAATCGAGCAAGAAAGACGAAGAACGTGACAGTAGTTCTTGAGAATTGTATTTATTACATTTTTATTCTTTTATTTATATTTGTAAGTTATGTGCATATTTATGTTTGCATAACATGGTAATTCATTTTCTTTTAAAATTACATAAATTATTTTTAATAAATCAAGGCAATGTCCTTTGTCTCGAGAATTTGAAAAATCATGTCCTAACTCACTAGGTGTGGTTTTTTCTTTGAATCGGGATAATTGAATATCCTTTTAAATTTTAAATACGAGTTTTTTTTAAAAAAAAGCTCGTCATTTTTGAATATTCGAATTGTTATGTCCTAACTTACTGGATGTGGCTTTTTCTCGATTAATTTGAAATAACGGGCTTTCTTCGGAAGCAAAAATTGTTTTCAAAATAGAATAAATTTGACATTCATGCATTTAAGGATCGCGAGTTAAATTTTTCTCGAATTTTTAATTTTCAACAAATAAGATTTCGAATAATCGATTAGGTACCAATTTTGGGCGTGTAAGGGTGCTAATCCTTCCTTATGCGTAATCGACTCCCGAACTCGTTTTATGGTTTCAATGACTAAAATTATTTTAATGATTTCTTTTATTTTTGAAAAAAATCTCGAAATGTGACCCAATTACACCTGTTTTAAAAAATTATTGGTGGCGACTCCATTTTCATAAATCGAGACTTATTTTTGTTTTTTTTCAAAAAATGGTTTCGACACACATTATATCATATAAATCCAAGTTCATTCAACAACAATGACCATTTATGTAACACCCATAACTCGTTCCTATCGTCGGAATAGAGTTACAAAGTATTACCGTACAAATCGCCTCAAAATTAGGTTTAGAACTTTTGAGGATATTTTAGGAATTTTAGCCTATACATGTTCAAAATTGTGTAAGGTTGGTAATTAGTAATGTTTTCGACAATAACTATTAGGATATTAAATTAATTTTTGAAAATGAGTTTTAAATAGCTTTAATTTTGAAAATAGGATCGATTAAAGAAAAAGGTTAAAATTGAGAGTTTTTATGAAGCAATTTGACCAAACTTTAAAAATCAACTTAAAAATCATTTTTTTTACTTATATTTTTCATGTTAAAAACCCCAAGTATTTGTGTTTGTCATCCCTTGCTCTTCCATCTCTCCCAATTGATTTATACTTCTAACTCTTAATTTTTTTTGAATTCTAATAACTCTAAAACTTTAAATGCCTATAAAAAGCCAAGGAAACACCCAAAAACCTTCATCACCTTCATCATCTTCTCCAAACGTAGGTTTTTCCGAATTTGTGTCAAAGCTCATTTTTCTTCCATCAAAGGTAACCAATTATCTTTCTATTAGTTTTAAATGATATCTAGTCTATTAAACTGAATTTTTAGCCATTAAAATGCATGGTTTAAATAAAAGCCGGAAATTGGATCGTTATGGCGGATTTCGGGATTGTGGATTAAAACTTGATTTTAAAGCATTTTTCAACATATTTTCACATGATTAGAAGGTTTCTAAAATTACTTTGAAGTTTCGTTAAGTATTTCTCGAGTTTTAATGAATTTTCATTATTATAGTCATTGTATGTAAAAAAATATTTGGTATTTAAAATGTGTAGTTTTAAATGTTTAAAGGTTGAAAATCAATTGTGGGTAAATATGTAGATGAACGGAATTCGTTTCATGCGAAAAGATTAAGTGTAGACCAAGATATTAGAGTTTAAAGTTTACTAGGTTAAAGCTTTCGGTTTATTGTTGTGTTTAGTAGGTGACATAGTGATAGGATTAATAAAGAATTTATTCTCGTAGGATCTAATTCAGCTAGACCCGAAGATAGATCTGAGCTTGGGGGACGTTCTCCACGACGTTAGAGCTTCTGCCATTAGAGGTATGTCTCTGTCTGTGCTATATATTTGTCGTGTGATATTACTTGATGACGTGTTATTTGTGTGATGTTATTTTGTGATGAGATATCTATGAGATTGTTATTCTGTGTTGTGTAACGCATGATAATTTTTCATGCATATCTGTCGAGTTGTGGATACTTTAGTTATCATGTGTATGGATTTTTAAACTCTGATTTAATATCATGAGATTGTGTTGAGACTGAGATTATTGTGACATCATATCATTGTGTGTACATGGGTTGGGATTGTACGGTGGAAGTCGGGGTAATCACCCCTTTAAACTGCTGATAATAAAACCACTTTGATTGGTGACGATTCGATAGGGAAGGGTTCTAGAGAACCTTTCCACTGTGTTGGTGTGCTGGAGGTTTGGGTGCATTGCATTGTGCTTGTGATTTTATTGCATTTGTGTTGTGATAAATTGTATAATTATTTTAAAATGTGTTATGAAATTACTATGATATTGTATTTGCGATTACTTGCATTTTAGAGACATGTTGGGCTCTTTAGCTCATTCTCTCTCAGTTTCTCTTACAGATTATTCGGACATAGACAACTTGGTACTCGAAAGATCTCTTGTTTTAAATTATTTTCATTTATTATTTCTTATAAATTATTTTGGGATTTTTCAGATTAATGCGTTATTAATTTATTTTGGGATTTTGATGTTAATTTTTAATTTGAGATTTTGGGTATTCGTTTAAGGAATTTGAATAATAATTTTTAAATTTGGAATTATTCAGAAAGTGGAAAATTAATTGTTTTGTCATGGCTTAATTTATTTACAAATTAAAATATATAACTATTTTAATGGTTTTTGAGGGTAAAATTACGATAGTGACCTTTTAGATTCGGCCAAATCTTTTAGGCCGAGTTTAGAGGGTTACAAATCGGGACTTATTATATCATTTAGCATTTAATTATCAAATTAATTTTATAAATACATAAATGGTACAGAATGAACTTGAACATACATTTACAGGCCCGGAATAGGGCCCCTAAATCCCTAAAAATAGTTTATGAACAATCAGGGACCAAATAAGAACAAATAAAGACATTTCATGCAAAATTGAAAATTTTCCACCTACAGGGATCATATGGCCGTGTGGCTCTCCCACACGCCTATGTGTCCAACTGTGTGTCAGACCGTGTTACTCATTGACTTCGGTCACACATCCGTGTCTCATCCCGTGTGAACCCTACACCTAACACTCCTAGGGCACACGCCCGTGTGAGCTACCCGTGTGTGATACACGGTCGTATGATAGACCGTGTCCCGACCGTGTATGCCTAAAAAATGACCAAATTCAAGCTTGTTTCTCACCCAATTTCACAAGTAATTATACCACTATATAACATGTCATCCCAAGTCCCTAAACATACCTAAGGCCAACCAAATCATGCATTTTCAATCATCTAAAACTCATCAATGCATCATCCACTTAACACAGCCCAAACACATACACAATCATTCTATAGCACTTACAATTAACACCCACATAATCCACCCTAATTCTACCATATCATGCTTAGTTCAAACATAACACTTACCATTTCATGAACCATCATTCAAGACTACTTAAAGTTGAACAAGCATGCCACACAAACCTACCATTCTATCACATAAAACATACCAAAATGCCAAACACAATCATAAGCTTACAACATTAACATTTTCCTATTACATGCCATATAAGTCAAGTGTTTACAAAAGCTACCAAAGATTCCTTGAGATAGTGTGATCTTTGAGTTGATCCGATCTCCCGTTCACCAAAATGAAATCTACAAAATAAGGAGAAGACACGAGTAAGCTTACAAAAGCTTAGTAAGTTCGTCAATTAAACGATAAATCTTACCAAATAAGCATAACAACTCAAATAATGAACTATAGAGTAAGTCCTATCAAACACATCTCACAACGATTAGTATTGCCAGTACAAGTAACAAAAATCAATTCCATATTTCTATCAACTTTCAAATATCATTTAAACAATGTCGATGAGCTATTAGTGGATGCAAGTACACGGTTAACCATCCAACACACTAGATGCTCGAATGAGCCAATCTATCCAACACACCAAGTGCTCGTAAGAGCTAGCTCATCCAACACACCATATGCTCGTAAGAGCTAGTCCCTCCAACACACCAGGTGCTCGTAGGAGCTAATCCAACCAACACACCAAATACACTATAACATATCTTATTAGTCTACAACAAATGTAGGACCTCGACATATCCAGTGAATATAAAACCTATTGTAACCATATTTACTACTCTCATCAAGCCCGTACTGTGCGCATCATAACCTATTGAAATGTCAATCGTACTCTATCCCGCGCTCATCGGTTCACAACATTCCATTACAAAGTCATCCATATATAATTCATTATCTCTATTTAAGCATTCAACCATTTGTACCAAAGCGACACACAATATCAAATCACTATCATTCAAGTTAAATTGTATTAAACTAAATCGAACGAACTTTCCAGACTGATTTGCAATAATCGTTAAGATACAATGACTACTCCACTACTTTGTCATTTCCTTGGTTATCAACACGTTCTTGAACTAAAATAATATTTTAATTCAATTATCTAAATCAATAGAAATTTTAAATTATTTTATGCAATTAGGTCCCTTTTGACATTTTTATAAAATTATCCTCATCATTTCACTTTTATTCAATCTAGTCTCTAAGCCCCAAACGTGCAAAATAACTATTTTTTCTTTAAACCCAATACAACCGAATCATTAATGGTCTCCTAACAACCCCCATTTACAATATTTCACCTCAATTACAAGTATTTTTTATTGTTTTATCAATTTAGTTCTTAAATGTTAAAATCATCAAAATTTACTTTACAAAATAATCCAATCTAATAACAAAGTTTCATAGTCTAGCATAAACATTCAATAAATGACTCAACTCATCAATGGCAACTTTTATAGCATTTAGCAGTTTTACAAATTAGTCTTCAAGTTAGCTAGACTAAGCTAATACGATATCAAAAACATAAAAATTAATAAAACGGGCGAAGTTCACTCACCTAATCAAAGTAACAAGCTAGGCTAAAAGTTTTTTATTCTTCCTTTAGGGTTTCGATTTAACTTATGGAAGAAGATGATGAAGTATGCTAGAGTTTTCTTTTCTTTTCACTTTAATCTATTTTATTTGAAATTTACAAGTTTGTCCTTTTAATCAAATTTTTAACAAACCAAAGTCCAAAACCTTCCACTTCTCCTATTGATGGTCTAATTACCCCTTTAGCCCACTATCTCATATTTCTATAGCTAATTAACAACATTTAACATTAGTAGCTAACATTTACAACATTTATGATTTAGTCCCTTTTACTTAATTAGCTATCTAAACGATAAAATTTCATAAGCAAATTTTAATACAACATTAATGGCCTTGTAAATATTGAATAATTAATATTTATGGGTTGACACGTCAGAGTTGTGGTCCCAAAACCACTGTTTTCGACACCATTGAAAATAGGTTGTTACAATTTAACTTATCATTCGAGTTTAATCCTGGAGTCTATCGACTCATTCATACTCGTATCGACCCCTAGGGATCAATTTAACCAAATCATATAGTAGATCACAAACTTTCTCTATTATGATTCACAATACACAATATGTCAATTTCATCGTCATGCATAACTCTTACTCTACTCTAGTCATCTCGGGTAACCCGTCAATGATGATTCACACAATTCAGTAAATTACCATCCTGGATGGCCGACAATGATGGTTCATATGATCTATACATTCTACCATCCCAAATGGCCCAGCAATGATGGATTTCAACCTAAGGCATGCTAACTAAATTAACAGTACTCGAGACCGTTATTAGTGTAATACATAATTGAGACACATTGTAACCATCTAGCACATTTCAATTTCATCAGTATTTCATTATTCAAACACATACATTCATATCATACACATTTTCTATACAATTTCCACAACACATATCACTTTTCAAGATAATGTCTATCATTTCTCATCGTATGCATTTTAAACCCTTATTCCAATATCTTTTAACACATTCAATATTTCAATACACTTCATTATAGTATACTCACTTTGACATTCTATATGCAGCTAGTGATTATGTGTAAACAAATCAAATGGTAAGAATTGTAAAGGTACAAACTAGGGCCTTGTGTCACTTATCGACAATCCTTGTTTGTCCTTTCTCTCTCAATGACCCAGCGTCGACGTTATCTATGAATAATAATTAAATATTAAGATAATTTAAAATTCTATCTAAATCACATTCAAATAATAAACCAATCATATTTTGCAACTTATTCCATTTAGTCCCTAAAATCGGGACAAGCAAAATTTTCAAATTAAAGCTTCGGATTAAAATCCAATTCCGCATATACTCATTAGGGACCCTCTACTTTCTATTCCTACCTGAATTTCATAATAATTTTTCATTTTACTCAATTTGGTCTCTAATGTACGAAACTAATAATTAAGCTTTTCAAAGTAGTCATTTTCATAAACTAAGCTAAATTTCTAACAATTTAGCACCTAAACCGTTCAATTCTCAACCATGACAACTTTCTCAAACTTGAACAATTTTACAAATTGGTACATGGGCTAGCTAAATCAAGCTCCCACGATTCAATTTCCATAAAAAGCAAAGAAAAATGGTTAGAGACTTTACTTGAAATTAAGGTAAAAAAGCTTGAAACCCTACTATGGAGATCTCCCCTCTTTGTTTTGAATTGTTGGACAGTTGGAGAAGATGAAATTCATCTTTCCTTCCACTATTTCATACATATATATAGTTAATTAGTTTAATTAATTAGGTTTTAGTTAATTTAAACTTTAATTACATAAATTAATTACATACATCATGCCGTCCACTACGATATATCTAAAAGAGGTCTATTTGCTATTTTCGTCTTTTGACTAATTGCTATTTAAGTTTCAAGACTTAATCTAATTAAAAATTTATAGTAATTAAATTTTTACAATTTAATCCCTAAACCATAATTACTCACAATTTCTATTAAATTACTTAACTAAATTTCAATTCATCAATATAATAACTCCGTAAATATCTCTATTAAATATTTACAAACTCGATTTATAGAAAAGAGATCCCAAAATCGTAATTTTCAACACCATTAAAAACTGAGTCGTTACATTTTTAATAATTTATATGTATTTTTTTTATAAAATATCAAGTTATTTATATTATTATTTTAAAATTTTTAAAATATATACAATTTAAAAAATATATAAAATAAAAAATGTAAAATAATAATTACCTAAAAACTTATATTTTATAATAAAAATAAAAACATATAAACCTACTAAAATATACATCCAAAATGAATCTAGACAACCATTCTCCAAATTCATTATTGATGTAAAAAAGTTACTTTTTTTTATTAATTTATATAATTTTAAATATTTTTATGTTTAAATTTATACCTTGCATGTGACATATTCTGAGATTGTCACATGTCACCACAAGATTAACTATCAAAGCCACATCAACAAAAACTAATATTGTTAGTAGGGAGGTACTAACATGAGTGATAGAATCCAAATTCAATTAGCAACTAGGTCAAAAGAAAATTTAGATTGAACAAGTTCAAGAGGCAAATTACATATTCTCCTTCATGAATGAAAATAGTTGTCCGTTTAATGTCTAAATTAATAACTGATATTTGAACAAACGGGCACATGATTTCTTTTGGTATTTTTTGAAAAGAGGATAAAATTTAGGGATATAGTAGAAGAAAAACCACTTATTTCACTGGTATTTGGTGTTGGGCATTTTGACTTGCTTGATGTGGACAATCAGGTTTTCGGTTGTTAAGATTATTAGACTAGTTATGCTTTTGGGATTTAGGGATTTGGCATCGGTAGCTTAGAATTTCTGGAATTGAGACCGGAAATACAAGCAATGATTGGGCATCGAAGAAATATCCATTTCGATGAGAAATCATACAGTGATGATGAATACTCATTTGTCATTCAGTACTATGATCCTCCACTCACTTTTGATATCTCCAAACCAGTTCCATCTAGGGTAAGGATCAATCAAAAAAATCTGGTTTAGTTCTTTTAAGAGCTGGAGGAGTTGAGGCTCAGAATCATGGTTTGATTGCTCAAAGATAGGACGGTGCTAACAAACTACGGCAATGGATGAATTAAAGCACATCAAGGAATATAAACAACAAGCTCTAACATATGCACCATAAGTTTCAATCTAGACCTGAGCATTTAAGATGGTAAGTAGCACCGTTACTACCCTTCTCTACATTCAGTTAAACCTATTCGGAATGCTCAAGCGCAACCAATCCGGTACAGAGAAGGAAAAGGAGCAGAATCCACCAATAACAGTCTAAAGTTCCTATGAGTTCTTAATTAAATTTAATAGTCCATCCCAAACTAGGAGGCCACGAAAGAGATATCATCAAGTGATTTCCGAATTTCCGGCAGGAAAAAACCAAATCACTGCATTCTGCCTACAGGTTCAAGTGCTTCAACAGTAACAACGCTATTTCCTCTGATAACCTGCGATTCATTGATATCGATTAAAACAAGGCTAAATATGAAAGCATATTCCCTGAATGGCAATTAAGCATTGAGCAAGGTATATAAGATGGGGAAAAGACTCACCACCATGCCTATATCAGTTTTCTCATTGCCATTCACCTCCACGGTGTTGTCAACCACTAGATTCATAAACTGATCAAACCCACGAAGTGTACCAACAACCATCCGATTAGCATTCAGCTTGACTGCAGCATCAAATAACAGTATAAATCACACAATTAAATGATTCCTTCTCATGCATGTTACAAACCTACAATGTAGGTAAATCAACAATCTGCAAGCTCATAGGCCACAAAAAGTAATTTTTTTTATGTTCTGCATATGTATTACAAGGCTTTCCCCCTTTATACTTTTGATCTTACATACGTCCGCCTAGTGGGCAACTTACGAGATCAACACAAGAATCAGCAGTAAATTCCTAAGAAACAAAGACATGGATTCTTCAACCTACCGTTGAAACATGAAATTTTCAATCTTCAATTATGACCAACATGATAGATTCTTGGACATGCAAACACTAATATACAAAAAAATAAAATTCCATGGGGCCGGTCACTTTTGACTCAAATCTTACATATAAGCTAACCAGTGAGGGGAAAAAAATGCAAAGACAGCACCCAAAAAAGAAACACCCAGATTTAAATCACAGTTAAGTGACGGAAAATGGACAGAGGACACCCGCTTACTATTACAATTGAACTATTACACCTACAATTAGAACTGTTTCAGCTTTATATGCCAAAACACTGGACTCGACCGGACTCAGCTTAAAGAGGCATCTATCACCATGGACGAGAAAACTAGCTAACGAAACTCGGGTATAATTTTGCGACCACAAGAAACAAGCATCATCAAATGAATGTAAAACTAAGTAACATCAAATTGAAATAAGTAATCGTAAAGAAGGAAAACGGATTAACTTACTCTGGAGTTGTTTGTCCATGTACCTGTTGCGTAGAAATAACACCAATAATATAAATTAGAAATCGAAATATTGCGGGAGAAGAAAAGAGAAGTGTTGAAATTAGTGTGGAGAAAAGCATACTTTTTGAGATCTGGAGGCTGGCCGGATCTGCTCATTGCGTCAGAAATTTGGTTGAGAGAGAGGAGAGTAGGGTTTTGGGGAGGAGGAAAACGAAAATTGGGTTTTCAGGTTCGTAAAATATATGACTAAAAGAAATGTTAAGAAAATAAAAAGAAATGGAAAAGGGTGTTGCGAGAATGGTATAGTTTTGAAATTTAGGTTTAAGATTAAAATATTTAGTATTACTGTTAAAACATGCTTTTGGAAAGTAAAATATTTATTTTAGATATGATAAAAAATATACATGTAAATAATATTTAAATTAGTTATTATTATTATATTTTAATAAGAATATAAAAATAATTTATTATAATTTGTTAATATTTTAATATATGAAATATAAATTTTAAATATTTTTAAGTAATAAATATTAATTATTTATAAAATTTAATTAGAATATATAGATTATATTTTAAATAATTAAATATAACTATTAAATATTTATAATTAGATATTAACACATTTTTATTATTTCAAAAAATATATTTTTTATTTTTAATTAACAATTTAACACATTTGAGCACACAAAAAAAAGAAAATTACCATGTTGTTGGAAAGGTGAAAAAGTAATTATGCATCAAAAGTGTTTTTGGTAGAGGAAAAGTTAAAAATTTTATCTTCTTTCCAAAAGTGATTTTGAAAAGTAAAAAATTTCAACCAAAATGAGAAGATAGAATGAGAATGGAAAAAAAAGGAGGAAACCTTTGAATAGAAAACTAGATCTAGATTTAGAATTTGAGCTTGATTAATATTTTCTGATCACAAAATGCATGTTTTCCTTATCTGTTACATCTGTATTTAAAGGCTTTGTTGTAGCTTCTCAGCTGTAGAACAACCTACTAACAGAAAACTAATTCTTGTTAATGACTACTAACTCTGATATTCACTTATCTATACCACCTTCAACACCAGCAAAAACTTTCGAAAATTACAAAATATGATGCGGACAATAGCTTTGTAAAAATATCTGCTACCTGATCACATGCTGGTACTTCACCAACAACAATAGACCCATCATACACTTTCTCCCGAACAAAAAATAGATCCAACTCAACATGCTTAAACTTGGAATGCAACATCGGATTAGCAGCTACGACAACTGCACTAAAATTGTCACACCAGATCGTTGGTGTATCAACAGACGAAAACTGAAGCTCACTTAATAACGACATCAACCAAATAACATCTACAGTAGTAGTTGCTAAACCACGATATTCTGCCTCAATCGTGGATCGAGAAACGACCTGCTGATTCTTAGAACACCAAGACATAAGATTACCACCAAAATACACATAATAACCTGTCGTAGACCGACGATCATCAAAGTCTTATCCCCAATTAAAATCCGTATAACCGACTAAAGACAACCTATCAGACGGTTTTATAAGAACCCTAAACTCAGCTGTACCACACAAATACCTCAAAATCCGTTTTAGAGCAACATAATGATCTTCTGTAGGTACGTGCATAAACTGACAAATCTGGTTCACAGCATACGCAATATCTCGGCGAGTCAACATAACATACTGCAACGCCCCTACAATATTGTGATATTCACTGGGATCAGTGATAGAAGTACCTTTATCCTTGGACAAGAAAGACGAACTAACCATCGGAGTATGAACAAACTTGGAGTTGACCATGTGACACCTATCAAGCAAATCAAGGACATACTTCCGTTGACACATGTGAACAGAGCCATCTTGAAGACGAGTGACCTCAATCCCTAAAAAATAGTGAAGATCGCCCATATCTTTAAGCGAAAATTCAGAGTTTAACTAATCCACAAACTGTTTAATATCATGTTGAGCATTTCTTGTGATTATAATATCATCAACATAAACCAACACATACATGTGAACATCACCATTTACACGCACAAATAACGTCGCATCCGATTTCGAACCCACAAAACCAATAAATCGAAGAAATGCTTTCAACTTGTCAAACCATGCTCTCGGAGCTAGGCAAAGCCCATACAACGCCTTCATTAGTCAACATACAAGGGGGCGACCATCAGCACCATATTGAACATAACTAGGTGGCTGTTGTATATACACTTCTTCACTAAGATCGCCATATAAAAACGCATTATTAACAGCCACCTGACGAAGCGACCACTTCTTTGATACAACAATCAAAAGAATTATCCGAATTGTAGCAAGCTTAACCACCGTACTAAATGTTTCCTTAAAATCACACCTAGGAACCTGAGAGCACCCCTTTGCAACTAGCCTACCCTTCCGCCTAGCAAGTGAACCATTAGGGTTCTTCTTAATCTTAAATAACCACTTACATCCAATAACCTTTCGTCCTTGTGAAAGAGGGACAAGTTCTCACATACGATTCCATAGAAAAGTATCATACTCTGCCTAAGCTACTGCACACCATTCTTCCTTAACAAATGCTTCCTCAATCGTGCATGCCTCGAATTTCGTAACCTCAATAATGAAAGCCTTGGGCTTGAAGATCCTTTCTTTAGAACGAGTAACGATTGGATGAGAATTCATCGGTAGATGAGGAGGCTCAGTCACAGGAACAGATAACTTTGATGTATTACCAATCAGATAGGGAACATCACTCGTAGAAGCACCCAGATCCACAGGGACAGGATTAGAGTCCATATTAACAGGAGCAGGACTCACAACAGTATTGCCAGACGCTACTAGTGGATCAAGCGCAGACACCACAACATCAGCATCAAGAGATCTACACTCAGGACCATACACTGGTACTTGACGAACAAGTGGAACATACGTAGCAACATGCTCATTTTTAGGCTCACTAGTCACTTTTTCTGAGTACAAAAATAGTCTCTCATCGAAAACTACATGCCGAGAAATAATAATTCTCCTATTCGGTGTGAGACACTGATAACCCTTATGACTTGGACTATATCCAAGGAATGTACACAGTTGAGAGTGATATTCCATCTTATGTAAATTAAACAGACGCAAATATGGAAAGCAGCAGCACCTAAACACTCTAAGGTGATCATATGTTGGAGACTTATTATACAAAACATAATATGAAGACTTATTTTGTAACACAGGAGTAGGAAGTCTATTTATCAAATGTACAGCACAAACAAAAGCAAACCCCTAAAATTTAAGAGGTAAACTAGCTTGAGCAAGAAGAGTTAAACCAACCTCAACGATGTGACGATGTATACGCTCAATGATAGCATTTTGCTCTGAAGTGTGTAGACACGTTACCTTGTGAACAGTTCCCTTTCGTGCGAGCAAGGCCTTAAACGTCCGATACTCGCCTCCTCAATCACTCTGTAGTTGTTTAATATCTCTGAAAAATTGAGTTTTAACCAACTGCTGAAATTAAACAAAACATTCAATCGCCTAAGACTTACGTAGAACAAGATAAACCCAAGTAAATCGAGTAAACATATTCACAAACGACACATAATACCACTTGCCACTACACTCAACACTTACTGGGCCTCATAAATTGAAAACTACTATTTCAAATGGAAAACTGTATACAATTTTAGACTTAGCAAATGACAACCTGTGTGCCTTTCCTCTTTGACACGCAACACTATCTATGATATGACTCGCAGGATGACCCAACCTTCGATGCCACAGCTCAAATGCGTTATCTACATCGGAGCTCGACCTCAAACACGTATTATTAGCTGACGGAGAACTACCATCTTTATTTGGCACCATAGGTGAGAACTTATATAAGCCATCATGTGTGCGGCCCTGCATTAAAACAACTTAAGTCTCGATGTCCTTAACTAAGTAATGGAACGAATAAAATTCAAAAAACACATTGTTTTCCCTAGCAAACTGTGAGACTGACAGCTTCTTACGAATTTTAGGCACATGTAACACATTTGACAAGTGTAATACCTTCGTTGATGTATCTATCACATAACTACCTAACGAAGCAAATTTAATACGAGTTCCATCACCCATTAAAATTGAAACATTACCTGAATATGGTGCAGCATCATTCAGGGCAGATGCATCTTTACATACGTGATATGTTGCTCCCGATTCGAGTATTACTCAGTTAGAGTCTTAACCTCAACCTGTGTATACTGATCATCCTTAGAGTACTTAGAACTTGAAACATTAAAAATACCAACACACACAGATCGACCAGTAAGATAACTCGAGATAAAATTCCTCATACCCTCATCAAGACTCGACTTATGAATCACACATGCCCTCGATTTTGTGAAGTACGACCCACTTGGTCTAATGGTGCCCATGAAAGAACTATATGCCATATTTTCATCTTAATTTACCAAAGAACCCAATTTAATAAAATTTATATTAAGTACAGGCCCATTTTTTTCAAACTCACACGCCTCATTAATAGAATCTGCCATGGTGACATTGGACACCAAATTGACACGCGGGCTATCACTCCCAAATGGACCAACTTGCTGCCGCACATGTAAAGGAGCATATTCACCAATTTGCCGTTGTGACCTAAGATAAGCCACCATTTCTTTTGTGTTACCCTCATATCTCTCAAAAGGCACGAATGACGTAACCTTTTAGGCTCCCATCCAGATAAATGCCACGTACTCGACTACCTATACACACGCTGACCAAACGGAGCACCTATGGCTACTGGTTGCAACGCCCGTGGAGGACCATCATACGTCGCTCTAGGCACCATTCCTTGACTAGGTACGTAACTACCAACCATTGTTGGAGAAGAAAACCATGGCACCGTGACTAACGTTAAAGCCTCCCTATTATACTGATATTATTATTTTTGGGCAAGGTGGCCTACACGGTCACAGATCTGACAGTGTGGATGACTCCGTACAAACTGTCCATAACCAGCAAACGATGCACGTCCACCACGAATTGTCACTGGTGTTTCAGTCTGCTCAACATTCGGTTCTT
This sequence comes from Gossypioides kirkii, assembly GCA_005610355.1. Taxonomy (NCBI): domain Eukaryota; kingdom Viridiplantae; phylum Streptophyta; class Magnoliopsida; order Malvales; family Malvaceae; genus Gossypioides; species Gossypioides kirkii. Next base: position 10,291,760 of record CP032245.1, read on the forward strand.
GTGCACTTACCAAATTTGCTTGAATCGACTCATTCAACGCCATTCGCTGGTGTCGCCCTTCATACTCTTTGAGCATATCCACAATCTTGCCCATGGACAGTGGTTCAGACGTGAACGAAGCATACGCGATCACGGCATCAAACTGCAATGTCAGACCGGTGAGAATAACCTCGACCTTCTTCACTTTAGAGACTTGATGACCCGAGGCTTCAATCAAAGCACACGTGTTTTGTATTTTAGCAACGTATTCTTTTATGGAAAGAGTACCTTTCTTTAGCGTGAAGATCATGCTTCACCCGAGACAATTGTGATCTAGTGACGGTGGTGAATAATCGATTTGTCATGGTCTAGACATCACACGAGGTTTTAACTGTACCACTTAATTCTCGTACACCGTTACCGGTTAGGATTTCGATGTCTACTATTCATTTTATACCGTTCATCTTTTACAAATATCCGACCATTTGCATCTTTATTCAAGACAACTATCAATTCTCACAGATTTAAAATAATATCTAAATATAACACAATTTTTATCAAGGGTAAAAATGGTATTTCTAACATTTTAAAGGACTTCTACCGGTACCTGATGGTCAAGTATTAGTAGTAGTCAATTCAATGAACAATTTAGAACTGTGTAGATTTTTACCGATACTTTTACTAATTCTACCGATACAAGTATAATTTCTACCGATACAAGTCATGCAACTACCGATACTAAAAACTCTAGAGAGCAAAAATCCACACCCTATAACTTCTACCGATACAAGCTTACATACTACCAATACATCAGTAACATGAACTATCGATACTTGCAATTCAACTACCGATACAATCCAAGTCAGTGTATAACCTCTCTCCTACCCTACACTTCTACCGAAACATACAGGAACTCTATCGAAACAAGTATGTAGAATTCAATGAATCATGCTTAAACTCTAGTTTATCAACCATTCATCATTTCATAACTTCAAAATACAACATGCTAATACATTGCACATACTTTTAAGACATCTCATACACTTCACAAGATATGAATATCTCATTGAACTAGCATACAAGATTATGGTCAACATTCATCTAAAATTCATATTAAGGAATTTCATAATCTCATACAAGTAGTGCAAAAGACAACTTCATCCTAGTACATGCCATATTAACCGAGTGATGTAAAAGTCTACTGAACAACTCCGGGATAGTGTGATGCTTCAAGATGATCCGATCTCCGAACAGCAAAAGTGAATCTACAAAACAAATGCAAAAACACAGGTAAGCACTTTAAGGCTTAGTAAGTACATAAAGTTAAATAGCTTTAACGAACTTTAATAGTTGTAAAAATCTAATTAACCGAATGAAACATCATTTACATTTGGGTAGGTTTCACTCGCATTTGTGACTCACGATGACACAAAGTCATCGGACCCTTGTTTCGCATTAGAACTCATTTCATTTAATACTCACGATGACCTATAGTTATCGGACCCCTTGTTCTGTATAGGAATTCATATACTCACGATGACATTGAGTTATCGGACCGTTAATTCGTCATGGATTCATTTACTCACAATGACACTTAATCATCGGACCTTTAATCCGTAAAGGATTCATTTACTCACGATGACACTTAGTCATCGAACCTTTAATCCGTAATAAATTCATTTACTCACGATGACACTTAGTCATCGGACTCTTTCGTTTATAGCTCGAACCCGTTTATCTTCCGTATTTCATTCACATTCGTCTTCCACAATTTCGATTATCATTTCATCTCACTGCAATAGTCATATTACAAGAATGAGTAATGTAAGTTAGAATTTTACCATACGAACTTACCGGACTGGATTGCGGTTGTGAATGGATTTCAGGGACTACTTCGCTAATTTTCCTTTTCCTCGATCCGTGGCACGATCGTAGTCTACATTCACAAATCATTACACTTCTTTCATTAAATCACACACCAATTCATTTAACACAATATAGTCCTTTTGGTAAAATTACGATTTTACCCCTAATAGTTTCCTTTTATTCAATCTGGTCTTTTCGACACAAAAAATGCAAAATAACCATTCTCACGCACAACTAACCATAACTGAATTCTCTTAAGTATCTATTCAACTCATTCACATATTTTTTTTCACAACAAAACATGTAATTTCACCATTTTCGCACTTTATTCCTTAAATCCTAATTTCATCAAAAATCACTTTACAAAAAGATTTAACCCAAGTATCAAACACTTAAATATATCAAAAGCTTTCAAGAACAAGCAATTTCAACAATGGAAAGTTTTCTAACATTTGACAGATTCAAAAATTAGTCCTTGTATAAGCTAGATTAAGCTGATACGGACTCAAAAACATAAAAATTACTAAAAACGATTAAGGTTTGCTTACCCAAATCAAAGCTCAAAGATTGGATTGAAAACCCTAGGTTTCCCCCCCTAATTCCATGTGAAGAAGAAAGAAGAAGAAAATGGGATGAAATTCTCAATTTCTTTCTTTTAATTTCATATATATATAAATGGTAATTTTGTAATTATTGAGACTTTCATCATTAAGCTTTAATTAAATATTTTAACATTTATTAAATCTATTTATTCTTAATTTAACCCATACCAATCCACTAACTTATATTCCTTCGTTAATTTACTGGTTAAGTCCTTCTAATTTCACAACTATACCTTTATCCTTTTTTTATAATTTAGTCCTTTCTATTCAATTAATTATCTAATCAATGATATTTTCGAATCATAATTCATATGATGCATATATCAGCAAAAATATTTAAAATGAATAATTTTACGACTCGACTCGTCGGATTTGTGGTCCCGAAACCATTATTTTCGACACCACTGAAGATCGGGCTGTTACATTAACACCAATGAAGCACACCAGAAGAGAGCTGCTAATAGTGGATAGCAACCACAACGCAAGCAACTTATCTTGCTGCTGGAAAAATGCATGCTCTGGATTTCTGGTCAAATTTCCATTACGATCGGATAAAAATTGAGGAGGACACTCCAACAAACCATTCACAAATCCGGTGAGTTCATAGCCTTCCACTATAAATCTCACATGTTGTTGCCACTTTATGAAGTTGTTCTCATCTAACTTTATTGTGTCATGACGAGGAAATGTCTGAACAAGCCTCAATCTGACCGAATCACTACCAGTATGAGTAGTTGCATTAGCAACCTTCAGAGTAAGTGGAGTACTGTTCGGACCCGTCGGAGCAGTAGGAGCTACTGGTCCAGTTTTAGATTTTGCTGAATCAATCATCTCACGCAGAAAAGCACAAAGGTTCAAGATCTTTTAGCGACTGATACCATGGAAAGGTATAGAATAAGAATAAAAAAAAAACAGAGGAAACTTCTGAATAGAAAACTAGATCTAGATTTAGAATTTGAACTTGATTAATATTTTTTGATCACAAAATGCATGCTCTCCTTATCTGTTACATCTGTATTTAAAGACTTTGTTGTAGCTTCTTAACTGCAGAACAACCTACTAACAGAAAACTAATTCTTGTTAACTGATTACTAACTCTGATACAAAAACAGCTTGTTTAGCACAACTTTTCTTCTAAAAGTGTTTTTCAAGCTAAAAGTTCTTTTTTTAAACAATGCTAAACAAGGCCTAAACTAAACACCATTGCATTTAATGGGAATTGTGACACATTAGTACAAGTTAAAAAATATTGAATCCATTTGAATTACACTCAATGAAATTAAGAAATGGCAATTAACTCAATTAATACTTTATAGAAAATTGCTTGAAAAACATAATTGCAAAACCCTTTTCTCTTACAGGTTCCATGTATTTCAATTTTCATTAGTAGATATAAAATTTGTATGAATTGGATATTGTTATATTGCATATTTTTCCTTTCACTTTCTTGTTTTTTTCTTTTGGAAAATCCTTTCACTTTCATACTTAGGAGAACAATTTCCTCAAATTGTATTTTATATAGAGCAATGCCAAATTGGTTGGGATTTGTGTTGTTGGGATTTGGTGAGGACAAAACTAAAATTGAATTGGTTGGGATTGGTGTTGTTGTTGGGACGGTGGAAACTTTGTCATCAAGTAAGGTGAGGCCAATGCAACTTTCTCTATGGGCCCTCTGCCTATTCGTGGACTTTAACTGATTCTTTATACCTTTGTTCACGAGCTTGTGGTATTGGGTTAACCTTACAAAAGCACGGTTGAGTTAACATTTCCTTTTCCCTCCTTTTCCAACCCATGTCTTTATTTCTACCTCTAAATTTCTTTCTCAACAACGATATGTTGAACCATTCATTTCTTTGAGTAAATTATCATGGATGGAAAGAAATAAAAAAGATTTTCATCTAAGTTAATAGGACAATGATAACGATGACATACAAAACTTTCAGCAAATAGTAAAACAAATGAAAACAATTCATCAATTACCAATTTAAAAAAACCATCACAACAAAGAATTATTGAGTGGACGATAGTTGGGCCAATTTAACTATAGGCTAATGGTTAAGATCCTTGTTCTGACTGATGATTAGATGTTAAGTGTAACGCTCTCCACCTGACTCGATTGACCGGATCTGAGTATCGGTTGTTACACCTAAGAACTGTCGTATCTTAGACTATTACAAAATTTTCCTATGTAACAATTCTAGCGATGACTAATAAAATTTCTTAGTGTTCATTTTGAAATGCCTCTTGTATATTTACTGTGAAAAACTTCTTAAGTATGTCTACATATTCATTTTGAAACAATAAAACTACAACAATCGTCACCAAATCTCTTGTTACTCTAAATACATAGTCGAAACACTACTTGATGAGCTTATACGACGACTTTAATTTCACCACAAAGCTCTCAGTATGGCTTAGGCTTATATGGCTTTCTATGTATGGACTATAACTTCTCTTTTTTGCTTTCTCTGTATGCATAACAGCTAAATTTGCCACTCTTCTGGCGTAGCCTTGGCATCATCTCTTGATGCACTCTTCTAATTAATCTTAAAATCAGAAACAATCTAAGTAAGTTCATAAGAACTTAGTGAGATAACCTTTAAAAACCTATTTATGCATCACGTTAAGTCTTGTGTATCCCTTTTTCTTGGTGGATATTCGCTAGGTTCGTTTCTTTCATGCATGATTGCATTCTTCTTACTGAGTCCCTCTTTGATCGATTGGCAATCATACCTTAGTCATACTACTTGTCTTACTCATGGTCGTGTATTTGTAGCACATTTTCTTCTCCTTTTTATAGGAAAGGTGGATTATGCCCACATCTCATCATGGAACGTTCATCATCAATCTTTCACTACTTCAATTCATCAGATGCACCTTCCTTACTTTTTAGAATCATCCTTGATCATTGCTTCAAAAATTACCTGACTTGCCATTCTTCTAGAGTTCGCCAAAGGCGTTACCTTCAGATGATTTTTTATGAGGGTTGTACTATAGACCATACCACGAAGGTGCTCCTTATCAAAGATGAACACAAAAGACTTCCTTTTAACAGAGATAGCCATAGAGGCATCCATAACAAAGATTGTCATAAAGGCTTTCCTATCATTTATGCCACAAAAGGCGCCCTTTATAGAATCAACCACAAAGACTACTTTTAACAGAATCAACCACAAAGGCTTTCATAGAATCAACCATAAAGGCTCCTTTGAACAAAATCAGCCACAATGGCTTCCATAGAATCAGCTACAAAGGCTTCTTTAACAAAATTAGCCACAAAGGTTTCATTTAACAAAATCAGCCACAAAGACTTCCTTTAATAGAATCAGCCACAAAGACTTATTTTAACAAAATCAATCACAAATGCTTCCTTTTACAAAAACTGTTGTTTTCAACGATAAGGATTTGTATAAACTCACCATTGTGAGGTTTACCCCTCATCGTCTAGTACTCACCCAACCGTCCTTTTCATCTTCTTCCATATGATGTCATAGCCACTATGACTAGATCTTACACTATATGATCTTTGATTGCCATGGCCATAGACTTTTCTTATCAGATATTCATGTTTATTGTCCCGATGGACCCTTTAGGCAACTTCCGAAGATAGATATAGACTCATCATGCAGACTCACGCTTCATAGACTCATTTCTTTTAGACTTCATCACGGCAGATGCATTCCTATTTCCAGACATGCAACACATTCCTTTTAACTTCATGCATAGACTTTCCATGTAGTGACTCACTCATGATAGACACAATCATGCTTTTAGACACGTTCATACATGCATATAATTTTTTTTAATATTAGAGGCATAGTATCATACTTGTTAGTTGCCATATTCACAATTTAGTCATTTAACACAGAAGAGATTATAACATGAAGATATATATATAGGATTCAGTTTAGAGACACAAACTCAGAAGGTTCTCACTTTCAACAGCTCCAAACACCAGATCTGAGCTTCCATCGAGTAGATCGATAGCCTCTAAATGATCAACCATAGGAACTCATCAAGATCCATCTAGTCAGCTCATTTCCTTTCACTTTGAGTACCAAAATCACATAGTAAAGCTTTACTATACTTAATTTATCAAGCTAAACAAATTTGCTCTTTGGCAGCATAGCATGCAAGGTTGTGAATCTTACCTTTATAAGGGGCATCTTAAAGCTTAGATCCATTTCTCATCTCTAACTTAAAGGATGAGAGGATTTTCTCTCGGTTCATCCATATATAAACAAAGACTACTTCTTGAAGAAGTAATAGAATAGTCCCCATCTTTTACCCGGGTTACCTAGATATTTTCCTTTGTCCTTATGGATGTTTGACAGGCATCTCGATCTTTACAATCCACTAGGTAGATGCTCGATAGCTATAACGAGATGTGTACATAAATACATATGTATACATAACATACCCTTAGGTCTTAGCGCATCCTTTGTCCTTAGTTATTATGTTAAAGCGTATTTGGTAACTTAACTAATCACACTTGGCATGTCATGCTTTCTTGGCGGCGACCCTATTGTACAAGTCTCCTTAATAACCTACTAAGCTTCCTTTCCTATGAGTTTATCCCTTTTCAAGAAAATTTTATTTCATATTCGAGTATTGATTACACGCCTAGAGCATTAGTGGGATAGATAACACTTCATTATTGGAGTTACACTTAATTTTATTAATCTTCGGAGCTCGCCCATATACTGGGTATTACCTTACCTTGATCTCTTAAGAAGAGAAAGAGAGAAGATATTTTCTTCTTAACCTATCTTAAACTCTTGACTTAACCCAAGTCCTTATTGGAACTTGATAATGTTACATCAGTCATTAGGTGGTCTTATCCAAATCTACAAATTCTAAGAAAACTAATCAAATATTTTCCTTTGGTTCTTAACTATCTTGGTTCATGTTCGGTTGGTCATTAACTATCCTTCCTTTATAGCTTAACTGTCTCAAGGCCAACATTACCCAATGCTTTTTACTGATGACATAAACTTCACATTATAAGGTTTACTTCCTTATTAGCTATAACGGATTCCACCCATCCTACATACGTCGATAAAGGCTTTTTGGGGTGAATCCTTCCTTACCAAATATACTCCTTGATCATTATGTGTCAACCTAGTGTTCGCTAATATCTAGGCGTCACAGGCACACTCAAATAGTTCTAAATCTTAGTCTAACTTTAACATTGTACACCTTTACACTTATCTTACCCATCTTATTTCTTGAACAATATTAAGATACTAGTACTTCATCTGATGGGATGTTACATTAAGCCTAGGCATGGTTAAACAAACTCCTTTGTGAGTGGTGGTAGAGTGAGAACATAGGCCTATCATCAAATTTGACCTAAAAATCTTTTGGTTAAAGAGGCCCAAATTATTGAAAGCAGTTGTGCCATTATCATGAAGAAAACATTTTTGAAAGCATTCCCAGCAATGCCTATATTGTTTGCAAGTGTCTGCTCTTGAGTAGTAGGAGGTATATGCCTTTTTATCTCTTTTTTAGTGGTTTCCCTTGATCCGTCAGACATTTTCCTATATCACTACAAGAAAATTCAAATTAGTTCAAACAATAAGGACTAAGCCAAAGGCGTATCATGCATGACGTGATGTGACATAGCTTTCAATGTTTTGAGAATTAGCTCAACCTTGGCTCTGATACAAACTTGTTTTTGGATCACCGATATACCTCATGGTGCAACGAAAAGTAAATCTGGCGATCACATCCAGTGATCCATGTTCGAGGAATAAATCGTGGTGAGAAGGGTATGAACAATTACCTTTAATCGTTTGGAAAAACTAATTGTTGTGAAATGAATTGCACAATTGTATGTCGATCCAAGCCGCTACGAAAAGTTTCAACCTCTGCGTAATCCACTCGGTGTGACAACGAATGACAAGAACTTTCTAAACTTTTCAGAAAGAATTTTTTTTATTGATGGCCACTAGACTCTTTAAACAATTTTGCTATAAAACCCTAACACAATTCGAGATCTACTTTTCTTTTATTTAATATCACATATTAAAAACGGAATTATCCCTTTAAAGTAATATATGGAAAGTTATTAAAATATTACATCCTTTCCAAAAGGATATTAGCTCCATGTTTTAATATTTGACTAAAATTACTAAAATTATTTATTTTAATAATTTCGATAAACTATATTAAGTTAATATTAAACTTTTATATGAATCAAATTCATATATTAATATTAACTATATTCTCTATTCGTGTAAAACAAGTTTGTACACATAATGTGTTTAATATTTAACTATCAAATTAAATTAATTCAATAATTAATTTAAATCATGTGATAGCTAAGCATAACATCAATTGTGTTTGGATTATCTTAGTTTCAACCATAGAGTGTGACCCTGTAAGCTATTGTAACGTTAGTAGTAATACTAGAATGATTCTAATCTTACAAACAATGAGTGGCATCTAGTAATGCATCATTGCTACCTAAGTTACAAGAAGTCATGGTTCGACATAACCTCTCTGCGATTAACCCTTCATATATTAAATCTTTTTGTCCTTTATATCTAGAATTGACACAAGTCATGCAATAGTCACACTTGCATAGTCCATTTAATGTTTCTTGATATCTTGAGTAGACTATGATAAACAAATAAGTATGATATCTCATATCAACTTATTCAAGCATGGCCATGCATTTCTAGTCTCACTCAAACAAGTGACCTACGATATTGCTCCAATTATATAGGAGGGACAAATCCTATATTGATCAATCATATCCCACTACATAGATTGTGGTATATCCAACATCAGCCTTTATAGAACAACTAGTTACGGTGAACATTTGACTGTATCAAAATATACGACTCATGCTGTTGGGATAATGATGATCTCAAGTCTGAGGATCGTATACATAGTAATCATTATGAGTAATGTTGTGACTATTACATAATAATCTAACAAACATACTCATAGCGGGTCAATCCAATATGTTGTTCTCTAACACACATACTCATGTATTGATTTTGACATCCCATGTCAATGACAACACTTTGTCATCAATAAACTACACATTAGTCTTAATGCATTATTGTTGTCCAAGCCCACAATAATATTCGACTAAGGACATTTTAAAAATAATCATATTATTTTCAAGGCATTATTATAAAATCATTTATTTATAAACACAGAAAAGAAACTGAAATAATAATGGCAAATGCCTTATATTAATAAAAGAGGTAAAACAAGTATGTTATTACAATCATTTTATGATTGATGTTTGGGCATACTCTAACACTTGTAACATGCTAAACTTGATCCTGTAACAAGATTAGAGTATGGTGTGTCAAAGCTAAAAATCAAACTAACTTTAAAAACATTTTGGCAGAAGCTTTATAAAACTTTAAAGATATGGATATAAAACTTATGATAGTTGTTGCTTTACTAAAGTTTGAATGAAATCATTAACAAATTAAAAATAACATACAAGTCATATGACTAAGTTTAAATATAATAGCTTTATTAAACAAAATATGATACTTCAAGTTCAACCTTTATACTTAATAAAAACTTTATAAAATATTCTTATAAAAAAAGTTCTATATACAAAACATTTCCAAACTACTTATACATGCCACCCCCACGAGTCATGCATGATACAGATCAAATCTGTCATCTCATAATATCAGTAGCACTCTGGCATGGTCCTTCTAACCAAGTCCTCCTTCAATCAGCGAGCCTAAGAAGGAAAAATGCAACAAACTAAGTTCATATGTACATAGTGAGTTCCAAAATGAATTCACACATGATATTACTGAACCTTTTAAAAAGGGTTTATACATATCCACATAGTATGTCCAATGGCGTACACAAAACTCAGATAGACTTAGTACGCCAACTTGCTTATCATTTGAGCGTATATTGTACGCCAACTTAACATAACTTAAACAACCCAACTTCATGCTAGCCACGTACCTAAAATTCAGAATCAAAAGCTTATCTTTCGATCATTTACATACATACTCCCCCTTAACTCCTCATATCATTTTCATTCAGAATAGCATGTTTTATCATGATATGCCAATCTGAATTTGCAATATATCTGCCCTACTTGAGGCTACACAAACATATCTCCTCATCTCCATTTCCACATATTTGATCATATCATTTCATACATAATAGGAGCAAATGGCAGTGGCTTAAGTATGAAGAATGGTGCTTACTTCATATTACAAACATATTGAACTTAGACTGACAACACTAGATAACCATTATCCACACATACGCATTTCATCCTTTACAGAGGAAGAATGCTTACCTTACATGAGCTATAAAATAAAGAAACTACAACACATAGAAGTAAGAAGGAACTCACCAGAAATTCTAACACAATTTCCAAAGCAGGTCCTTTGCCTTTATCACTTGAACCTTCAGTAGCTTCTTGAGCTAAAATAAAAATAATTAAACATATAAGATTATCAATCTACCAAATCAGATCATGCATGCAAGAATCAAAAACACTTAATCCAAACTTAAGAATTTTCCTTCCTCACTCATCATTTTAACATCTATGCATGCCGAACGAAAAACACGTAATGACTTTGAGGATAACCTAGGGTTCATCAGTAATTACCAATGAGCTAACACTAATATATAAGTTAGTTGAATACTACGAACCTAACTTTGAAGGGATTTTCTGAACTTAGGTTTTCAAAGAGTTTCAAAGAAAATAAAGAAAGAAGAAGAAAACGAAGAAGACACAAAGGTGTTTAGAAAGACCACTGCTATCCTTATATGCTTAAACACGAAGACAAGGATTAGCGGAAGAATAAGATAATTCCACTAAAACTCTTCATTTTCGTGATTAAGTGCACAAAATATAATTTAAGTCTTTTCATCTACAGTGTCCTAGTTTCGTTCTAACTAAATCTCAACTTAACTAACCAAATCACTATACTAAAATAATAAACAAATCTAATCAACTATGAACTTAACGAGTTCGCCTAAAGCATTTGGGTTGGGCGGATACCTAACAAAAGAGTCCTCCAAACCACAAAACTTGCCAAAACTAGGAGTTTGCCAAATGGCGCACTACACAAAATTCTATACTTAGCCAAGACAAACACTTTACTTACTCATGTCTATCATTATTTTACCAACTATACACCAAACACTAACCGAATATGGAGACTTCATTAGGCGGGCTATTACACTAGGTCGATTTTCAAAATTTTTATTTTTCGCTGTGTAAGAAAATCGTTTTTGAAATAGATTTTTTCTAACAGAAAGTTATGAGATAAATATTCAAGACATTTTGAGAGATAAAAGCAGCTTTAAATTGATAATAAATCTGATCTAAAGGCTGGATGGATGATGACTTGAAGAAGCCTATAAATAGGCAGATGATTGGTGTTACTTTAGTGTGATTTTGGAGTATCTTTTGATTGTTGTGTTGAGTTTTCTTGATATTTTGTTCGGCACTCTTGTAGGCATTTTATTGGAGAGTTATTCTGACTTGTAAGTAAGGTTTCTGGGTGAGTGATTTGTAACAATTGGGTTTATTGTTGGGGTTGCAATTACCATTGTTGTAAGGGTAAATTTAGCTTCAGCCAATAGGTGATCTGAATGATTGTTGACTAAATCATTTATTGCGAGGCTCCACAAAGGAGGATTTGTAAATCCAAACTGTGTTACAAAGTTTGTGTGCCTACTCCTCTCTTTCTCTTATTTGCTTATTCTCTTTGTTACATTGTTTAATTCGAACTTGTGTTCGAACATCAATTGGGACATCAAACAAATCGAAGTGATCTTTTTTAACGTTAAATAGTAAAAGCAAAAATTTTTAAAATTAAAAATGGAATGAAAAACTCTTAAGGAAACAATCAAACAAATTTTTTATAATCTAAACTTGATTTGGTATGATTAGTGGTATTCATAAATTGGATCAAATTTAACCAGGACTCGATTCTTAAAGGAATTTTAAATTCCCAATCCATTTAGTCTAAATTTGTTTAATAATTTAAAAAGGCTTAATTTAACATTTGGTATCTGAACTTGACACTTTTTTCTAATTTGGTACTTAAACTTTTTTTTACCCAATTTGGTACCTGAACTTGACACATTTTCCTAATTTGGTATCTAAATTTTTTTGGACCAAATTTTGTACTTGAACTTGACATTTTTTCCCTAATTTGGTACCTAAGCTTTTTTTAAGATTCAATTCGGTACCTAAATTTATTAAATATTATAAAAATTACGCAAAATAATAACGGTGTTGAATTTTTTTTTATGCTACAAAAATATTGTCAGTTTTAGAAAAAATTGATGTTAAAAATAGGCATTGAGCTATGCTTAACGAATTAATATTAAAAAGATTAGGTACCAAATTAGGGGAAAAAAGTCAAGTTCAAGTACCAAATTGGACCCCAAAAAGTTTAAGTACCAACTTAAAAAAAGGTGTCAAGTTTAGATACCAAATTAGAAAAAAGTGTGACGTTTGAGTACCAAATTGGATAAAAAAAAAGTTTAGATACTAAATTAAGAAAAAGTGTAAGTTCAGGTACCAAATATTATATTAAATCATTTAAAAATATTAAAATATTAAAAAATATGTTTATTTTAATATTTACATATTTCATAATTAAATTTAAATAAAATAAAAATATTTAATTTGAATTTGGAGTTATGCAAGACTGACCCAAGGGTAAAAATGAAAAATGCTTACCAAAAGTTGGTTGAGGCTACTTGATCAGTCAGACTATTTCTCCGATCTATGAATAAGTGTAGATCTAACCCAATCCACAAGTATCTCTTCATCTTCCTAGTAAATTGCCAAAACCTCCTTATTTGACTCACTATACGACTCACAAACATGAACCACTTAGCTGTTTACAAGTTACATAATATACAAACATGCAATGAAGATGGAAGAGCATATTCTGGACTGCACAGAATCCATGGAAACCATTGAAAACGACTGAGAGATTTGATTTGGTGGGGTTGTATCGTGTCGTGCTCTCGACGTTATATACCTTCTCGAAACTTGGAATATCTCTACATTTTTTGCACTTGTACCTTTCCTGTACAGCCCATTACCTCCTCCTTTCTTTCAAGACAGCAAGTGAATTGTTTTTCAACTTGTCGTGTAGGTGGTGTCGTAGTCCATTGCCATTTGTCAACCCCCATACCATTTTTCTCCCTTTTTGTCACATATTGAAAATGGCCGACCTGGTTTTCAACTCATTTGCTCTTCACACGTGTTGAGGTTTTAGAACTTAGAAATAAAAATCTAGAAATGGAAGTGGTAGTAGGTGTGTTTCATATGATTATTCTCAAGACATGTAACCCACCAACTTTAATCCTTTCTCAAAATAAAATTTATGTGCCATCCTTAGCTTTGGTATGTTGTTCTCTTTGTAATTCTCAACTAACATTTCCAATGAAGACAAATGGAAATTTTGAAGTTCAGTATGGAAGAATATCCCTTATTTCAGTTCCATATATCAATCATGGAATGGATTCTACTTACCAGAAACTGAATTTGAGATTTAGAGATTCCCACCAGGTTGAATAAAACAGAAGTGGTTCATTAGTTTTCTTGATGATTATGCTGTCGATTTGATGATTAATCATACAACCCTTACAATCATTAGTGGTTGGCATTTCTTGATTCTTTAGCAATTAATTACTTAATACTCTTTATTTTTATTCTAATTTTTTATAAATGTAATAAGTACAGTACAATTACAACATGAACGAGTTGAAAATTAATACAATTCAGATTAAAACCAACAAATTAAAATTAAAATTTTCATACTTGATGAGATTCAATGATATATGCATATAATTATGTATGATAAACCTTGAATCTGGATACTTAAAACTTAAAATCTCCACTTTTATTAATCGAAGATATATCTAATTTTTTAAATATATAAAAATAAATTTCACCCATATTAATAGATTTTTTTTATTTTTCTTCCTTTTAAAACTCAAAGTAGCTTTTGATATTCTAACCCACCCAACACTTTTTTTTTTACCAAATGTGGTGCATAATGTTCTACCAAAATTCAAAACAAGGGTGCCTAAAGCTTATTTCCATGTTTACTATTGATGAGTCAAAGTAAATGTGAGACCATTTTTTACAAATTTGGAACCAAAATTCACAGATTGTCCAAATATTGTTAAGTCAAAAGATGACCAATTCTCGAGACATTCCCTCTCTAGCTACAATACAAATGCTCCCCTTCAAACACTTAACCAATAGACATGAGACCACCTCGTCTTCAAGCTCCCCCCTATCTTCCCTAACATTTCTCATTCTCTTTCGAGTCTCAAACACAACAGAAGAAGTAAAATGTTGGGGAAAAAGATCGGTTCGTTGAAGAAGCTAGCCAAGAAGGTGAAGGGGATGGGGGGAGGTGGCGGTGAGCAGTCTCACTATGAATGTTTGCAAAGGGAAAATGAGCAAATGTCTCCTTCGGCTTCAACCCCACCTGGGTTTTTCGCTGTTTAAGTAGGAGAGGGTGAAGAAAGGTTTGTAGTGCCAACCAGCTTCTTGTCACATCCACTCTTCAAGATGTTGCTGGAGAAGTCATACAATGAATATGGTTTTGAGCAAAGGAATAAGCTAATTGTTCCTTGCACTGTCTCTACATTTCAAGACGTTGTCAATGCTGCTGAATGTTGTAATGGCAAGTTTGATTTTGGAAAACTAGTTGAGGAGCTACTTTAGGGGAGAAAAGGGTAGATTCTTAATTAGTCTCAGGAATGCATTTGACTTTCAGTTTTTCTATTGTATCATAAACATTCCAGCTCTGCTGCAGATGTGATTTTGGTAATGTTAATTAGTTTTTGTAGGTAGATTAGGCTGAATCAAGTTGAGAAGAACATAAGGTGATTAATTGCTGCTTTTTCTTCTTCTTGTAAATATTTGCTGCAAGAATTCAGATTGTGATGCCAGAAGACAATTGGTTAGGTTAGCCATCAGGATTCATTTTCTGATGGGGCAAGAAGAGAAGAATCTGTTCACCATAATTAGCATTGTTTTTTTTTATCTTTCAAAAGAGATTTTCCACTTTCTCTGGCTCTTCCTTTCTTCCATCTCTACTGAATCACACAGTTAATTTGGCCTATATTACCCGGTGTTATTAAGTATCCCAGCCTATGGGGTTATGATAAACAACTTGCAACGAAATAAATCTAAGTTAAACATTAGGTGTTAGAATTTGAGTTCGATTTTTATTACTCGAATTTATAATGCAAGGACTCATGTCAATTAAATAATAAGAGAGAAGAAAAGATGTTCTCAAATACTAAATTTTAAGCTCTTAAGTATCCACTATTCAATTTTATTTAATCTAAATCAATAAAACAAATTTTAATCACTATTAAAAAAAAAGCAAATTGTAAAGATCTTATTAAATTAAAACAATGAAAATTGTTAGAGTTGTGTGTGAGGAGGTCAATTGGGGTTGGTGGGTGCGGGGTGCACCCTTCGCACTCATCCTCACCTCGCGATTCGTTGCGGGTACAAAACCCAAAATCATCTCCGCCCCATGACTCACAAGACTAAAGTCATCCCTGCCCCACCATCCACGTGAGTCTCTAGACCCACCTAATCCCCACTATACCCGCTGTACTCTGGACTCCCACCACATATGTTACGTTATTCCAACTGTCATCATTTTAAAAAAAGTGAACCTCGTGTGTTAGCCTGATGGTCAAGGGTGTTCATTGCCCCAGGTGTGGCATGGGTTCGAGTCGTGCCAGTAGCGTTGTTGTTAGGGCTTTGCCTTTAATTGGTAAATAAATTATAACTTCGACACGAATTTAAAAAATTCAGAAAATAAAGTCATTATATAATATCCAAATACAAATAATGTCCCAAATACAAATAATATCTCAAATGTAGCACAAGTGCAAAATTAAATACTATTAAGATAATTATTAAATCAAATTTTTATAAATATTTGTTTTTTAAATATGCTTATTATATTATATGGGACGGGTGGGGATAGGGCAAAGCTAGTGGGAATGAGGAAGGTACAAGGTCATACCCACGTTTGCCCCATCACCAACGGCAAGTCTAATTTTTGTCCCATCCTCGCCCTACCACCCATGAAACTTGTATCCAATGCTGCCCAATTGGGTGCGAAGTGGGGCGGGACCCCGCGAAACCCGTCCCACTGACATCCCTAATTGTGTGACCTGAATCCTGTCACTTGTTAAAGAAATAAATTACAGTGGCAAAATAAAGGGATTTATGGGGTCGAAGGACTCAGATCATGCTGCACAAGTAGAATAGGTATAGAACTACACTTCTTCTATTTGACATTGATTAGAATAGAGTTTTTCAACCTTTTAATAGATGTAGTCGAAACTCCTCTTGCACCATTCGATTTTCAATATTAGTGAATTTCTCCTCCTCTGCCTATGATTTCTCTCGAAAGGATTTTTCATGTAAAATCTATGTTTTATTTTTCTTTTTTTGTTGCTTTGTGATTGATCTATTGCCATTATTAACATTTATTATAACAAAATATTTGAGTTTCTCAACTAATTTTATGAACCTAGAACTTTAATTTCACATAATCCAGTTAATTAATCATTACCCAATCAATTGTTTAATCTATGAAATTACTAACTTAGGATTCAATGGCATTAACTATACCTTTCTATTATCTAATTAAGGGTGTGTTTGATAAATCATTGAAAATTTTCATTTCATTGAAAATATAAATTTTCAAAATTTAATATTTTAAATGTGTTTGATAATCAATTTAATTTTTTTACTTAATATAAAATTTTCAACAACAAAAGTGTTGAATAAGATAAGTTGGTAGGTAGCTACTTATCACTAAATGTACAAAATATTAAATTGATTTTATTTTATTAAAAATTGTAGTAAATTTCTTTTTTCGTTAATATATATATATATATATATATTCAAGTTACCATATTTATTTTTTATCCAAAGCTATCCAAAATAATAAAAATATCATATTAATAAGTTTAAAATTAAAAAAAATAATCTTTTAAAAATCAATATTTACTTTTATCAAACAACTTAATTGTATTTAGTACTTATATTTACTAATTTACAAAGTAATTTTCTAATATAAATTCAGCCATAATAATTCACAGCTTAATTTTTCAACATTTAAAATTTTAGTTGATCAAACACACCCTAAGTTAATTTCTTTTCCCCACTAACTATATTATTATACTAGGCAAGTTGGGTTAAGTCTTTTAGAACAAACTTGTTGGGTTCATTAAGTCATCAGATATATTTCTATCCTAACAACAAATTAACTTGTTCTTCACGTTAATAAATTTGATCCTAAACTAATCAATTTTGACGTTAACCCTAAATTTTTCTTTCAAGATAAATTAAAATTATCAAATTAATACAATTTGATGGTAACAAATTAAATAAGCGTAGGTTGAATAAATATTTAACATAAATCAAAATAATTGAAGAGAAAATAATTAATTAACTAAGATATAAGATTCATTGTCATTTCAAAAAAAGTAAGTTTAGTTCATCATGAATTGAGAAAACATCACATAAAAACATTTAAAACAAATTTGCATCAATAAAAAGTAAAAGAAATAATCTAGAGAGAGAATAGATGAAGAAGATGAATCGAGCTCTTTGAATCTCCTTTTCTTCTTATCTTTACAAGCTTGAAATTTCCTTTGGTGTGAGAATTTTATTTTTTGCTTCCAATTGATTTCTTCCTCTTTTCTTTCTTTTCAAAAGTTTTTAAATTCCAAATCCTTAATTTTTCGGTTTTTATCAAGGTGCTTCATCAAACCAAAAATTGCGGTGAAGTAAATTGCTTGCTCTCAAAATTTCTTAATTGAAAAACATTCTCCATCACAAGTTTGATCTAGTATTGTGGAAGACTTCTCTTCATCACTTTTTGCTTTTGTTGAAATGTTTATTTTTGGGAAAACAAACAGATCTCGAACAATATTTTTAAATCGAAAAATGGGAGTCGCCACCAAACCTTTATTTGGTGTGATTGGATCACCACAAAGCTTTTAAAATCCTTTTTGAAAAATATTTTGGTCTTCGAAATCTAAAAAACGGGTTCGGAAATCGATTACGTATGAGGAAGGATTAGCACCCTCACACACCCAAATTTGATACCATATCGATTATTTTCGGGTCTTGATTTGTTAAAAATTTGAAAACAAAATTTAAAATACGATCCTTAAATGCATGATCTCTTTGATGTATACGTTTAAGAAGGAAAATCAAATTTCGTGAGGAAGTCTCGTTATTTCGAAATGATCGAGGCAGAAAGTCACGTTTAGTGAGTTAGGACATAACCTTTCGAGATCCGAAATAACAAGCATTCCCTCGTTGCCAATTTCAAACATTGAAAAGGATATTCGATTATTCCGATTTGAAGAAAAAAATCACGCCTAGTAAGTTAAGGCACAATTTTTCAAAACCCGAAATAAAGGAATATTGCCTCGATTTTAAAATATTCATATTTTTTAGAGAAAATCAGAAAGCAAATTTAATTTAAAGATGAGTGCGAAAATTAAACATGAAAGTGCAAATAATGAAAAAAATTAAATAATAATTAAGCAGATAAGTAAATGCAAAAATTAAGCATAGGATTAATAATATACGAAGTACGAAAAAAACGTGAAATAAAATCAGAAAACAGGATTAATTAAAAAGGGGGCTAAGAAAAATAATTAATTTTTATGTATAAAAATCGAAGAAAAAGGAAACGACAGGTCAAAAATGAAGTTTCGAAAAGTTCGAGGGTTAAAATTATTTTTTGATAAGTTTAAGGTCAAAATGTAATTTTTGGAAAGTTTAGGGGTTAAAATGTAATTTTTGGAAAGTTTAAGGTCAAAATGTAATTTTTGGAAAGTTTTGGGGGTTAAAATGTATTTTTTGAAATGTTCGGGAACCTCTTGAGCAATAAACCCAAAAAAGTGACACGTGGCAGCTTCTCAGGCTTCTAGAAGTGAAAGGACCAAATTAAAAATAATTTAAAATTACTGGGCAAATTTAGAATAAAATAAAAATTGATTTAGGGATGAAATTGAAACAAATGAAAAATGGAAAGGGCCAATTGTAAAAATAGCCCCAAAAGGGACACGTGGCAGCTTCTCAAGCTTCCAAAGAGTCAGGGGACTAAATTGAAAGACAATTAAAATTGTTGGACACATTTAAAAAATATTGGGACTTAATTGTAGAAATCAAAAAAATACGGAAGGACCAAATGGACAAATAACTCATTTTAAAAAAAAAATTGATCCCTAAGCCTTATGCCAAAACAACGTCGTTTTGGGGCTTGGAAGCCTAAGCCAAAACGACATTGTTTTGTTCTTTTTTTTTTTTCATTTTCACATTCTCTTCTTCAAAAATCCCAAAAAACTATCTCAACTCTCTCTTTCTCTCTTTTTTTTGGTAACTTTCGGCCGACCACTCCCACCGTCGTTAGTCTTCGCCGATCGTCTTCGCCGTCGCCGTCTGTCTTCGTGCACGGCGACCCAAGGTAAAAAATTTATTTTTTATTTTTTTGGTCTAAAACATAGATCGAGGGTTGGATTTATCAATCCAACCCCTCAAAATTTCTAAAAAACTTTGAAAATGATTTCATTTTCTATTTTTTAAACAACCTACTTTATTTTTAAGGTTTTAATATATTTTTTATTTATATTTTTTTATATATATATTGCCTTAGAAAAGATGAAAATAAAAATTTTAAATAGATATATGTATATATGCATGCGAATCGAAGAAGGGAAAAAGAATAAAAATAAAAATAATATATGCATATGCATATGCATATGTGTATATATATGTAAATATATATATAAAAATATAAAGATAGATAAGCAAAAATATAAACAGATATTTATATATATACAAATCTATATATATATGTGTATAGGTATATTTAGGTGTTAGTATACCTTGCAAAATAACACTGTCAATTTTCTTGCTTGAATCTGTTTTTGCTATTTTTCCATTGATTTTTCTGATTTCTATTGCTTGTAAAATCAAGAGAGAATCCCTTTTACACATTCATTTGTGGTTTTTGTAGCCGAAACATACAGTGCCTTTCGTTGTATTTGTGTTGGTTTCTCCTTTCATCCACTTGTGCAGGTGATGATGGCGATGGTGGCAAGCTGGTGGTGTCAGATGGTGGCAGAGGCAAGTGGCAAAGGCAAGTGGGTGAGGCTTGTGGCGGCTGGAAGGAAACCCTAACATTAGGGTTTTTGATTTTTTTTCAAAATTTGGGTTTATTGGGCCACACTGGGTGTAATTGAGTTTGGATTTATATTTGGACATTTGGTGTAATTTTAGGTTTAATTAATTTTTTTTGCATTTGGATAATTTAAATTTAAAATTGTATTTTATTTTGGGTTCAATTTGGGTTTAGAACGAGCCCGATCAAATTGGGCCTACTACAAGTGCCCCTCTTTGCTTGTTTCTGTGTAACAAGAAAGGAGCAAAGACCAAAAGGAGGTCCAATTTTGTCAGGTCTCATTTCTTCGATGCTCTTTCTTCACCTTGCCCACCATTCGCTTTATCAGTCGTTCAGCTTTACTGTATCCGCTTCTCTACACCTTCGGTATTGTGATTCCATCTTGCCTTAAGGCAATCTCAAAAAGACAAAATTTGCTACTATAACTTCACTCAATTCACTTGTAACTTCAAGGAGATTGAGGTTTGTCATCGTAGTCTTTGATACAATCCACTAACACTTCAGGTGTTTGGTGTTGACTTCATCTCTTGGTCCACTTCTTTATATCTCATCAAGAAGATGACCGTTTTATTGCTTCGACCCACTTCTCTGTATCTCATCAAGAAGATAGGGGTTTAAAGCTTCATTCGCATTAAACTTCGCTTCATCGATTTGGTCTACTTCTTTGTATCTCATCAGGAAGATGACCGCTTCATTGATTTAATCCACTTCTCTATATCTCATCAAGAAGATGGATTTGGTTCACTTCTTTGCATCTCGTCAAGAAGATGACCACTTCATTATTTTGGATAACTGCAATTTGCCCTATGATCGGGGTAAGAGATTGAATGGTGTGATCTAGCCCATGGTCAGGGTAAGAAATCGGGTGGCTATGATTTGCCTCATGATCGGGGTAAAAGATCGGATGGTTGCAATCTGCCCTTGTCGCGGGGTAAGAGATTGGCTGATGGTGATCTACCTCAGGCTCGGGGTAAAAAATCGGATGGTTGCAATCTGCCCCAAGCTCGGGGTAAGAGATTGACTGATGGTGATTTGCCCTAGGCTCAGGGTAAGAGATCAGATTGCTACAATCTACCCCAAGCTTGGGTTAAGAGATTGGCTGATGGTGATCTGCCCCAAGCTCGGGGTAAAAGATTGAATGGTTACAATCTGCCCTAGGCTCGGGGTAAGAGATTGGTTGATTGTGATCTGCCCTAGGCTCGGGGTAAAAGATCGAAATCTTCATTCTGCCATTCTTGATTAAGGGTAAAAGACTGGAATCTTCAATCTACCTTTCTTGACTAAGGGTAAAAGACTGAATGATGATGTAACTTCACTCTATTCCACTGCACTTTCAGGGAGATAGGTTTTAATGTCGAAGCTTTATCTTGCTCTTACTATAACTTCAGAGAGATAAAGACTTGCATTTGCAATGTTGATATGCTTCACTGTAACTTCGAGGTAGAAGAGTCGCCATTGCAACTTTAATTTGCTCCTCTTCGACTTTATGGTATAAGATTCGCCATTGCGGCTTCAATCTTTTCCATCTTGTTTTCTAAGGTATCGGGTTTACTGTTGCGGCCTCAACCTTTCCTTTAAAATCTTTATGGTACCGGGTTCGCCATTGCGACCTTAACCTTTCCCATCACATTTCATGGTACTGGATTCACCGTTGTGGCCTCAATCTTTCCCATCACATCTTCTGAGGTACCGGGTTTGCCGTTACAGCCTCAACCTTTCTCGTCACATCTTTTAAGGTACCGAGTTCGTCGTTGCGGCCTAAACCTTACCCTTCAAATCTTCTGAGGTACCGGATTCGTTGTCACGGCCTCAACCTTTCCCGTCACATCTTCTAAGGTACCGGGTTTATCATTGCGACCACAACCTTTCCCTTCAAATATTCATGGTACCAGGTTCGCCGTTGTGGCCTCAACCTTTCCCGTCGCATCTTCTAAGGTACCGGGTTCGTCGTTGCGGCCACAACCTTTCCCTTCAAATCTTCATAGTACCAGGTTCGCCGTTGCGGCCTCAACCTTTCCCATCACATTTCATGGTACCGGATTTGCCATTGCAGCCTCAATCTTTCCCATCACATTTATGAGGTACCAGGGTCGCCGTAGCGGCATCAACCTTTCCCTTCAAATCTTCATGGTACCAGGTTCGCCGTTGCGGCCTCAACCTTTCCCATCACGTCTTCTTAAGTACCGGGTTTGCCGTTGCGGCTTCAACCCTTCCCTGTCAAACCTGTAGAATATGCTTTCATGGACCTTTATGTAGGTCAAATTATTAGGATGTCATGATTAGAATGAGTCAAATGCTCCTAACCACATGAGTATGAATGATGGATGCAAAAATGTCATCTCTGAGAATGATTTTATTTTTAGTCCTTAGGTCGACATTATTCGTCGTTTGTCTAAGTCCTATCACTGATGTGTTAACATGTTCTTTTGGTATGGTATCTTTTTCATGGAACCTAAAAAGGTAGTCATATTTTGAACTATTTGTTTCAAAACTCTTCTATCCCTCGAGTATGTGTTATTTCCAACTAGTGGTCCTGTTTCAGGTCTCTGTACTATTTAGAAATTTTCCAGAATGATATGCAGAAATCCTTTTATTTCTTATATCTTTAGACCACTAACCGTTATTTCAAATGCAAAAGTGCTTGAATCAAAGTTGTAAGGTGGAAGAAATTGGATTTGATTGAAGGCAAAGTTTGCATGAATGAAAAGATCATTGGTTCATTAACGTTATTTTGATGCAGAATTGCTTGAACATGGTTGCAAGGCGAATGAAATTTTATTGAAGGCGAAGCTCACATGAATGAAAAGATTAAAAATGACCTATATTGGTCAAAAAGTTGCCAAACATAAAGTGGGCAAAGAATAGGGTTAGGTGCCCCAGATATCAGAGTATGAGCTTTACTGAGCAAACTTGATGAGGACTATTCTGAGCTTGACATGTGTTCATAAAACTTGGAGTACTTCGTCAATGCTTGAAGGTGTAAAGTTTCTCTACCTTGCTACGTTTGAGAGAGAGGACCATTTCACACTCCTTTCTTCAAAATTGAGCCGCCCTTTCAGGTTTTCAACTCAAGTCTCTTTAGGTTTCGAGATGCCCTTTACGAGTTTTCACCTCGACCTCTCCTTTTCTTTTTCCCGTTTTTTTTATTTTTTTCCTTTTCTTTTTCCTTTTTCCTTTTTTCTTTCTTTTTATTTATTTATTTTTTTCTTCATTGAATCCGAGTTCACGAAGTTGGGCAGGTCTTTACCGTCCATTTCGATCAAAATCAAAGCTTCTCCAAAAAACTTTCTTCACCTCATAGGGCCTTTCCCAATTCAACATCCATTTTCCTTGGAAGATTTTTGTAAGCAAGATCCTTTTTAAAACTAGTGCTTTCTCGTGAAATTCTCTAGAGTGGATCCTTCTTTGTCGTAAACCCTTGTCATTTGAATCATGATGGATGACTTTAGTATCTTTTCTTCAATAAAGTTTAACTGACTACATCTAGATTGGATCCATTCTGTTTCATCAGCTCTAACAAAATCTGGAGGGAAAGAAACTCGACTTCAATGGGTAGGACGACTTTCATTCTAGTGAGAAAGGTGTTGCCCTAGTGGATGTTCTGATAGAAGCCTGATAAGTCTTCGAAGAAAAATGGTGATTTCTCATGCCGAGCCTTTGTAGGTCTCTGCTATGAATCCTTTTAATGTTTTTATTGGTCACCTCCAATGCCCCATTCACTCTTTTTTTGCGATGTGGTGTTGAGTCGTGATATTTGTTCTTGAATTGGCTGTAGACTTTTGCTACCATGCTATTGCTCAAATTCAAGTCATCATCGGATATGATCCTTTTTGGCATCCCATATCGACATATAATCTCATTTTCAATAATCTGCTTAACCGTCGATTGGCATAGGAAGTAGTAATCAATGATAATGAGGACGAATTAATGCTCATTAGAAACTTTTTTTTACAAAGTTGGCTTGGTAATGTCCATGCTTCATAGAAAGAGGTCACGAGGTGCAAAAATGAAGGAGAATAAATTTTGAAGATACCCTTTGCGGGTTTTTATCTTGACTTTCCTTTCTTTTTTCCTTTTTATTTTTGCCTTGGGTTTCAAGATATCCTTGGTAGGTTTTTATCTTGACCCTTTTTTTATTTATTTTGTTTTTCTTTTCTTTTTTCTTTTTCTAACACATCGAGCCTCAATTTTTGAAGTTTTTGTTGAATTTGATTGCATTCTTCCTTTTATGGGAGCCTGTGTGTCACGACATCGGTTCCTTAAACTTGACATGCTTTGATAGGATCATGCAAAGACCTTTGGATTCTTGAGGCAGCTTGCCTTATTTTTACAAAGACACATGTCTCGATTCTCACTTAAAATCACAACTCTTCAAGGTGATGTTTGTTTCGTGTCTTCCTCAACCATCTGTAGCAGATCGGGAGATAAGTTACGTTCTTGATCTTTTTTAAAGGCTCAAAGTTTTTCTGGACACATGCCTTACTCAAAAGGGTCTAAGTCAACAGTAGTGTTGTCCGTGTCTTTGATATCAAGGGATCCAACATATGGGTAGGAGAATGAATTTAAGAATGAACAACTATTTGGCTGAAAAAGAAATACAAGATGTTTGCCAAGTGAGACACAAGAAATGCATCATTTTCATCGAAATAAAAGACAGTGGTCATGTGCCCTTTCATAAAAGGATCCCTGTTACTCTTGGACTTAGAGTGATAAGTGTGTTCTGAATATTTTTCTGGAAAAGTCCTAAAACTACAGGAAGCTTCTCCACAGTCTAGTTATCCAAAACACTTTCGAGGGTGTAGGGACGAACCCTCAATAGGTTTCGCTTTCTACATGGCTTTTGCTCAACATTTCAGCATTCCTTATTTTCCTTTATCATGTTTTCTCTCAGTTTTCAATTAGGGTTGGTGACTCTCACACACACGAATATTTCATATATGTGGGATCTTATTAAAATGAAGCACAATGCAAAAGAATGGTAAAATGCAAGCAAAAAAGGCATTGATTCTTGGTTCCATTCGATTAGAACAACTTTACTAGAAAACAAATTTCTTTACATAAGGTAAATGCATGTATGGTCGTGCCTTAATGCTCAAAGTCCTAATCTTCCAAGCTAATTTTTGCTCCAGTTTGACCCTAATTTCAAATTCAAAGTGTCGGTTTTAGATGGCTAAAATTTGCAAGTGGTTAGTCGTTTCTCGCACTTGGACAAATCCTTGCTTGCAACATGATACCTATCTTAGACTTGCCCCTAAGAGCGTTGGAGTCATTCCTCGTTTATTTCCAATTTCTTTGGCGAAATCTCCTGGTTTTTTGGACAACCATAAATTCCTTCGGAGAGTAGTCCTTAGTGAACGCTCAATAAGAGACTTTTTTGACTTTCCAAAATGGCGACGGAACTAGCAAAAGTTGTGCACCAATACACCTTCTTTTGCCCCTTATTCGATAGGTGTTTACGAGCTAAGATTGCTAGAACATGAGTGATTCTCTTATCAAATTGGTCAAACAAATCTGCAAACGCGCCCTCTACATGCCCTAACACTTTAGGGAAGACGAAAATGTCAACATTCTTTCCTGTATCTGAGAGGACTATGCACCCGTTATCCCCTTTTCCTTGATCAGGGCTGCAACCCAATGCTTGCTCATCTAGAATAGGTCTTTTGAATCCTCGAGCGATGTAACGTATTCTTCTACCTTATGTTCATGTTTCTGAAAGTGAAGCAACTAAGCTTAAGTAAGGCAAATCCACATATTCGAATTAGAACATCTGCCTCAAACTTCTTTCAGCTGTTGCAAACTATTATGGATTTCATTTATTTGGGTGTAATCTTGAATCCCTGATATGTACCCCTCTGACAGGTCATCACCTTTATCTTTGACCATATATGCACGACCATGTTGACTTCTACCTGATCAAGGAATTCGTTTTCTTATGACCAGTTCTCTATTTGGCAATAGAACATGAATCAACACCTTTTTTTATGAAAACACAATGCAAACAAATTCAAAATAAGTTAGTCCAATTAATACAAGAATAAAACTTGCAATTAAAAGCAAATAAACAAGAATATAGCCGTGTCTCTTACCTTGTTCGAGTAACCATTGAAGGTTTGACACAATCTCACTCAAGGTTAGCTTGTATAGAATTACACAAGTTAATAAAATGTGCTGCTTATGAATGCATGAATGCATAAGAAAAGTATTGACTTATAGCTCAATTCTATTAGAAAAACCTTACTAGAAATCAAATTCCTTTACATAAAACAGATACGTATATGGTCGTGTCTCGGTGTTGAAAAAACTTAATCTCCGTAGGAAGTCATTCAAATAGTCTTGGTTCGTCTATGACTTTCATTCCACAATATCATCTTGAAAAGGTTGAGTAATCAGTCACTTCTCGTACTTAGGCCAAAGCTCGGATGGTTACGCGATCTTTGTTTTCGTATTGCTCATCTGGCAGATCATCGATTTTTGTTTTCTTTCTTTTCCATGTAAGCCTGACCATATTGTCTTCTATTTCATTGAGGTACCCGTTTTCTTATGATCAGCTTTTCTATTTAGTAATTGAGCTTAGAACTATACCTCTCTTTGTATGGGATGTAATGCAAGCAAAAATAATAAAAAAGGCAAGAGAACACAAGTTAATATAATAACAAAATACGGATATAAAATAAAGATTCTAGTCTTGGGAGACTGCTAACAACTTGGTGTAATTCTATCCTAAGGCAGACACTTAAGGCTCATTATATGCGGTTCAAGTTCTAAAGTAAAGGTACCTAAACCAGCAGATTCCTCAATCCTCACCCATTACAAGCTCATACGGACGAGTTCGGTTTAGGGGGACACATTTCCCACATGTTTGCACAAAAGTCAAAACTTCAAGAAAACATGGGTACGGATGAAATCCCAAAAGCAATCCGCACGGAGGTGAAAACCTCACGAAAGAGTAGATTCTCGCTTCCACTTAAAGGGACAGTAATAGATGCATATGAATGCAAACTTAGACTAACAAGTATCGACATAATATAGTATCACACATAAATGCAAAGGGTCGTATATTAAACAAAATCAAGCGTTTAAAAATTTTAACAAAAAAGACCGGAAATAATCGATTTTTGGCTTGACTCTCTTTTATTTTAAAATTCCCCAGTTGAGTCACCAAGTTGTCGAAACGTTTATTGTTGGGAAAACAAACAGGTCTCGAACAATATTTTTAAATCGAAAAATGGGAGTCGCCACCAATCCTTTATTCGGTGTGATTGGATCACCACAAAGCTTTTAAAATTTGTTTTGAAAAATATTTTGGTCTTCGAAATCCAAAAAACGGGTTCGGGATTCGGTTACGTATGAGGAATGATTAGCACCCTTACACGCCCAAAATTGGTACCATATCGATTATTTTCGAGTCTTGATTTGTTAAAAATTTGAAAACTCGAGTAAAATTTAGAATACGATCCTTAAATGCATGATCTATTTGATGTATACGTTTAAGAAGGAAAATAATTTTTCGTGAGGAAGTCTCGTTATTTTGAAATGATCGAGGAAGAAAGTCACGTTCAGTGAGTTAGGACATAACCTTTCGAGATCTGAAATAATGAGCATTCCCTCGTTGCCAATTTCAAACCTTGAAAAGGGTATTCGATTATTTCGATTTGAAGAAAAAAATCGTGCCTAGTAAGTTAAGGCACAATTTTTCAAAACCCAAAATAAAGGAATATTGCCTCGATTTTAAAATATTCGTATTCTTTAGAGAAAATCAGAAAGCAAATTTAATTTAAAGATGAGTGCGTAAATTAAACATGAATGTGCAAATAATGAAAAAAATTAAATAATAATTAAGCAGATAAGTAAATGCAAAAATTAAGCGTAGGATTAGTAATATACGAAGTATGAAAAAAACGTGAAATGAAATCAGAAAACAGGATTAATTCAAAAGGGGGTGAAGAAAAATAATTAAATTTTATGTATAAAAATCGAAGAAAAAGGAAAAGACGGGGTCGAAAATGAAGTTTCGGAAAGTTTGAGAGTCAAAATGTAATTTTTGAGAAGTTTAAGGGTCAAAATGTAATTTTTGAGAAGTTTGGGGGTTAAAATGTAATTTTTGGAAAGTTTAGGGGTTACAATGTAATTTTTTGAAATTTTAGGGTCAAAATGTAATTTTTTGAAAGTTTAAGGGTTAAAATGTAATTTTTGGAAAGTTTGGGACCTTTTAAGTAATAAACCCCAAAAAAGTGACACGTGACAGCTTCTCAGGCTTCTAGAAGTGAAAGGACCAAATTAAAAATAATTTAAAATTACTGGGCAAATTTAGAATAAAATAAAAATTGATTTAGGGATGAAATTGAAACAAATGAAAAATGGAAAGGGCCAATTGCAAAAATAGCCCCAAGAGGGACAAGTGGCAGCTTCTAAAGAGTCAGAGGACTAAATTGAAAAATAATTAAAATTATTGGATACATTTAAAAAACATTGGGGCTTAATTGTACAAATCAAAAAAATGCAGAAGGATCGAAAGGGAAAATAAGCCATTTTAAAAAAATTGATTCCTAAGCCTTATGCCAAAACAACGTCGTTTTGGGGCTTGGATGCGTAAGCCAAAACGACGTAGTTTTGTCTCCCTATATAACCCACCTTTGATCTTTTTTTTTTCATTTTCACATTCTCTTCTTCAAAAATCCTAAAAAACTCTCTCAACTCTCTCTTTTCTCTCTTTCTCTCTTTTTTTTGGTGACTTTCGGTCGGCCACTCCCATCGTCGTCGATCTTCGTCGGCCGCCGCCGCCACGCCGTCCGTCGCCATGCAAGGTAGCCCAAGGTAAAAAAATTCTTTTTTTTTATTTTTTGGGTCTAAAACATAGATCGAGGTTAGATTTATCGATCGAACCCCTCAAAATTTCTAAAAAAACTTCAAAAATGATTTCTTTTTCTATTTTTTAAACAACCTACTTTATTCTTAGGATTTTAATATATTTTTTATTTATATTTTTTTACATATATATATTGCCTTAGAAAAGATGAAAATAAAATTTTTAAATAGATATATGTATATATGCGTGCGAATCGAAGAAGGGAAAAAGAATAAAAATAAAAATAAATATAAATATATGCATATGCATATGTGTATATATATGTAAATATATATAAAAAATATAAAGATAGATAAGCAAAAAAATAAACAGATATTTATATATATACGAATCTATATATATGTGTGTATATGTATATTTGGGTGTTAGTATACCTTGCAAAATACCACTGTCAAATTTCTTGCTTGAATCTGTTTTTGCTATTTTTCCATTGATTTTTCTGATTTCTATTGCTTGTAAAATCCAAGAGAGAATCCTTTTTACACATTGATTTGTAGCTTTTGTAGCCGAAACATACATTACCTTTCTTTGTATTTGTGCTAGTTTCTCCTTTCATCCACTTGTGCAGGTGATGATGGCGATGGTGGCAGAGGCAAGTGGCAAAGGCAAGTGGGTGAGGCTTGCGGTAGCTGGAAGGAAACCCTAACATTAGGGTTTCTGATTTTTTTTTCAAAATTTGGGCTTATTGGGCCACACTGGGTGTAATTGGGTTTGGGTTTGTATTTGGACATTTGGTGTAATTTTGGGTTTAATTAATTTTTTTTTTTGCATTTGGACAATTTAAATTTAAAATAAATTTAAATTTAAAATTGTATTTTATTTTGTGTTCAATTTGGGTTTGGAACGAGCCCGATCAAATTGGGCCTACTACAGCTTTATTCTTAAACTCTTCCATTCTTCATTTTGGACCTACAATGGTCAAATGAAAATAACAAGTAAATTTAAACTAACTCTAAAAATGTTGGAAAATGAATAAAATTTAGATAAAACATAATTAATAAAAAAAAACCTATAAAAGGTAATGGAAACTAACCTAAATACTAAAATTTACTCCTAAGATACACAAAAAAAATACTAAAATATTCTAAATATGAGAGTTTTAGATTCCTAAACAATTCTATCAATCATTTTATAAAAATATATGATATATGAAATGTAACAACCTGATTTTTAATGGTATCGAAAAAATTGATTTTGGAACCTCATTTTCGTAAATTGAGTTCGAAGCTAGTATTAAAATATATTAAAGTTTGATCTAATAATTTTCCGAATTAATAGTCATTAAGGTATAGGAACCGAATTGTAAAAATCTTATCACTATAGATTTTTAAATTGCAAAGGGATCAAAATGGTAATTAAACCATTTTGCTTCATCAATTAATGGAGAATGATTTGAGGTTTCACTAATTTTGATTAATTATGATTAAGGGTTAGTTAATTATAGTTTTATTAAATTAATTAGGATTAATTAAGTTTAATTTAAGTATATAAGTTAAAATTAAAACAAAAAAAAAAACTATTTTCTCTCTATCTTCTCTTCCACTGACAGCCTCCAGACGTACTAACGTTCAAAGTGTGAATACGACTTCTGAAATATAGGCATCTGAGGCGGTGTCAGCAAGTATATAGATCAGATTGTAATATAGATTAGTTTACAACGAAACACTTGGGAAAGTATTCCGAGGATCGTACCCAAGGAAGGCTTAACATTAATTCAATTCTAATCTAAGCACGATAAGATCTAATTAATAATTTAATCAGGTTATATTATGAAACATAAGTAAAGGGATTTTTGGGGTTTGTATGAAAATAATAATAAAAGTAATAAAACATGAAAAATAAATAAGATGGAAAACTCGAATGTAAATTGTTCAGATCTAGGTATAGGGTGATTAGCTCGCTTTAGTATGCATCATCAGCTGTCGCTTTGAGATTTTCATCAATCAACTAGTCATCACCCTAGTAGGATCTTCCGATACGTCCACTAGAATAATGAGTCAGTAGTGACTACTTATCATCCGACCTTACAGTCCAAATCGGCTTGGGGTTAAGGTGTTCATGAATGGATCATACAAATTTTGGGTTAATTCCCATCTTGATGACTTCCCAGAGTTGTCAAGCTTAAGGTTTGTTTCACGTTCTTCCTTTCTCGAACAGCTGATCCATTAAGAAACCCTACACAACAATTAATTCATCATACCTCCACTCGCTAATCCCATATAGAGGAATTAGTTTCTCATGGTTCTCATAACTAACATAGAATTGATAGAAAAGATAAACATAATGAATAAATCGACAATATGAAATTTAGGAAAATCTTGATTTGTATCTAGAAATGGGAATGAATCCAACGTACCTAAGGAGAGAATTTAGGTTAATGAATTGGTGTGTAAAATAAGTGCCTTAGGAGCCTATTTATAGAGTTAAGGTAGTCATCGTCCTTAACCCAAAGTCAGCTGATGCTCTCGAGCTTAAAGTTGTATTATGCGAACCAAAATGCCCCTATCTCATAATTGTTTCCGTCCAGAGTCAATGTCGCGACACCCTCAAGCTATGTCGCGACATTGAAGGTAGCATTGGAATTTCTCCATTCTGCTCCCTATGTTGCGATATCCAATGATCCGTGTCGTGACATAGCAATCAGTATTGATATAGTACTTCTTCGAATGGTCTCCTGCACACTCAAAAAGTGAGTTAGCTCACCTTTAGGCCTTATTCGGCCCCTAAGGTCAATAAAAGACTCATTTTGCACTTTTTACACATTTTATTAATTTTAATAAAACTTGCTAAAATAGAATTAAAACCTAACGCTATTGTTTAAATTCAAGCTCCTAAAGTACAAAAATTAGTTTAATCTGCTATGTCGAATTACGGTAGATCAAACTCGCCCACACTTAAGTCTTTGCTTGTCTTCAAGCAACACAAAAGCAAGAACTAGAAAAGACAACCCTTGAGCAAATATAGTACAAACATTACATTCGAAGTATATGACTAAGCATTTCATTTCTATAAATAATATTTTCATGATGATTAGTTGACTTACCACTTTTGACATCAAACATCCAAGTTTAGTACATTAAAAGTATATAAACATTAAGGGTCTCGTATGTAAGATTCCATCAACAAATCATACGAATACTTTGGTTATCCTAGCAGAATACAAATAATCGTTTATGTGATTACTTAGTATAATGTCCATTCATTCATAAGAATCTTAGATCACATAGGATTTTTCGACTTGTAACATTCTGAGGCTTAGGACAAGTATGAAAATAAAAACAGTAAGCATCACAAAAGGTTCCAAGCACGAAAATAGTTTGGCGCATCATATTGTTCCCGATTCTTCCCCTTAGTGACCCTTACCATCTCATAGCCTTATTTCTACTTCTTTCGACTTCCTTATTTCTCCACATAGGAAATCACAGTTCGACATAAAAATTATGGCTAGCTCACGAGTTTTTGTGCAATAATGAGCGAGTCTTTTTACTTTTTGATGACTTTGTCACATTTTTCTTCTTTTCAGTACAACTCACTCACAAATGCCTTTCTTTTCACGTATTTTTCTACTCGTTTTCTTTTTCTTTTTGTATTATTTTTTCTTTTTCACTTTTTAGGCTAGCTCATAATTCCTATATCTCATCAATCTTTCCTATTTCACTCTTATTTTAATGAAATTCGCCTTGATGTATTTACTTAACCCTCAATACATATGGCCAGACGTCTATGATCATGCTATTCAGGACTAAAGAAAGAAAGTAAGCACAAATTAGTGTTTTAAGGTCGGGTTTGGCATAGAGGTTCATCAAGAAGGGTTATTTAGGCTAAAAAATATGTACTAAAGATAAATTAAAACGGGCACAATAGTGCATTATCAGATAAACTGAAGTAGGGTAACTGGAAGGTAACATACATACTGGCGCACAAAATGCATCCTGACTCACGAAGTGCATCTTAGCACAGGAAGTGCATCCTAAAACATAAGTTCATAATCACGTACACAAACTAATCTTACGGCTTGCCAATTATATCCAACTCAACCCGAATAGTTAATAGGGTACCAATGTTTCAATTACATTTTATCATCTATTTCATATATAATATCACATTCAATTTTCACAATCTCAATTCAATTCAATATCAGTACACATATAACTCACATTATATAACATATTTCTATCAATATTTCCATATCACATATCATATTCTAACTAATTTATGTTATTTTCTATTTTATTCAATTTAGTCCCCTAATTCGACAATTCACAATCAAGCTCAATTCAATAACTCATATTATCACCAAGTACTCACCTTGATATTTCCAAATGAAATTAACATGAAAATGCAATCGATTAATACAACCCTAAATTGTAAATGTACAAACTGTGGTCTTACATCACTTGTCGACAACTCTCACTTCTTTTTTCCTCTCGACGATTCTGAGTCGATGTTCATTATGAATAGTAACAAAACATAACAAATTATCAAGTTTCAGCTAATACATAACAAAATACCAATTTATGTATATTTTGCAAATTATTTAATTTAGTACTTAAAATCAAGACAAGCGTAACTTTCTGTTTAGGGCTTTGGATTTAAATTTGATTTCACCATAACTCATTAGGGGCCTTGTATTTTCAATTCCTACCAACATTTCATAATAATTTTACATTTTATTCAATTTGGTCCCTAATGTACGAAACTAACAATTTAGCATTATAGTTTAGACCTTTTCTTAAACTAAGCTTAATTTTTAACAATTTCACACCAATTTCATTTAATTCACAACAATGAAAAGTTTCACAAACTTTTACAATTTTACAAATTAGTACATGAACTAGCTTAATCAAGCTCCCATGATTCAATTTTCATAAAAATAAAGAAAAATGGTTAAGGACTTACTTTATTTTTTGACCGAAAGTTAAAGCTAAGTTTTCCAAGCTTTCTTCAATGGTGGATGGTGAAGCCTCTAGGAAGATGATGAATTTTTTCATCATTTCCCACTAAGCTTTTTTATATACTAAGATTAATTTCTTAATTTTAATTAATTAGTTTAATCATACTTATTTATACTTTAATTTCCCAATTAGCTAAACATAATGCTATCTACCATCATATTCCACTAAATTCATTTACAATAGGTTTGTTTGCCATTTGTCCTTTGAATAATTGTTATTTAGGTCTCTAAACCTTTTTCCTAATTAAAAATTTACAACGATTAAACTTTTACAATAGCCCTTGGGCCTTAATTAGCCTCGTTTTTTACTAAATTGTTTAACCAAAAATTTGATTCAAGAATAATAACTCCGTAATATCCCTATTTACTATTTATGACTCAATTTACAGAAATGAGGTCTAAAAATCGCAATTTTTGACACCACTAGAAATCAAGTCGTTATACTAAATCTTAACCTTTTAATGACTAAGTGCACTATATTGGAATCACCATTCAATTACAAAATCTTAATTTGCTCTATATTGGAATCATCATGATAACTGTACTAGAATCACTATTAATTTGGAAAAATTTAGTATTGTATTGGAATCACCACTATGGTGAGTTACTAAAATCTTAACCTTTTGGTGGTTATGTGTACTATATTGGAATCACCATTCACTTGCAAAATCTTAATACTATATTGGAATCACCATGGTAGTAGTACTATATTGAAATGTATTAGAATCACCATAGTATTAGTATTATATTGGAATCACTATGATAATTGTATTGGTTACAAAATCTTACTATTGTATCAGTGTCACGGTGGTAGTTGTACTGTATTGAAATCACCATGGCAACATATTGGAATCATTGTTCATTTGAAAAATTTGTAACGTTTTTAGTACTATATTCACTGGAATCACCACCATGGTGAGTTGCTACAAACTCTTATTTGTAAAGGTTAGGAATTTTTCGGGTTATTTCGAAAAAAATAAAAACATTATCATTCCTCTCTTCATATGATATATATTATTATATATCAATAATATATAAATAAATTTAAACTATAAGTATTCTCTCATGGATTTCTTCAAAAGAAGAAACTCTTGAAAATACTAAAAAAATTTGACATTTATCTATAGGGTAAGTATGAGCTATGAGAGTGTTTTCTCCTCAATATGAGATTAAAATTAACTTTTTCATTTTTTAAAATGTATATAAAATACTAATGTTTTTATTTTATTAATTTATTTGTAAATAATGGATGTTTATCAAAACTTTTTAAACTGGAAAATAAAATAAAAAATAAATGGTTAAAATATTTTTTTCACCGATAATTATTCTTTTTTAACTAAGCAAGTTTTTTTTTAAAAAATATTAATTAATTTAATTTTTGAATAATTCTGGCAAAATATTAGACTATTCATGTTAGTTAGGAGCCCGACACCTCATAATAATAATATATACATATATGATTCCACAATTTAATAATGATTTTAATAAGATACAAAATTTAACATGATTTTATTACCCTTTCTACTTGGATGGTCGAAATGTGTTTGTGATCTAGACGTATCAGTGGCGTCATTTTTCAAAACAGTAAATTTTGTTAAATTAAATTTTTTTAAATGTATTGGTGTGATTACATGACAGTATTTGTTTATATTTTCTTAATCTTTTGATAACGCGCACACACCTTACACATAGGTGCTTGGATTCGTTGCTAAATTAAATATTAAATACAAAAAAAATTAACAGTAATAAATTAATAATTTAAAATATAATATAGTTTATAAAAAAATTTCATCTTTTTATTTACTACATTATAATAAACTAATTCAATTAACATAATCTCACTAAACTAATTGAATCAAGCAACATTAACTTAAAATTAATCTAATATTAAAAATATATAACACTTAAAACACAAGAAATTATCTTAAATTATTTGATAAAATTGAGATGATGAAAATCGAACAAAACCAAGAAATTACTTATATATTTGATAATTAAGAGAGAAAAAAAATACTTCGGAACTTATTTAGAGAATGAGATTAAAAATGAATTACTTTAGAGAAATTGATTTGAGAATGAGATGAAAGAGTTGAAGGGTTGGGTATTTAAATAGGGGAGGGCCCCACGGTTGGAAATATTACGGTTTATTATTTTATTTTTGTTCTTCTTTATTTTGTTTACAGTTGGATACCAATGATCAGAATTTAACAACTCAAATTTTTTAATTATCTTTGGTAGTGGTGACAAGAAATGAGTATGGTAGGTGGTTATGAGGAATTCAGAGAAATATTTTAAGATGCATTGTTGAATGAGTTGAATTTTAAATTATTTATGATAGTTTTTAATTAACATGAAATTTCAAGTAGAAGGAGGTTATATTTGAGATTGATTGTGCTTTGGTTATTAAAAATATTCATGGTGGTCTTAAATGACAAACGAATAGAGATTTAATTTTACGAATATAAAAATTGTGTAGGCGTGAATGACGAGTGATTATTAAACAGATTTCAAGAGAATCGAATTTTGATGCCTTAGATTCTAGCAAGATTAATGAAAGAGTTTTCGATTGGTCTTCTAATTTTTCAATGTTGCTCCTGTTAAAGTTGTCGGTCTAATTTGATTAGATAATCGATCATTGCTGTCTAATTCCAATGGTGTCTCTGTTAGTTTGAAATTGGTTGTCTCCAATTTCTTAATAAACAACACATTTATTTACCATTTTACAAGACAAAAACGTGCAAGACGTGTTTTTAAACAAAAATACATCCTACAGAATGTAGTCTTGTCTCATAGGACGTTGAGTGAGTGAAGTCGACTGATTTCCCTAATCAATAAGAAAGTGGGGCTAATCCTTCAATTTTTTTTTTTATTTGAACTGATATATACCCCTAATTTCCCCTAGCATATATTTGAACTTATAAAGAATTTGGTTGGTGAATCGATAGAGAAGGAAAACAGGTGATTGTCAGATTCGTGATCATCATCAGAACTGGGGTTCCCATGAATTTCTCTTCAGTTGATTTTGGAAGTGAATCGATGTTGGAAGCATCGCCTGGCAGGCTTCGGAGAATGTGGGGATGAAGTTGATGAAAGCATTGGATTTCAAGGGGCATGGATTTATGAAAGACAACGAGATACTGGAAATAAGGATGAGCCTGCAAACGGCTGGCTTCGTAAAGTGGGACAAGACAGTCCCACCATGTTCTGTTAATTAATTCACTGCCAAAATCCATCCCAACTGTCTGCTAATAAATTGAGTCCCCAAACCAATTTCAATTATTGCTAACCAACTGACTCAATTTCTCTTTATTTTCTTTTTACCAATTTATTACGACCAAAAAAAAAGTTGCATTACTGGGTATGTCTGAAATTAAACCCCTAATGTCATTCTCAAAGATTACATTAAATTAAGAATTTAAATATTTAAGGGTAGCTTATAAAATATGTAATAAATTCAAACAAATATATTGATCAAATTTATATGATATAGGTGATAGGAAACTGAACCATATGATAACTATTCTACTCATTTGCTTATGAATATAATATTTCACTTTTCTATCAGTCATGTAAGTATAAATATAATACATATATTAAACATGTCAAGTAATTTATATTGATATGCTTTTTAACATTGCAATTGAAATTAAAAATTTTATAATAATAATTGTCGAACTCTTTTTTTTAAGTCACGACTTCTATTTTAAAACGAAAAATAGAATCGTCATCAATCCTTTTTAATTTGATGTGATTGGATTATCTTAAAATATTTAAATTTATTTAAATAAATATTTAAATTTATTTAAACAAATATTTTGGTTTAGAAAATTACTTATGCATTACCTAAAGTTAGAATACCATTTGATTTATTTATTGAAATATTTTATGAAGTAAGAATAAATATGTACATAATTTACAATTTAGTAATGGAAAAATAAAAATGCGTGAATGGAATAAATTAAATGAATACAATCTAATACAATATACAACAAAAAATAAATAGAAATAGAAATAAAAATAAAAGTAATAAAATATCTATATTGTTAGAATGAAAATATAGTGAGCACTAATTAATGATGCAATAACAAATATACTAAACACAATTATATAAAAACAAATTCAACAATAATTAAATTAGAGGTAAAATAAAAGAAAATAATTAAATAAAATGGCATAAAGTAAACAACAAATAAATAAAAATAACACAAAAACATTAAATGAAAATTAAATACCAAAATAAAATAAATAATATAAATGAATAAAAAAGGATTGAATTTAAAAAAATAGAATAAAAGGGCCAAATTTTAAAAGGAAAAACAATATGAGAGTTAAATTAAAATTAAAATAAAATTTGAAGCAAAAAATAAAAAATAAAAAAGTATAGTGGTTAAATCCAAATATTAGAAAAGCACAAGGACTTCGTGGGAAATTATCTCACGCTCGTACACATGTCAACCCCAAAGGTCACTGGTCAGAGGACCAAAAATGCACACAAAATAGAATTATGTGGTGGAATTAAAATAAATTAAAAAATAAACAAAGGAGGAAATTAAAATAAAAAGAAAATGCTGAAGGACCAGGGAAAAATTCCCCCCTTTAAAAACACACGGACCCTAAAAGGGTTCGGGTTGGGTCCTCGGGTCGGGCAAAACGACCATGTTTTGGGCTTTTTAGATTTAGTCCAAAACGACGTCGTATGCGCTTCAAATTGGCTCAAAAGGGACTAAATTGCAAGCTCTTGAAACTTGGAAGGATTGCGGAGACAAATACCCCTTTTCTTGAAAACATGTGAACCCTAGAGGCGGGTCCAGATCAGGTCTGGTTGAGGCGTCAAACGACACCGTTTTGGTATTTAAATTCCCTTCCTAAAACGACGTCGTATTAATCACCTATAAAACGTGATTTTTTTAAAAAAAATTGCATTACTCATCTCTTTTTTTTAAAAAACAACTCCTTCCCTTTTTTTTTCTCTCTAGGGTTTCTTAAGGTCAGTCAAGGGACCACCGCTTACCCCGCCGTGGGCCACTATCATCGGCGGTGGCGATCGCTATCTACGATGAACGGGAATCCCAAAAGGGGCATATTTTTGCTTCGTTTTCGACCCGAGGTCAGATTTGGGGTTAAATCTCCCCAAATCCGACCTTAGAGCCCTTCAAATTGCTCGAAACCTCTTCGATTTCTCAAGGTACTCGAAGGAACCTTTGATCTTTTTTATTTTTCGAAATACCCTTTGCGAACATGAATTTTTTGAAGGGTTCTCAACCGAAAAAATAGACCACCCATCATCGAGGGTCGTGGCCTTGACTGTCCGTGGTGGCAGCGTTCAGGTGAGTCCCTAATTTTCTTTTTTATTTATTAATTTCTTTATTTATTTCGAAGTGAAAAAATAAAATAAAAAATATATGTATACAAAATACAATAATATACCTTGAAAAAATTTGATTCTTTTTGTTTATGATCTTTGGTGTTTGTAAAAAAATACAATGAGTTATATTGTGGCTTTTATAGCCAAACTACAAATCTATTTTTTTCCCTTTTTTTGATCTACTTTTGTAGGTAAATCGGCGGTGGCAGACGACTTTCGATAGCCTAAGGGTGGGGCAGTGTTAGAAGCGTGGTGGGTGACCTCGGGAATGCGTGGCTGACATGGCATGAGGGGGAGCAGCGCCAAAGATTCCCTAGCAAACTAGGGTTTCTGATGTTTTAGTATTTTGGGCTTGTTGGGCTCTTTGGGTATTGAGCTTGTAGGCTTAGTTGGTTTGGGTTAGTTAAGGTAATTGTAAATTAGGTATTGGGTTTTAGTTTGTTTTTGGGTATTTTTTTTGTAAAAAGACATTATAAAATTTAAAATGGACTTTAGTTTGGTTTATTTGTTTTTGTTTTATTTTTGTTGGGCCTGACAAACTGGGCTCCAACAACTACTCCTCTTTGCTCGTTGTAGTGCAACGAGAATGGAGCAAAGACCAAAAGGAGGACCAATTTCGTTCGGTCCCACTGAATTCGGCTTTTTTAGTTCTTTTCTTCTTCAATTAACTCACTCCTTTGCTTCATTGGTTACTCAACTCCACCATATCCGCTTCTCTACAACTTTAGGAAGATAGGATGACTTTATCTTGCCCTATGGCAACTTCAAAGAGATAAGATTTTTTGTTGTAGCTTCACTAAATTCCATTGTAACTTCAAGGAGATTGAGATTTGCTATCGTAGTTCTAATCCGATCCAACGTAACATCAGGGATATAAGATTTGGTGTTGTAGCTTCATCTTGCTCTAGTGCAACTTTAGAGAGATAAAATTTTCTTCTGTAGATTCGACCTACTACAACTTTAGAGGTATAGATTTGATGTCGTAGCTTCATCTTGCTCCACTGTAACTTCAGGGAGATAAAAATTTGCTTTCATGGCTTTAATTCGATCCATTGTAACTTCAGGGGTATAGGATTTGGATTTGTAGCTTCATCTTACTTTGTTGCAACTTTAGAGAGATAATGATTTTCTTTCGTAACTTCAATTTGACCCACTGCAACTTCAGGGGTATAATAATTGATGTTTTAGCTTCACTCCATTCCACTGCAACTTTAGAGAGATTGAGATCTGCTACTGTTGTTTTACTGGTCCATCACGCCATTCTCTGGGAAATAAGGCATGTAAAATCTATTCTATGGGCCTCTACCTCGGCCAAACTATTAGGATGCCACGATTGGAATAAATCAAATGCTCTTAACTAAATGATTATGCATGATATTGGTATGAATGCAAAATGTTACATTTTAGCATGATTTTATTTTATTTGTCCTTAGGTCAAAATGGTTTGTTGTTTGTCCAAGTTCTATTACTAGTGTGTTACTCTGCCTTTCTGACATAAAACTCAAAGAAGTAGTCTCAGCTTGAAATACTTGTTTCAATTTTGGTTCTTTCCAACCGGTGGTCCTATTTCAGGCCCCTCTACCATTTAGGAATTTTTCAGAGCGATACGCGTAGATCCTTGTATGCTTTATAACATTAATCCGTTATCCGTTATTTTAATGAAAAAATGCTTGAACAAGGTCATGAAAAGATAATGTTGAATTTTATTAGAGACAAAGCTCAAATGAAAAGATTGAAAATGAAAAACATTGGTAAAAAATTTCCAAATACAAAATGAACAAAAAGAAATTAGGTGCCCTAGATATCAAAGTATGAGCTTCTCCGAGCAGACTTGATGAGGACAACTCTAAGCCTAATATGTGTTTAGAAAACCTGGAGTGCCTTGTCGATGCCCCAAGATGTAAATTTCCTCCACCTTGTTACTTCTGAGGGAAACGACCATTACATGCCCATTCTTTGCTCCAAATTTGAGTTGCCCTTTTCGGGTTTTCAACTCAAAATTCCTTTAGTTTCAAAATGCCCATTACAAATTTTCATTTTGACCTCTCTTTTTTTTCCTAGGTGAAATACTTCTTAACCAAGTTTGAGTTTACGGGATTGTCAAATCTTTTCCATCCATTTAAGTCAGAATGAGAGTTCCTCTAGAGAAGGTTTTCTTTACTACATAGGGTCCTTCCCAATTTGGCATCCATTTTCCTCGGAAGTCCTTTTGTATGGGAAGTATCTTTTTCAGAACCAGATCTCTCTCATGGAATTCTTTAGGCGGACCTTTTTGTCATAAGCTTGCATCATTCTTTTTTGGCACATTTACCTATGATAGATAGCTCTCAATATTTTTTCTTCGATTAAGTTCAATTGATCATATCTGGATTGGATCCATTATGCCTCAACTAATTTTAGCTCTGACAAGACTTGAAGAGGAGGAATTTAAAATTCAATGTGTAAAACTACCTCCATTCCATAAACCAACGAGAATGGTGTAACCCTAGTAGAAGTTTTGACTAAGGTCTATAAGAAAAAAGGGCAAATGATAACTTCTTTTTTCAATCTTTATAGGTCTCTATCATCTTTGCAACAATCTTCTTGATGTTTTTATTAGCTGTCTCCACTGCCCCATTTATTTTTGGGAGATAGGGAGATGAATTGTGATGTTTGATCTTGAATTGACTGGAAACCTCCGCTATCATGTTGTTATTCAAATTCAATACGTTGTTAGATATGATCCTTTCTAGCATTCCATATCGACATATGATCTCTTTTTTATAGGAATTTGCTAACTGCAGATTTTGTGATGTTGGCATAAGAAGTAGCTTCCACCCACTTGGTGAAATAATCGATAACCACAAAGATGAATCGATGTCCATTAGAAGTATTCATCGAAATTGGCCCAATGACATCCATGCCTCACATAGAAAAAGGTCATGGAGAAGTCATGACATGAAGAGGTGATGGGGGTACATGGATTTTATCTCCGTATATTTGGCATTTGTGACATCTTTTGGCGTAACTGATGCAGTCACCTTTCATGGTGGACCAATAATATCCAAATCTCATGATTTACCTAGTCATCGTAAAGCTATTGACATGTGTTCTGTAAACGCCCTCATGGACTTCTTCTAGGATTTTTTCGACTTTGACAACGTCGACACATCTTAGCAATACCTGATCCTTTCTTCTTTTATACAAGATCTCTCCGTCAAGGACATACTCGCTTGTAAGCCTTCTTAGTGTCCTTTTATCATTCTCAGTAGCTTGCTCCGGGTACTTACGATCTTTCACATACTATAAGATGTCTTGGTACCAAGGATGGTCATTCCTTTCTTCTTCTTCTTCTTCTTCTTCGATGTTACAACAATGGGCTGGAACCTCATAAATGCTAATTTGAATGTGTTTTACATCTTCTGGCCTGTTTACTTTAATCATTGAGGCAAGAGTAACCAGAGTATCAGCCATTTGATTTTCGTCTTGTGAGAGGTAATGGAATGTGATGTCGTCAAACTCCTTAATTAACTCGAGAACCAATTTTCGATAATCAATCAGCTTGGAATCTCTCATTTCCCATTCTCATTTGAGTTGATAGATTACTAGTGCAAAATCCCCGTATACCTCCAAAATTTTGATCTCTCATTCTATGGCTGCGCAGATTCCCATGATACATGCTTCTTATTCCGCCATGTTATTTGTACAATTGAAGTTGAGCTTACTGGTGAAAGGATAGTGGTCTCTTTTTGGAGATACTAAGACTGCCCCAATTCCATTATTTGTGGCATTCATGGCACTGTCAAAATTCAGCTTCCAAGGATGTTCTTTCAGAGCTCCTTCTTCAGTGGTTGCAACGTGCATTAGATCTTCATTTGGGAAATCGAATTTTAATGGCCAGTAATCCTCTAGAGCTCTGCTAACTAGAAAGTTTGCTATCGCACTCCCCTTTACTTCCTTCTGGTTCACATACACTATATCGAACTCGGAGAGTTGGATTTGCCACTCAGCCATTCTTCCATTTAGTGTGGTCGACTCCATCATGTATTTCAGAGGATCTAATTTTGAGATTAATCAGGTCATATGGTACAACATGTATTGCCTCAATCTCTGAGTAGTCCAAACTAAGGTGCAACATAACTTTTCAATTGGCGAGTATCTTGTTTCACAGTCGATGAACTTCATACTGAGATAATATATCGCTCTTTATTTCTTTCCAGACTCATCATGTTGGCCTAGTACGCATCCCATAGAATTTTCAAATATTACTAGGTACATAATTAATGGTTTATTAGGACTTGGTGGTACTAGAATTGGGGCATTGGAAAAATAATGTTTGACCTTGTCAAAAGTCTTTTGGCATTCATTGTCCCATACACCTGGTTGTGCTTCCTAAGAAGACGAAATATGGGGTCACATTTCTCAGTTAATTATGAGATGAACCGAGTAATGTAATTCAATCTTCCTAAGAAACCTCAAACTTTTTTTGAGTACGTGACGGTGGTAACTCCTTTATGGCCTTGACTTTATCTGGGCAAATCTTAATACATCTCTTGCTAACTACGAAACCTAACAACTTGCCTGAAGTAGCCCCGAAGGTACATTTTGCTGGGTTCAACTTCAACTAAAATTTCCTCAATATTAAGAACAATTTCCTCAAGACCTTTACATGTTCTTCCCCTATTCGAGACTTTGCAATCATATCATCGACATAAACCTCTATTTCTTTATGCATCATATCGTGAAACAAGGTTACCATGGCTCTTTGATATGTTACCCCTGCATTTTTAAGTCTGAACGGGATTACTTTATAACAAAATGTGCTTCACATTATGACGAACG
The DNA here is from genome assembly GCA_005610355.1 of Gossypioides kirkii. NCBI lineage: Eukaryota > Viridiplantae > Streptophyta > Magnoliopsida > Malvales > Malvaceae > Gossypioides > Gossypioides kirkii. Next base: position 10,336,440 of record CP032245.1, read on the forward strand.
TAGTCTTCTCCATATCTTCAAAATCCATTTTAATCTGGTTATATCCGGAGAAACCGTCCATGAAGGAGAATAGTGAGTGACCTACCGTGTTATCTACCAGAGTATTGATATGAGGTAGTGGAAAATTATCCTTTTGGCTAGCTTTGTTCAAATCCCGATAGTCTGTACTCATCCGCACCTTCCCATCCTTCTTAGGAATAGGGATTATGTTGGCAACCCATTCTGAATATTCGACCACTTGGAGGAAACTAGCGTCAAACTACTTTTTGACCTTCTCTTTTATCTTTAATAGTATGTCAGGTCTCATCCTTCGAAGCTTCTGCTGAACTGGTTTGCATTCTTCCTTTATGGGGAGCCTATGTACCACAATGTCAGTGCTCAAGCCAAGCATATTTTGGTAAGACCATGTGAAGACATCTTTAAACTCTTGTAGCAGTTCAATAAGATCTTGCCTTGTTTCTACAGAGATGCTTGTCCTAATTCTCACCTCTTTCTTTTCATCTTCATTCCCTAAGCTCATGACTTCCACTGTGTCCTTATGAGGTAAGATTTGTTTCTCCTCTTGTTCCATTAGTCTTAACAGATCGGGAGACAAGTTACAACCTTGATCATCTTCAAAGTCTTGAGGTTCCTCTGAACACATATCTTGCTCAAAATGAGGCTCTGAGTCAGCAGCAGAGTCACTCATATCGTTGATATCCAGAGACCTGTCAAAGGGACAAAAGGAGATCCAAAGATCAAAATGAATTTAAGAATGATTGATTGTATGGTATGAGTATGAATAAAATGTTTGTCAAATTGAATAAGAACGAATGAATTTAAGAATGATTAATTGTGTAGATTGAGTATAAATGAAATGTTTGTCGAATTGGATAAGAACGAAAGAATGATTAGTAAGATATTTGTCAAATGGGACAGAAAATGCATTTTTTTCATTAAAATAACTGATAATGGTCATGTTTCCTTTTACAAAGGATTCCTATCACTCTCGGGCTTAAAGCAATAAGTATGTTCTGAGTATTACTATGAAGAAATCCTAAAGGCTACAGGGAGTTCCTCTATAGTCCAGTTGCTTAGAATGCTTCTCGGGGTGCAAGGATGAATTCCTGATAAGGTCCCTTCTTCATCTCCCTCTTCAGATATGACATTGATGCTCAAATTCATTATTATTCCTACGATCTCGACTATCTTTCTTTCCTTCTCCTCCAACCTTCGTCATGAGTTGATTACTCCTCCTGATATGAACATTTTAGATATATGGGGAAAGATCATATGTTCCCACTTGATCTCTTCCTCAGTCAGTCACTCTCTCCTCCTTTCTTGCTTCCTTTCCAACTCCTTTTTCTTCTGTTTTGCATCCGATTTGTGTCCCAAGCCAAAGCGATCTCACTTGTAACAACCCGAATTTGAGGATTGTCGAAAAATAAATTTTCAAGACTTCGTATTGTGAACCTGACCCATAAATATTTAATAAAAATATTTACGAAAATAAATAGTAGAATAATGAATTTTTGAATAAGTAATTTTAATTGTGTAGTGAATTAATTAGGTGTGAGGACTAAATTGTATAATTGGTAAAAGTCCGATTTATAAAATGGATTTCAATTGGAATAAATAAGAGGGACCAATGGGGTAAATTCCCCATTGAAAGTGCTAGTGCCGTTAGGTGAGAACCTATGGCTTAAATTTTGCTTAGGAATTTTTTAATTTAAAAGAAATAAAATTGAAATGTGGCTTATAAATTTTTAGGATTTAAAAATTATTAATAAAAGAAAGAAAAAGGAAATAATGATGATTTTAAGTATGGGTGTTAGGATGAAAGAGAAAAATATCTCCTTCACATTTGAAGCAAATTTCGGCAGTAGAGGGGGAAGAGAAAAGAGAAGAAAACCTTGAGTTTTTTTTTAAGTTCAAGCTTCAAATTGGTAAGCTTAATCAAGTCTTTTTTTTGTAATTTTTACGTTCTTAGAATCCCGATACCTCTCTCTTCTCGACCCATGTCGTATTTTTCGTTATTATTGAAAATATTAAATAACACCATTGTTGAGTAGATAGAGCTTTAAGGATAATTTGATGTATTTTGGAGTTAGAAGTGAAATAGAAATAAATAGGAAGATAAATTGTTAATTTTAATTTAATAAGGGTCAAATTGGGAAATTTTGTGACTCATTGTAAGAATGAGAAAATAAAAAGTTAAATTTAGTTAGAAATAAATTTCTTGAGTTTTAATAAAAAATATTGTGTATTTAATTCCGTAGCTAATGTTAACCCAAACTCCTTCAAAAGGAAGGGCAAAGACAAGGTTGACAACGAGTAGCTCGAAAATTACGGTTGGTGTTTCTATAACTTTAACTAGTTTATTTAAATCGTCAAATTATAATTAATTTCTCAAAGTAGAAATCAAAGTATGAAAATAAGGTTTGAATTCTCTACTCAATTGAGTTGCTTTGAATAAATTAATGGTATAAGAATTTAATTGTATATTCTCCATGTATAAATGGATGATGAGAAAATTTTGTTATTGATAAATTTATACTTATTATTAGATTGAATTTTAAATGCATTTTTATTATGAATAAAATTAAATATGGAAATGTGGTTTGATATTAAATAGAAAAGATTACCCTATTAACTGTTCAAGTCGAGTCGGATATAGATAGCATGCCATAGGATAGGAAGAGTTCAAGGTTACTTCGACTACGAGTCGATGAGGCACTGGGTGCCAATTTCCTTCGGTTTAACCGATGAGACACTGGGTGTCAACTTTATTTTAACACAAGGAGCGATTTATTACTTCGGATTTATCCGATGAGGACTGGGTGCCAAACTATTGTGTTGGTTGGATCCGTGTATCCGTCAGAGTCCGAGTCGTGTTAATAAGGAATTATAAATAATGAATATTAAATTTACATGGAATGAAAATATTATGAATGATGTATTGAAAAATCAAAGAAATGAGAAATGGTTATGCAAGATGATAATATGCATAATAGACATGAGAAATGTATCGAGAAATCAAGAAATGGTATATAGAGATATATGCATTGATATTATGCATAAATTTAATAAAAACGAGAAAACGAAATGAATGGTGTATCGAGATCGAAGAAATGATAATGGTTCATGTAATTAAATAATGTGCATAAATGATTTACAAATTAAAAGATAAATATGATCAATAGTATTATGATACTTATATACATATGTATGGTTAGTATAATGATTCTGGTATAAGATGACAAAATATGGTAATTGTCTTAGCATGGACTTAAATTAATTCAATTTATACAATGTATTTATATTGATTAATGTTTAATCATAGAAACATTGATTAATACTTATGCGTGCGATTTGTTTTTCATTCGCAGGTTAAGTACTTTTTGTTAGATTCGCGACTCAGCATTTAAAGACAATCCCGAACTCAAGAGTTAGTGAGTTTTATTTTATTTTGAGTTGACATGTACCTAGGATAAGTCGTGTTTTAAGTATGCCATATATTTATTGGTTGTATAATGTTTTGATGATGTTAGTCTAGGTTGAGATGTATATGCCATAAAATTAGTAACTTGTTTCGGTAGTCTTACTCTTGTACCGGTAGATCTCTGATGGGAAATTGTGATTTCGATAGAATCCATCAGAGTATCGGTAGAAGTACAGGGGAAAATGTAATTAGCTATTGACTTTTGTCGTGCCGGTAGAAGTTTGGTTTGTATCAGTAGTTCTATAGTAGTACTAGTAGTGCAATTACTAGGTTGGGTAGAAGTTCCATGCAAAAATCATTTTGCTCTCTGGAACTTATTGCATTGGTAGAAGGGTAGGATGTATCGGTAGAGCCCAGAGTTGTATCGATAGAAGTGAACTTCTACTGGTAGGATTCTACAGTTATTTTCAAGTCTTTACAGACTTGAGTTCTACCGATACCTGTTCCCCCAAGTATCGATGGAAGTTCAACTGTTTTCAAAAATTGAAATAATTCGAATGGTATTCAAAGATCAATATATCTGATGTTTTAAATAACAAAATTATAATAATGATAATGATAATAATAATAATGATGTGTCAATAAGATGATATAAGGTTTTAATTTGTTTCTTGTTAGATTAATTTACTCGTGACACCTAACTGCTCGGGTTCGAAGATTGGGCTGGGTAAGAGGTGTTACATTTAATGGTATTAAAGCTACAGGTTTAGTGATTCCCAAACTAAATCAAGCTCGAAATTGTATATAGAGGTACATGCTAAGTTGAGTCAAATTTGAGTCGGGATTTGGATGTTGATTATTATTATTTGTTTGATCTTATAATCACAAGAGATATCATTAGAATTGAATAATGAGGTGGACCAAGAGGTCCGTATTAGCGAGAAATCCACGGAGAATTCTATTAGAGTTGAATCGATGGCACCACGTAATCAACCCGTGAGTGTCTAACAATCGAATGAGGATAGAGGCCTTGGCGAAGGTCAAGGTGATTCCGATCTACTTAGAGCTATAGCTAATGCTTTTTAACATGTTGCGGGAGCTACTCTGGCTATTACATCGATAACCGAAACTCGATGGCCTCTGATCAAAGAGTTACGGAGATATGGTGCTACAGAGTTCCTAAGTCTAAAAGGGGTTGATTCCTCAATTATTGAGGTTTGGTCAGAGTCGACTAAGCATGTTCTTCAATAGCTTGAATGCACTCTATGTGAGAGTGTGATCTGTGTAGTTTCTCTTTTGCAAGGAGAAGCTTATATATGGTGGCAGATGACCATGCGCCACGTACCTACTAAGTGTGTAAACTGGGAGTTCTTCCCGAAAGAATTTCAGAAGAAGCATGTAGGGCAATTGTGTCTTGAGGAACGGAAGCAAGAGTTCCTATTGTTAAAACAGAGCGAGATGTTAGTGGTTGATCACATTTGTAACGTCACAATAGTTGTGCAAGCGGACACACGTCGATGCAAGTATAGTTGATAGATTAATTCTATCGGGATATCGATCCCACGAGGAATGAGTTCTTGATATTCAGCTGTCAAAATAACTAATACTAAAATTAGATGAAATGTGAGTAAAGATGTCAACGTAATTAAGTTAGATCTGCACACTAAAATTGTTAGTACTGTCAATGCAATCAAGGTCAATTGTCAAAGCAACAGAAGGTAAATAAATTGTTGTGGAAGTTTTAAGAATTTAAATGCATAAAAGTAAAGGTTTGATAAGTGTAAAGGATTGGAGTGGATCACTGATTTTGCTAAGTCACAACACTGGATGCATTGATAAGGTATTGTATAGACGAATTGTCACAACAATAGAGCTCTAATGAAATCTTACCAATAACAGTCCTCTGTTTAATCAAGACTCAAGTACCTACAATCACCCCACCTCTCGGTGTGAGCAACGTTGTGCACTCAAGAACAAGTGACTAGAATCTCTTCTGATCCCAAGCAACTCTCACTGTCTTGCTTGTTAACCTAACTTGTCACCGCATCTCTTGATGTCTGTAGACTGCAAATGCATTCTCGTGTTTGATGCAGTTAGATCTAAGAATAAATAGATGAAAAGCATTAAATAAAAATAAAAGTAATCTAACAATGAAAGATATTCTCGTATTCATTCAAATGTCATTAAAATTCATCAGCATAAAAGAGGGGTTAACGAATATAATCGAAGCTTACTATCTCTAGACTACTAGGACTATTCCTCAATCGCTCCTTTTGCCTTGCATCAAGCACCTGTTGTCAAAAGTGGTTGCTCCTTTCTCCATCATCTCACCGTTTTCCAGCTTAAATCTAAAAAACACACAATAATTGTAGTATTTAATTCCTCCACCTCTTGATGATTTCTTCCATTTCCTCTATTTATAACCCTCAAAAGTTACAGGTTTCATCCTCCTCTATTCTCAGATCCAGATCTAATTTTTGCAATTGTCAAAGTTAGTTATAGTACAGCTGTGCACTCACTCATATTTAATGTTTTCTTCAGTGATCTGCAGGTTGTCACTGCATTGCTAAGGGTAATCTGAAATCGTTAATTGTGGCGACAACGTATGATTTTCCTGCGCTGGTGCGTCCAGTTGTATTTTCAGTTTGAATTTACTTATTCGAAGTTCAGGTTCGGTGCACAAACATTTCTGGTCACAATTCCAAGCTGACCTTGTGGCTGCATTATTCTTTCATCATGGATCTTCTAAGCTGAGTTCCTGTGGTGACAATTCTAAGGCACAATATATCGGCTGATTGTGGCGACATTAGTACAAAAAGAGATAAAAATAACTAGAAATTAAACTAAACTACAATGAGTTAGAAAATATAAAAACTAAGTATGAAATGCTTATAAAGCATGCTAAATAAGATACAAAAGAGACAATTAAAACATCAATTTAGGGAGAAAATATGTCATTTGTAATGTTATCACACCCCCAAACTTGAGTTTTTACTTGTCCTCAAGTAAACAAAAATTAGCAAAATCATAATCAAATATGTCACCGCAATCATTATTCTCACAACTTGAATTTTCTGAAATCCTAATGCACAAATTGTATTTACATGATAGAATAATGGGTCGACAATTTATAGGCATGAACAATAAAAAACTACAACTTGATAAATGTTAGTATCATGCATTGAATCCTAATCTTCCTTGAACCAATACAGCATTTATCATAAATTTTTTTTCTTCTTTTTCTTTTTCTTCCTTTTTCTCATTTTTCTTTTTCAAGTGACTGAGAGATGTCATTGCATTACTCTACCTTTGTTCCTGGGCAATAACGATGGGGTGCAACAAACCTACAAGAGGTATGAAATTGCACCGACACACACTTTTGCAGTGACAGCCTTTGGCTAGATGATTTTTCTAAACTTGTAGCGGAGTGTTCTCCCTTGAAAAGTCACAATGCACTCACATTGGAGTGTCTTTTATTCATACAATGTTGCTGCAACTGGTCAGTTAGTTCAAGATTAAAAGATTCACACTATCCATTCATTACTGAAACAATTCCAATCATTCATTCAAAAATAGAAGACTCACTATCCATTCACATTCATCCAATTTACACATCAGCATTCTAAGCAAATCAAGATTTATGCATAAAAATAAAAATTGTGGACACATTTTTGTTGAAATTCTGCATATTTTCATTAACACAAGAAACAAGTAAAATTCAAAGATGTGGGTGTAATTGCATTTTCATTTCACAACATCCCTCCAAACTTAGTGTTTGCATTGTCCCTAATGCACTAAAAATATTATACAAATATAATGGAAATGCAATGACAATGTAACTAACTTAACAAAATTGCAATGACAAAATAAAAATGCATGAAAACTATCTACAGAGAAATGTATCAACTTATTCCTCGGCAGTCGATGTAGAGGCTGCTTTTGTTTTCTTCTTCTTCTTTATTGGGCGCTCGCCCTCTTCCTTGTGCTTCCACTTCTTGTCCTTATGTCGTTTCCTTTTCTTATTCTTCAAACCAACCGGCTTGGTGGATTGCTCCCCTTTAGCAGGTTGGGTGGTGGCTTCATCGGTAGTTACTTTGGATGGATTTTAGCTAATGCTGCCACATAGGGCACAATTGCAAAAGGATTAGGCTCCTCAATGCTGCTTGTAACAACCTCGGCTCGACTCAAATCAGGTAGAACCTCGTCAGTGCTAGATGCCCCCACACTCACAAGTGTACCGACCATATCCTCAGCGTAGTTGTCGGGGCATCTTCTTCCTTCTTCTCGTGCTCTACCATAGGGTCTTTCATGTCATTCTCTTCTTTTTCATTTTCTCTTCCTCTTCCTTCTCTTTCTTTTGGTCATCTTCTTGTTCGGCACCTTCATCCGTATGTTGCTCTTTTTCGGTTGTGGCCATGTCAGCGCCCTCCACTGCGTTTACACCTATGGGTACAATTGGGGTAGTCACCTCCTCTACCATAACTACACGCTCAGCCATGTTTGTGCTGAGGTTGTTGGAGAACTCGTCTTCAAACAAATTGGCTATAATGCGATAGCAATCTTCCTCAGCATTAGAGTGCCCTTCTTGGTCTTCATCACCAGATATATGAATCCTTGGTGGTGCATGGGTAGGCCTACCATCAAGAGTTGGTTGATTAGAGGAAGAGGCTTGCATCGGGCGAAAAATAGAGGGAAAGGCTAAGAAGTTTGGCATAAGACTGGGACTCATGCTGCACAATACGGCGACATTGCCTTATTTCAGGCTTTTTTATACGTATAGAAAATATGCTGTCTGTAATCCATGTCTTCTAATACGCTGATAATACAGATGGTACGCGTTTTGGTGCGATTAATATTGGCTTCCATAGCGGTCAGCTCTTTTCCAATTGTGGATTTGTGGGTGCATCAGCCTGTTTTCCTTTTGCTTTCGCTTTCGCTTCCACTTCCACTTCCCCTTCCCCTTATCCTTCTTCTTTGGGGCCTCTTTTGCCAGTAACGTTTCTTGGTCGTGAGTCATCCTTTCAACTTATATGTCATTGATGGGACTCTTGTTCTCCAATACTTCCTCGCCATCCCTAGGCACAATGTCCTTTTTATTTGCAAAGCAACATTTTTAAAGAAAGGAATGGGAGTATACCATTTTGTTTGGAAGCAACTTCAGCTATTTGATCAAGGAGGATTTCACCAATGTCTATGTGACGGCCCTGTAGGATGGATTGCAGAAGACACATACGGTCCAGTGTTACCGTAGTGCTGTGCGTGGATAACAAAATGCAGCTATTCACGAAGTGGAACCACACTTTGCTGAAGGTTGTGAGATGCCTTCTATGCTTAGTCTAGTTATCGAAACTATTACCTATCCAGGCAGTACCATCAATGCAAAGGTCTCCAATTACTGCAAAAATGGAGAGTGGTCGTCTACTCTCTCAGGAATTCGTAGCAGAACATTTATGTAAGCCATACTCCATGGGATGAGCTCTTCCCTCACGAACACAAACTCTTGTTTCGAATTGACAAGGTTTACATAAAACTCCCTTACCAGCATTGGGGAGTAGCCAGAGAGTTGATCACAGAAGAACTCTCAACCCCAGATGGCTTATAGTCCTCGTGACTTGCTTCCCCAAGGTCTGATGTGGGGACAGTTACAGACCTTGCTTTGGATGGATATTCTGCTTCAGCATAACATTTTGATAACGGTCTTTGATTACAGTGGTAAAAAATAAGATCGGCCTTGTGGATGGTGGTGAAGTTATGGTCGGAGCCACTATGGTTGAAGTTGAAGGTGTGGTTTTAGAAGGAGTTTTGGAAGGATTCTTTGATGCTCTAATTTTAGCCATGGTAATTGAAAAAAGAATATAGAGGAACTTGAAGAGAAAAAGTTAAATTTGTGAACGTAAGAGAAAACTAGAGGCAATAAAAGAAAGAAGATGTAGCAACAATGGTGACTGTGAGGAGAAAAGAAATCTGCAACGAGGGGTTTTATAACCTAACCTTAGCAAAAATCGTGATGATTGCAAAAGATTATGGGAAAACGTTGCGTCTGCAACCATTAAATGCCAGGATACAAATTTTACCTTTTCATCTGATCAAACGATTGGGAGAGGAAAAAAATCAATCGGCGCGATTCTTGTTGAAAAAGCATTGCTGAGTCATCACATAATGCACTGATAAGTTGTGCTTTGGATGCTTCGACAAAAAGACTATTTTTATTTCTACAAAGAAATTAAAACGAAAAAAATAAAAGTAAAACAATTAAAAGATCAATTGAAAATGAGTCAACATTATTTAAATGTAACCAGATCGATGGCCTCTTTTGGTTCCTTGACATTTGGGCTCATGTAGTGTTTTAGCCGTTGGCCATTCACCTTGAATTGTCATCTATCCTTCAAATTCTCAATTGTCACCGCACCACTCTGGAATGCTTCGACAACTTTGAAAGGACCTGACCATCTTGATCGTAATTTACCTAGGTGCGGTTTTAAATGAGAATTAAACAAAAGCACTAAATAACTAAGGCTAAAATGTCGACGCAAAATGATATTGTCGTGCCATCTCTTGGTCTTTTCTTTATAAATTGTAGCATTCTCATAAGCATGGCAGCGAATTTCTTCTAGTTCAGTGATGTCTAACCATCTTTTCCTTCTAGTAGCGGTAATCCATATTTACCTGCTTGATAGCCTACATGGTTTTATGTTCAAGCACAATTGGCAGGTGACAAGATTTACCAAACACTAACTAATACGGTGACATTCCCAGTAGGGTCTTATAAGCAGTATGAAGCGCCCACAACGCGTCATGTAACCGCGAAGACCAATTCCTTCTAGATGAATTAACTACCTTCTCCAAGATGCTTTTGATTTGATGATTGGATACTTCAGCTTGGCCATTGGTTTGTGGGTGATATGTAGTAGCCATACGATGCTTCACACCATATCTTTTTAATGATGTCGCCACTTGATGGTTATGAAAATGAGTACCTTGATCACTTATTAATGCTCTAGGTGTTCCAAATCTCGTAAGGATGTAAGTGTGAAAGAATTTCAACACCGTTCAAGCATCATCTTTTGGCACCGCAATTGCCTCGATCAACTTCGAGACATAGTCAACCGTAACTAGAATGTACACATTCCCAAAGGAGTTAGGGAATGGTCTCATGAAATCTATACCCCAAACATTGAAGAGCTCTACTTCCATAATCGACTGTTGGAGCATCTCGTTGTGTCAAGATATTGAATCAGTGCATTAACATCTATCACATTATTGTACAAAGTAGTGGGCGACTCGAAACAATATGGGCTAATAAAATCCTGATTGCAGGACTTTTGTAGTAGTCCTTACACCACCAAAATGTCCTCCATAAGGGGCATCATGGTAATGTCGCAGGATTGAAGTCATTTCTTCTTCAAGTACGCAATGACGGATAATGTTGTCGGTGCATACCTTGAACAGGTATGGCTCGTTCCAATGATATTTTGTAGCGTCGCGTAAGAATTTGATCTTCCTGTGACCAGTGTCACTCAGTGGTAACTTTTCACACACAAGATAGTTGACTCATCGGCATACCAGGGCGATGCATCGACAAAGAATAGTTGCTCGTCTGAAAATGCATCGACAATTCAGGACGTCCTCCCATCTTCACTTCCAACTTCCAGTCGAGATAAGTTGTCAGATACTTGGTTTTCATATCCTTTTCTATCTTTGATCTCGATATCAAATTCTTGAAGGAGTAGGATCCATCTAATCAACCTCGGTTTGGCGTCTTTTTTCTCAAAAATGTATCTCAATGGTGAGTGATCTGCGTACACTGTAATCTTTGCACCGATAAGATATGAATGAAATTTGTCAAATGTAAAGACTACTACTAGCAACTCCTTCTTCGTAGTTGTATAATTAATCTGTGCTTTAGTTAGAGTTTTACTAGCATAATAAATGGAATGAAATACCTTTTCTTTACGTTGGTCTAGTATAACTCCCACGACAAAGTCACTTGCGTCACACATTAGTTTAAATGGTTATGTCCAGTTCGGTGCGACGACAACTGGAGCTTGTACCAGCTACTTCTTTAATTTCCCGAATGCGTCCAGACAGGTGTCATCAAACACAGACATTTTATTTTGCTCTAGCAATGAGCATAACAGTTTAGCAGTCTTGGAAAAATCTCGGATAAATCTCCTATAAAAGCCAGCATGTCCAAGAAAGCTTTTTATTCCCTTGATATTGGTTAGTAGTGACAATTTCTCAATGATTTCAACCTTTGATTTATCAACCTCAATGCCCTGACATGATATGCGATGGCCGAGGACAATGCCTTCAATTGCCATGAAGTGACATTTTTCCTAATTCAAAACTTGATTTGTGTCCTCACATCTCTTCAGAACTTTTGCCAAGTTGTCAGCGTATTAGTTAAAATTTTGTCCATAGACAGAGAAATCATCCATGAATACCTCTAGAGAGTCCTCGATCATCTCTGGAATGTTGTTGACGCATTGCACAAGCTAAACGGCATACGTCGGAAGGCAAAGGTTTCAAAAGGGCATGTGAACGTAGTCTTTTCTTGATCTTCCGGCGCAATGGCTATTTGGTTGTATACAAAATAGCCATTTAGAAAGAAATAATAGGCCTTACCAGCTAGCTTATCCAGTATCTGGTCAATGAAAGGTAATGGGAAGTGGTCCTCCTTTGTGTCCCCATTCAATCGACGATAATCCATGCATACTCACCAGCCAATCGCAATGCGAGTAGGGATTAACTCATTCTTGTCATTGTCCACTACTATTAAACCACTTTTCTTAGGTACAAATTGAACGGGGCTCACCCAATCACTATCAGAAATAGGGTAGATGATACCTGCATCTAGCCATTTGATAATTTCCTTCTTCACTACTTCTTTCATCTTTTCGTTAAGTCTCTTTTGTTGCTCAATTGATTGCTTCCCCTCATCTTCTAGCCTGATCTTGTGCATGCAAAAGAAGGACTAATGCCTCTAATATCAGCAATGCTCTAGGCTGTGGCTCTCTTATGCTGTTTCAAAATGGCGATGAGCTTATCTTCCTGCGTTGTGTCGAGGGATGCATTGACAATAACAGGTAATGTATCGTTGTCAACCAAAAAGACATATTTCAGGTACGTTGGCAATGGCTTCAACTCCAAGGTAGGAGCTTGCTCAATTGACGGTTTAAACACCGAGATTATCCTATTCGACAAATCCAAAGATTCCAATTGCTAATTCTACCTCAGCTCACAATTATTAACCTCCTCTTTACCATCACAGTTAGTTAGGATTTCATCAACAAATGTCGTCACATCTTTATCTAGGACTGCTGAACTCCTTGCATTGAATTCTTCTAAGATTATCTTGTCTATCACGTCGATATGGTGACATTGCTCTTTACTCTTGGATAGTGATGCTTCGAACACATTGAAGGTCACATGTTCGTTGTTATGACGCATGATAAGTTCCCCTTTAAACACGTCGATAAGCGTGCGTCCTCTTGCCAAAAATGGTCGCCCTAGAATAATAGGCAACTCTTTGTCTGCTTCGCAATCAAGGATTATGAAATCAGTAGGAAACACGAGCTTATCTACTTGAACAAGGACATCTTTGATTTGGCCTTCAAGTTGTGCTAAGGATCTGTCCGAAAGTTGCAATGTCACCACAGTGGGCTTCATTGATCCTATTCCTAACTTCTTCAAAGTAAATAAATGCATAAGGTTAATACTTGCTCCCAAATCACATAAAGCTTTATCTAAATAATGATTTCCAATGGAGCATGGAATTGTGAAGCTGGCAGGATCTTTCATTTTAGGTGGTAACTTGTTTGTAAGCACAACGCTACACCCCTTTGTGAGCGCAATCGTCTCGATTAATTTCTTCTTCTTTGATAATAACTCCTTCATAAATTTTCCATAACTAGGTATCTGTACAAGAGCATCTACAAGAGGTATGTTAATGTGTAATTGTGTCAGAGTAGAAACAAACTGTTGATACTCTTTATCATGGACTTTTTCTTTAAATCTTTGTGAAAATGGAAAAGGTATCGTAACAGTGGGTTGTTACGAAAAATTCGGTGGTGTCGACTTTGGTAGTTGCATCAACAACTACGGTGAGCAAACTGTAGGCATAGATGGTGCTACAGTTGGTTCTTCCTCATGTGCTTCTGCTTTACTTCCTTCAGCTGCATCCTCTTATTATTGCTCTGGCTCAGATGCATCGACATTATTCTGATTAGAATTGCTTGGTCCAATCGTTTGCTTCCCACTTCTAAATGTGATAGCCTTACAATGCTCCTTCCCTCTCTACGTTGGGTTCTTAGTATCATAAGGTAAAGTACCAAGTGATCTTGCATTCAAATTAGAAGCCAACTGTCCTAGTTGGGCTTCCAACGCTCGGATGGAAGAAGAGTTGCCTTGCACAATTTCTTCAGTTCGCGTGATATGCTCTCGCATCAGTGATTCAAGAGCAGCCATCGGGTCTAACCTTTGCTGAGAAAATTATTTTTGTTGCTGATACTGTCCTTGCATATATAGCAATGTAGATTTTTATGACTACATTTAAGATTGTGGTTGCATCTGGTTATGTGCTTGCATCTGATCAGGGTGCGAATGTACTTGCGAATTTTGATTAAAATTTTGCTGTTGATGGTTGTTGTAACTCCCTTGATTTGAGGAATTTCCATATCTGTATGTGGAAGAATTTTGATTCCCTCAAGGTTGTTGAGTTCTGTTGTTGTATGAGTTACCATATGAATTTCCTCTGATGTTATTGACATAAAAAGCATTTTCAGCATGTTGTGGGCAATCCTCGTAACTATGGTTGTTACTGCAAATCTCAAAGGAAAATGTCGGTGCATCCATTTGTTGAGCCACTTGAATAGGGGTAATATCACTTGTCCCCTTCATATTCTTTATGATATTAGCCAATGAAGATACTTGCGCACTTAAAGCAGAAATAACATCTAATTCAAGAACACCAGGGTTAGTCTTTACTTGCGCAAAACGAGAGATTGGATACTGATAATCATTCTAAGCAATCCTCTTTAGAGTTCTTACAGCTTCATTGTAGGTACAATCCAACAAGGGACCATTGGCTGATGCGTCGACAAGATTTCTTGTCTGAGCATTTAATCCATTGTAAAATATTTCAATATGGGTTTCTTGTTGAATTCCATGCATTGGGCAGCATCTCAGAAGAGTTTTATAATGCTCCCATGTTATATGTAAGTTCTCATCATCCAGTTGATGATATGCTATAATATTATTACGCAACCTTGCATTCATTGTTAGCGGGTTAAAATGCAAAACTGTGTTGCCAACGCATTCCAAGATGTAATGGATCCAGCCGACAATCCCAAGAACCATGTTCTCGCTTTACCCTGTAACGAATAAGGAAATAATTGTATTTTCAAGGCATCATCAAGGACACTATGTTGACTAAAAGATGCACAAATAAGCAGAAATGATTTTAAATGTTCTCTTGCGTCTTCATGAGGCAAACCAGAATATTACCCATTTGAATTAAGTATCTGAAACATCACCAGTTTTAGCTCAAAATTTCCAGCTTGAATAGCTGGTCTCACAACCCCTGGTTGTAAATAATCAAGGATAGGAACAACAAAATCTCGGATTGTCCTATTTTGCACTTGTTCAACTTGTGCAGGCGATAGTGGTAGATTATTAATAACTTGTTGTTGTATTGGAGGAACTACATCTTGGGGTAGCAATGGCGGTAAGTTGTTGTCGTTATTGTTACCTACTATTTTCTTTTGTTCTTGTCTTTTCCTCTTTAATGTCCTTTCAAGCTCCGGATCAAAACTCACAATGTCCTTAGGATTTCTCCTTGTGACATGCAACGCCTAGAAAATTGAAAAAGAAAGCAACAGAAAAGTAAATAGATTAGTAGAGATTAAAAGTTAAATAAGTAAAATTGATTGAAACTACAAAAGCAAACATTAAACAAACGCCATTCCCTAGCAACAACGCCAAAACTTGATTTCGTTTGTAACTTCACAGTAGTTGTACAAGCGGACACACATCGATGCAAGTATAGTTGATAGATTGATTTTATCGGATATCGATCCCACGAGGAACGAGTTCTTGATGTTCAGCTATCGAAGCAACTAATACTAACTAAAATTAGATGAAATGTGAGTAAAGATGTCAACACAATTAAGTCAGATCTTCACACTAAAATTGTTAATACTGTTAATGCAATCAAGGTTAATTGTCAAAGCAACATAACGTAAATCAATTATTGTGGAAGTTTAAGAATTTAAATGCATAAAAGTAAAGGTTTGATCAAGTGTAAAGGATTGGAGTGGATTACTGATTTCGTTAAGTTGCAACGCTGGATCATCGACAAGGTATTGTATAGATGAATTGTCGTAGTAATAAAGCTCCAATGAAATCTTACCAATAACAGTCCTCTGTTTAATCAAGACTCAAGTACCCAAAATCACCCTACCTCTCGGTGTAAGAAACGTTGTGCACTCAAGAACAAGTGACTAAAATCTCTTCTAATCCCAAGCAACTCTCGCTATCTTGCTTGTTAACCTAACTTGTCACCGCATCTCTTGATGTCGGTAGACTGCAAATGCATTCTCGTGTTTGATGCAGTT
Organism: Gossypioides kirkii; assembly: GCA_005610355.1. Taxonomy (NCBI): domain Eukaryota; kingdom Viridiplantae; phylum Streptophyta; class Magnoliopsida; order Malvales; family Malvaceae; genus Gossypioides; species Gossypioides kirkii. The sequence goes on from CP032245.1 coordinate 10,352,475, forward strand.
AAATCCAAGAATAAACAGATGAAAAGCATTAAATAAGAATAAAAGTAATCTAACAATGAAAGATACTCTCGTATTCATTCAAATGTCATTAAAATTCATCAGCATAAAAGAGAGGTTAACAAATACAATCGAAGCTTACTATCTCTAGACTACTAGGACTATTCCTCAACCGCTCCTCTTGCCTTGCATCAAGCACCTCTCCTCAAAAGTGGTTGCTCCTTTCTCCATAAGCTCACCGTTTTCCAGCTTAAATCTCAAAAACACACAGTAATTGTAGTATTTAATTCCTTAACCTCTTGATGATTTCTTCCATTTCCTCTATTTGTAGCCCTAAAAAGTTACAGGTTTAATCCTCCTCTATTCTAAGATCCAGATCTAATTTTTGCAGCTGTCAAAGTTAGTTACAGTACAGCTTTGCACTCATGCATATTTGATGTTTTCTTTAGAGATCTGCAGGTTATCGCTGCATTGCTAAGCGTAATCTGAAATCGTTAATTACGACGACAACGTGTGATTTTCCTGCGCTGGTGCGTCCAATTGTATTTTCAATTTGAATTTACTGAATCGAAGTTCAGGTTCTATGCGATAACATCTCTGGTCACAATTACAAGCTGATCTTGTGGCTGTATTCTTCTTCCAGCATGGATCTTTTGAGCTGAGTTCTTGCGCTGACAATTTTAAGGCACAATATATCGGCTGCTTGTGACGACATTAGTACAAAAAGAGATAAAAATAACAAGAATTTAAACTAAACTACAATGAGTTAGAAAATATAAAAACTAAGTATGAAATGCTTATAAAGCATGCTAAATAAGATACAAAAGAGACAATTAAAACATTAATTTAGGGAGAAAATATATGTCTTTTGTAATGCTATTAGTGGTGAACTATGAATGAGAGTTTCTGCGACTTAGCAAGTACGCCATTGTATTTCTTCCTTCCGAAACTAAGAATTGCAAGCGGTTTATGCTTTGATAGATCCTGGATCATCTCACTCTTACATTAATTATGAGTTGGTTAAATCGAGAAGCCTAAAATCTGAGATATCTAAGGTATCAATGGTTGTGTCAAGTCCCATAGAACAGTCAAAGTTAGTTGATCAAGTGTGCAAACAGTGTCCATTAGAGATCCAAGACCTTTCCTGTCGATTTGTTAATTATGCCATTTGGCGATTTTGATTTAACTCTAGGTACGGATTGGCTCTCTAAGCATGGAGTGATTTTGGATTATCGAAAAAAAAAAGGTTTGCTATTCAAAGTGTGGATTGAAATGAATGAAATTCAGATGAATGGATCAATTCGTCTAGTTTCGGCTGTTCTTGCTAGTAAGTTACTTAATTAAGGTTGTGAAGCCTTTTTGGCTTATATGATTAACTCGAATGGAGTCGATAGTCAGATTGATAAGATTCGAGTCATTTTGAATTTCTTGACGTGTTTTTTGATGAGTTATTGGGATTACCACCAGATTGAGAAGTGGAGTTTGCAATTGAAGTATTACTTGGTTCGGCTCCGATGTCAATATCTCATTATCGTATGACACTGACAGAGCTAAAAAAACTAAAAGTTCAGTTGCAATATTTGTAAATCGTGATTTTATTCGTCCTAGTGTATCGTCATGGGTAGCACCGGTGTTATTCGTTAAGAAGAAAGATAGTTCGATGAGACTTTGCATAAACTATCGATAATTAAATAAGTTGACAATCACGAATAAATACCCTCTACCCAGAATTGACGACTTGTTTGATCAGTTGAAAGGAGCTTCCATGTTTTCCAAGATTGACTTGTGACCGGGCTATTACCAATTAAGGTCAAGGATAGTGACATTCCCAAAACAGCCTTTCGTACACGTTATGGCCACTACAATTTTTAGTAAAAATATTTAATAAAAATATTTACGAAAATAAATAGTAGAATAATAAATTTTTGAATAAGTAATTTTAAGTGTGTAGTGAATTAATTAGGTATGAGGACTAAATTGTATAATTGGTAAAAATATAATTTATAAAAGGGATTTCAATTGGAATAAATAAGAGGGACCAATGGGGCAAATTCCCCATTGAAAGGGCTAGTGCAGTTAGGTGAGAACCTATGGCTTAAATTTTGCTTAGGAATTTCTTCAATTTAAAAGAAATAAAATTAAAATGTGGCCTATAAATTTTTAGGATTTAAAAATTATTAATAAAAGAAAAAAAAAGGAAATAATGATGATTTTAAGTATGGGTGTTAGGATGAAAGAGAAAAATATATCTCCTTCACTCATTTGAAGCAAATTTCGACAGTAGAGAGGGAAGAAAAAAGAGAAGAAAACCTTGAGTTTTTCTTAAGTTCAAGTTTCAAATTGGTAAGCTTAATCAAGTCATTTTCTTGTAATTTTTACGTTCTTAGAATCCCGATACCTCCCTCTTCTTGACCCATGTCGTATTTTTCGTTATTATTGAAAATATTAAATACCACCATTGTTGAGTAGATAGAGCTTTAAGGATAATTTGATGTATTTTGGAGCTAGAAGTGAAATAGAAATAAATAGTGAGATAAATTATTAATTTTAATTTAATAAGGGTCAAATTGGGAAATTTGGTGATTCATTATAAGAATGAGAAAGTAAAAAGTTAAATTTAGTTAGAAATAAATTTATTGAGTTTTAATGAAAAATATTGTGTATTTAATTCCGTAGCTAATGTTGACCCGAACTCCTCCAAAAGGAAGGGCAAAGACAAGGTTGACAATGAGTAGCTCGAAAATTACGGTTGGTGTTTCTATAACTTTAACTAGTTTATTTAAATCGTCAAATTATAATTAATTGCTCAGAGTGGAAATCAAGGTATGAAAATAAGGTATGAAATTCTCTACTCAATTGAGTTGCTTTGAATAAATTAATGGTATGAGAATTTACTTGTATATTCTCCATGTATAAATGTATGATGAGAAAATTGTGTTATTGATAAATTTATACTTATTATTAGATTGCATTTTAAATTTATTTTTATTATGAATAAAATTAAATATGGAAACGTGATTTGATATTAAATGAAAAAGATTACTCTATTAACTGTTCGGGTCGAGTCAAATATATATTGCATGCCATAAGATAGAAAGAGTTCAGGGTTACTTCAACAACGAGTCGATGAGGCACTGGGTGCCAATTTACTTCGGTTTAAACGATGAGACACTGGGTGTCAACTTTATTTTAGCGCAAGGCGCGATTTATTACTTTGGATTTATCCGATGAGGCACTGGGTGCCAAATCATTGTGTTGGTTGGATCCATGTATCCGTCAAAGTCCGAGTCGTGTTAATAGGGAATTATAAATAATGATTAAATTTACATGGAATGAAAATATTATGAATGTTGTATTGAAAATTCAAAGAAATGAGAAATGGTTATGCAAGATGATAATATGCATAATAGACATGAGAAATGTATCGAGAAATCAATAAATGATATATAGAGATATATACATTGATATTATGCATAAATTGAATAAAAATGAGAAAACAAAATGAATGGTGTATTAAGATCGAAGAAACGGTAATGGTTCATGTAATTAAATAATATGCATGAATGATTTATGAATTAAAAGATAAATATGATCAATAGTATTATGATGCTTATATACATATGTATGGTTAGTATAATGATTCCGGTATAAGATGACAAAATATGGTAATTGTCTTAGCATGAACTAAAATTAATTCAATTTATACAATGTATTTATATTGATTAATGGTTAGTTATAAAAACACCACTGATTAATACTTATGCGTGCGATTTGTTTTTCGTTCGCAGGTTAAGTACTTTTTGTTAGATTCACGACTCAGCATCCAAAGACAATCCTGAATTCAAGAGTTAGTGAGTTTTATTTTATTTTGAGTTGGCATGTACCTAGGATAAGTCGTGTTTTGAGTGTGTCATATATTTATTGGTTGTATAATGTTTTGATGATGTTTGCCTAGGTTGATATGTATATGTCATAAAATTAGTAACTTGTTTCTGTAGTCTTACTCTTGTACCGGTAGATCTCTGATGGGAAATTATGGTTTTGATAGAATCCATCAGAGCATCGGTAGAAGTACAGGGGAAAATGTAATTAGCTATTGACTTTTGTCGTGCCGGTAGGAGTTTGGCTTGTATCGGTAGTTCTATAGTAGTACTGGTAGTGAAATTACTAGGTTCGGTAGAAGTTCCAGGCAAAAATCATTTTGCTCTCTGGAACTTATTATATCGGTAGAAGGGTAGGATATATCGGTAGAGCCCAGAGTTGGATCGGTAGAAGTGAACTTCTATCAGTAAGATTTTGCAGTTATTTTCAAGTCTTTACTGACTTGAGTTCTACCGATACCTATTCCCCCAAGTATCGATAAAAGTTCAACTGTTTTCAAAAATTGAAATAATTCGAATGGTATTCAAAGATCAATATATCCGATGTTTTAAATAATAAATTATAATAATGTTAATTATAATAATAATAATGTGATAGTAAGATGATATAAGGTTTTAATTTGTTTCTTGTTAGATTAATTTACTCGTGACACCTAACTACTCGGGTTCGACGATCAGGCTGGGTAAACGGTGTTACATCGCTTATTTGCCAGCATTGGTGCATTGATTCTCCCTTGGAGGTACTTTCCCAATCCTTTTTTCGGTAATGCTCCTTTCCTTACTATCAATTGCAAACCGATCCTCGTTGTTTGAGATATTTTTGGCATAGGGACCTTGCTTCCTTTAGTAATGAAGGTTGCGTTGACAAATTCCAACAAGCGGAAAGAGCACTCCATGGCTTTTTAATCTGCCCCTACATAGGGTGGGTCATTTGTTACAGATGCGATGATGTCTTCTTATGCATTTGATGTCCATGCCGAATGAATCTAGGGCCTCCCCAGCAAGCAATTGTTGGTAGGTTTGATGTCCATCTCTGAAAACTCCACCTCATATGTGTTTGGACCAATAAGGAGTGGTATCTCGATCTTACCCATCACTCTTCCTTCGATCCCATCAAACGCCCTTACTATGTTGTGGCACGTTTTCATATGGGAGTTGTCGATTGGTAGCCTCTTCAATGTAGCTAGTGATAGCACGTTTAGAGTAGAGCCATTATCGATCAATACCCCAGGCAATGTATACCCTTTGCAACGAGTGGTAATGTGTAGAGCTTTTGTTGACCCCATATCTCCTAAAGGTATTTCATTATCATTAAAGAAGATGAAGTTGTTAGCGCTTAAGTTGTTAACCAAATGGTCCAGCTTGTTTACTAAGATATCATTGACTACGTATGTCTTATTTAGCACTTTCATCAACACGTTGCGATGTGCCTCCGAGCTTAATTATATGGCTGAAATTGATATACGAGCCAACTATTTATGTAACTACTCTACCATACTATACTCGCTGTATTTTAGGAACTTTAAGAATTCCTTGGCTTTTTTCTCAATTATAAGCTCGTTTACGAGACTCACATCCTTCCTAAGTCCTTCCCTTTTTGGTACCATCACGTTGCAGTCACAGCTTCAAGGGACCTTTTTACTGTCCATATATGGAAATGCCGTAGGTTTTTGTATAATGACTCATGGTGTTATTAGTTCTCCAGCCTCTTTGCCCCTAGGCTTTGATATAATTACCACTGGTATATTTGCCTTATAAGCCTTTTCCGATGCCCTTTCTTCAATGCATAAATATCTTCTCCCTTTATGTCCTTGATTTCCTCAAAAAACTTGAGCTCTTTATTGTCCATCAATTTTTGTACCAAGGCTCTGAATTCTATACACTCTTGGATTTTATGCGCTTTAGTGGCATGAAACTCACAATAATTTTCGGCCCTTGTTATCGTGTCCTCCCTGTCTTGTACGATCAAACTCATGTTAACCATCTGCTGTCAGACCCATTTTAATGGATATTTGACCTCTCCAATATCGGTTTTGGTCATCTCGCTCCTTTCCTTCGCTATCGCATTCACTCCTAGAACAAGATGATTGGGCAAGAGATTTCTAGTTGCATTGGGTCTCACTGGCTTGTCAAACCTCACGATTCCCATCTTAATGAACCTCTCAATTAGCTTTTTAAAGGTGATGCAATTCTCAATTGAGTGTCTAGCTACTCTTGCATGGTATTCGCATTGAGCATTGAGCATTTTCATCATAGCATTTTGGGAACGAGGGTTGCATTGGCTTTAAATAGTACGGGGACACTACATTAGAGTTTCCTGTCTAACATCGGGATAGAGGTAAATTAGACTCTTTCAATGTTCGGTCTTGAGTTTGATTCTTATCTCAGAGTGCTTTGATAATTGGTTGTCAGGGCTTTAGATTGTACCATCATCACTAACTTTGCATAATTTGAACTGTATAAGACTACATTGTTTACTTCATTGTCCTTCCTTCTGGGAGTAAGCCTCTTGGTACTTTCTCCAGCATTGATCTTCCTACTTCTGATTGTGCTTTTAATAATTTCTTTAGACATGACCATATCAGAGAAACTCTTGGTAGCATTCCCCAGCAAATGATTAATGTACAGTACCTTTAGGTATTAATAAACATCACAGTTGTCTCTTTTCATATAGTGGTGGTTGTACCTTAGTTACCATATCTCTCCACCTTTGAGCGTACTGCCTGAAGCTTTCGCTCGGCTTCTGTTCTATATTTTGTAGTGTGATTCTATTGGGGGTCATGTTAGTGACATGGTCGTACTGCTTCATAAAATCTTGAGCCAAATCCTTCCATGAACTAATCCTTGCACGGCTTAGTTGATTGTACTATCTTGCAGTCAATCCCGTCAGACTGTCTTGGAAATATTGTATTACTAGTTGGTCATTATGGATGTATCCCATCATCTTCTTGCAAAACATGGTCAAATGCGCTTCTAGGAAACTCGTCCCGTTGTATTTTTCAAATTTCGAGGCCTTGAATTTGGGAGGAAGCACCAGATCTGGGACCAAACTTAATTCTTTAACATCAATCCTACAGAAGACCTCAACTCCTTCTATTGCCTTGACTTTTTCTTCTAACCATTTACAGTGTTTTTCTAGCTATTTAGGGAGCTTCATTCTTGTTTTCTCTGCCTCCATCATATCATAAAAGTCGGGGACGACGGGGTTCACAATATTATCTCCTGGGTTGGAACCAAATCCTATTGGGTAGTTGGTTGACCCTGAAATGCCATTGAGGTATTGTTATGTTCTTATGGTAACAGGTGTACCTCGCGAATATGTTTCAGGTGGACCTTGGACGTACAGAGAGGTAAAGCCTAAGGGATACCTAGGATCCTTACCTTCATCCGTCGCAGGACTTTTTCCTTTATCAGCTCCACCTTTTAGTAGTTGGGTTAACTGACTTATTATGCTCCTTTGTGATTCTTTAATTTGGTCCTTCATATCTTGCTGAACTCTTGCTAGTTAGTCTTGCAACTGTGCTTGTATTTGTTCTTGCATGTCCCTTTGAGTTTATTCTAGCCTTTCTATTTTTTGGTCCATGGCTTTAGATTTACCGCGAGTATTGTAACGATGTAGGTTCTCAATGGTTTTCAATGTAACTATTACAATTTTAATTAATTAGAGAAATTTTCTTGAAATTAGATGCATGATATAAAATGTGATGCTTCTGAATGCATGTATGCATAAGAAAGGTATTGATTCTTAATTCAATTTCATTAGAAAAACTTTACTAGATAACAAGTTTCTTTACATAACAAAAATTTACATATATGACTTTGCCCTAATGATCAAAGTCTTGATTTTTCTAAGAAGACAAGCTAATTTTTGGCCCCGATCTGATTTTGATTCATACATCAAACTTAAAACATCGGCTTCAACGGCTAACGTTTGTAGGTGATCTGCCACTTCTTGCACTTGTGTCAAAGCTTCGCTCATAACATAATCTCTGTCTCGAACCTGCCTCTGACTGTGTTGGAGTTGTCCTTAATTTGTTTCCAAGGTTTTCTCGAGAATCTCAACTCGTATCTTGCTATTCTATAGTGAGGCCTCGAGCTCTTCCACTCTTTTATTCAACTCCTCATACTCGGCTCGGCTTGCTTTTAGTTATATTACTGAGTTACGACTACGATGTTTGTGTAGGGATTCCTCTCACTCAACTATTCGGGCCCTCAACTCAACTTTCTCAACTTGGCTCTCTAGCAGCTTACTCTTTATGGAATCCTCTTGCACTTGAGCATATTGAAACTTTCTTTTCCATTGATCTGCTCTATTCCTTTCCTCTCGAATTTCTTGTTGCCACTGTTCTAATCTCTTGCCCAGCCCGGTGTTTCTCATCGATAAACGAAGCTTCTGATAGTCTTTCTTCAGACTATCTAGGTCTTCCTTCGCCTTATTCTTTCCTTTCCTTAATTTTTTTACCTCTAACCTTTGGACGTCGACATCCAATCCCAAATGCATTTTTTCTTCTTCTAACGTCTTTATCTTCTTCCCTAATTCGGAACTTTTCCTTTCAAAATTTTGTTTTATAAGCTCTAATTCTGATGGGATTTCTTACAGATGCTCCTTAAACATTTTCTGGATTCTACACAAGAATGTTGTCGTTAACTCTCCTATTTCTCCACCAATCATACTCCAGGGTTGTCATAAGATTTGCAACAAACATCTTCATCTTGTGAACATAGGCCCATGCGTTTGACATTTCTTGAGCCCTCTTCTTATAACTGTCCCCTTTGTATGAAAATTTGAATTGAGCCAAACCATGCATTGTTGGAATGAACTGCCTTGATCTAAACTATCTCAGCACAAGCAAAGGAAAATATCCTACGACTCCCTATATCCCGAGCAAGGGAACCAAATTTAAATCTCCACATCGAAAAAGGCTCTCACTGGGCACTAACCAAGGTGCTCATCATTCGATGTCCTCATCTCAGAGACTTTGGAGTATCGCCCTCCACTTCTCCTTAGAGATATTCTCTTGCCTTTGCGTGGTCACGAATTCAATCAAAGGGTAATAACTTTCAGAAAACACTCGATAAGAGACCTTCTCCATCTTCCAGAAGTGGCTATGGAACCAGATAATTAATAGTGGTGCGCAGTCGATGAATCTCTCTTCTTTTTCTCTTCGACACGTGTTTAACGATCTAAAAGTCTCAACCAAAATTGCTGGAACAAGTGTGACCTTCTTATCAAGTTAATCGAATAGATCAATGACCATGTCTTCTATGTGCCCTAATGCCTAAGGAAAATGACCAATCCGTACAAACTTAAAGCAAAGATGTCAACCTTTTTTCTTGCATCTAGGTGCACCAAGATCAGGTCTAGCAAATTTCTCCAAGTAATGCATTTGTTATCACCCTTTACCTTAATCCGAGCTATAACCCATTGCTCGCTCATCCCCGTGATGTTCATTAATCTCTTAAGAAGGGTTGGGACATTGATGGTGTAACCCCCTAAACTTGGCCTAAAAGATATTGTCGAATCTAAAAGGTCACTTTAGTAATTTCGCCCTCAGAAACAATTTAAAACAGATATAATTTTTTTTAATTTTTAAATAAATTAAGTTATAGTAAAACAATTAATTTCTCACATTTCTGAAAAATTCCAAATTTAAAAATTATTATTTAAATTCCTTAAACAAATATCTAACATCCCAAATTTAAAGTTAACATTACAATCCCAAAATAATTTAATGATATAATAATCTAAAAATAAACCCCAAAATAACTCTTAATGAATAACAGATAAAAATAATTAAAAACAAGAGATCCTCCGAGTACCAAGTCGCCTATGTCCAAGAATATCTAAAAGGAAATTGAGGGGGAATGAGTTAAAAAGCCCAATGTATCTCTAAAGTGCAAGCAATTACAAACACAATATCACAATAATTTTACAAAAAAAATTTAAAACAAGCATACAACATATCTCAACACAAATGCAATAAAGTCACAAGCACAATGCAATGCACCTAATCCTCCAGCACACCAACACAGTGGAAAGGTTCCTAGAACCTTTGCCCATCTAATCGTCACCAATAAGAGTATTTTACTATCAACCGTTTGAATGGGTGATTGCCACGACTTTCACCATACAACCCAACCCATTTACATACAATGGTATGATGTCACAAATATCTCAATCGCAACATAATCTCATGGTAACATATATCGTAGTACATAGTACTTTAAATATAACATTTATAATGTCTGCAGTCTGATAGATATGCATGTGATACTAACATGTGAAAACACAACATAGCTTAAGATCATACCAATACACATCTTATAACAATATCACACCAATACTCAACAAAGAGCTTTATCACAAATCATAATATGTCATAAATTAAAACACACAACAGTATGTCGCACAGATAGAGACACACGTCTAGTGGAAGAAGCTCTAACGTCATGGAGAACGTCTCCCACGCTCGGATCTATCATTAGGTTTGGCTGAATTAGAACCTACAATAATAAATTATATCTTAATCTATCACTATGCCATCTACTAAACCCAACACTAAACCAAACAAATACTCATGTGTGACTATTGGAGCTTGTGCAGGGCAGTCTGCGCAGGTGGAAGAGGTAACTCATCGTTCTCAAAATCGTAATCACCTACACACAAAATATCCTAAGTAAAATCACTTATTCATTTTTCTTAGAAAATTTTACTAAGTATAGTAGCTTGTAAATAGCTTAAACGAGGCTTTCAGGTTCGAATTTGATGAAATGAATAACAGATTCAGAATCAAGATGTCGAAAAATGGCAGGATAGTGTTGGTTTAAAAAAGTCAACGATCAAAGTCAAAGTCAATGATCAACGGTCAAAGTCAATAAGTCGGGTCAACGGGCCAAAGTCAATGGTCAATGGGTCAAAGTAAATGGGTCGATCAACTCGGGTCAACGGGTTAGGTCGATCAACTTGGGTCAACGAGTTGGGGTCGGGCTCACTGGTTCAGGTCGGGTCGGGTCGGGCTTATTGAATTTGAGTCATGGTTTTGGGTTGAGTTGGGTCTTTGGGTCATGGGTCTTCAACGTTGGTTTATGGTTTAGCTTAGGCATTGGGCTCTTTCTTGGGTCACAAATTTGGGCTTAAAACTTTAGGCTCACAATTAGGTTTTGGACATCTCCATTGAGAATAACTTTAGGTATTTAGGGTTTGGCTTGGTTTGGGGTGGTTGGTATTTAGGATTAGGCTCACAACATTGGGCTTGCATATGGTAACCTACACCCACACTTAACCACTGTCAAAAATTAGGGTTTTCCAACCCATTCCACCACAACACAACGAAACGGATGACGAAAGTAACGACGGAGTGACGAATAGAGGAACCCCTAATTGGTTTTCAACACCATTCTCACAAACGACGACAACGAGGGAGATAGGGAGAGAGGGGTTTCATTCACAAATCAACGAGGAGGAAAAATCGGTGGCATTAGGCACACGGACGGCGGAAGGGCGATGAACGGAAGGCGATCGAAAAAAGGGGAGAGGGGAGAGGGGTGTTCGGCTTTGGAAGGGAAAGAAGGAAAAAGAAGAGAAAAATTGGAGTTGAAAAGTCAAAAGGGGTTTTGAAACCCTAGCAAAATGGAAAAGTTACACAAAGGGCCTCTCACTAATACCTGCACTACAATTAAGCCTTAAAAGTCACGAAAATTTCATCATAACTATAGAATTTAAACCAGAGTTCACTTTAGTCCCTAAGTTCCACCGATTTTACAAACTAAACCTTAAATTTCTCAAAAATTCCAATTTAGTTCTTAAAACTCACTGAAAATTCAATTTAATCCTTAACTAAAAAAATTAGGTTGTTACAGACGGCTCTAGTGTACGCTTTATCAACCAGAATCTTCGGGCAACGAAGTAGGGTACTGTGTTCTTTTATCATGGGCGTCATGTATATGTTTTTGAAGGTGAAGCAACTATAGGTCGAGTTCCAATGCTGTACAAGGACTCAAAAAAGATGGTTGTCCACCTTAACTTCGAGTAGATAAGGTAAATCCCCAAACTCACGGTAGAAAGTTTGCTTCATCTCATCACTCCACTAATCTCATATCTCCTTTAACTCTTGCAGACTATTCTGAGTCACACTTATCCAAGTGTAATCTCAAAAATTCGATGCATGCCCTTCCGCTAAGCTATCACCCTTCTCACGTTGTCTATCCTCTGACCACTTACACACGGCCACATTATCCTCTACCTTATCAAGATACCCCTTTTCCATGATCAGTTATATATCAGTAATCAAGCTTAAATTAATACCTTTCCTAGTATAAGGATGTAATGCAAACAAAAATAAAGCAGGTCAGTACAATCATTGTAAATCTTAACAGCAAATTAGAGGCATAAAACAAAGAACATATGCATTTATCTTGGGTAATTGCTACAAGTTCTGTATAGTTCTACCTAGGGCGGACACTTAAGGCTTATTATATGTGGTTTAATGTTCTAAAGTAAAGGTACCCGAACCAGCAGATTCCTCGGTACTCACCCATTACAAGCTCAAACAGACGAGTTTAGTTTAGGGGGACACATTTCCCATATGTTTACACGGAAGTGAAAACTTCACGAAAACATAGGTACAAATGTATCCCGAAAACTATTCACTATCTTGCACGAAGGTGGAAACCTCACGAAGGAGTAGCTTCTCACTTCCACTTAAAGGGTGCACCAACAAATGCAATGAATGCGAATAATTATATACTATAATAATATCAACACAATATTATCAAAGCGACACATAAAAATAAAATGCAAAGGATCGCACATTAAATTAAACCGAATTTTAAATTTTTAAGAAAAAGACCAGGAAATAATCGACTTGTGGCTTGACTCTCTTATTGTCCTTAGTGGAGTCGCCAAGCTGTCGAAACCATTTTTTTTAAAGTCACAACTTGTATTTTAAAACGAAAAATGGAGTCGCCACTAATCGTTTTTAATTTGGTATGATTGGATTACCTTAAAATGTTTAAATTTATTTAAACAAATATTTTGGTATTTGAAATCCAAAAAATAGGTTCAGGAGTCGGTTACATATAAGGAAGGATTAGCACCCTCACATGCCCAAAATTGGTACCTAGTCGATTATTTAATGTCTTAGTTGTTGAAAATTTGAAAACTCGAGTAAAATTTAAAATAAGATCCTTAAATGAATGACGTATTTCGACCTAAAAATCAAATTTGGAGAAGAAATACTCTTTTATTTCTAATTAATCAAGAGAAAAAGTCATGTCCAGAACGTTAGGGCATAACATTCTCGAATCTCCGAAAATAAAAAACATTTATTAACCAAACCTTATATATTTTGATTTTAAATACGATATTCAATTATGTAAGTTCAACGAAAAACAATACCCAATACGTTAAGGCATAATTTCTCGAATCCCTTAAATTAAAGAACATTGTCTCGGTTTAGAAAATTACCTATGCATTACCTAAAGTTAGAATACCATTTGATTTATTTATTGAAATATTTTATGAAGTAAAAATAAATATGTACATAATTTACAATTTAATAATGACAAAATAAAAATGCATGAATGAAATAAATTAAATGAATACAATCTAATACAATATACAACAAAAGAAATAGAAACAAAAATAATAGTAATAAAATAGCAATATTGTTAGAATGAAAATATAGTGAGCACTAATTAATGATGCAATAACAAATATACTAAACACAATTACATAAAAACAAATTCAACAATAATTAAATCAGAGGCAAAATAAAAGAAAATAATTAAATAAAATGGCAAAAATTAGGATGGCATAAAGTAAACAACAAATAAATAAAATAACACAAAACAATAAATGCAAATTAAATGCCAAAAATAAAATAAATAATACAAATGAATAAAAAAGGATTAAATTTTAAAAAGAGAATAAAAGGGCCAAATTTAAAAAAGGAAAAACAACCTGAGGATTAAATTAAAATTAAAATAAAATTTAAAGCAAAAAATAAAAAAATTTAGAAAGTACAGACGTTAAATCCAAATATTTGGAAAGCACAGGGACTTCGTGAGAAATTATCCCATGCCTGTCCACGTGTCAGCCCCAAAGGTTACTGGTCAGAGGACCAAAATGCACACAAAATAGAATTATGTGGCGGAATTAAAATAAATTTAAAATAAGTAAATGATGAAATTAAAATAAAAAGAAAATACGGAAGGATCAGTGGAGAAATTTCCCCGTTTAAAAACACGCGAACCCTAAAAAGGTCCGGGTTGGGCAAAACGACCACGTTTTGGGCTATTGTGATTTAGTCCAAAACAACGTCGTATGAACTTCGAATTGGCTCAAAAGGAACTAAATTGCAAGCTCTTGAAACATGGAAGGATTGCACAGACAAATACCCATTTTCCCAAAAACACGCGGATCCTAGAGGCGGATTCAAATCGGGTCGGGTTGAGGCATCAAACGACGCCATTTTGGTACTTAAATTCCCTTTCCAAAATGACACTGTATTTATCACCTATAAAAGGTGATTTTTTTAAATTTTCATTTCTCATCTTTTTAAAAAAACAACTCCTTTCTTTTTTTTCTTTCTCTAGGGTTTCTTAAGCCCGGTCAAGGGATCGACACCCACCCCACCGTGGGCCACCATCATCGATGGCGGCAACTACCGACGACGAAGGCTGTGAATCCCAAAAGTGGCATATTTTTGCTATGTTTTTTACCTCGAGGTCAAATTTGGGGTTAAATCTCCCTAAATCCGACCTTAAAACCTCTTAGATCGCTCGAAACCTCCTCGATTTCTCAAGGTTCTAGAAGGAACCTTTGATCTTTTTTATTTTTCGAAATAGCCTTTCCGAAAACGAGTTGTTCGAAGGTTCTCAACCGAAAAAATAAACCACCCATCATTGGGGTTTGTGGCCTCGGTCGTCCATGGTGGCAGCATTCAGGTGAGTCCCTTATTTTCTTTTTTATTTATTTTGAAGTGAAAAAATAAAATAAAAATATATGTATACAAAATACAAGAATATACCTTGAAAAAATTTGATTTTTTTTTATTTCTAATCTTTAGTGTTCGTAAAAAAATACAATGGGTTACATTGTGGCTTTTATAGCCAAACTACAAATCTATTTTTTCTATTTTCTGATCTACTTTTGCAGGTAAATCGATGGTGGCAGATGGCTTTCGGCATCCCAATGGCGAGTCGGTGTTAAAAGAGTGGTGGGTGATCTCAGGATCGCGTGGATGACGTGGCATGAGGGGGAGAGGCACCGAAGATTCCCTAGCAAACTAGGGTTTTTGATTTTTTAGTATTTTGGGCTTGTTGGGCTCTTTGGGTATTGGGCTTGTAGGCTTAGTTGGTTTGGGTTAGCTAGGGTAATTGAAAATTGGGTATTGGGTTTAGTTTGTGTAAATGGGTTTGGGTATTTTTTGTAAAAAGACATTATAAAATTTAAAATGGACTTTAGTTTGGTTTATTTATTTTTGTTTTATTTTTGTTGGGTCGGACAAATTGGGCTCCAACAAGAATCATGAAAAATCAAAAGTTTTTGTATCAAAGTGAATAATTTTATACCTAAATTTATATATATTACCTCAAAAAGAATCAACTGCTCATTTAGAGAAAAAACTAAAAATTGAGATGAAAAATAGTTATATACAATATTAGTAAAGATAGAGAAGATGGAGGGGGTGATACTGAGGAAGGTTGGTTAAATCTTGTTAGGTTTGATAGTTGGAAAAATGGATGGACTCAGGTAAAGGAGGACGAGAGCTTATCGTGTTTGAGTTTTGGAGAGAGGAAGAGCCCCTCTTTTATGTTGCACTTTGGAGTATTTATAGGTAAGGGTTTTTAGATAATCCCCTCTTGGGATATTTATAAATAAATGAAAATTTTTATACCTAAACTTATACGTATTAAAAATAAATCAATTACCAATTTATATAAAAATTGGGATGGAAAAGAAGACATTAAAGCTATCTAAACTAAGTAATTTGTGTCTAAATTAGATCAAAATAGTGGCTTGAAAGAGAGAAAGAAGAGGTGAAAAGATATTAACATGCATGAGATAACAAGGATAGAAGGGTGATAGAGGTAAAAAAAGGATAGAATGGTGAAAATCCTAGAAACTAGCCATTTGATGTGATCGTGGGTTCGACAGTTGGGCCGAATACCAAGTTCCCTTTGACCATAACCGTTGAGCCACAAGTTGATGAACTATCAAAGGACAATCCATTAAACTTTCTTTTGGACCAATGACGTGGGCTTAAGCTAAAAAGTTTAAGGATGCACTTGTGGGTTTGATCCAGCATATTTGGGTTGAATATCACAGGTCCAATTTATATTGGGCCCCTAGTAAAATCCCAAGCCCATGCAACGTTTTGCATGTAGGCTTTAAGGCCTAAAGCGTCAATTTAGAATATTTAATTTTCACATCTTTTAATTTGCAGGATAGTGAATCACTTTCGGGATATATCTGTACCTATGTTTTCGTGAAGTTTTCACTTTTATGCAAACATATGGAAAATGTATCCCTCTGAACTGAACTCGGACCGTATGAGCCTATAATGTGTAAGGATTGAGGAATCTGTTGGTTCAGGTATCCTTACTTTAGAACCCAAACCACATGTAATAGACCTTAAAAGCCTACCCTAAGTAGAACCATGTCGAACCCTTAATGGGTACCCAAATAAAGTGAAACGAAAGATGCTTATATTCATTGTTCTTTGATGTTAATTGCAATTTGTTTTCATGTTTTATTTTTGTATTCATCGTACTGACTTATCTCATTTTGTTTTGGTTGCATCGCATTCTCATCTTAGGAAAGGTGTTGATTCGTGCTCGATTACTAAATAGAGAACCGGTCATGGAAAACGAGTTTCTTGATAAGGTAGAGGATAATGTGGCCGTCCGTATATGGTCAGAAGAATAACATTGTATCTGCCTTATGTAAAGAAATTTGATTTCTAGTAAAGTTTTTCTAATGGAATTGAACTAAGAATCAACGCCTTTTTGTATGCAATTTTACCATTCATCAGCATTACATTACATGCATTAATTTCCAAGAAATTTCCCTAATTAATTAACATTATGATAATTACTCTAGAAAAACTACAAACCCAACATCGTTACGGTACTCGTGCTAAATCTAAAGTTATGGATCAAAGGCTAAAAAGATTGGAACAAATCCAAAAAGAGATGCAAGATCAGTTGCAAGCGTAGTTGCAAGATCAATTAGACAAAGTACAGCAATATATGAAGAACCAAATAATAGAATCACAAAGGGATATAATAAATCAACTGACCCAATTACTGGCTGGAGGAGCTAACAAAGGGAAAGGCTTACGATAAATCATAGAGAAGAGAGTGAAGATTTTCCATATCCCCCGGGTTTCACCCCAATACATGTTCAAGCTCAGGAGGAGACATACACGAGGAGCATCTGTCACCATAAAACCATAACAGTAACTAGCTGGCACTTCAGGAACAGTAAATTACCCAATGGGTTTTGGTTCCAACCTAAGAGATAACCTGACCAATCCTATTATACCAGATTTGGACGAGGTAACAGAGATACAGAAAGCAAAAGCCAAACTTCCAAAACGGCTGGAAGAGCATTGTAAATGGTTGGAAGAAAGGTTCAGAGCAAAGGAACGAGTCGAGGTCTTTTGTAGAATTGACGCCAAAGAATTAAGTTTGGTCTCAGACCTTGTACTTCTGTCCAAATTTAAAGGCTCAAAGTTTGAAAAGTACAATGGGGCCAATTGCCCAGAAGCACACATCACAATGTTCTGTAGAAAAATGACAGGATACATCAATAATGATCAACTACTAATCCACTATTTCCAAGATAGTCTAATAGGATCAGCCGCAAAGTTAAGCCGTGCCAGGATCAGTTCTTGGAAATACTTAGCACAAGCTTTCATGAAGCAATACAACCATGTTAATGATATAAATCCTGACAGGATCACATTACAAAACATGAAAAAGAAACTGAACGAGAGCTTCAAGCAGTATGCCTAGAGATGGAGGGATGTGGCAACTCTATTACAGCCACCTGTATCAGAAAAGGAGACAACTATGCTCTTCGTTAACACTTTAAAGGCGCCATATATTAACCACCTGCTAGGGAATAATACCAAAAGTTTCTCCGATATGGTTATGTTTGGGGAAATGATTTAGAATGCAATCAGGAGTGAGAAAATAGACGCGAAGGAAAGTGTTAAGAGATCTGCCCTTAGAAAGAAAGAAAATGAAGAAAATAATGCAAGCTTGTACAAAACAAGTTACTCAAAGTCGATTATGATGGTACAACCTAAGGCCATGACAGCTAATTATCGAGGTACCCCGAGGCAAGAACTTAATTCAAGGCCAAATACTGAAAGGATTTAGTTTACCCCTATCCCAATGACGTATAAGGAGCTATACCAAAATCTGTTCGACGTCCATGTAGCGTTACCATTCTACTTAGAGCCATTGCAACCCTCATTCCCAAAGTGGTATGATGCGAATGCTCAATATGAATATCATGTAGGGATAACGGGACATTCAATTGAAAACTACACCACCTTCAAGAAATTGATCGAGAGGTTCATTAAAATGGGAATTGTGAGGTTTGATGACTTAACTAGGCCCAATGTGGCTGGAAATCCATTACCCAATCATCCTTATCAAAGGGTAAATGCGATAGTTAAAGATATGAGCGTTAATGCCATATTCGAAAAGGGGAATGGAGATGGGAATCTATCAAGAATTCATCCCTACACTCTCGAAAGTGTTTTGGACAACTGGAATGTGGAGGAGCTTCTTGTAGTTTTTAGGAATTTTCCAAAGTAATATTCAGAACACACTTATTACTCTAAGCCCAAGAGCAATAGGGATCCTTTAGTAAAGGGCACATGACCACTATTTTTTATTTCAATAAAAACGATGCATTTTTTATCCCATTTTGCAAATATCTTACTATTCTTTTCAGTCTTTTCATACCACCATTAATCATTCTTAAATTCATTTATTCTTTGGAGCCCCTTTTGTCCCTATTAATAGGTCCCTTGATATCAATGATATGAGTAACGTTGCTGCTGACTTTGAGTCTCCTTTTGAGAATGATATGTGTCCAGAAGAGCCTCAGGGCTTTGAAAATGATCAAGAATATAACTTTTCTCCAGATCTGCTACGAATGGTTGAGCAAGATGAGAAACAAATATTACCTCACAAAGAATCATTGGAAGTGTTGAGTTTGAGGGATGAAAATGAAAAGAGAGAGGTGAAGATTGAGACATGCATTACTGCAGTGACGAGGCAATATCTCATTGAGTTGCTTTGAGAGTTTAAAGACATATTTGTATGGTCCTATCAAGACATGTCTGGTTTAAGTACTGACATCGTGATGCACACGCTCTCTATAAGAAAAGAATGTAAACTGGTTCAACAGAGGCTTCGAAGAATAAGGCCTGATGTACTGTTGAGGATAATGGAGAAGGTCAAAAAATAGTTCGACACTTGTTTCTTACAAGTAGTCAAGTACTCAGAGTGGGTAGCCAATCTAGCTCATGTTCCCAAGAAATATGGGAAAGTGCGAATGTGTATAGATTATCAGGATCTAAACAAAGACAGTCCGAAGGACAATTACCTCATATCGATACCTTAATGGACAACACGATAGGTCATTCTCTATTTCCTTTCATGGATGGTTTCTCCGGATATAACCAGATAAAGATGCACCTTAAAGATATGAATAAAACTACATTTGTTACAATATGGGGAACCTTTTACTATAAAGTGATACCGTTTGGACTAAAGAATGTGGGAGCGACATATCAAAGGGCCAAGGTGACTTTGTTTCATGATATGATGCACAAAGAAATTGAGGTTTATGTCGACGATATGATCGCAAAGTCCCGAGCAGGAGAAGAACATGTGAAGGTTTTGAGAAAACTGTTCTTGAGATTAAGAAAATTCCAACTGAAGTTAAACTCAACAAAATGCACTTTCGGGCTACCTCCAAATTGTTAGGCTTCATGGTCAGTGGAAAGGGAATTGAGATTGATCCCGATAAAGTCAAGGCTATACGGGAGTTATCACCACCGCGTACTCAAAAAGAAGTTTAAGTTTTCTTAGGGAGATTGAATTACAATGCTCGGTTCACCTCATAACTAACCGAGAAATGTGATCACATCTTTCGTCTTCTCAAGAAACATAACCCAGATGTATGGGATGATGAATGCCAGAAGACTTTCGACAAGGTGAAACATGTCCAACGCCCCAATTTTGATGCCACCGAGTCTAAATAAACCTTTGATCCTGTACTTGGTTATATTTGAAAATTCTATGGGATGTGTACTATGCCAACATGATGAGTCAAGAAAGAAAAAGAGAGCAATCTATTATCTCAGCAAAAAGTTCAATGAATGCGAGACAAGATATTCACCAATTGAGAAATTGTGTTGCGCTTTGGTCTAGACTACTTAAAGGTTAAGGCAATACATGTTGTATCATACGACTTAGCTGATCTCAAAATTTGATATAGTTTATGTGAACTAGAAAGCAATAAAAAGGAGTGTAATAACAAACTTTCTAGCTAACATAGCTCTTGAGGACTATGAGCCATTAAATTTTGATTTCCCGAACAAAGATCTGATGTATGTTACAGTCACTAAGGAAGGAATTCCAGAAGAACATGCTTGGAAAATGAATTTTGATGGCACCTCAAATGCCACTGGTAAAAGAGTTGGGGCAGTTCTGGTGTCCTCAAAAGGAGATCATTACCCTCTCACGAGTAAACTCAATTTTTATTGTACAAATAACATGGTAAAATATGAAGCATGTATCATGGGTATCCTTGCAATTATAAGGCGCAAGATTAAAGTTTTCGAGGTGTATGGGGATTATGCGTTAGTAATCTATCAACTTAAGGGTTAACGGGAAATGAGAGATTCCAAGTTGATTGATTATCGAAAGCTGGTTCTTAAGTTAATTAAGGAGTTTGAGGATATCACCTTCCATTATCTCCCCTGAGATGAAAATCAGATGGTTGATGCCTTGGCTGCCCTTGCCTCCGTGATTAAAGTCAACAAGTAAGAAGACGTAAAGCCCATTCAGATGAGCATCTACGAGCTCTAGCCTATTGTTATAACATCGAGGGAGAAGAAAGGGATGATCACCCTAGGTACTAGGACATATTATGGTATGTAAAGGATCAAAAATACCTTTAGCAAGCAACCGAGAATGATAAAAGGACACTGAGAAGGCTTGCGAATGATTATGTCCTGGATGGAGAAATCTTGTACAAGAGAAGAAAGGATCAGGTGTTGCTAAGATGTGTCGACACTGTTGAAGCTAGGAAAATCCTAGAAGAAGTCCATAAGGGTGTTTACGGAACACATACTAATGGTTTTACAATGGTCAGGCAAATCATGAGATTTTGATATTATTGGTCCACTATAGAAGGAGATTGATTAGATATGTTAAGAGATGTCAAAAATGTCAAATCTTTGGGGACAAAATTCATCTACCTCCTTCACCTCTTCATGTTATAACTACTCCGTGGCCTTTTTCTATATGGGGCATGGACATCATTAGGCTAATTTTGCTAAATGCTTCTAATGGGCATCATTCATTTTCGTGGTCATTGATTACTTCATCAAGTAGCTGGAAGTTGCTTCCTACGCCAATGTTACGAAAGCAACAGTTAGCAAATTCTTGAAGAAAGAAATTATATATCGGTATGGAATGCCAGAAAAGATCATATCTGATAACATATTAAATTTGAACAATAGCACGATAGTAGAAGTTTACAGTCAATTCAAGATCAAGTATCATAGCTTTACACCGTATCGTCCAAAAATGAATGGAGCAATGGAGGCAGTTAATAAGAACATCAAGAAGATCATTGGGAAAATGAAAAAACCCTACAAATATTGGCATGAGAAATTACCATTTTCTCTCTACGTTTATCGAATGTCTGTTAAAACTTCCACCAGGGCAACACCTTTCTCATTGGTATACGAAATGGAGGCAGTTTTACCCATTCAAGTTGAGATTACTTCCCTCCCTATACTAAAAGATTTCTGAGGAAAATGGATGCCAAATTAGGAAGGGTCGTATGTGGTAAATAAAGCATTTTCTAGAGGATCTCTAATTCTAACTGAGATTGACGGCAAGGATCTGTCTAACCCTGTGAACTCGAATTCAGTAAAGAAGTATTTTGCCTAAAAAAGAAAAAAAAAGGAAGAGGTCGAGATGAAAACTCGCAAAGGGCGTTTCGAAAGCTAAAAAAAAGAGAGGTTGAGATGAAAACCCGCAAAGGGCGTCTCGAAGCCTAAGGAGATTTGAGTCGAAAACCCGAAAGGGCAGCTTAAATTTGGATAAAAAATGGGCATGAAATGATCTTCTCTCTCAAAAGTAATAAGGTGGAGGAACTTTACATCTTGTACATCAATGAAGTAGTCCAGATTTCATGGACAAATATTAAGTTCAAAATGGTCCTCATCAAGTTTACTCAGTGGAGCTGATACTTTTATATCTAGGGCATCTAATTTCATTTTTTTACTCATCTTCTGTTTAAAATTTTTTTACTAATGTTTTTCATTTTTAATTTTTTCATTCATTTCCTTCATTCGAGCTTTGCCTCCAATAAAATTCAATTTTATTCTTTTTACAACCCTATTCAAGCATTTTTGCATTGAAATAACAATTAATGGACTAATGACGATATAAGGTATAAAAGGATTTCTGTATATCGCTTTGGAAAATTTCTAAATAGTACAGAGATCTAAAATAGGACCACTAGTTGGAAATAACTAAATTTGAGGGTTGTAGGGATCTTAAAACAAGTAACTCAGATAATGAGTACCTCATCAGATTTCATATTGAAGACACCAGACCTGAAAAGGAAAGATGATGACACATCAGTGATAGAACTTAGACAAACGACGAACAATGTCGACCTAAGGACTAAAAGACAAATATGACATGTTGCATTCATGCCAATATCATTCAAACATGTCTAGTTAGGGGCATTTGGTTTATTCCAATCATTACTTGACCTAGATAGAGGCTCATAAAACAAAAATCTATAGGTCTTATTCCCCAGAGAATGGATGAGGGATTAGCACAACACCAACTCCTATATCCCTGAAGTTACAGTGGAATGGAGTAAAAAAACAATAGCGGATCTCAATCTCCCTAAAGTTGTAGTGGAATGGAGTGAAGTTACAACACCAAATCTTATATCCCTGAAGTTGCAGTGGATCAGATTGAAGCTAAAAAAACAAATTTTTATCTCTCTAAAGTTGCAGTAGAGCAAGATGAAGCTACGAAAAAAACCAAATCCTATACCCTTGAAGTTGTAGTAGGTTGGATTGAAGCTACAGAAGAAAATATTTATCTCCCTGAAGTTACAGTGGAGCAAGATGAAGCTACGACATCAAATCCTATATCCTTGAAGTTGTAGTGGATCAAATTGAATTTACGAAAGCAAATATTTATCTCTTTGAAGTAGTAGAGCAAGATGAAGCTGCAACATCCAATCTTATACCCATGAAGTTGCAGTAGGTCGGATTGAAACTACAGAAGCAAATCTTATTTCCCTGAAGATGTAGTGCAGCAAGATAAAATTACAACATCAAATCTTCTATCCCTGAAGTTGCAGTGGATCAGATTAAAGTTACATTAGCAGGCCCTATCTCCCCAAAGGTGTAGTGAAGTAGGATAAAGGTACAATATCGAATCTTATATTCCTGAAGTTATAGTGAAGTAAATAAAACTGCAATTCCAGTCTCCTTGAATTTGTAGTGGGTTGGAATGAAATTATAACAACAAATCTTATCTCCTTGAAACTGCAATGGGGCAAGATGAAGTTGTGCCACTAAATCTTGTATTCTTAAAGTTGTAGCGAAACAGATACGGTAGAGTAGAGTAACCCATGAGATGAAAGATTAGGTTACTTGAAGAGGGAACCACAAGAAGTCGAAATTCAGTAGGATCGGACAAAATTGGTCCTCCTTGGAGTCTTTGCTCCTTTCTCATTACACGGAAAAGAGCAAAAAGGGGCAGATGTAGAAGCTTAATTTCATCTAACCCAATCAATAAATAGAAAATAAATTAAAGTCAAATAAAAAAATAAGTTACAGTCCATTAATTCAAAAGTCCAAATTGCAAATAAATAAACAAAAAAAAACAGTTACAAATAACCTAATACCCAAAGCCCAATTAAATCTAACCCAAATAACAAACCCTTAACCCAAAACTCAAGCCCAAATACAACCCTAGCCTACAACCTAAACTAAACCAAAACCCTAATCTTATCCTAGCCTTTAACCACCGTTGCTCCCAATCTTTCGGTCACCGTTCTAGTGCCATGACAGCGCCGTTCTTGCCATGTAGGCCACCTCGCCACGTCCGCATGTGAAGGCATATTCTAGACCATGGTGAATAACCTGCAAAACAAAATAGAGAAAACAAAAAGAAAAGAAAAATTGTAATTTCAATTGGCTGTAAAAGCCATAACAAATTCCTATGTATTTTTTAGACACACAAGAAGAAATCAAAATTTGTTCAAAGTATATTTTTTTTATTTTCATCTTCGAAAGTAAAATAATAATAATATTGAATATATAAAAACCCTAATTTACCTGAGTGTCAGTTAGAGTCCTCCACTGTCGTGGACGGAAGAGGCCCTATCCTCGATGATGGACAGCTCCCTTAGGGTGTGAA
This sequence comes from Gossypioides kirkii, assembly GCA_005610355.1. Lineage (NCBI taxonomy): Eukaryota > Viridiplantae > Streptophyta > Magnoliopsida > Malvales > Malvaceae > Gossypioides > Gossypioides kirkii. Next base: position 10,377,068 of record CP032245.1, read on the forward strand.
GATCTCGAATCCCTTCGAATTCACATAGGGTTCTGTCAGAGGAAGGGGTGTAAGAGGCACTATTTTTTTTCTAAAAAAACGAAGCTCTTCTTTCTTTTTTCGAATATTTGACTTAGATTTTGTGGATTTTGGCCTCAAATCTGAAATTGGGGCAGTAAAAAAAGCTAAGAGAAGTTTTCGATGAACTCCAGCCATTATAGGCAACAGTGTCGCCGATGACCGGTGGCCCATGGCGGGAGAGGTCATCGGACCTACGATCGACCTTAGAGGATTTGAGAGAAATAAAAAAGAAAAAAAAGTTTTTTTAGAAAAGGTATAAAATTAATTTTTTAAGGTTTTTTTAACTTATATAGGCCCTTCGAAACGACGTCGTTTTGGTCTTAAAATCAAATGCCCAAAACTAGGTCTTTTTGGTTGTTGACTAGAAGACTCGATCCGGATCCCCAAGGTCCACGTGTTTTTGAAGTGTATGGGCAAATTTCCATTTTGGTATTTCCACATTTTTAGTTTGTTTTAATTTAGTCCTATTCATTTTTTTTTAATTTAAATTGCACCCTTTATTTTTATATGTTATGCAATTTAGTCTCTTGACTTACTATGACTCCTTTGGGAGTGAAACGTGTATGAAGGATGGGGTATTTGCTTTACAAGTCCCTCAAATTTTGTGTTTCTTTTAGTTTCATCCATTTTGTTTTATTTTATTTTATTTCACATTTTCCCTAACAATTTTATTTTTTTTATATTTTTGTCCCTTGACCCAACGTTGACCCCTTGGGGAGTGACACGTGCATAGAGGTTAGGATAGTTTCCCTTTTAGTTCATGCATTTTATTTTGTTTTAATTTAATCCTTTATTCTATTTTTTTAAATTTATGCCTTTAATTTGTTTACAATTTTGATTTAGTCATTTATTTATTTATTTCAACCTCTTTATTTTTTATTTCCTTCAATTATGTTCCTTTTATTATTTGTTTTTATTTTATTTATTTATTTTATTTTATCTTTATCTTTATTTTTATGTTTTGTTTATTTTATTTATTTTTCTAGTATTTTTATTTCATGCATTTATATACTTGCCCTTTAAATTATATCACTTTTATTTTCATCCTTTAGTTATTTTTTTAGTTTGTTATTTTTAATTATGTCATGATTGCAATTTTTATTATTGTTATCGTTGCCATGAGGTAATATTATTAATATTATCATTATTTTTATTTAACTGTTGTATTTTTTATTTATTATTCATGTATTTATTTCAAATTTTGTCATCACCATATTATATATCATGTTTACATACATTCCTTAATTCATATGTAATATTCAAATAAATTAATTGCCCAATATTTTTATGAATTGTATACGTAAAATTTAAAAACCGAGGCAATGTTCTTTACTTAGGGGACTCGAGAGAATTGTGCTCCAACTTACGAGGTATTGTTTTATCTTCGAACCTATGTAATTGAATATTCTATTTAAAATTAAAATGTGTAAGATTTAATTAACCGATAAATGATTTTTATTTTCAAGAATCCAAGATGTTATGCCCTAACTTACGGGATATGACTTTCTTTCTCAATTAACTCGTAATAAAAGATCATTTTTCACGAGATTTAATTTACAAATATCATCAAAACATACCATTTATACGATTAAGGATTGCATTTTAAATTCTCCTCGATTTCTCGATTTTTCAACATTAAGGCATTAAATAATCAACTTGGTACCAATTTTGGGCATATGAGGGTGTTAATCCTTCCTCCTGCGTAAACGACTCCTGAACCCGTTTTTTATTTTGAAGACCAAAATATTATTTTAATAATTTTAAATATATTTCGAGGTGATCCAATCACACCTAATTGAAAAGGATTGGTGGCAGCTCCATTTTCTTTTTGAAATAAAAGTCGAGACTGTTTTTAAAAAAGGTTTAGACATTAGTTGTAATTGGTCATGATTTTTATATGTAGATTAGGTTTTGTCTGTATTGGTAAGGTAATACCTAAGATCCGAATCCAATTAATCAGATTGAGTTTGGGGTGTTACAAGTTTGATATCAAAGTCTGATTTTGCTGGTTCTTGGGCCATGAAGGTGAAGAAGACATGTATGCATAATACGTCAAACCTAGTAGAGTTCCTCAAGTATGTTGAACTTATTTTACCATGAAATTGATGTATTAATAATAGTGTAATGAAGAGAAATAATGGTGAAATAAAGAGACAAAAGAAAGATAAAGGAACGATTCGTTAATGAGAATAAAAAGGATATTACATTATATGGACGAAAACAAAATTGAAGATAGAATAAAAAAAATTAGACCTCTTTCTCGATACGATGCTCAATAGATTCGATGAGAACCTTACCTGTTAAAGGGACATCCTCTATTTGCTCCACTTTCCTGAGAGTGTGGTCTAAGTCATTGAGCTTCTCAAGACTCTCTTTACCCTTTTATTTTGGGTGAGTTAGGGATAAAGAAACCAACTATTTGTCTCTATTTTAATTAGAACTTTTCTCACTCCTTACCCTTGAGATAGTAAACATCAAAATCCAATGAATCTGTAGGAATGTCTTTTAGGAAATCGAAGTCTACCTGACTCAAGTCCATAGGACCAGCAGCCACTTGGTCATGGAGAACCAAGTTAGCCTTTAACTTTGGCAGTGCCTCGATCAAGTTCTTTGTTGTGTCCTCTTGGTATTTTCTAAAGGCTTCATCACTAGATTAGCGAAGATTGTCCAATTTAGCCTCGTAATGCAACTTTTGAGTCTGGAGTTGTTCCCTTAAAGAGGACTTACTTCCTCCAACGACTTGAATTTTCTCTCCAACAATTTACACTTATCCCCTGTGTCTTTATTCTTGAGCTTCCAAGCCATGAAACATGAGTCAAGACGTTCAACTTTTTTTTAAGAACCTGTTCATTGTAGCATAGCTCTTCTATCGTCTTAATTTTTGAGTTATTCAACTCCTCTAGGTTTGTAACCTTGGCTTTATGGTAATTATTGAAGTCTTGAAGGACTCCACCCCATAACCCATATTCCATAGATAGAGCCTGGGCAAATTTGGCCATCTACGAGATAGGAGATTAACCTGATTTGGATGCAATGTAAGATCAAAAAGCCTCTTTCTGTTGAGGGATAATGTTGTATTGACTTTGGAAGATTGAACTTAAGGAAATAGAGGATGACCATAAAGCGTAAAGGTCATGCCAGGGGAAGAATTCATTACTCTAAGCAAGTGAAGAAGGGTGTGGTTGAGGATTTGTTGGGATCACAAGTGGATCCAGTGGTAAAGTTTTTGTTGGGATCACAGGTGATCCAAGACATTTAAGTCAGCGCCTAACACAATAAAATACTGAAAAATCAATAGCTAATCACCAATTTAAAATCCTAATTTAATCAACTAACACACTCCCTAATAATCAAGTCAAAACTACAAATTAACCTACAAACAACTGCACTTACACTTCTCTTTATCATATCTAAATTATTGAACGATCAAGATCGAATTTTCCTAAGTCACACAAGGTTAAAGGCTGATTAGGACATGGTTTAAGAGGTCTAAATCTTGCTGGAAATAAGGGATTAAAAAAATAAACATAGCAAAAGAGAAGAGGAGAATGGTGCAAAAACCCATCGTTAATGAAGAAAATATGGGTGGTGGAGCAAGGTGTTTTGGGCAGCGGCACATTAGAGAAGAAGAGGAAAAATTGAAGAGAGGAAGAAGATAAGAGAGAGATGGGGCAGCTAGGGCTGAAAAATAAAAGAAAAAAAAGGCTGGAAAATAAATGAAAAGGTGATATTTATACCTAGGTTAATGGGTATGAACGACACAAAAATAGGGAAAAGGAGAAACTTTTACAAAATTAAGCTATTTTGCAAGGTAAGGGAATTGAGCTCAAGACCTTGATCTAACTGCACTACTTCTCATGTTTTTTAACCACTAGACTATTCACTCATCTTGGAAATAATTCTACATTCTTTTAAGCTAAAATTTGGGATGTTACAGTGTCATTCGTATCCTAATTGTTTACTAAGTTTGCACAGGCACCGTTACCATTTTCGTATCATTTCAAACTTTGTAACATCATCATATACATATCATTCAATCATATAATAATTTCACATCCATTCAATACATTGTATTTATTCATAATAATCATATTTTTCATACTTTACGATTTAGTCCTTTAAATAACAACATTATCAAGTTACAATTAACCTAAGCTAATAGTATAATATAATTCAAACATAATACAAATAACATGGTAAGTTTCACATTTTCTAACAAAAACAACAACAAACAAGACCTCGAGGACTAATCTAAAATTTTTCATTTTCCTCGATTATTCTCTAATTGATTCAATTCCCGATCAATTGAGGGTTTAAAACTTGGCCGAACTCTTTGTCTTCCTAGCTATGGAGAAATGGTGAAGGAAGAAGAAATGAGAAATGTTTTCTCTTTCTTTCCCTGTTCTCCACTTTATTTGTTTATTTATTTGACTTATTTTCATTCTATAACTTTAATTATAATATAATTGTTATAAAATTCATGCTAATTATCATACTCCACCATACTTAAAATTGGTCTATTTACCACTTTTAAATTTGATTTAATTACTATCTTAGTCCTTTAATAAATAAAAATTTATAGCAATTAACTTTTACCACTTTTACGATTTAATCCTTATATCATAATTAACTATCAATTTTATAAAATTATTAGACCATAATTCAATATACTACTAGATTAGACTTATAAATATTAAATAATAATATTTGTGAACTCGATCATTGAAAATGGGGTTCTGAAATCACTGTTTCCAACATCACTGAAAAACGGACTGTTACAATTTAAGCTTATTTCATAATTGCTATCTAGACCCCAAGCATTTTCTCAATTAAAACTCAATAGTGATTGGGTTTTTACAATTTAGTCCCTGAGCTATAATTTACAATTTTCTTGGTTAAATTACTTGACTGATCTTTAATATATTTTCATATTAACTCCAATAATCTTTCTATTTATCGTTACAAATTCGATTGAAGGAAATGAGATTCGGAAACTACATTTTTTGATACTGATAAAAGTTAGTCATTACAGTCTCTACATTTAATTCAATGAAAAAAAATGAACAAGAGAAAGAAGAACCCAAATTTTAAAAAATAGCCAATCTAATTACTTGAAAATATAAATACCCAATTTTTTAATTCAATCCAATTGTAAGTCTAACAACTTAAAATTAATTTTTTCTAGCTTTCATTTGCTTCATCAATGGTTGCCAGCTCAAGTTATCAAAATATGATTTAAAGTATAAGGAAAACAATAAATTTGACGATTGTCTAGTTTAATAATAAAGGGAAACTTTTTTTAAAATATATTTTTCTTTTATTTCTAATTTAAAAATTGAGCATTAAATTATATTTTCAAGTAAAAGATAAGATAAAATTAGGTCAAGAGCTAAAATTTTCAATTTTAAGACTAAATTGAGACAATGTGTAAAAAAGCTAAATTTGCTATTATGATAATTTGAAAAATTATCAAGTCATCTTTTCGTTAACCATTTAATATCTTGTGACTAAGAAAAATAGTTTGCGTTCTTTGCAAGTTTAGGTTTTTTTTCTCTGTCTTTGGGTTCTTATTCTTCTTTTTGTCTGTCGTTGTTTTGTAGTTCTAGGGTTCCTTCGACCCATTTATTGGTAATTATTTTCATTCGATTATTAGTTAAAGATCTCCAAAATGTTAGTAAGGAGAATGGAAGAGGAATTGGCACGATTAAGGTTGGCAGTTGAGGAAAACGAACCTATTTGTGATCATGACGAGGTGGAGGAAATTAAAGAAGATTTTCAGCTTTGGTTAGTTGGAAAGGCTTTAACAAACAGTTTTGTTCACTTTCCGTTTTTAAGGAACGTGTTGGCGGAAATTTGGCATCCAATTGAAGGGGTTACTATTCCGGAATTAAAAGATAAAAGGGTTTTGTTTAAATTTTACAATGAAATTGACCTTCGAAGGATAATTGATGGGATGCCACGGTTTTTCAACTGGCATTTAATTGTGTTTCATAAGCTAGAAGAGGTAGAGGATTTGATTCAAGTCCAAATTGTCTCTACCAATTTTTGGGTCCAAATCCATGATCTCCCACCTGGTTGTATGTCAGAGGTTATGGCTAGGCAATTAGGGAACTTCGTAGGAGAGTTTTTAGATTATGATGTTGCGATTATCTCAAAAGGTATTAAGAAATTCACGAGAATAAAAGTCAAGCTAGATGTTCGAAATCCCTTAAGGAGAAGAAAATGTATTGTCTATGGTCGCGATAAGACAACTTTTACTTACTTTCAGTGTGAGAGACTTTCTTTGTTTTCTTTTCTATGTGGAAGGCTAAGGCATGGAGAAAGTTTTTGTTCTCTAAGGCTTGTAAGAGGGGTACAAGAAGACGATTATGGGTGGGATCTTTCATTTCGAGCTCTACCGAGAAGATCGGAGCCGATGCCAAGCAGATGGCTTCGAGAAAGTCCTAGAGAGTTGGTTAAAGGGGACAAAGCATTATTGAATAGGGATCACAATAGCAACGATGACTTCGGGGGAAGTTCATGGGGCACGGCTTGAAGGCATAGAGAAGGAAAAGACCAAGTCGTCAATGATGGTCTTATTGATTTTAACAGAATGAGGACATCTGAATTCGGTAGAGAGAAGGAAAGAGTAAGTGACAATGAAGATTTGTCGTATGAAGCTATGGAAAAGAAAAAAAGGTAAAGATTGAACCTAAGGGGCGAATTGGGGAATGATAATGGTATGAAGACCAATTTACATGATGATTCAGTAACGACCACTAGCACGATGGTCGACCATTCCTAAAGACCATCCTTAGTTGGAATGTTTGTGGTCTCGAGCAACCACGAATAGTTAGTCGTCTCAAAAACAACCTGAGACAAAATTGGCCCAAGGTTTTATTCCTTATTGAAACAAAGGTTAGTGATAAAAGAATGGAGGGGATCCGTCGCCACTGTGGTTACTAGAATGGATTTGATGTTTGTGCTAAAGGATCAAGAGGACTTTCTCTAGGATGGAATGATGATGTCGAAATTGTGTTGAAAAGTTTTTCTGAATGGCACATTGATGTTGAGATAGAGGAAACAGATACCGCTGATATATGGAGATTTACAGGATTTTATGGATCCTTAATGGAAACTCAAAGACATGAATCATGGAATATACTTCGGCAATTAAAAGGAAACAATACTCTAGCATGGCTAGTACTCGGTGATTTTAATGAGATTCTGTATTCTTTTGAAAAAACAAGGGGAAGAACACGAGATGAGAGACAAATGTTGGCCTTTAGAGAAGCTCTAGAAGATTGTAAGCTTACTGATTTAGGCTTTTCAGGTCAATGGTTTACTTGGGAAAGAGGGAAGCTTGTGGACAATAACATCAAAGAGCGACTTGATAGAGGAGTGGCTAACATGGCATGGTGAGAACGATTCCCGGAGTATTCTGTTAGTCATATACCACATAGCTTCTTCGACCATTGCTCAGTGCTCATCAACACTACTAGTCGATGTAATGGGATAAGACGGCATGGGGTTATGATTTTAGGTTTAATGCGGATTGGGTTTTAAAAAATCAATTTGAGGATCAAGTCAAAATTGGATGAAAGGAAAAAATTGAGGCATTACTTAAAAAATTAAAGGAGTTAAGGAAGCATTTAAAAAATTAGGCAGCAGTAGTTCAAAAGAAACGATTTAAAAAGAAACGAGATTTAATTGAGCAACTTGAGAAGCTAAATCAAGAAGATCCTAAAGAGATGATTCTTGCAAGTATCACAGAGATTAAACTGGCTTTGAATATGGAGGCAGATAAGGAGGAATTATACTGGGTGCAAAGAGCAAGATATAATTAGCTTAGATTGGGAGATCGAAACATCTCTTATTTTCATAGACTTGCTACACAAAAAGGAGAAAAAAACTTAGTTCGTTCTTTGGAAGATGAAAACGGAGGTTTGATTGAACGGGAAGATAAAATTTATGCGCTTGCTACAAGATACTTCAAAGAGCTTTTCACACCTAAGCTGGCGCGAGAAAGGTATAATTTAATGGAAAAAAATCGAGTCATACGTAAGGGCACAGCATAATATGGAATTGATGAAAGAATTCTCAAAGGAGGAGGTGTTAGAGGCGTTAAAAGCAATGGCCCTATTAAAAGCAATAGGTAAGGATGATATTCTCGCATTTGTCTTTCAAAAATATTGGCATTTACTTGGTAATGATGTGATACAATATTGTATAGATGTGTTAAATAAAAGGATTAATATTAAGGCTATAAAAAAAAGAACATAGTTCTTATCACCAAAATAGGTGTGCCTAAGAACATAAGCCAGTATTATAACACCCAAAACCCGTAATTGTCGCCAGTTTAGGGTCTTATGGTCTTTCAAACCTTTTACAACTATTTAAGTTTCCATATTTCGGTAATACAGTACCACATAAATAATCATGCATTAATTATCGATATTTAATGTCATTTCATTTTAATTCGATTTAAATATATCATTTTATAAATTTTGAGGGACTTCTATCGGTACTTGTTGGATAAGTATCGGTAGAAGTCAAGTTAGTAAGCTTTGGAAAATAGCTGCAGATTTCTATCGGTAGAAGTGATGGTTTTACCGATACAAGTATAGATATTACCGATACAACAAGTTCTAGAGAGCTAGATAAATTTTCCCTACAACTTTGGTACAAGTAATTAGACTACCAAAATTACCATGAGCTATCGATACTTTGAAAAACTTATAACGATATAATACAAGTCAGTAAAAAAAATCAGAATACCCTGTACTTTTACTGATACGAGCAAGAGTTCTACCGAAACAAGTATGCAGTACCAAAATATCAAGAAATGCAAATCTCCTAACTTTCCAAATCATCTCATTAAATTCTTCCAAACATAACCTAGAACATAACATACAATAAACAAGGTACTTAGCCCATTCCTTACTCAAAATACCAACCAAATTTTCATAGAAATTTAATGTATTTCCTCACATTTGTGTTCTTACTCATTCAACTACTAACACATTAGACTTAGCAAGCAAAAGATAAGTCAAACAACATTCACCCTATACATGCCATATAAGGCAAGTGATACAAAATCTATCGAAGATGCTCCCAGGATAGTATGATTCTTCGAGATGATCTTCTGACAGCAAAATGAAATCTATAAGACAACAGCAAATCCACAGATAAGCTTACAAAGCTTAGTAAGTTCGCACTGTTAATTAAATTTACCATAATTAATTTGTACTCCGTAACAGATTTTAGCTCATTTGAGCTAAGAATCAGAATAACACTCTTTCAAGCCAAAATCAATTACTCCTCAAGGCTTCAGTCTCAACCTGCAATCAAGAGTATATTCAAGACAAATATATATATATATATAATTTCAATTATCAAATTGGAAAGTTGGTAGTATGAACTTATCAGACTGGTTTGTAGTTATAATTTAACTTTAGGGACTATTTTACAATTTTTCCTTTCTCGCGATCCGTCGCATGTTCTTGATCTATTACAATAAATCATTCAATTATCCCATAAAATCATGAAATTTAAATCATTTGATGGATTTAAGTCCTTTTTGATAATTTACGAAATTTTTCCTCAACTTTTTACTTTTATTCAATTTAGTCCTTAAACCTTAAACATCCAAAATGACCACTTTTCTTCCACAAACAACCCAACCAAATATTTAAGGTCTCTCAACAGCCCCCCACATACAATAATTTTCATATCAAATACATGTATTTTTATTGTTTTTACAATCTAGCCCTTAAACCCTAAAATCTTCAAAAATCACTTCATAAAATCATCAAATCCAACAACCAATTATAAAACTTCCATAAATTTCCAAGAACTAGTTTATTCATCAATGGAAAAATTTATAACATCTGATAGATTCACAAATTGATCCCCAGGTTAGCTAGATTAAGCTAATACGAGTTAAAAAAACATAAAAATTACTAAAAACGGACAAGATTTCACATACCTATCAAAGATTAAAGCTCAACTGAATACCTAAGCTCTCGTTTTAAGGTTTGGTTCAACTTTTTCCATGAAGAAGATGATATAATTTCATCTTATTTTGTTTATATTACTTCTTTGCCTAATTACTATTTTACCCTTAGGTAATTCTTTCAATTTCAACACATTTCAAAGGCTAAACCGTCTACTTACTCTTTCAATGGTATAATTATCATTCAAGTACCTTAACTTACCTTTAAATTAGCATCTAATGCCTTTAATTAATAGAATTCAACTTTTATGTCTTTTACGATTTAATTCTTTTTACTTAATTAACTATCTAAATGATAAAATTTCTCATCCAAAATTTAATATGAAACTAATGACATCATAAATATTAAATAATTAATATTTATTATCTGAATCGTCGGAGTTGTGGTCTCAAAACCATTGTTTTTAACACCACTAAAAATTGGGTTGTGATTTTATTGAAGCCTCAGTTTCCCATGTAGCTTCCTCAAGACTGTGTCGATTCCACAATACTTTTACCAACAATACTCTTTTATTTGTAACTCTTTCACCGCACGAGCCAAGATTCTAATCGATTCTTCTTAATACGATAAATCCAATTGTATCTCAACTTCACAAGGAGTAATCACATAGGAAGGATCTGACCTATACCATCTCAACATCGAAACATGGAAAACTTTATGAATCTTCACAAGTTTCGGAGGTAACGCTAGCTTGTAAGCCACAAGACCTACTCTTTCAATAATCTCATACGACCCAATTTTTTTTTTGCCAAAACATAGCACCTTCTTCCAAGGTGAAACTTTCGAAAAAACTCGATCTCCTAAGGCAACTCTATATCTTTTCTCTTGAGATCTGCATATGATTTCTGATGATCAAACGCTGCCTTTAAGCAATCACGAACTATCCGAACCTTCTCTTCCATCTCATGTATCAAATCAGTGCCAACTAGTTTAGATTCACTCATTTCCGACCAGTACAGTGTTTTTATGCACTTTCTACCATACAAAGCCTCAAATGGTGCCATTTTAATACTAGATTGATAGTTGTTATTATACGCAAATTCTACCAATGGTAGGTATCTTTCCCAACTGCCCTCAAACTCAAGTACACAGCATCGCAACATATCTTCTAAAATCTGTACTACCCGTTTTGACTGTCTATCTGTCTGCGAATGGTATGTAGTGCTAAAATTCAATTTGGTTCCCAGAGCTTCATGGATTTTACCTCAAAACCTCAAAGTAAAACACGGATCCCTATCTAAAATAATAGATACTGACACCTCGTGCAATCGCACAATCTCTGACAAATATAGCTCTGCTAGTGTAAAATCCACAGAATAGGAATGAAATGAGCTGATTTAGTCAATCTATCAACTATAACCCAGATGAAATCCTTCTTCTTCGGGGTTATCGATAAACCTATAAGAAAATCTATAATAACTAGTTCCCACTTTCACTTAGGAATGGTAATAGGTTGTAGTAACCCTGACGGTACCTGATGTTCAACTTTTACATATTGACAAACCAGAGATTTAGTTACATACTCAGAGATTTCACATTTCATATCTGACCACCAGAACATTTTCTTTAGATCATTATACATTTTTGCACTTCCTGGGTGAATAGAATAGGTACTACTATGAGCTTCTACCAAAATATCTCATTTTAAATCTAGATCATCGGGAAAACATACCCAGTCCCAGAATTACATCATACCTTCAGCATCCACAATGAACCTTGTAGAGGAATCATTCTGAATCTGTTCCTTCTTGGCTATTAACTTTAGGTCATTACCCTACAGTTCTCGAATCCTCTATAGAAATAACAGTCTCGTCCTGAGTTCAGAAGTAACAAAACCATCACTCCCTAGTGACAAATGTGTGTTTCACGCTCTCAATGCAAATAATGATTTTCGGCTCAGAGCATCTGCAACAACATTAGCTTTTCCCAGATGATAATCAATCACAAGATCATAGTCTTTCAGTAGTTCTAACCATTGGCGCTGCCTCAAATTCAGCTCCTTTTGAGTCATCAAATACTTTAAACTTTTATGATATATAAATATGTGACATCTTTCACCATAAAGATAGTGACGCCAGATCTTCCAAGCAAAGACGATAGAAGCTAATTCCAAGTCATGAGTTGGGTAATTCTTCTCATGCGGTTTTAACTAATGAGAAGAATAAGCAATCACTTTTCCAGTTTGCATTAATACACAACCAAATCTATTCAGTGACGCATCACTATAAACCACAAATTCCTTTCCAATCTCCGACTATGTTAATACTGGAGCTTCTGTCAACATCCTCTTTAACTGATAAAACTTTATTGGCACTTATCTAACCAGACAAACTGAACATTCTTCTGAAGTAACTTAGTCATCTGTAAGGCTATTATAGAAAAATCTTTAACAAATCGACGGTAATAACCTACCAATCCCAAGAAGTTACGTACCTTAGAGACATTCTTCGAAACTTTCCAGTTAAGAAAAGCAGAAACTTTGCTCGAATCAACCTGTATTCCTTCTGAAGAAACCACATGACCAAGAAACCCAACCTTTCAAAGCTAAAACTCACATTTACTAAATTTTACATATAGTTACTTTTCCCACAAAATCTATAACACCTCTCTTAAATGCTAAGTATGCTTCGTCTCTGTCTTAGAATAGATTAGTATGTCATCAATAAACACCACTATGAATCTATCCAACTGAGGTTGAAAAACCCAGTTCATCAAATCCATAAATGTTACCGGTGCGTTAGTCAAGCCAAACGGCATCACCAAAAATTCATAATGTTCATACCAAGTCCGAAATGCAGTTTTCGAAACATCACAGTCTTTTACTCGCATCTGATAATATCCCAACCTAAGATCTATTTTGAAAAATACGGTTGCACCTTTTAACTGATCAAACAACTCATCAATATGAGGCAACAAATATTTATTCTTTATTGTCACCTTGTTCAACTGTCGGTAATCAATACACAATCTCATAGACTCATCCTTTTTCTTCACGAACAACACATGTGCATCCTAGGGTGATACACTCGGATGAATAAAACCTCGATCTAGTAACTCTTGCAACTGTGCCTTAAGATCTTTCAACTTGATTGTTACCATTTTATACGGTGGAATCAATATCAGTGCAGTCCCGAGTATCAAATCAATAATAAATTCAACTTCTCTGATAGGGAGAAATCCAAGTAACTCTTTAGGAAACACACCTGTGAATTCATTAACAACCGGTATCTAATTCAATTCTGTTCCTGAATCTTGTGTATCAAGTATATAGGCTAGAAAGGCTTCACAACCCCTACGAACCATTTTTTGTGCAGAAATAGATGAAATCACTCTAGTATTACTGTTCAATCTACCAAACTCAACTGTGATCATTTTTCATGTCGGGCATTTTAAATATATTCGTCTCTGTTTGCACTTAACCACCGCATCATCCTTGGATAACCAATCCAGACTCAAGATCACATCGAACTCATCGAAATGTAATGACATTAGATCAGTAGAAAATTCATAGCCTTGTACTTTCAGTGGATATTTACGACACACCAAATTAACTATGACACTATGATACAATGGGTTTGTAACTTGGACATCAAACTTAGTTGAGTCAATAGATAAGTTTTTATTAATTGCCAATGTAGTACAGATATATGAATGAGTTGACTCTGGATCAATCAAATCACACACGGTAACATAAAAAAGATAGAATATACCAGTAACAATATCAGGTGTGGTAGCCTCTTCTCTAGCTCGGATGGCATATGTCCGTGCAGGTGCTCGAGCCTCAGACCTGTTTGTACTTGCTCTTATTGTCACCACAGTTTCCACCCACATTGTTGCTTAGATCTGGACGTCTAACCTTTTACGGTGTGATCGAGGGTTTTACACTCCGATCTTCTTTTTCCTCTAGTGTCATTAAACAACTTCATACAAAATGATCAGCAACTCCACACCTGAAACATGCTCCCTTTTTCAGCCGGCACTTCCTAGGGTGAAATTTCCCACAGTGTTCACACACAGGTTCGGTGCATTACAAACACTGGCCATATTATTCATAGGCTGATTTTGAAATCTAGATTCAGGTTGCAAGATCTGTTCCTACTCAAAAATCCGAACAACGCAACCACTCGATTATCATTTTCTTTGAATTTCTTCGACGGTGGCATAGAGAAAGCTATGGAAGGATTCTTCTTACCAAATTCTCGGATTCTCTTTTCCCTTTGTCTTTTGTGATTATAAATTTCTTCCATTTTTGAGCACGATCAGTTAATACAACAAATTGTCGTAATTCTGAATCGCCAACCATCATTTTAATTTCATCATTCAGGCCATCTTCGAAACGAACACACATATCTTTATCTATCGGTACTATTTCCTGAGCATACTTACTAAGGTGTACGAACTCCCTTTCATACTCAGCAACTGACTTGTTTCCCTGCTTTAATTCCAAAAATTCCATCTTTTAATTCAGATACCTTTTGCTGATGTACTTTTTAAATTCAGTCTGAAAGAATTCCCAATTAATTTCATTTTCAGAAACCACTACCAACATTGTCGTCCACTAGTTATAGGCCTCGCCTTTCAATAATGACACGACACACCTCAGATAATATTCAGGAGGACAGGTCATTTCATTCAGAACTTTTCGAGTATTCTCTAACCAGTACTTTCCTATCTTATCAGTCGGAATGTGTCACCTCTGCTTAACTACTAGAGGAGGTGGAGGCACAACATGAGGTACCATAGGTCATGCAGCAAGTTGTGTAACAGGAGGCGGAGGTTGCGGAGTCATTGGATTATTTCTCATAAATTAGAAAAACCACTGACCCATCAAGCCAAAAAAACATATTCTTAGCTTCGTTTTCCATCATTGGCAAAATTAACACACTGTGACTTGTACAAAAATCATTGGTCAAAATATTACTGTTCACCTTGTTTGTCTCACCTCATTTAGAATCAGACATTTTTAATTATTTACAAAAACTGAGGTTAGATCGAATCAAACAATATCACACAATCACAAGTTTATATGGCATGTACTTCTAAACCTTTAAACACATTAAAGCAGTCATAGAATCGACTAAACCGTAGCTTTAATACCACTAAATGTAATACCCAAAACTCGTAATCGTCATCAATTTAGGGTCTCGAGCTCTTTCAAACTTTTTACAACTATTTAAGTTTCCATATTTCGGTAATACAGTATCACATAAATAATCATGCATTAATTATCGAGATTTAATGTCATTTCATTTTAATTCAGTATAAATATACCATTTTATAAATTTTGAGGGACTTCTACTAGTACATGTTGGACAAGTATCGGGAGAAGTCAAGTTAGTAAGCTTTGGAAAATAGCTGCAGATTTCTATCGGTAGAAGTGATAGTTCTACCGATACAAGTATAGATACTACCAATATAACCCACACTACTACCAATACAACAAGTTCCAAAGAGCTATATAAATTTTCCCTACAACTTCTATCGATACAAGTAATCAGATTACCGAAATTAACATGAACTACTGATACTTTGAAAAACTTATACCGATACAACACAAGTCAATAGCCAAAGTTCAAAATACCTTGTACTTTTACCGATACGAGCAAGAATTCTACCGAAACAAGTATGCAGTACCAAAATATTAAGAAATGCAAATCTTCTTACTTTCCAAATCATCTCATAAAATTCTTCCAAGCGTAACCTAGAACATAACATACAATAACCAAGGTACTTAGTCCATTCCTTACTCAAAATACCAACCAAATTTTCATACAAGTTTAATGTATTTCCTCACATTTGTGTTCTTACTTATTCAACAACTAACACATTAGACTTAGCAAGTAAAAGATAAGTCAAACAATATTCATCCTATACATGCTATATAAGCCAAGTGATGCAAAATCTACTGAAGATGCTCTCGGGATAGTGCGATTCTTTGAGATGATCCGATCTTCTGACAGTAAAATGAAATCTACAAGACAACAACAAATCCACAGGTAAGCTTACAAAGTTTAGTAAGTTTGCAGAGTTAATTAAATTTACCATAATTAATTTGTACTCCGTAATAGATTTTAACTCATTCGAGCCCAAAAAATATTTTAGCTCATTCGAGCCAGAATCAGAATAGCGCTTTTCAAGCCAGAATTAGAATAACGCTCTTTCGAGCCAAAATCAATTACTCCTCAAGCCTTCAGTCTCGACCCTCAATGAAGAGTATATTCAATAAATATATATATATATATTCAATTATCAAATTGGAAAGTTAGTAGTACGAACTTATCGGACTGGTTTGCAGTTATACTTTAACTCCATAGACTGTTCTGTAATTTTTTCTTTTCCACGATCCGTCACACGTTCTTGATATATTACAATAAATCATTCAATTATCTCATAAAATCATGAAATTTAAATAATTTGATGCATTTAATTCCTTTTTAATAATTTACGAAATTACCCTCAACTTTTCAATTTTATTCAATTTAGTCCTTGAACCTTAAACATGCAAAATGACCATTTTTCTTCCACAACCAACCCAGATGAATATTTAAGGTCTCTCAACAGCCAGCCCCCTACATGTAATTATTTTCACATTAATTACATATATTTTTATTTTTTTTACAATCTAGTCCTTAAACCCTAAAATCTTCAAAAATCATTTCACAAAATCATCAAATCCAACAACCAAGCTTATAAAACTTCCATGAATTTCCAAGAACTAGCTTATTCATCAATATAAAAATTTATAACATTTGAAAAATTCACAAATTGATTCCCAAGTTAGCTAGATTAAGCTAATACGAGCTCAAAAACATAAAAATTACTAAAAATGGACGAGATTTCACATGCCTATCTAAGATTAAAGATAAACCAAATGTCTAAGCTCTCCTTTTAGGGTTTGGTTCAACTTTTTCCATGAAGAAGATGATATAATTTCATCTTATTTTGTTTATATTACTTATTTGCCTAATTACTATTTTTCCCTTAAGTAATTCTTTCAATTTCAACACAGTTCAAAGGCTAAACTGTCCACTTACTCTTTCTATGGTATAACTACCATTCAAGTCTTAACTTACCTTTCAATTAGCATCTAATTCCTTTAATTAATAGAATTCAACTTTTACACATTTTATGATTTAATCCTTTTTACTTAATTAACTATTTAAATGATATAATTTCTTAACCAAAATTTAATATGACACTAATGACATTATAAATATCAAATAATTAAGATTTATGATCTGACTCATCATAAATTGTGGTCTTGAAACCACTGCTTCCGACACCATTAAAAATCAAGCTGTTACAAGTATAGACCAATTAGCTTATGCATAGTAATTTATAAAATTATCTCTAGGGCGTTGGTAAATTGATTTAAGAAAGTATTAGATTTATGTATAGATGAAATCCAATGCGCCTTTGTTCCTGGAAGGAAAATTACATTCAATATTCTCATTACCTATGAGGTGTTGCATTCATTTAAAAGGAAAAAGAGGAGGAAGGCTGGATCTTTTGCTTTAAAACTCGATATGAGTAAAGGCTATGATCGAGTTGAATGGTCTTTCTTGGAGCATCTGATGAAAAGCTTGGGTTTTGGTGTCGAATGAGTAGAATTAATATTACGTTGTGTTAAGAGTGTTTCTTATTCAATTGTATTAAATAGGGTAAAAGGAGAAGAGTGTAAGCCCTCCCAAGGCTTGAGGCAAGGGGTCCGTTAAGCCCGTATTTTTTTATATTTTTTGCAAAAGTTTTTCTAGGTTAATGAATATAGCTAAAAGGGAAGGGTTAATTGGTGGAGTTAAACAAGGAAGGGGTGGCATTGTAATCACCTACCTTTTTTTTTTTTTGCTGATGATAGCATTTTATTCAAGAAAGCTACAATTAAAGAGGCTATTGTTATAAAGCAAGTGATTGTTGAATATGAAAAAATGTCTAGACAGCTAGTTAATTTTGATAAGTCCCTAATTTATTTTTAGTAATAATGTGGAGGATGGTATTTAAAGCCAGTTTGTTCAGATGTTGGGCATGCACATGTCAAGTAACCTAGAAAAATATCTGGGATTGCCCACAATGATGGGACGAAGAAAGAAAAATGCTTTTTTCGATATAAAAGAAAGAAGTTTTTTTAAAGTCGTTCTTCAGGCCATTCCTACTTACCCGATGCAATTTTTTAATTTGCCAATTTCCTTTTGTTGTGAATTAGAAATTCTAATGAGTAGGTTTTTGGTGGCGTAATTTAAAAATAAATAAAGGCATACATTGGTGCAATTGGCGAGCTATGTGCACTCCTAGAATGCAAGGAGGGATTGGTTTTAGGGATCTTACCAAGTTTAATACAACCTTGTTAGCGAAGCAAGGATGGAAACTAATTACTAATCCTTTAAGTTTGCATGCTCGAGTTTTTAAAGCTAAGTATTATATGCATGGTGATTTTATGAGTGCAAGGTTAGGCTCTTACCCTTCGTTTACCTGGCGAAATATTTGGTGTGCCCGAAGTTTGTTGGAGAAAGAATTGGGATGGATAATTGGGAATGGTAAGAGGGTGCATATTTGGAATTATGTCTGGCTACCAAAATCTGGGAATGGAAGGGCAGAAATGCAGAATATTAATATCAATTTTTCTACAATAATCGATCTAATAGATATAGGAAGCTTTAAATGAAAAGAAGGGGTGATTAGAGAGTTCTTGATACCTAAACAGGCTGATAGCATTCTTTGCATCCCTTTGCTGAATCCCACTCAACTAGATGAGGTAGTGTGGTGTGGAGACAACACGGGCGACTACTCAGTGAAAGTTGAGTATCGGTGGCTTGTTGCTGAAGAAGAAAGTAGTCATAGTACCACCAATATGGTACAAATAGTATATACAAACCGATTTTTTACAAAAAAATTGGCAGCTTAAAATTCCTAGTAAAATACATATTCAGTTAAGGAAAATTTCTAATAACTATCTACCACTATTGACAAACTTAGTTAAGCAGCATTTACAGACGATAGTTACATGCCCAGTTTGCCATACTGAAAATCAAACAACAAGACATTTGTTCTGGGAGTGCGACTTCACCAGATAGGTCCTCAATGCATTGGGCGTAGACCCAACTAGGTTTAACATGCAAAATGATTGGAAAACTATTTAGTTGCTATTTTTAAAAACAATAGCACTGACCACTGTATAACTCTAGCAATAACACTATGGGCCATATGGTATAACAGAAACAAACTATTGCATGACGGACAGAGAGACACTATTCAAAGTGATAAAATTAAATGTCGATAGTGAAAAAATATCGCAAAGAAAAAAAACACAAATTTTACGTTGGGAAAAAACCACGGGCAGAGGAGAAGAAGATTTACTAATGTCAAAAATTGAATGATTACAAAAGGAGATGACTATACTTATTTATAGGTTGAAAAACCTTATTCCAATCAACAACTAATAGAAGCAACGTAGTAAGGTTGAAACACCTTATTCTACTTAAAATAAAACAGATGACCTATTCTAATTAAAATAAAATAAAATAAGTCTAGTTTATTTGGACTTTACTTTACTTTTATTTTACCACTAAATTTTATTTTAACAAGAATTCTAGTCACACAATTCTAACAATATCCACCTTAACAAGAATTCTAGTCAACCAATTCTAGCAATCTCTACCTTGACAAGAATTCTTTATGAACAAGAACTCTTAACGAACAAGTTCTCCACCTTTTCCACAAAACCCCTTGAAGGGTATTCTTCAATAATGAACACCAACCAAGTCGAAGCAATACTCAAACTTGGTTATGGGAAGTGACTTAGTCATCATATTTGCAGGATTTTCATGAGTACTAACTTTGCTCACAACAATATCCCCACGAGTAATAATATCACGCACAAAATGATACCGAACATCAATGTGTTTTGTTCTCTCATGAAACATTTGATCTTTTGTAAGAAAAATGGCACTTTGACTTTCACAAAATATTGTACCGATCTGAAGACCTTTATTGAGTTTACCAAAGAGTCCTTTTAACCAAATAGCTTCTTTATAAGCCTCGGTAATCGCCATGTACACAGCTTCAGTGGTAGACAAAGCAACTGTAGTTTTCAAAGTAGCTTTCCAACTAATTGCACAATCCCAATTGTAAAGACATACCCTGTAAGAGATCTTCTATCTAGGTCTCCAACAAAATTAGCATCAACATACCCAATGACTTCATCTCTAGTTCTTCCAAACTGTAAGCAAACATTAGTAGTACCTCATAAGTATCTCAAAATCCACTGAACTGCTTTTCAGTGTTCTTTACCGGGATTCGCCATGTATCTACTAACTGCACTGACTGCATATGATAAATCTGAACATAAACAAACCATATCATACATTAGAGAACCCACTGCATTAGAATATAGAACATGTGACATGTAATCAATCTCATCATCTGATTGCGGAGACAAAGCCGATGAAAGTTAAAGTGGGCTGCTAATGGAGTACTAACAAGTTTGGCACTCTGCATATTGAACCTGCAAAGAACTTTCTCAATGTACTCTTTCTGACTTAGGTACAACTTACATGCCTTTCTATCTCTATGAATCTCCATCCCAAGCATCTTCTTTGCTGCTCCCAAATCTTTCATCTCAAATTCCTCATTAAGTTGGACTTTAACCTTTCTTATCTCTTCTTTATCTTTCGCTGCTATCAACATGTCATCAACATAAAGGAGTAGATATACAAAAGAATCATCACCATTTTTCTTAAAATAAACACAACTATCAAAACTACTTCTTTTGAAATCATGGATAGTCATAAAAGAATCAAACCTCTTGTACCACTGCCTTAGTGACTGTTTCAAACCATAGAAGGACTTTTTCAACAAGCAAACATAGTCCTCCTTTTCTGAGACTATAAAGCCTTCTGGTTGTTGCATGTAAATATCTTCCTCAAGTTCTCCATGCAACAACACTATTTTTACATCTAATCGAAGATCCAAATCATGTATGGTCACAATTCCAAGTAAGGCTCGAATCGAACTGCATTTCACAACTAGAGAAAACACGTCTGTAAAGTCTATACCAGGAATCTGACTGTAACCTTTTGCAACAAGTCTTGTTTTATATCTGGGTTCTTCATTTCCTAGAATCCCTTCTTTCCTCTTGAATACACGTTTACAACTAACAACCTTTTTACCCGTTAGAAGCTTCACTAAGTCCCACGTTTTATTCTTATGGAGTGATTCCATCTCTTCTTGCATGGCAATCATCCACTTTTCTAAGTCTTCACAGTTAACTACCTCAGAATAACTAGATGACTCTTGATTTGTATCAATATCTTCAGCAACGTTTAAAGCATAAGCCACTAGATCAGCCTCGGCATATCTCTTCGAAGGTTTAATTTCTCTTCTAGGTCTATTCTTGGCAATAGAATATTGTGATGAAGAAGTGGCTCTATTACGAACTTCTTACTAACTTGAGAAGTTGACTCTGTTGTAGATACTAGATCAATCTGAAACTCTACCTGCTTTTGTTGTTCTTTACTGGAAGAGTCTTTTAGAGATAAGTTAGGTAACATAGCAGTTTCATCAAAAACATCTCTACTAATCACAACTTTTCTATTTTCAAGACACCATAACTTATACCCTTTTACACCAGCCTTAAAACCAAGAAAAACACATTTAATGGATCTTGGTTCCAATTTTCCATTATTAACATGAGCATGTAGGACACCCAAAAATCTTTATATCAGAATAATCAGCAGGCTTACCAGACCATATCTCTTGTGGAGTCTTTTTCTCAATGGCAACGAATGGAGATCGATTGATAAAAAAATATGCAGTAGAGGCTGCTTCAGCCCAAAACAACTTCGGTAAATTAGCATTCGACAACATGCATCAAACCTTCTCCATGATCGTTTTGTTCATTCATTCTGCAACACCGTTTTGCTATGGAGTATAACAAACTATCAAATGTCTCACGATCCCTTCTGATTTGCACAATTCATTAAACTCATCAAAATAGAACTCCAAGCCATTATCTATGCGAAGGTGTTTTATTTGTTTTCCTGACTGTTTTCAACCATAGTTTTCCAATACTTGAATGCGTAAAACACATTGCTTTTCTGTTTCAGAAAGAATGCCCAAACTTTTTTGGAAAAATCATCAATAAGAGTTAGCATATAATTAGCTCCACCTCTCAATAACACTCTAGATGGTCCCCAAAGATTAGAATGAATATAATTCAATGTTCCTTTCATGTTATAGATTCCTCTAGTGAATCGAACTCTCTTTTGCTTCCCAAAAATGCAATGCTCACAAAACTTCAATTTGCTAATGCCTTGCCCATCAAGAAGTCCTCTTTTACTCAATTCTGCCATGCCATTTTCACTCATATGCCCTAGACGCATATGTCAAACTCTAGTAATATCATCATCTGACAAGGAAGAGGAAGCAACTGCAGCATCACCAGTAATAGTTAAACCTTGTAAAACATATAATTTGGCAGTCTTTCTCTGCCCTTTCATCATAACGAAGGAACTCTTGCTAATCTTTAGAACCCCATTTTCAACTGTGTACCTATGTCCTTTTGAATCAAGAGTACTCAACGAAATCAAATTCCTTTTCAATTCTGGTACATGTTGCACGCCACTAAGAGTTTTAACAACCCCATCAACATCTTTATTTTAATTGTCCCAACACCTGCGATTTTACATGAAGCATTATTTCCCATCAAAACAACACCTTCAGACACAACTTCATATGTTGTAAACCAATCCCAATTGGGACTCATATGGAAGGTGCAATCAGAATCGAGGATCCACTCCTCACTCACTTTAGAATTATCGACAAAAGCAACTAGGATTTCACCATCATTGTAGTCTTTTACTACATCAGCTTCACCGGATTGTTCTGGTTGTTTTCCTTTTTGATTCTCTGCCTCCCTTTTAATCTTATTTTGTAACTCGTAGCACTTTTTCTTAATGTGCTATTTCTTCTTGCAGAAGTTACAAGTTTTACCTCTATTTGAAGATCTCGATCTACCTTTAGATTTACTACGGGGATTTTGTTCCTGTGTCCTCCCAAGATTATCATCACTGTTTTAATCTTGTCTTCCACGAACAATGAAACCCTCTCCCTGAGAGTCAGATCTAGCCACAAGATGCTTCATCTTGTCCTACGAGGCTAAGGAAGCATAAACTTCATCAACTGTAAGAGATTCACGACTATACAAAATTATATCTCTGAAAGTTGAATACGACGGTGGTAACGAACAAATGAGAATTAACCCTAAATCCTCTTTATCATATTAAACCTCCATGGCCTCCAAATTTGAGACAATTTCTTTAAATACATTCAAGTGTTCATGCACAGGCACACCTTCTTCCAAACGATGAGAATACAAACGTTGTTTCATATGCAATTTACTGATTAGGGTTTTCGACATACATAACTGCTGTAATTTTGCCCATAATGCAGCAGCAATCTTCTCCTTTAACACATCTTGTAGAATTTCATTCAACAGATACAGCTGTAATTACGTCAAAGCCTTTCGATATTTACGCTTCTTCTCTTCATCTATCAAATTTGAAAGCATCTTATCTAACCCTAACAGGGCATCCTTCAAATCCATCTGCGCAAGAGCTGCTTGCATCTTTACCTGCTACAATGCGAATCTGGCATTGTGATTCAACAGCGGAATATCATACTTCAATGTCGCCATTATCATGATCGAGACTAGTAACTCGAAAAGCTCTGATACCAATTTGATAAAATTAAATGTCGACAATGAAGAAATATCGCAAAGAAAAAAACACATAGATTTTACGTGGAAACCCTTTCGAAAAAAAACCATGGGCAGAGGAGAAGAAGATTTACTAATATAAAAAATTGAATGATTGCAAGAGGATATGACTATGCCTATTTATAGGTTAAAAAACCTTATTTCAATCAACAACTAATACAAGTAACGTAGTAAGGTTGAAACACCTTATTCTAATTAAAATAAAATAGATGACCTATTCTAATTAAAATAAAATAAAAGAAGTCTAGTTTATTTGGACTTTACTTTTATTTTATTTTATTTTACCACTGAATTTTATTTTAGCAAGAATTCTAGTCACTCAATTCTAACAATATCCACCTTAATAAGAATTCTAGTCACCCAATTCTAACACAAGGCATAGTTAGGTTTATTTTGGCTTATAGATCTAAAATCACTTACTTAGATTCGAATCTAACGTGTAGATCTGAGGTGGAGAAAGACCGCTGGGAGGCTTTTGAGCCAGAGAAAGTCAAAGCAATTTTGACAACTCCTTTATCCAATAGTTACAAACAGTAGTAGCAGGGTGTATCATAAGAAATAGTTCAGGTATGGTGATGGGGTCATGTGTTTACCCGCATAATAATGTGAAAGATCTAACCACTGCTGAGGCTCTTGCTTGTTTGGAAATTGTTTGATTCGCGACAGATTTGGGTTTCAGAGAAGCCTACATAGAGAGAGACGCGTTAACGTTTATAAAGAAACTTAAAATGGAGGAAGCAGATAGATCTGAAATCTGCAAAATCGTTGATGAAATACGAAATCAGCGGAAGAGGTTTAGTAACTTGTCTTTTCATTTTGTATGTAGATCTGCAAACAAAGCTGCACATCATCTAGCGATCTGGGGTTGACGTTCGATTCTCCAAGGTTCTAGGTCAAAGAGGCTCCGTCAGAACTTAATGACATCCTAAACGTCGATAATCAAGAACAATAAGGTAGAGGTTGCAGGTTTTATTTATTAAGATAGAAGGGAAATCTTGAAGGCAGACCTCCGACGGATCTCAACTAAGTGTGGGACAGGCTTACGTTTGGAACTTAAAGAAGATCTAAAAATGGTAGCCAGAGGTGCACGATTCTTTTATCTAATAAGTGAAAGGCATTGGTAACTGAAATGGTGCAAGTAATTTCTTTAGGGTTTTCTTAGGATGCTTCTGTTTTCTTTTCTTCTTTCTTTCATTATTATGCTTTTTTTTCTTTCAATTTCTTTGAAGATGTTTGAGTATTCTTAGGCTAGGTTCATTTGCATGTGTCAGTGTTTTTCCTTTTTCTGGTATCAAAGCATCGACAACTGGGGTCCATTTTTTAAGTGCTCTTGTTTTTGTTATGTATTTTCACCCTTAATTAATGTATTTCATCATGTATTTTTTTCAAAAAAAAAAAAACATCTTGTGACTAAAAGTGAAAAAACTTTTAGTGATCAAGAAAAACATTTAGTGACAATTAGATGACTACCAATATAATTTAATGATGAATGGAACCTTTCCTTAAGAATGCAGATATTTTGATAGTAACAGATAATTAGTCAGAAATATTTTACACAAGTCACTCATCCAACCAAAAATAGCACCAAAATTTTCGAAAAATAGTTCTCCATTACTATTAATTGTAATTGTAAATGTAAATGATAATTTTTTTGGCATAAAAACAAAACCTTAGTTTGGGGAACATGGCATGGGCAAATGAGGACAAGACAAACATAGCAACAATTAAGAAACCAAACAGCTTATTTCCTAGAGGGTCAATGGTAGCTCTCGACTTAAAGGACACTAGGGAAGATAATCGGGCCAGACGACACCATTTATGAGCCGAAGAGCCAACAGACAAAGACCAGACTGGCCCCTTAACTCTCAATTTCCTCAGCAGCATTCTTCCCTGCTTCCACAAGTATGCACTTCATATTATCAACCAGCTCCTGCATTTGTTCCCTTGAATGCAAGGGCGAAGGATAAACGCAAATGCAATCCAGTCGCCCATCTCGTATTGTGTCGAATATCGCGATGGACGGTGCGATGCCATGAGCGGAAGCGCATCCCATATAGTCCTCTACGCCGACTTGATTTTGTTGGTCACTAGACTCATCTATTACTGTATCCTCGAACACCGATATCAAACATGTCCTCAATGAGGCAGATGGAGTCAAGCCAGGGTTCTCCATGGCCCTGCACATTAAGAAATTCAGGTCTGCCATGTCTGACAAGTGCCTGTTGCAGCTCTTGTAGTGTGTAAATACGGTGTACACTTTCTCTGCTAGCTCCCAAAGCTTCTCTCCTCCTTTGATGGCGTGCGTGTTCAGAATAGCTGAGTGATAAAAACCTAGAAAAGAAAAAGATTTTAAAGAAATGGTATCAAGTAAGACGCTTTTCCTTATTTGGCATGGAATTTAAGACATGGAACTTTGGTTGGGTGTTGGGTCTTTTTCTCCTTCAAATGTGGAAGGTTACTTAGACCATATAAAATGGCAGGGTCAGGCAGCATCGCCTTACTGGTTTTATATTAGAGAAATAAGGAAAAGAAAGATTGTACTTGGTGGGGTCAACTATGAATCAGCCATCATAAACATAGATTCCAGGACCAAATTCATTAATAAATGAGATATTTAAAAAAAGATATTATCAATAGTCAATGATAATACGACCGATAACATGAGAACTTTGATTTATTCAAGTTGAAAACAAGAGGTTTATAAGGAACTTAATTACCGAAATGGTGATTGGAGAGGGGAGGTTCAAGAATTGAGCGGCAATCTGTGAGTGTTACAACGCCATATTTCTTCTTTTGATGATCTGAACGGCTTTTAGAAATGTGTCCGGCAATCAGCCCGGCAGCTCCTAATGCTCCACATAGCTTAATCCCTCTTGCCTTACAACCCTGAAATGTTGATTTTTTAAGCACTAATTTTAAGGCTTGTTTAGAAGCTTGAAATGGATACTTACAGTCAAGATCTTCCGAGTGTCATCAGGGTTGATAAGCAACCTCACTACTTGAGTAGATCTGGGAGATTTGGCATCTTTGAACTTCAAGTTCGTGAACCTTAAAGAATTAACAGAGTAGCTTAGCATGTCCACACCTCGTGCCCAAAGTGTTTTCTTAACAATCCCTTTAGGAAGAAGATCTTCCATGGCCAAACTGATCTCTCCTTTGTTCATCGTAATTTCTTTTTGACCCTGCTGAAACCCTGTTTCCTCCTCCTCAATAGCCATTAACGTCAACAGCTCTCTCAGCAACGACACCGCCGTGGTTCGGTCACAAGCAGCGGCATGTAGGCGGAGCACCAACACCCACCTCGTTGCACCAGGCAAGGCGTAAACACTGGCAAAAAACACGTCGTTTTTGGTGGTACATGAAGAACTTATCCAAGCATTTTGGTTAAGCTCGTGTTCGAGAACCAAATGAAGGGGTGAGATGTTTTGGTTGCTTTCAAGGATTTGACAAGTTGTGGAATGGTTAAAGTACATGATTTGAATGAAAGGGGAGGGGGAGGTAACGAAGGAGTAAGTGTTGGCAGTAGGACTGTAATGGAGGCGAGACCTAAGAATGGGATGGAAGATTTGGAGCTTGTGGAGGGCATTTTTAAGGCGTGAAACCTCGGGGTTTTTGGAAGAAATGATAGCCAAGACGGCTATCCCGGTTCCCCGACCACCGCTCGGCACCAGTTGTGCTCGGTGCCGCCAACAGCTCGACTTTGGGTGGACATGTATGTAGTAATGATAGCAGCTGTAGTAGAGTAATTATATAATAATAGTAGCGGTGGTGAGGGGATATTTTACCGCTCCCTCTGCCTTTGCTTTGTTTCGGTGAGCAACTTGGATATTTATATATAGGGGAATTAAATGAATGTGGCTTCTCATTGGGCGGCTAGTGGCTGGCAGAGTTAAATTTCTTCAGATAAATTCATAAAATTCTAAACAATATTAAAATAAATAAAATAATTTTTAAAAGGGTAAAAATGTTTACAACTAATGATTTGCTATATAAAATGGAGGTCCTTAATTTCTAATTTAATTTAGTACTTATATTTTTATAATATTATTTATTAGTATAAATAATTAAATCTTCAATATTGTTATTAAATAGAAATGTTTGTCTTTTTATTTTTATTTTTATTCCTACATTAGAAAATAATGATTAAATTTTAGTTTTGATTTTTATATTATGTTGAAACTTAACATTTATTCTATACACTTTAATTTTTTATATAATTATGTTCATTTACGTTATAATATCGTTAGTTAGTCTAAATAGTTGATATTGTTATTTATTTCAATTAAATTATTGATGTCAGTTTTCTTTAACACTACAAAAAAATTATTTTATCACGATAAATTGAAACAAGAATTTCTAAGAAAAACTTTCTAATAGTATTTCCACATTATTTTTATTGTTTACATGATTATTAAGTAAACATAGTTTTTTTGGTGAGTTTTATTAACGATAGCAACTTGACTTAAATTTTTAAATTCAAAATAAAAAGATTAAATTCCTGAAAATAAAAATAGGGGACCAAAATATAAATATGCAAAGTGTATAAAGACTTAAAGCATGTTTTAACTTTAAATTTTTGACTCCATAATTTGTTTGACACAAAATTACAGTATCTATTGTTGGTAAGAGTGACTAATCTCCTTACCATTAGTGCTCTCCAAAAAAAATAAACTAGACAAAGATTAAACCCTTATATCATAATTAAGGGACCAAACACAAATTTTTTTGGTAAATTATAAATGGAGGATAAAACCCTAACAACAACGTGATTGACACGACTCAAACTTATATCACATCTGAAATAATGAACACTCTTAACTATCAGGTCAACACGTGGTTGAGGTACCAAACACATTTTATACATACATTTTACTAAAAACACATTTCTTATATTGTTTCCTTCGGACCAAACAGATTTTAAACTTGTCTTTGCTTGAAGTTTATAGAATTTATAT
This sequence comes from Gossypioides kirkii, assembly GCA_005610355.1. Taxonomy (NCBI): domain Eukaryota; kingdom Viridiplantae; phylum Streptophyta; class Magnoliopsida; order Malvales; family Malvaceae; genus Gossypioides; species Gossypioides kirkii. The sequence continues at coordinate 10,405,846 of CP032245.1, forward strand.
TATTTTAATTTCACATAAATTTTATATTTACATTTATAGTAGGGTAGAGAGTTTTTCTCTTTTTTTTTCCCAACGTTTATTAATGACTCCCCATCTACCTTCTTCCTTTGGTGAAAATTAATTTCTTGAATTTGCTAGTCTTATGTGTTAACTAATCAACCCGACTTCATTTATTGTGCTTCATGTTTTCAGAAACAAAAATGGTTTAGTAGTTTTTATTAACAGCCATATTACTCCAACAAATTGCTATTTATAGGTAAGAAATTAATAATGACAACTTCTGTTATCAATAATATTTAGGATATAATTGTTTTATTAAAAATAATTTATGAAAGATATATTTTATATTTTCTTATATTTGTTTAATGGAAAGTAGTTTGATCGACGAAAAATTACTTATAAGTTAATAGAAAATAAATTTTTTCGTTTTAAAAATTATCTATCTTTTTAAAAATGCAAGTTGTTTTCTGAAAAATAACTCTTTTATGAGTAATGTTATATTTATATAAAAATTAACTTGAATAAAACATAATATTATTATAGTAATAAAAATTTTAATTCTTAAAAATATTTAATATTTTGATATAAAATATTAGAATGTTGAATATTATTAAATATACTTATTTAATTTTTTATATATAATAATATAATCAATTATTAGTACAATCAATATATTTTATTATTTTAATAAATTATTTATATTAAAATTTTATTTTTAAAATAGATTTTAATAATAATAATTTAAAGTTATATTAATATTTTAAAAATAAATATATATTCCAATTTATAAATATTTTATAGTATAAAATTTGAATATTTTAATACATAAAATATGAGTATTTGTTTAAATCATGTTTAGCTTAATTTATTTCTTCCAACTTTGATGTATCATTATCCATTCCCATATATCTAATATATGTAATTAAAATTAAGTTTTAATTAGGCATTCTTTATTATGAAGTTTAAATGATATCAAGGGCAAAACTAGGGGTGCTAGCAAGGGGCTTGGGCCTCCTTAAAATAAAAAATTTTTCATATAAATTCTTAAAATTTTTTAAAATTTTAAATTAATAAAAGTAAAATTATACTTTGATCCCCCTAAAAATGATAAAATTTTAATTTAATCATTTAAAAATTGCACTTTTACTATCGTAAAAATTACAATTTAACTTTGACCCCCTAAAATTTTTTTTTGTTTCACCCTGTATGATATTAATTATTATAAAATAATTTCAATTGTCAAAAGGAAATGCAACCATAATATTTTGCAATAAATATATTTATGCTGTATTTATTTTACTAACAACAATTTCTAAAAATTGATTTTAAGAAAATTTATCAAATAACGAAAATTAGTATTTTATACATAATCATTCAAGCATTAAAAAAATTACCTGTTCTAAAAATATGAATCAAATTTCTAAAAAATCATTTATCAAAAGTTATTTTTAGTGAAACAAATGCAACCTTAAAATGATATTTACAAAAAAGTCTAATTCAATTTTAGTCTTTTTACTTTTATTTAACATGAATTAGTAGATTCAAAATGATAAGACCATTAATTTTTGTTATTAAAATAATATTGTTGATTTTTATTATCTTTTTTAGAAGGTTACAATTATAGTACAAATAAAAATAAAGTCCGAACAATTACAGAACAAAATCAACTATTACAACTCAAACGGATTAAAAATTAGAACAATTAAGACAAATGTTGACTAAACGAATTTAAAATCACATTTGGTGAGTTTCATACACCCACATATAATTACGTATAGTAAGCTTCAAACCTGAATATTTAAGACCCGAGTAATCATATTAGGTTACACAATTAATGACCATGTAAAAATTCAAATAACCATATTTAACCAATGATAAATACATGTTAGTTGAATACTTAAGTAATTATCTTTTCTTAAAAGAAATTATGCCATCACATAAAAATAAAATCATCAAATTAAAAAAAATAAAATATATAATTATAATTTTATTTAAAAAGTCTGATATATTATTCTTCTGTTTTTTTTTTAATTATAAGAGGAGGGTAAAATTTTAATAACAATGTGATTAATACAATTCGAACTCATACTACATCTGAGATAATAAACATCCTAACTATCAGATCAACCCATAGAGTTCATTGTATATTATTCTTCTTAATTAAATAGAAGTGATTTAAAAAAACAGTTATCCCATAATACAATTATTTAAGACACCGACAATGGTATTAAACTAAGTCCTTATCCACACTAAATCGTGTAATAAAATTTCCAAAAAATAATGAATCCAACAAGTAGTTCCAGTGGAAAAGAGGATGTTGTTCATCTTTGAGGTATCCTTGAGGTCTCGGGTTTGAGCGCCTATGTGTGTAAGGTGTGTATGCGTTGTCAAAGGGTTAAGAAAAATATGAATAGATACTACCATGTAATTACACCAGTATATTCAAAAAAAATTCCAAAAATAATAAAAGAATATCATTTGTGTAGTTATCTTTAAAATATGGAAAATAAAATGGACTTATATTTTTTTAGCTAAAAATATTGCCAGTCAAGCAGCCAGTCACAGGTTGAAACCTGTACTTGAGCAATCACCCCTAATTTCCCATCCAAAATTCCACGGCCACTGCCACCATACCCCATCTCGTATTTATTCCCCCCCACCATCTTCGTAAATTAGCTAAGAAATTTAATGTCCCCAAACCATACATTTTTATAATATATCTTGGAACCAAAGTTTCATAAAAAAGATAAAACACTTCATTTCATGGATAATTGCATCTTCTTCTTCTTTCTTTTCTATTTTTTATTTTTTATTATTGTGAATTTTTAAAAATATTAAAAAAATACGTGTCAATTTTTTAAAATCAAGAATCTCATTGCATGGCAATCGGGCACTAAAGTAAATCCAATGACTTTCAGTTGTATAATTAAAGGTGTTTAATATATATTCATAAGAATTAATTAGAATACAACTACTCTCACAAAATTATGAATAGGATGAACCCAAAATTGATGAACTTTGATGTCACAGTTAAGCATATGCTTCTCCATTTTTAGCCTCTTCACTATAAATATAACAACATGCTTTCAAAATGAGTCCATATTATTACTATAATTGTTTAAAATGTTTTGGTTCTTTGGCAAATAGTTTCACCTAAATAGTTTGAAGAGAACACAAGGTTTTTTTTTTTTTTTGCCCTGAAAGAAGACAGGTTTAATAAAGTTTTTTAGGTTAAGTTTTAAAGTTTCTTTATTAGAAAATAATCATTAATAATCAAATAAAAATTAAGTAAAGAAAATCTTTCGAAGAATTTAAAAAATCTTGTCTTCTAAAGATCAATGGAAAATAAGATTAGTCCTTAAAGAATCAAACATGATCGCTGACTACTTGATAAAAGAGTGTCTCAAATGGAAGTCGAGCCTGCAATTCTTCAATGTGCCTCTTAAAGACCTCCTAAAGACATAGTGAGTTATTTACAACAAGACAAAACTTGTGGGGTGCTAGAGTTTATGATTTAATGTAACTATTTCATTATTTATCACCAAAAAAAATTAAGTAAAGGACACAAGTCATTAAACTTTGGTCAAGGGCTTAATTAGAGAAGATTTGAATAAAAATATTGAATTTGAAAAGTAATTTAAGTGAAAAAAAATTAAGTTAGTTTATTTAATGTTTATTATTAATGTAATTATATTATAAATAAAGTGTTTAGTTAAGCTGGTTTCACAAATTAACCAAACATAAATTATGTGTTTTAAGACATAAATAATACATAAGGTTCGACTTGTGGGTTGTTTGAGATTGCAGTCACTCAAAGCTGGAAGAGATCCAAAAAATATTTTCTTAACTTTTAATGTGGGAAAAATATTTTCAAACTAAAATAAATTAATTAAAATCTTAGGACTTTTAATTTTTCATCGTAAATGCTTCACTTCCATGGGTCTCAAATTTTTTTCAGCTTTTATTGTATTACATTTTATAATTTTTTTTAAAAGAACTCTAATTTATTGTTTTGCCTAGGACCTAAAAATATCAATAACAAATCTGCCATACACTAATTATGTTGAAAAAAAAGACAAATAAGTTAATTTATATAACAAATATAATAAATTAGTAGGGTTAAATAGGCAATAAAAACAATTTTTTTATATTTTTTAAGTCTATTTCATAATTTATAATTATCCCAGGCAATAATATCTTTTTGAAGTTCAAACATGGTTTTGCAAGATAATAAAAAAAAAAATTAAGGGTGTAAAAAGCCCTCAAATTAAAAAAAAAAGTAATTAAGTTTTTTCTTTTGCACTCATTTGGGTACCTGAACTTTCAAAATGCATTAAAAAGGCCTTCAAACTTTTTCAAAAAAAGCAATTAAGCCCTTACTTTTTTTGCACTCAATTGGATACTTGAACTTTTAAAATGCATCAAAAACACTCTCGAACTTAAAAAAAAATTAATCCCATGCTTTTATTAAAAATATAAAAAAACTAAAATCAATAAAACTATCAATATTATTAAATTTTAATAAAAAATTATTAAAAATTAGAAAAAAATATAAAAATCATAAAAAATATAAAAAATTGTAAATTTTATAAAAATCATAAAAAATATAAAATATATAGAAATATAAAAAATTATAAAATTTTATAAAGTTGTAAGAAAATTATACAAAATATAAAGAAATATAAAATTCGTAAAAAAATTATAAATATTATCGTACCAAAAGAAGCATTTTATAATTTTTCTATAACTTTTATTGATTTTTATTTTTTTATCATTTTTCGCCACATGTCACATTGTATTGCGATACGTGATGACTTTACTACGGGTCGTTAATTTTAACGGCCAACAGTTAAAGTTAATTGTTAAAGGGATTTTTCGATGCATTTTATAATTTTTTTATGATTTCTATAAAATTTTACAATATTTATAAAAAAGTATGAATTTTTAATAAATTTAAATTTTTTATATTTTTATTAAAATACAATATTTTTTCTAAAATTTATTTTTTTATAACTTATTTTCTAATTTTTAATAAGAGCAAGGGCTCAATTGTTTTTTTAAAAATTTTGAGGGTCTTTTTTATGCATTTTGAAAGTTCAAGTATCCAATTAAGTAGAAAAAAAAGGTAGGGACTTAATTGCTTTTTTTGAAAAGTTTGAGAGCTTTTTTTATGCATTTTGAAAGTTCAAGCACTCAGTGCAAAAAAAAGGAGGAACTTAATTATATTTTTTAAAAAGTTTGAGAGCTTTTTACACCTTTAAACCTAAAAAAAACTCTTGTAATAACCTACAATTTCAATCTTGCCAACACAACCAAAGTTTCATGAACAAAGTTATTTACATTTTTTATTATCTTAACAATAATAATTTTTTAAAAAATCATTATTTAAAATAATGTTTCTTTTTTTTTTACTGGCATAAATAATACAATAGAATTCTAAGAAATGAAAATTAAATCAACTTTTATATTTGGTTATTTAGATATTTGAATTATTTGGTAATAAATAAAATTTTGGAAATATTATCAAACAAAATTTGGAAAGAAGAAAAATTAAAAAAAAACAGCTGTTTTGCTTTCCATCATGTGTAAACACTAAGGCCTTGTTTGGTTGGCTGTAATAGCCATTCTGTTACACCTCTATTCAGCATTCCCACCCCAAGCACCTGTTTGGTTGAATGGAATGCCTGATTACAGGCTTATTCCATTCCTATCATATTCAGCAACCATCCCCAAATTCTATTCCCATCACAAACCACCGAATACAGCCCCATTACAGCACCTCCCCATAATATCCTCTTGCACCGATTATAGCGTTTCTTCCTTCAACTCCGGCCATAGCAGTCTTCACCGGCGTCGCAGCATCCTTCAGGTAACCACAATACCCTCCGTTCTTTTCATTTCACTCTCCCCTAATTTCCCTGCCCTTTTCTTCCTTCGATTACTGTCATAGCCCTTTTCTTCCCATGCCTTAAATTTTAGGTTTTGATTTTTTCCGATTACTTTGTTCTTGTGTTGTTGGTGATTCTGGTATCGAATTTTTCTTTCTTTTCTTTCTTTTTTTCAGTCACAGAATCTTCTGTTTTCATGTATTGTTTATGTGTTTGCAAAGTTTTCTGCTCTTTTCTGTATGCATTTTTGTATGGAGTAACCATACGAGAAGGAACATGCTTGATAGCGATATCTTGTGTTGTTGGTGATTCTGATCTTTTCTGTTGCTGATTTTGGATTGGCTAAACTTATGAATGTTAGCTTTTAGCCTCCCGAAGTGCAACTCTGCTGGAAAAAGGGTTGGCTAAACTTATGAATGTTAGCTGTTAGCTTTTGGATTGGCTAAACTTATGAATGGTTGATATTTATTATCTTGGTTTTAGTTTAAATTTGGCATGTTTTGGGCGTTTTTTTTTTTGACCGTTTGAAGAGAAAGCTGAGTTGGGGGGGGGTTTGTGAGTCTCTCTCTGTTATTTTCTTTTTCACTTGAGTCTGTTTGGTTGCTGAGAAAGTTAAAGTGGAGTGGGAAATAATGTTTTCACTGATTATTTTCTCATGATCTGTTACAAAAGTTATAATCTTTTTCTTCTGATCTTCTTGTAAGTCAATTTCCAACAGATTGATTTCATTTCTATTCTTTTTCATTTTTTCACCCATAATTGAATTAAAATTTATTTGGTGATCTTCAGTCTTGATATTCTTCTATTTCATCAGAATTTTCTGGAATTATTTTCATTTTTTATTCCTTCTTAAAGGGGTTGTTGAGAGGTTTTTCAGGAGTTGAAAATGGTGAATCAGGGTGATTTGGTCTTTTTGATAAATCTACCTTGAGGGGTTGGTGGTGATTTAGTTAATTTTAGATTTAATCTCAAGCTCAGCTTTGACAGATTATCTGTTTTATAAAAATAGTTTTGTTTGTTTAATGAAAAAAAAAACCCTTTTTGCAAGCTACTGAAAGATGCAGAAATTATAAAAATAAAGCTTTGTAATAATTAACCAGTACATATTAGTGTATATATGTAGGTATATATATATATATATATATATATGCATTTTCTAGTTTTATTCATTTTTAGGTAAACCTGATTCTTGTAGAACTCTAGCTCTTTTGTTATAGTTATTGTAACTGTTTGTAGGTTCTCCTTTTCTTTTTTAACCATCTTTTTCTTTGTGTTGTGAATCTTAATTACTAACTTTTGCTTTGTAATTCTAAGTTTTGTTCTTTTAAAATTGCATACCTTTGTTCTAAATAAATATATGCTTTAATAGTTTCTTATATTTAGAGTATCATACCACATCTTCATGTCCGAAATGTGTTGGTTCAAATGTCGAACACGTATACTTTTATAAAAAATGAAAAGTTAGGATAACATAACATCTACTGATTTTGCTGTCTTGCTTTTCTTTTCCAACTAAATGAATCATAAACCTCAGTTTCATTTTCATTGCTTTTCCAGTCCATATTTCTATGTATCAGGTACCTTTTTGTTTCATGATTGGTATCTCAATGTTGCATATGCTTTCTTTTTCTTCTATATGATATATAATTCTTATAATGTGAAGTTGATATGAGTTGTATTTTATGTATTTGTTTTCTTAACCAAGATTTATTTCTCTGGTACTTGCTTTATGGATTGTCCCCACTATCTCTAGTGATTTTGATGATGTTTTTGTTTCATGCATAGATTAAATATAAAGATGTTTGTTTCCAGTTTGTGTTGCTAAGTTAAGGCTATTTAGAAGGGAAGTAAGAAACAGCTAACTCTTAGGACTGATGCCTGATGATTTTCAAGTAGAATGAAGATGGTTTTGTTAGATTCTATGTTGCTCAGATTCTTCATTTTGTTAGAAGCATTTGTATCCGACAAGTAGTGAGATAATTTGGTTGCCAAAGCATTTATCTGCCTTCTCTAACCTAACTGCCGTGTATGTCAATGATTTGATCATTTCATGTGGAATTGCTCTGTTCTAATGATGATTTAATTTTTTGCAGTTTTCTTGTATTAGTGTGTGGAGATTTTATAGGCTTGGTGAAAGCCTTGTTTCCATTTTATAGGTACAAATGCATTTGTGATAGGTTCATGTCTTCATTATCTTTGCATTAGAAAATGAAGGACAATGCTATGGGTCAAGTACTGGATAATGCATTTATGCTTGTTACTATACTACAGTGAAAAATGGTATTATAGAACCAAGTAACTTCATATGATATGTTTCAGCTTCTATTTTTTTTTGTTTTCTATAATTTGAGAGTGGTAGCTCTTTGCTTGGACTAAAAAATTGCAGAAACTTGTCCACCAAATTCATGTTACAATGGTCCATAAATCCATGAACATGAACTGCATGTGAAGCTAACCCTTCGTCTTAATATGCTATTATTTATGATGCTATTTACTCTACTTTCATGAAACCAGAAGTAGACTTGGAATTATATCAGACATAAAAGGAAAATTACCTTATACACATCAGCAGGGCATCACAACCGTTTATTCGTTTATGTATATATAATTTTTAGTTTTTAATATATTATATAAAACACGTTATATCTTCAATTTGTTTATAAAATTTTAAAAAACTCTTGAAAATTTTTACATGGTGTATGAAATAATATTTCATGTTAAAATGTTCATAAAATTTATCAGTAAGTTATACTTTTTACCCTTAAATAAATCTTTTTTTTATCTGTATTCAAGTAAATTTTTATTTTAATTAAAATGTTTATTTATATTAAGTGATTATAGGGCTTATTCTTTTTGTTCATTAAAAATTAAATAGAAGATGAGAGAAAAATATTAAGTAAAATAATAATATAAAGCATATAAGCATATGGAAAACAAGTAAAAAAACACAACCAAATCATATTAGCTATATATATATATATATATATATATATATCCATAGTAGCATGCATGTAACATGAAAAGAAAAATAGAGACATAACATAGTATCATCCAAAGTAGAAATAAACATTCTAATCCAACAACTACTAAAAAGAAAACATGTTGTACTAGGTAATTCCAGAGACACATGTATCAAAGTAGAAGGAAACTAATTAAAGCAAGGTGCTATATATATAAAAGATGTGGTTGAAGAAAAGCATTTAAATAGCAATGAATGGAAGAATGATGGGTAGGTTAGTCCGAATCCTAACAGTATTTCCGAACATTTGAAGCTTACGGAACATGATTATTTGTAGTTTTAATCTGAGATTATGTGAAATTATGTTGAAATTATATGAATTTTGCTGATTAATCTGATAAAAAAATGGAGTAACTATTAAGAAAAAGATTAAAAATAAAAATGAAATCTTGGACAGAACTTACAATTATTTGTTTTAATCTAATGTCTTACCCTTCAGCACATGAATAATATATACTTTTCTACAAATAAAATATTAACTTTATTAAAAGTAGTACAAAAGTGGTAGCTATATAGACTGCCATAAGCATTCTTCATTGTGAACTTCAATTGAATGTCTTTTATTTCTTACTACATGTATTCCAATGGCTAATATATTTTTTAAATAAGTTCTTAAATGATTATATTTTATTTAAATAAGTTCTTAAATTATTTTTGTAGTTAAATAAGTACCTATGTTATAATCCTAACCCATGAAAATCCTTAATTTTAATATCAAAATAAAATTATTTTGAAATTTCAAATTAATTTACATAATTAAGTATATTATTTGAAGATTTATAACACTTTAATATCTTGCAGTAATGGCTCGTTTACCTTTAATAGTACAAAGTGAAAGGCGTAGAAGAATTGGTCTCGCTGTGACAGTATGGCTGCAAATGTGCACAGTTGCAAGTTGGTTCTTAGTTTCATTGGCTACCGTCTATAGCCTATATAGTTATAGACCAAGGATTAGATCATATATTTTAGATTTTTATGCAAAACGAGATTATGTGAAAAGACTTGTATATGCTAGTGATGAGACTTGTATTGAACAAGTTAGGATGAATAGAACTACTTTTTTTAAACTATGTGAGATGTTACAAACTGTAGGAGAATTAAAGTCGTCAAGGAATATGCTTGTTGATGAGCAGGTGGCAATGTTTTTACATATTATTTCTCATCACCTTAAAAATCGAGTTGTCAAGCATCACTTTAATAGGTCTGGGGAAACCGTTAGCAGATCATTTCACAATGTTTTAAATGCTGTCATACGCTTACAAGATGTGCTATTTAAAAAGGCAGATCCAATTATGGGTAATTCTACAGACCCAAGGTGGAAATGGTTCAAGGTATTGGAGTGAGTTTCAATATAGTTCGTACATCGTTTAGTTGATTTAGATTTAAATATAGTATCCTAACTCGAGGTTTTATACATTTCGTGTAGAATTGCTTAGGTGCTTTAGATGGAACCCACATCAAGATTAGGGTTCCAACTGTTGATAAACCTAGATATCGAACGCGAAAGGGTGACATAGCAACAAATATGTTGGGTGTCTGTACACCTGATATGCATTTTGTTTATGTTCTTCCCGGTTGGGAAGGTTCTGTTGCTGATGGACGGGTTCTTCGAGATGCCATTAGTAAGAGACATGGACTGAAGGTTCCTCATGGTAAAGTGCAGAATTAGAGGAATTTGAATTAAATTTTCTGGAGTACTTTTTTCGAAAAACTGACCAAGATAATTAGTTTTGTTTCTTTTTTATAGGTTGTTATTATCTAGTTGATGCTGGTTATACAAACTGTGAAGGATTTCTTACGCCATTTAGAGGACAAAGATATCATTTGAATGAGTGGCGTCAAGGTTACCAACCAAGTACTCCAGAAGAATTTTTCAATATGAAACATGCTTCGGCACGCAATGTTATTGAAAGATGCTTTGGGTTATTAAAACTTAGATGGGGAATACTTAGGAGTCCATCATTCTATCCTGTGAGAGTGCACAATAGAATCATTATTGCATGTTGTTTGCTCCATAATTTTATTCGAACCTATATGAGTCTTGATCCTATTGAAGCGGAGTTGGAAGAACAATTATCTAGTAATTTGATAGATGAGGATGAGTCGAATATTGTAAACATTCATCCATCGGATGCATGGGCTACTTGGAGAATGGAACTAGCCAATCAAATGTTCTATGAATGGCAAACATCTAGAAATTAGTTAGGTTTATTAAAACACAGTGGAAGTTTAATTTCTTTATTTTATTTAATGTACCTAGTTTATGAAACTTTGGTGGTGTTTGAATTGTCTTTATGTATTGTACTAGACTTGTTGGATTGCAAATTTAATCTATTTTAATTTGATTCGCCATGTGTTATAATTTTATAAAGTGTTGACCTTCTTATTCATGATATCAAGCTTTAATTTTAATTTGTGTTTTTCTCTTAAGATAGTTATGTCAGGCTTTTCACAATCAACTGCTTCATCTCAAAATTCTCGAGGAACTAAAAGGAAATGGGTTCCAGAAGAAGATGCTGCGTTGGTTGCTTGTATGGTTGACTTGCACAATGTCGGAACCTTTAATGCCGATACGGGGTTCAAGGCCGGATATTTAAATGAGCTAGAAAAGATGCTAGAAAAAGTATTACCTCATGCAAAATTGAAGGCTAAACCTAATCTTGAATCGAGGATTAGGACATTGAAAAGGGATTGGGCAATCGTTTATGACATGCTCAGTGGAAAAGACAATAGCGGCTTTGGTTGGGATGAGCATAGACAGCTTGTTGTTGCCGAAGATGCTGTGTGGAACTCGTATATAAGTGTAAGAATTATTTCATGTCTTTACTATCTTGCTTTGACCTAACTTATATCTAATATGAATTTTTTCTTTTTTTATAGAGTCATAAAGAAGCCGGTCAATTCAGACATCGCAGTTTCCCTTACTACGACCAACTTACTGCCATCTACGCAAAGGATCGTGCCACTGGGAAAGATGCTCAAACGGCCGCTGATATTATTGAAGAAATAGATGCTGAAGATGTAGCTACTGCAAATACTCATGAAGAAAGAAACATTGACCATGAGTGTGAAGCTGATGTTTCTTTAGATGAGATGGATCTTTCAGGTACACAACCGCAACAATCTAGAAATGAAGATGATTCCAGGTCTTCAAAGAAGAAAAAAAAGATTTCTGATGCAAGTGAACAAATTTCTTCTACTTCATTTCTTGAGGCTGCCACATTATTAGGGAAAAATATACAGACTGTCGGCCTTGAAATAAGTAGAAGCATTGCCTCCGAAGTGCTAATTCAACAAAAGTCAGAAATGATCATTCAATAAAGTGCTCAGAAATTATATCCGGCTTTATGCGAAGTGGAAGGATTAACGGAGGATGAACGATATTCTGCGTTGAGCAAAATCCCGGACAATCCAACGCAAATGATCGTTTTCTTTAGTCTGCCTCCTTCCGTGCGACTGGAATGGGTGAGAAGATTTCTTTCAGACCATTAAAAATCATGGTTGTGTTGGTGTTGTTTTGTTAACTTTTTGTATATGTAATATTTGGATCGTAAGATGGTATTAATAGAATATCGCAGACTGTTGTAACTTTTTGATGTTATAAAATTTAACATATAGATTATGATGTGTAGATTATGTTTGAATGTAAAATATAATTATCAAGCTATTTATATTTCTAATCTTTTATTTTTTTAGTTCAGAAGATAATTAAATTATTTATTTTATTAATGATATTTAAGCTTAGTATATATGCATCATAATTTAAAACTAAAAAATAGGTTATATATTATTTTTCTAAAATTATATATTATAATTTTTACTAATTCATATTTTAATAATAATTATATTAAAAATATTATTAAATTACATATTATTTTATTAAATTGTATTTAATAATAATTATGTTAAAATATAATTAAATAAATTAATATTTTTATTCAATTATATTTAATAATAATCATTAAAATTTAATAACAATAATCATCTAACTAAAAAAATTCTGTTAAGGGTATTTTAGTCATTTAAGCATTTTTCTTATGCTATTACAGCATCATTCCATTCAACCAAACACAAGAATATTATTACAGCTCTATTCCATTCCAATCAACCAAACAATTGAATTACTGATTACAGCTCTATTCCATTACAGCTCTATTCCATTACAGTTCTATTCCATTACATCTCTATTCCATTACAGCGAACCAAACGTACTGTAATTGTGTAAACATTGGCGTGTGTTGTGGTGTCTAGGTGAAGTCCATTTCTATAACCTAACACCCTGCCTCGACGACTTTGGAAAAGAGTAGTGATTTATGTTGCTGTTTGGAAGGCGGTACTTTTTTACTCTTTTGCCACTTTGGCAGGCCTCACAACAGAACTCAACTCTCCTACTCAGGCCCATAAAATGGAAACAAATGTCCGTCTTGTTGGTTTCTCGGTGTGGTTCGGAGCAAACAAAAACTGTGTCCTGCCTAAAATTATTCATAAGTTAAGTTATCCGTTCAAGTTTGAAGGTACACTCGAAGTTAAAAGGGTTTAGAAAAAAAAATTAGATCCATTTAAAATATGAGTTGACTCGGACTTGAACATTTAAGACCTAAACTCGACCCGGCCCGACCCCACTTATTTTAAGTTTATAATAGTTTATATTATGTTATTTTTATATATTATATAATTAGAACACATTAAAAATAAACATAGACTAAATATATAATATTACTCTAAACATTAAAATAATATTAAGATAACTATATAAAAAATTTTAATAAATAAAAAAGGTATAAAATTATTAAATATTAAAATAATATAATATAAATATATTTTTAAAAAAATTTAAGAATAATATGGGCGGATCTAAATGGGTTTAGGTTAGTCTTTTGCAAATATGAATGAGTTTGGGTAAAATTTTAAGCCCAAATTTCGGACGGGATCGAACTTAAATAAACATAAAATATGTTAATATCATATTTAGATCCGTCCCATGAGCACCTCTAGACTCCTGCCTATGACTACAAATGGGTGGAATCAAGTCGGTTTGATTTTTCTCCTTTTCTAATCCGTTTAGGTTGGTGGGTTTTAATGAATTCAAATAATTTAAATTATTAAGTTATCAATATTTTAATTTCGAATATAATAAATTATTTTACTTTATATTTGATAACATAATTCAAATAGTTAAATTATGTTATTAGTATTGTATTTTGTGTAAATTGTGAGTTTAGTACCTGTACTTTAATTTGATCAATTTTAGTTCTTATACTTTTCGAATTTTGAAATTTTAGTCTTGACTCAATGGTAACAATTAAATCTGTTTGGTTAAATTATGTCATTGGACTTTATATTTGATAACATAATTCAAATAGTTAAATTATGTTATTAGTATTGTATTTTGTGTAAATTGTGAGTTTAGTACCTGTACTTTAATTTGATCAATTTTAGCTCTTATACTTTTCGAATTTTGAAACTTTAGTCTTGACTCAATGGTAACAATTAAATCTGTTTGGTTAAATTATGTCATTGGTCATGTATTATACGTAAAGTTATAGATTTAGTCTACGTTCACCAATTGGATCATTTTTAGTGGTTATATTTTTTGAATTTCAAAATTTTAGTCTTAATGCAAACTACAATCGTTAAATATATTAACTAATTTTTTTGTGAGTAATATGTGAAAATAACAAATAAACATATCATTACACATGTGATAATATATTTGATACATCAAATTTTTAAAATTAATAGAACTTAACTTAATGAATTTAATAGGTACCATTTGGTTAGGACAAAGATTTTCAAATTCTCAAAATAAAAGGACTGAAAATGACCAAATTAAAGTACAGGTACTAAATCTACAACTTACACAAAATACAGGGTCTAATAGAAGAATTTGACCCAATTCAAATTCACCTTATAAAAAATATAAATTATATATATATATATATATATAGAGAGAGAGAGAGAGAGAGAGAGAGAGAGAGAGATCATGGTAATTGATACATACTTGTTCGGTACTCAATCGACACCAAGTAATATAGGCTCCATTATGGTCGAATTTCGGTGCATTTAAGCTATTTTGATATATTTTGACCTGTTTCTATCAATATCAACTTGTATTGCTATGTATCAGTCCATATCGGTTGATACAATTTTTTTACATTTTAAACTTAACTTTTATTTTTTTATATCTTAAACATTTTAACAATTATATTTAAACTTGGAATATAATTATTAAATTAAGTTATTACACCTAATTAATAATTTTAAAACTTATATTTGCATATAAATATATTTACATTGACGAAACTAAAAATTAATAATTGAGTTATATTTGTACATTAAAAATAATAATTAAAATATATTCGCATATATATTATATAATTTATGAATAAACTAAAAATTAGACTATAAATATATACATATATATATTCGTGAAAATAAAAACATTGATAAATTCGAAATGATACACTAAACACATCGATATAGGTACATATCAGTATCAAGACAAAAATGATATGCTTACCGATACAATAATGACTACCTTGAAAGAGAGATCTTTTATATAAATAATTAAAGTTCTTATTGTTTGTAAAATGTATGATCATATGAGATGTATGTGAATTTTATAAACATATTTAATATCATTATATGATATGCATAAATTTTAGGGTAAACTATAAAAATAGTCAGTTTTGTTTGCCCCAGATTACATTTTTGTCACTTATGTTTGAAATGTTACGTTTTAGTCACTTATGTTAGTATTTTGTTACGAAGTGATCACTGTACCGTTAAGTTCTGTTATCTCTCTAACGGTAATCTTACGTGGCAGTCCAACTAGATTTTAAGTGCCAACTTGGATTTCCAAATGGAATGAGAATAAATCTTTAATTAAATAAATTTAATTAATTAAAATTTTTAAACCCTAAACCTTAACTAAAAAAACCCTAAACCCATTTCCACACACCTCTCTTCTTCATCTTCATCTTCTTCCCTTTTGATTCCAATATCTTTTGTTACAAATATGTCTCAAAGCTTGAATCTTTAAAACCCATTAACCTAAAGATTTATTTAATTAAAGATTTATTCTCATTCCATTTGGAAATCCAAGTTGGCACTTAAAATCTAGTTGGACTGCCACATAGGATTACCGTTAGGGAGATAACAAAACTTAACGGCACAGTTATCACTTCGTAACAAAATACTAACATAAGTGACTAAAAGGTAATATTTCAAACATAAGTGACTAAAATGTAACCTGAGGCAAACAAAAGTGGCTATTTTTGTAGTTTACCCTAAATTTTATCATGTCCCAAAGCTGATTGTGAAATTGTCGATATGAATAAGTCAGATTCTAGGGGAGGTAAGAACCTGCATACGAAACCCTACAGGAGACCAAATGGGTTATGTTCTTGGAATAGGTATATGCCTAAGTTTAGTTGCAAGATAGTTATCTGGATAGTATGGTAGGAAGGCATCAGGTTCGACACAAAATGAAGGAAACTAGGTAAGAGTTCATCATATTAGTGAATTATCTGTAAGCACGCCGAGCTAGTCAAAATTCTGTAGATTTGTCTGCATGGCTGTCTCTTTTTTTAGTGTTATGAAATATATAAGGTAAACAAAGCAGATTCTTGAGCTTTAAGCTTTAATGACTTGCTGAAAATAACAAAGACGATCAAGCTTTGAACTTAAGAAAAATTGATTAACTAAGAGCCACAACGAGAGAATGAAGTCTGATATTTTTCATTATCAGATAGGTGATGTTTTACATCACTTTTAAACAAGCATGTAGCTTGACTGAAAACAAAGCATTCACCTAAACATACCTAACAACGCTAACATGTTTTGAAACTTATAAAACTTAACTTGTACACATAAATAAGTTGATTAAATCAGGTTAATAAACACCTTATCAAAACAACTACATTGACAACTTAGTTCAAATGTAACTAAGTAACAAAATACAAAATACAAGTTTCATTAGCAAGCTGTCCTGCTATAATATGCTTGCCATGTGAACAAGCTGCATGTAAGCCATTTCTTAACACTCCTCCTTGACTTCCAAGCTGCAAACTCCTAATTTAGCTCTTAAATTCTCAAACCTTGCTGTACAAAGAGGCTTTGTCAAGATGTCTACCAACTGATTTTCAGAATTGCAATGGATCAGTTTGATCTCATGTGATTGCTCAACTTCTCTCAAAAAAATGAAACTTAATCTTGAAGTGCTTCATTTTTCCATGAAACACTGGATTCTTTGTAATTGCAACAGCAGATTGATTGTCATAATTGATCTTTGTTGCTTCTCTTTGGTGAAAGTTCAAATGATACGAGCAACTCGGTCCAATTCAAAGACCATAATAGCGATGGGCTTAGATTTCCTCAAGGACCAAGATCCAAATCCAAGCAGCTAAAGTCAAAACTCCATTTATTCGTTCAAGACTTTATCACGAAAAACATTCGAGAAGAGGAGTTGAAACTTCAAGACGATGGATTTTGGAGCGAGGATGAAATAGAAGGGACTACTTTTATTCGTGGGCACAAACTCTTAATATATGATGACAAGCCCATGTGGAAAATGTTAACAAGCTTAAGTGTTTCCCTTCAAAGACCCCAATCAACCCCATAAGCTTAAGTGTTTCATATTAGGTTCGGGTTTTAGGCTTAATTTTTATTATATATGAGCCCAATATTGTATTTATCAGCTCTTATTATTTTATTATTTTTTATTACAAATTTTTTATAATTATTAAGCATTTTAAGTTATTTAGGAGTTTATGTCAACAAGAGAGTTTTGTTTAAAAACTACTTATTGTTTAGATTAATTAAAGTTTTAGTATACTTTAGAGTTTTATTTGGATGTACCTAGCTAGCCTATATAAAGGCTTCTTCATTGTTTATTAAACAGACAATTTTTCATGAATAAAGTTTTTAACTCTGGGAGTTTGTTTCTTATGCAAGATTTTTTTCTTGTGATTTTTAGAAGTAGTTTTCTTCTCGATTTTCTTCAAGGAGTCGTGGGAATCCATTCTTCACCCTTCAATTTTCCAAGGCTGATTAGAGCCATTAGTTGAGTTTGTTGGGATTTAAATCTCAAAGGGTTTAACTAGACACTTATCCTTCTATCCATCATATTCATCAATTTATTCGTTTATCTTCCACTTTTAAATTTCATATTTTATTTAGTTATTTATTATTTTGAATATTTATCATTAGTTTCTTCAATTTCTTCTTTTAGTATTTTCGTTTTCGTTAAGTTTCAAGTTTGTTTATTTCTTCTTTTTAGATCATATCCAAATTTTTTCTTTTTCAAGTCTAACAACTTGAATTTGATCCTTCTTCTGCTTCCTCCACTCCAATTCCGTATCATCAAATCAAACAAGAGTTTCCTTAGCCAAATTGCTTGACTAATAGCTGTAGTATATTCAACCTCAGCTATTGATTGAGCTACAATGGACTGCTTCTTTGAACTCCAATGAAAAATAACAAACCCTAAAGTAAACAAATACCCTAAAGTACTTTTCATATTATAAATGGATCCTGCCCAATCACTATTAGTAAATCCAAGAAGCTTCATGTTATCAGCTTTGGTGAACTTGACTCCATAGCTCAGAGTCTCCTTGATGTACCTTAGAACTCTTTTTGCTGCTTAAAAGTGAGTCACATTATAATAGTGCAGGAATCTAGAAAAGAGACTGATTGCAAAGACTATATTAGACCTTATGGCTATCAAATAGATTAAACATCCTATTAGGCTTTTATAACTGGATTCATTTACTCTTTCAAAATCACCCTGGCTAGAAAGTTTTTCACCAACAACAACTAGAGTGCTAGCTGTTTTGCATGCATGCAGAATTTGTTCAAAATCTTCAAGGCAAAGGTCTTTTGACTTATGAAAATTCCCTATTGAGTTTGATATACCTCCATGCTAAGAAAATAGGACATCTCTCCTAAATCAGACATTTCAAGCACACTTTCCATTTTGTTTTTAAATTCTGCCAACAAGTCATCATTCCCACTAATCACTAACAAATCATCCACATACAAGGAGACTATCAGAAGTATGTCATCTCCAACTTTCTTCACATACAAAGTTGGCTCGCTAATGCTTCTTTCAAAGTCTAAGTTCGATAGGTAGCTGTCCATTCTGTCATACTAAGTCCTCGATGCTTGTTTTAGGCCACATAAAGCCTTTTTAAGCTTGTACACTTTTACTTCTTCACTAATCATTTTAAAACCATCAAGCTGTTCAACATATATTTCCTCATGGAGAAATCCATTTAGGAAGGTAGATTTTACATCGAGTTGATGTATTTTCCACTACCTTTGAGCTGTCAATGCAAGCAAAAGTCTGATTGTAATAGCCTCATTTTCAGTGGTGTCAGAAATAGTGGTTTTGGGACCATAATTTTGATGAGTCGAGTAATAAATATTAGTTATTTAATATTTGTGATGTCATCAGCATCGTATTAAGTCTTGGTTATGAAATTTCAATGTTTAATTAGATAATTAAATAGAAAGGACTAATTTGTAATAGGTGCAAAAGTATAGATGTTTAATTAGAAGGACTTAATAAGTAAATAAACCAAAAGAGATAGGATAGTGGAATATCATGACAATTAAGGGTAATGAAAAGATTAATTAAGGCTAAAAATGACTAAGGAAGTTTAATTATGAAAGTTATAAAAATTACAAATTTGTCGTTGATATATAAATGAAATTAAGAAAGGAAAAATAAAGAAAAACACATATATTTTCAGTACTTCTTCTTCAACCTTCGGCAAAGAGGAGAAAGATTAGGGTTTTACATCCTAAGCTTGAAGCCTTGATTTGAGTAAGCAAATGTCAACCGTTTTTAGTAATTTTATGTTTTTGAGTCCGTATCAACTTAATCTAGCTTACGCAAGGACTAATTTGTGAATGTGTCAAATGTTAGAAAACTTGCCATTGTTGAAATTACTTGTTCTTGAAAGCTTTTGATGTATTTGAATGTTTGATACTTGGGTTAAATCTTTTTATAAAGTGATTTTGATGAAATTAGGGTTTAAGGACTAAAATGTGAAAATGGTGAAATTACATCTATTGCTGTGAAAATAAATATATGAATGGGTTGGATAGATACCCAAGAGAATTCGGCTATGGTTAGTTGTGTGAGAGAATGATTATTTTGCATGATTTGTATTGAAAGGACTAGATTGGATAAAAGGAAACTATTAGGTGTAAAATCGTAATTTTCCTAAAAAGACTAAATTGTGTTGAATGACTAAATTATGTAACTTAATATGAGAATTGAATGATTTGTGAATGTAGAATACGATCGTGCTATCGACTGGAGAAAAGAGAAATTAACAGATTAGTTCTTGAAGTCTTTCCTAAATTGCAATCCAGTCCGTTAAGTTCGTAGTGTAAATCTTACTTAATATTCTTGTACATGTATATATATTGTCAATGTATTGCAAATCATGAACCTTCGGTATTGAAGATGATCGAAGAAATGAAATGCAATAGATAGTAGGCTTTATGCTGTTAAAATAGTACCGACGCGATGGCTGGGGTACCGCATGTGTTGCGAGTCCTCGACAGCTCGTGTGAGCAGCATCGTGACTCGAAAAAAAGTGATATGGATCTTATATGGATTACAGGTCCTACGATGGCTAGGATTTATGCTTTATGCATACTCTTGACAGCTCGTGTGAGCAGCATCGTTAGGAAACAGTTTACAGTACAGATAGACACCGTATCGATGGTTGGGGTACCGCATAAGTTACGAGTCCTCGATAGCTCGTGTGAGTAACATCGGGTACTAGTAACAGAAAGTTATGAACAAGAAGAGAAGTTGTAAATACTCAAATAGCAATGGAATTGCGTTGGCTTGATGAAGTTATTATTGCTCATTACTATGATTGGTATTTCTTAACTATCGAACATACTAAGCTATAAAGCTTACCACAGTTATTGTTGTTATTTTGTAAATCGTTTTGCTGACTGAAGATCGGATCATCGTCCTCACCTGAAGTCACACTATCGCGGAGTTTGTCGGTAGATTTTGCATCGCTTGGTCTTATGACATGTACTAGGATGATATTAACTTTTGATATTGTGCTAAAAATGTTGAAATCTTACTATTTTGATTGTGTAAATGCATGAAGTATAACTTAGATGCTTAAGCTTATGAAGCTTGTATAGACTTAGAAATTATGTATGTTGAGTGATGTTTTAATGCATAACTTGTATTGGTTGTGTTTAAGACACTAAACTTATGTCTTGGCATTAAACTTATGTCTTGGCATTATTATTGAAATTCTGCATACTTGTTTCGGTAGAATTTCTGTATGTATCGGTAGAAGTACATGGTAGGAGAGAGGTTATTCTCTGACTTGGGTTGTATCGGTAGTTGAATTACAGGTATCGGTAGTTTATAGTACTAATGTATCGGTAGTATGTATACTTATATCGGTAGAAGTTGCAGGGTGAGGATTTTTGCTCTTTGGAGTTTTTGGTATTGGTAGTTGCATGACTTATATCAGTAGAAATCGTACTTGTATCGGTAGAACTAGTACCGGTATCGGTGGAAGTCTGCACAGTTCTAAATTGTTCATTGAATTGATTACTATCGATACTTGACCATTAGGTATCGGTAGAAGTCCCCTAAAACGTTGAAATTTGCCATTTTTACCTTTGATGTGATTGTGTTATGATTGAATATTGATTTAAAAATCTAAAAGGTGAATTTTGTATTGAATAAAGAATAAAATATTTGGATATTTTAAAAGATGAACAGTGTTAAATTAATAGTAACATCGGAATTCTAACCGGCGACGATGTTTGGGATTTGGGTGTTACACTAATAATGTCAAGTCTTGCCATAGGTGCAAAGGTCTCAAAGTAGTCAACACCATACTTTTGGCTAAAACCCTTCACAACTAACCTTTCCTTTAGCTTGTTCAAAGTTCCATCAGCATTGTGTTTGGCTCTAAACACCCAATTCACCCTTATGACTTTTTTGTGGACTAGTCTTTCAACTAGCTCTCAAGTTTGATTCTTGTGGATCATACTCATTTCATTCAACATAGCTTGCTTCCAACCTTGTCATGCTTTAGCTTCTTCATAACTGATTGGCTTAACATTAGCTATGTCAACCCTCTTATACATTTCACTGATTAATCTGGTTAATCTAACAGGCACATCATAAAAATTCATCTCTTGCTCAATCTAATAAAATTCAGTTGGCCCTGTCACTAAGTCTTCAGTAACACTTTCTAGCTTAGACTTGTCCCAATTCCATGTTGACTTCTCATCAAACACCACATCTTTGCTTACAAAGATTTTAAGTGTTGAAGGATCAAGGATTCTATAGCCCTTTTTAACACTGCTATAGCCCACAAATATGCCAGGTTGAGCTTTTTTTCTTTCTTTCTAATTTGTCCTTTTTGATAGAAGGAACATGCACATAACAAATGCAACCAAAGATTCTCAAGTGTGCAACTAATGGTTTGAATCCAAACCAGACTTCAAATGAAGTTTTCTCTAACGAGGCTTTAGTTGGTAGCTTGTTTTGAAGATAAATTGTAGTATTAATTGCCTCAGCCCAAAAATTTTTGGGCAAACTTCTTTCAAACAGCAAACATTTGGCCATATCCATCAGAGTTTGATTCTTCCTTTCACTAACACCATTTTGCTGAGGTGTATAGATGTTAGTGAGTTGATGTTCAACCCCTGATTCTTCATAAAACGTTTGAAGCAGATCAAAAGTGTACTCTGTCCCATTGTTTAACCTTATAGTCTTGAGCTTGCAACTTGATTGATTCTCAGCAGCTGCCTTGAACTTCCAAAATACCGAGACAACTTCTGACTTTGTAACAGCCTGTTTTCTAGTGGTTTCAAAAACAGTAGTTTCGGGACCTTAAACCTTACAAGTAAATTCATAAATGAGTGTTTAAATTATATGAGTCAATAATAATTTTTATTTGAAATTTTGAGTTGAATTTTAATTATTGAATTAAAAGTTAGTATAATTGATTCAGTTCAAAAGTCAAGTGGTTTTAGAAAATGAGGCAACGGGATCTCATTTTTATTAAATATTTACAGAGTTTTATTATGTGTGAATTTATGTTTGGTCTAGTAATTTTGATGATTAATTGCTTAATTGAGGTAAAAGGAGTAAATTGTAAAAGAGGTAAAAGTTAATTGCTATTGATTAAAAAAAGTAAAAGGACCAAAATGGTAATTAAACCATGGTAAAAAAGTCCAAGCGGTGGTGGATATGATTGATTCCACTAACTTTTGGATTATTTATTCATTTAGTCCTAATTAGTTTAAGGCTAAATTGAAAACAAGTTTGTTTAATTGAAATTTATTATAATTGAAGGACCAATTATGAAATTGGACCCTCCTTAAATGGCCTAATAATAAAAATGAGGTGGAACTCTTTAGATTTTGGTAAATTGCAATTAAATCCTAATTAAATGAGGATTTAATAATTAGTTTATTGTTAGTATGATTGGGAATGGTGGTTTTGAGGCCACAAATCTAATGTGTTAGATCGTAAATATTAATTATTTAATATTTACGAGGTCATTAGTATAGTATTAAATTTTGGTTAGGCAATTTTATCGTTTACATAGTTAATTAAGTGAAAAAGATTAAATCGTGAAAGGTGTAAAAGTTGTATTCTTTTAATTAAAAGCATGAGATGCTAATTGGAAGGATAATTAAGGTACTTGAATGGTAAATATACCAATAAAAGGGTAAGTGGACGGTCTTAGCCTTGAAATTGGATGAAATTTGAAGGAATTAATTAAGGGTAAAAATGTAATTAGGTTAAAAGGTATTATAAATAAATAAGCATGATTAAAATGAGAAGAAAATCATCTTCTTCCACCTATTTTAGAACTGAACCCTAAACACCATGAGAGAGAGCTTTGGCCAAATGGGAGTAGCCACCAATCTTTTATTTGGGTGTGATTGGATCACCACAAAATGTTTAAAATACGTTTAAAAATATTGGTCTTCGAAATCCAGAAAAATAGGTTCGGGAGTCGGTTACGCATGAGGAAGGATTAGCACCCTCATACGCCCAAAATTGGTACCATATTGATTATTTTTGGGTCTTAATTTGTAAACCTTAAAAGCTCGAATAAAATTTAAAATATGATCCTCGAATGCATGAGCTATGTTTAAAAGAAATCAATTTTTGTTTGGAAATCCCGCTATTTCAAAGTGATCGGGGAAGAAAATTACGTCCAGTGAGGTAGGACATAATATTTTGAGATCCAGAAATAACGAGCTTTCCTTTGTAAAAAACTTTTTGAATTTTTGAAAGAGGATGTTAGATTATCTTGATTTAAAGAAAGGTTGCACCTAGTAAGTTAAGGGGCAAAATTTCAAAATCGAAGATAAGGAAACATTGCCTCGATGAAAGGGTATTCGATTATTTCGATTTTAGAGAAAAGTTGCACCTAGTAACTTAAGGCGTAAAGTTTCGAAACTCGAAATAAAAGAATATTACCTCGATTTTAAAGTTTTTATGAAAATAATTTTGGAAATAAATATACGAATTTAATATGAGTGTGCAATTAATGATGGATATTATAACACGAAGTAAAATAATTAAGCAGATAAATGGTAAGCAAAAATAAAAAATGTAAGTGCATAATAATTAATAAACACAAATGTTGATAAGGAAACAAAAATAATGCAATTTGTAGTTAAAAATGGGACTTCTTGGATACCAGGGGGTAAAAGGGTAATTTTGGGACTGTCGGGGGTAAAATGGTAACTTTAGGAAAATTTAGGGTTAAAAATGACATTTTGGACGTTTGGGGGTAAAGTGGTAATTTTTAGAAAAATCAGGATCAAAAATAGAATTTTCGGATATTCGAGGGTAAAATGGTAGTTTTTAGAAAAATCGGGATCAAAAATGAAATTTTCGGACATCCGAGGGTAAAATGGTAATTTTTGGAGTTTCGGGGTCAAAATGAAATTTTTGGAAGTTCGAGGTCAAAAATAAAATTTTTGAAAGTTTAGGGGCGAAAGTGAAATTTTTGGAAGTTTTGGGGTTAAAAATGGAATTTTTGGAAGTTTGGGGGGAAAATGTAATTTTTAGAAGTTTTAGGGTTAAAAATGTAATTTTGGAAAAGTTTGGGGTCAAAATATAATTTTAGAGAAGTTTGAGGGTTAAAATACAATTTCTAAACAGTTTAGAGACCCTCAGAGCAATAAAACCAATAATAGGTGACACGTGGCAACCCTACAGGCATCTTGAAGTCAAAGGACTAATTTGAAAATCATGAAAAATTCTTGGGCCAATTTTGTAATTAAATAAAAGTTGATTTAAGGGTTAATTTAAAACAAATTAAAAACAAGAGAGACCAATTGCATAAATAGACCAAAATAGTGACACGTGGCACCCTCTGGTGCTTTCAAAAATTAAAGGGACTAAATTGAAAATAAAAAAATTTATTGGGCCAAATTAAAAATAATTAAAAGTATAAAAAGGATTAAATTGAAATAATTAAAAAATACGGAAGGACCGATTGCATAAATAGCTAATTTTTCAAAAACACGAGGATTTTGAGTGGGTCGGGTTGGATTTCAGGTTGAATCAATGGGTTAAAAGGTCAAAACGACGTCGTTTTGGCCTTTGAACCAAGGTGCCAAAACGGCGCCGTTTAGAAAGGGCTATAAAAGTCACTTTTTTAACCCTAAATTCATTTTGTTCTTCCCTTTTAAAAAAAACTCCAAAAAGAACTCTCAACCTCTCCCATTTTCTTTTTTTGCGTCCATGGCCGACCATTGGCCACTGGCCTTCCCACCGTCGTCAACGCCCCTGGTCATGTGCGCTCGTCCGACCATGCCTCCATCGCTGCCGGTCCTCCCACGCGCTGGCCGGAGGTAAAAGTCCCTTGCTTTCTCTCCTTTCTTTTTCTCTTTTCATCTTCTTTTCTATCCTTTTTAAAAAAAAAATGATTTTTGATGTTCTTTAAAACTTCATCTTTTCATTTTAAGAAAATTTTGATTAGTGTTTTTAGTTTCGTAAAAGTCAGATCTGGCTTTAAACCAGATCCAAAAATCTTAAAAACCTCTTTCCTTTTTACTCGAATCTATTTTCGAATTTCCGTTATTCTTCCTTATTATTTTTCTTTTTTAAAAAAAAAACTTTGCTTTGGTCCTTTGGTTGCTTCAAAACTATCTTGGTCATCATTCGTTCTCGGATTTCATTTCTTTCCTGTGTTCTTTTTCGTAGATCCGGGTGCGCAGCAATGCGAAAGTGACGGTGGTGGACTCCGGCTCCGGCTCCGACGGTGGTTGGACAGGGAAGTGTTTTCGTCCTTCCGTTTTCTTTTTTTGTTTTATATTAAACAATTATTTAATGTTATTATTAATTATTATCATTAATATTATTAATAATATAATTAATATTCACATTTTAAAATACGTTTTTAAAGGAAACAATAAATATTAAAAGGTATATTAAATCCATGTATTGATGCATAACTTGAAACCGATGGGTTTAGGAATTGAAAACATAAATGGCAATTAAACATACATTGAATGGTAGCAAACATGCATTAATAATACTTGATCGTCTTTAATGCTTGAGTAACTTGGTGTTCAATTGGATCTTGCCTTTGCCGACTGTTTGATGTTATCTCTCTATTGTACTTTTTGAGAAAATTGTGTATTAATTTTTTTTAACAATAGGGTCTATCTATTGATTTCAAGAACAGGGTTTTTTGTAACCCCTTTACAAAGTTTGATTCTGGCTTTTATAGCCAAGAATTCAATCATTCAATTTTGTTTTTACATCACTAAATGCTTATCTATTCTTCCTTTTTGCAGGTCGTCGAGGGCGGTTTGTAGTAGTGGCGGTGCAACTTACTGTTGGTCAATGCTGACGTGGCGAGCCCTGGTTGGCTGAGATGAACAGCAACAGTGCAAGTGGGTTTACCAGACTCTGACTCTAGGTTTGACCTTAGGGGAGTGGGCCATTTGGGCTAGCAAATTGGGTTTGTTTGGGCAAGAATGTAATTGGACTCTTTGTAATTTGATGTAAATGGACTTTGAATTTGTATTTGGACATTTAATTTATATTTATTTTAAATTTAAATTTATAATAAGTTTAAATTTTAGATAAATTTAAACCTAAAATAAATTTAATTCAAAACAAATTTAAACTCTGTTGGGCCCAGATAAATTGGGCTTCAACATTATAAATTTTTCCATTGACAAATGTGTTGTTTCTTGAAAATTTATTGAAGTTTATTAAAGCTTGGTTGTTGGATTTGATTATTTTGTAAAGTAGTTTTTGATGATTTTAATGTTTAAGGACTAAAATATTAAAGTGATAAATTTGCAAGGACTTAAGGTGAAATAAGGGAAAAAGTGGGCTGTTGAAAGGCACATGGATATTCTAGTAAGCTGAAATTTGAATAAAAATGGGTATTTTGCATGTTTAAGGCTTAGGGACTAAATTGCATAAAAGTAAAATATTAAGAGTAATTTTGTAAAAATGTCAAAAAAGACTTAATTGCATAAAATAAGTTTATTTTACTATTGGAATTAGTTAACTGAAGGTAATTATTATGTTAGATCAATAATGTGCGGATAACGGAGGAGAAAATAAAGTAGCAGAGTAGTCCTTGTACTTTGACAATTACTACAAATCAGTCTAGTAAGTTCGTATAATAAAGTAATTGATTTAGTTTCTGTTTGTGCATTGAAATAATTTAAGGATGTTTTATTTAAGGTTGTTGGCTTAGTAAATATTAAATTATGGAATTGAATCAAATTGAAATGAAATTGTATTGAGGGGCATGGTTGGAAGTGACGAAAAGATATAGTTGAATTCAGGTGATAACGAAATGCTTAAATGATTATGTGTTGTGTTTGTTATTATTCATGTTACGAATGAATTAATTTGATTGATATATGACAATTAATAAATTGAACTAAATGACATTGTTTGTTAATTCGGTATTGTTTGATAAATAAGAATTATATGTATGTGTGCTCGAAATGGTAAAATGTGAAGAAAGTTAATTTAAATGGATATGATATATGAAACATATGAACTTCATGAATAATTGGGACACAAAGGACATGTCATTAAAGGCTATACAGTTTCGGGAACTAATCTTGGATGTCTTACTAATGGATAGTCCTATATTGGAGCCGTTACTACAAATTAATCTTGTAAGTTCGTGTAATTACATTTCCATTTGCTAACTAATGTTTCATTATTTGGTGAAAATCTTGATGTTGGAACGAGATGGAAGACTCTGAAGATATACTGAACTGGCTCGTAAGAGCGATATACTGAACTGGCTGGTAAGAGCTATACCCAGACTGCGCTCGTATGAGCTAAAACTACTAGAAGACCCAGAGAAATCAATTTGATGCTACTGTGAAGGGATTTGCGAAGACATTATACTACTCCTCTATAGTTGCATATGATATTCTATAGTTTATTGATCTGCGAACTTACTAAGCTTTGTAAGCTTACTTACTTTTCCTGTTTATTGTTTTGCAGATTTGTTTTGCTGTTAAGATCGAATCCTCAAGAAGAATCATACTATCTCGGGAGCACTTTCGTTAGATTTTGTATCACTTGGCTTATATGACATGTACTAGGATGATGTATTCCGAATTACTTGATTATGTTTAAGTTATATGAATGATGATAGTTTTAGTTGAATGAAATATACTTTGATGTTAATTGCTAGATATGATTTGGGTTTTGTATGTATTGGAAAGGGTATTATGTTTTAATTAGATAAATGATTGAATTTGAATGTAGGTCATTTATTGGTGTATCAATTGCATGAATTAATTTGAATATCTATAAGTTTATAAATGGTTGTGGGATATGTGCATGTTTAGCTAGTTCGTAGAATTCATGCATAATTATTAAGGAATTTCGATTAAACACACGGTCTGATACAAGGGCCACCACACGAGCGTGTGCCCTGGGTAAATAAGAGCAGGTCTTACACGAGCAACACACAGGCTGAGACATGACAGTGTGGCCCTATTTCACCTAGACACATGGCTCAGTACAAGGTTTTACACACAGGCGTGTGGGGTACTTTCCTATGCTCACACGACCTGTCACACGGTTTATGACATGGCCGTGTGTTAGGAATTTGGGTATGCACATTGTCTAGCACACGGTCTATGACACTGGCTTGTATAACAGGGCACATGGGTGTGTGTTTGAGACACACGACTGTGTGACTCCTGTTGTTAGAAATTTGATGTTTTCGTGTGATGTTCAGTTGCAGTTTAGTTAGGTCCCTATTAATTTGAAATGTTGTAAAAGAGAATGAAATATTTAATTGAATTTTAAACTAGTTTGATGAGTGCAACTATTTGAAATGTTTTGAATTGTAATTGTTTTGGTTGTAAATGAACTAAAAGATCTCGAAACCCTAACTGACAACAGTGTCGGGTTTGTGTATTACATAGTGATAGTAAGAATGATTGATGTAGCTTGGTTGATAATTGTGGTATTATGGTTTGATATGGAATATAGATGTCATGATATGTAATATGAATATTGATTCTTTCTTGGCAAATATATTGATGAGTATGTCTTGGGTTATAATTTGGTTAGTTAGTAATGAAAGTTGTGTGTTGAGACACAGGGTCGTATGATCCCCTGTTAGGAATTTCCGAATGTGATCCTAAGTTCTTATATGGTTCCAATTGATCCTTGATTGGTTGGAATGTTGCAAATGAATGTAAAAGATTAAATGGAGCTAGTATTCTGAGTTGCTAGTTTGTAATTATATGAATTTGTGATTGATTTGTATGTAAAAGAAAAAAAATTCGTAAAGTTTTGTAAACCTTTGAGACCCTAAACCGGTGATGGTTACGAGTTTTGGGTGCAACACTTCTTCATGAGAAGATAAAGCCAACAAAATCTAGAATGATAATCAATAAAAAGTATGAAATACCTACTACCATTTAAATATTGAGACTTCATAAGACCACACACGTCTGTATGTATCAGCTGCAATTTTTCAGAGGCTTTATAAGCCTTATTAGCTAGAAATGGGAACCTAGCTTGCTTTCCCAACTGAGATACATCACAAAATCTTGTTGTTCAACTACTTTTGTAAAGTTTTCTACCAAATAATCTTCCTTAGATAATTGAAGTAAGGATCTATAGTTGACATCGCTCATCCTCTTATGCTACAATTTAAACTCATATAAGGTAGTTGTATAGGCACTACTAGTTTCCTTATTCCAATCAACAACAAAGCTCCTATCAGTCATGGCTATTGACATAAGTTTAGATCCACTTGGATCACTAATCAGGCATTCTTTGTTCTTAAACATGATAGAATACCGTTCTCAAGGAACAAAGCAATACTTAGTAGATTTCAATCAATTTCAGGTACTAAAAGCACATTTGAAACAAGTTTAGTACTTGAAGGAGTGTCAATCAACACATCTCCTTTTCCCTCTATTTTGACGTACTTACCATTGCCAACCTTCACTCTTGAGTTGAAGTTGTTATCGATCCACTTGAAGATACTAGCATCAGGAGTCATGTGGTTAGTACAACCACTATTACCTTTTGTGTTTTTTCTCTAGTTGTTGAACAAGAAACAAGAAACACTTGCTCTTTGAGTATCACCCTCTTCAACTACTTGAGCTTGAGTGTTAGCCTACTATGGTTGCTATTGTTTCTGTTGACCCTTGTTCTTGAAAACTTATTCAACATGGCCTAATTGCTTACAATCTTGGCATTGCACATCAAGCTTGTACCAACAGTATGCTTCTAAATGAGTAGTCTTTTTGCAATGAGAGCATGGAGGATATTTTTTCTTCAGTCCATCTCTTTTAGATTTCTCTTTGTTGTCTGTCCAATGCTTCTTCCCTTTGTAACTAGAGGAGCTCGAGGTTGGTTTGCTCTTAGATTGAAATGCACCTTCATGATGCTCCTTCTATCTGCTAGCTCTTCTTTGTTCCTGAGCATAAAGAGCATTAATTAGCTCAATCAAAGAGATTGTTGACAAGTGTTTTGAATCTTCCAAGGAAGAGATCTTGGCTTCATATCTATCAGGTAAGGTTACAATAGCCTTTTCCACTATTTTGCTTTCACTAAATTGCTCCCCAAGCATTCTTATATTGTTCACAACAACCATGATCATGTCTGAGTATTGCTTAACTGTCTCGGTTTCCTTCCTTCATCTTCAAGTTTTCAAAGTCCCTCCTTAAGTTAATAAGTTGTTGTTGCCTTGTTTTTTCAGTGCCTTGAAACTCTTCTTTAATCTTGTCCCAAGCCTGTTTTGTAGTCTCACAGGCCATGATCCTTGTAAAAATCAAGTCTGACTCACTGTTTTGGATACAGGACATTGCCTTGTACCTATTAGCTCTATCATTAGAGTGCTGCCTGATTTGAGCTACTGTGAGGTTAACTCTCAAGGGTGGTGGTTCAAGATTGACAACCACCCATAATTAAAATGCTTACAAGTAGGTTTTCATTTTTACTACCCAAATGTGGTAGCTTTCACCATTGAACACCAGTGGTGGACTTGGAGAGAAACCATATAAGACATGTTGATTCGAGAATAGAAAAGAATAATGGCCCTATAAGAAGTTGGCTCTAGATACAAATTGTTAGTGTTATGAAACAAATATGGTAAACAAAGTAGAGGCTTGAGCTTTAAGCTTTAATGACTTGCTGAAAATAATAAAGAAGATCAGACTTTGAACTTAAAAAAATTTGCTTAACCAAGAACCACAACGAGAGAATGAAGTCTGATATTTTTCATTGTCAGATAGGTGAAGTTTTACATCACTTTTAAACAAGCATGTAACTTGACTGAAAACAAAGCATTCACCTAAATATACCTAACACCACTAACATGTTTTGAAACTCATAAAACTTAACTTGTACACATAAATAAGCTGATTAAATCAGGTCAATCAACACCTAATCAAAACAACTACATTAAAAACTTAGTTCAAAAGTAACTAAGTAACAAAATATGAAATACAAGTTTCATTAGCAAGCTATCCTGCTGCGATATGCTTGCCACGTGAACCAAGCTGCATGTAAGCCATTTCTTAACATCTTCTACTCATGATTCAAACCAAAAATGGAGAATGTAAGTCTGAGATGAAGCTTGACGAAGTCATGTCTCAAAAATAGGTTGTTAGAAAGAGTACTATTGCATTCAAATTTGTCACGAATATATCTACCACTCTGTTAATCAAGAATAATGTGTAGACGTCTTCTACGCCACTTTATTTGTGGAAACCTTCTAGTGACTCAAGGAGTATTAAAAGATTACAAATTCTTTATATCTAAAAAATTCAAGTGTTAATGTATGGATTCTCACTAAGTTCATTTGAACTTATAAGCAGATTTTGCCCTGTCTGTAGTGTAACACCCAACCCGAAACCATCACCGATTAAGGTCCCAGTATCTTACTATTCATTTATCATTGTTCATCTTTATCATGATACTATTCGAACTTTACTTCTATTAAAGAATTTCATTCTACACGTCATATATATCATTAAGTGATTATAAGCACAATTCAACAAGGGTAAAAAGGTTATTTTCAACATTTCTGGAGACTTCTACTGATACTTATTGGACAAGTATCGGTAGTTGTTAAGTCAGTAAATAGTTCAAGAACAGTGCAGATTTCTACCAATACAAGTGATAGTTCTACCGATACAAGTGACTCTTCTACCGATACAGGTTTCACCTCTATCGATACTAAAAACTCCAGAGAGCTAGAAATCTTACCTTGCTACTTCTACCAATACAAGTATATGAATGATTGCCCTATGAATGTCACAGCAAATGTGCAAGCATAAACTGTGGATGCAAGTATAGTAGACAAAAGTGAATCTGTTGGATATCGATCCCACGAGGATGGGTGTTTGTTGTCTAAAATTGTCGGTGCAAAAGAAGTTAAGATAAAAAAATTATTAGATATAATGTCAACGCATTTAAGTCAAAATCTACATAAATAAAGAGTTAAAACTGTTAACGCAATTTTTGTAAAACTACAATACAAAATGTCAGAGCGATTTACTAGAAAATGAAATGAATGTTGAAGATATTTTGTCAATACAATTAAGAAAATTAACGAAGTAAAACAACGATAAAGAGATGGGGGGATCCCTGACTTGATAAGTTGGCAAACAATAAATGTGACTACAAGGTAATTGATAGATAAATTGTCGCTGCAATTAAGCTTAATGAGATCTCCCTACATTCGACTTCCCTATTTATCAAAGGCCCAAACACTCACATTAACCACACCTTTCAGTGCTAGTAATGCTTTGCATTCGAGAACAAGTGACCAGAATTCCTTCATGCCTCAAGCAACTTCCGTTGCCTTACTTGTTAATTTAACTTGTCACTGTACCTTCCAATGACCATGACAACAATCACACTTTCATGGTCAAAACGATTAAATTCAAAGATAAACAGTTAAGAAGATTTGAGCAAAAATCAAATTAGATCTAACATTAAGAGGTACTTCCGTACACAATTAAAGTCATCAGAATTTATCAAAGTTTAAGAGGAAATAAAGAACAAGTTGAAGTATTCTGTTCCTAGCCTACTAGAACTCTTCCGTAAATGCTCCTTTTGCATCGCACTTAGAACACTCCTCGTCAGGAGTAGATGTTGCCTTCTCGTCGCATCAGTTCACCCTCCATGGGTCTCAAGCCTCCATAGCCGAAAAGCTCAAAAGCTAGGTTGAAGAAGATAATATTGCAAAATGGGAGACTAAAGGAAGAAAGAGATGCCTTTCTCTTTCCTTGTGAGTGTTTATATTTAGCCCAACTTGTACAGGTGTCTATTCTGCATAATTGAGCTATACAAGTTGGTTATACCAGATTGGATAACTCACAGATTTTTATTCTTATCAGACAGCTGTCAGATGCGGCGACAATTCTAGGTGCAATTTTGGACACGTTCATGTAGCGACAATTCTGTACATGTTTATGCAGTGACATTCCTGGGTACAATTGAAGAATACTTATGCAGGGATAGTTCTGGATGCAATTTGAAGAATATTTATGCAACGACAATCTTGGGTGCAATCCGGAAATATTCCTACAATGATAGTTTTGGTGCAATCTGGAAGTGCTCATGCAACGACAGTTTTGGGCGCAATTTTGGAGTAAAATTACAGCGACAGCCTTGAACACTTTCCTGCTTTGATATTTTAAGAAAAACCCTTGTATTGACATCTCAAGATGCCATACTGACACTAAATGTAGTGACATTAGTAGCAAAATATGGAAAAATTAAGGAAAACTAGTCCAAAGTCCACTGAGTTAGAAAATGCAATGTACTAAACTAAAAAAAAATGCTAAAATATGTACTAAGGACAACTAAATGGGAACAAATTATCCAATAAATGGGGAGAAAACATATGTTCTTTTAGTACCATCAATGAACTACCGACATTTCTAAATACATGACTACTGATACTTGGTATTCATCTATCGATATAACCTAAGTTAGTATACAATCTCTCTCTTACCCTGTACTTCTACCGATACAAACATGCAAAATATCGATACTTCTAAATACATAACTATCGATACTTGTTATTCATGTAACGAAACAGTTATGCAGAATCACAAGAATCATACCGAAACACAAGTTTATAACATAAAACATTCATGTCATCAATATGCATTACTACATTTATCAACTTAACAAGGTTTTCACGAGTTCAACAACATAAAGCAATAGATAACATCATCCTAGTACATGTCATAAGACCAAGTGATGCAAAAACTACCGAATGAGCTACCAAGATAGTGTGGTGTCTTCAAGATGATCTAAACTTCAAGTCACAAAGTGAACTCTACAAAACAACAACAAATTCACTGGTAAGCATCATAGCTTAATAAGTTCACAAAGTTTATCAATTTGCCGAATAATATGTGGTAAGCAACTCAATAAATCTGACGAGCCAGAACAGGATTGAACTTTAGCGATCATTATTCGTTTTACTCTCTGTTGACTAAAAGGTCATGATGCTCATTTCACTCCCTATTGACCTAAAGATCATGCCTGTTACCAGTATATGATGCTATTCTTAGCCATTGATACTGTATATCTGTTCCCTACAATGCTGCTCACACTAAGCTGATGAGAATATGTGATCAAGCATAAATCTCAGCCATCGTAGGGCCTGTAATCCATTCGTGGATTCTACTCACCGTACAATGACTCATGATGCCTTAGAGAATCCGCAACAAATGCAGGATCTCAATCATTGGACCATTTAACTTTGGCACAAGGTAGGGTAATTCTTCTCCTATCGTTTCCATCTTTCACATCTTTGATTTTTCGTTCCAATCATCAAAAATTATAAAGAAGAAAGTTACAAGTAGTTACAAGTAAGAATTTAACATTACGAACGTACCGGACTAACTTGCAGTTACAATTAGACTTTAGAGACTACTCCTCTAATTTTCCTTTTCCGTGATCTGAAGCATGATGGTAGTCTGTAACCACAAATCATCCAATTCTCACATTAAGTAACATAATTGAGTCACTTAACACAATTTAGTCATTTTGGGAAAATTACAATTTTACCCCTAATATTTTCCTTTTATTCAATCTAGTCCTTTCAACACAAAACATGCAAAATAACCATTCTCTTACACAACCAACCTTAACCAAATTCTATAAGGTTTTTACCCAACCCTTTCACACATTCATTTGCAACAACAATACATGTATTTTTACCATTTTCACATTTTAGTCCCTAACCATAATTTCATCAAAAATTAGTTTACAAAATCATTACATCTAACAACCAAGCACACAAAGCTTCCATAAAATTTCAATAATAAGCTCATTCATCAATGGAAAAATATTTAACATTTGATAGATTCACAAATTAGTCCTTGGATTAGCTAGATTAAGATATTACGGACTAAAAAACATAAAAATTACTAAAAACAGTCAAGGCTTGCTCACCGAATCAAGCTTCCAAAGTTAACAATGGCAAACCCTAGTTTTCCTCTTCTTTCTGTGGATAAAATGAAGAAAATGAGTGAATTTCCTTCCATTTTCTATTTTAATTTCATATATATAGTCAATGACAATTTTGTAAATATTTAGACTTTCATCATTAAGCCTTAATTAACTCATTTTTAACCTTAATCAAACCTATTTATACTTAGTTTGACTCATGCTAACCCACCACTAACATTTCCTTGATTAATTTACTCATTTGGTCCTTTTAATTATTCATCTATACTTTTGCACCTATTACAATTTAGTCTTTTCTATTCAATTAACTATCTAAATGATAAAATTTTTAAACTAAACTTTAATACGATGAAAATAACACCTTAAATATTAAAATAAGTAAATTTACAACTCGACTCGTCAGATTTGTGATCCCGAAATCACTATTTCTGACAACAATAAAAATCGGGCTGTTATAACTCTCTCCCTTAGGGAAATTTCATCTCGAAATTTCTTACCAGTGAACAGATTAGGGTACTATGATCTCATCGAAGCCTCTGTCTCCTAAGTGGCTTCCTCTACCCCGTTATGATTCCATAATACTTTCACCAACGATACTCTTTTGTTTCGTAGCTCTTTTACTTCGCGAGCCAGTATTCTAATCGGTTCCTCTGAGTACGACAAATCCGGCTGAATCTCAACCTCTATGAGAGTAATCATATGAGAAGGGTCTGATCTGTACCATCTCAGAATCTCGAGGTAAAACGTGGATCCCTGTCAGAGATAATAGATGCTGGAACTCCCTATAGTCGTACGATCTCGGACACATAGAACTCGGCTAGTCTCTCAAGTGAATAATCTACCTGAATGGGGATGAAGTGAGCTGACTTTGTCAGTCTGTTTACAATTACCCAGATTGAATCTTTCTTTCTCGGTGTTACCGGAAGTCCTGTGACAAAATCTATAGTAACCCGCTCTCTCTTCCATTCTGGGATGGAAATCGGCTGTAGTAACCCAGATGGTACCTGGTGTTCTGCTTTCACTTGCTGGCATATAAGGCATCTATTCACAAACTCTGAAATCTCTCATTTCATACCTGATCACCAATACAATTTCTTCAGGTTGTTGTACATTTTCACACTCCTCGGGTAAATGGAATAAGTGCTACTGTGAGCTTCCATCAGAAGGTCTCGTCTCAAATCCAGATCATTCAAAACACACACTCTGTCTCTGTAATACAACATACCCTTTATATCTATTGTAAACCTATAGTGGCATCACTCTATATCTACCCCTTTTTAGCTATAAGCTTTGGATCATTTCCCTAAAGTTCTCGAATCCGTTGTAAAAATAATGATCTTGTCTTGAGTTCAGCAGTGACAGAACCATCATCGTCCAAAGACAATCGAGCATTCAATGCTCTCAACGGAAACAACGATTTTTGGCTCAAGGCATCGGCAACAACGTTAACCTTTCCTAGGTGATAATCAATCACAAGGTCGTAATCCTTTAACAGCTCTAACCATCGGTGCTGTTGCAGATTTAACTCCTTCTACATCAGTAGATACATCAAACTCTTATGGTTAGTAAACACGTGGAATCTCTCCCCATAAAGGTAGTTACACCAAATTTTTAATGCAAAAACTATAGCAGCTAACTCCAGATCATGAGTCGGATAATTCTTTTCATGCGGTTTTAACAGTCGGGAAGCATAAGCTATCACTTTCCTATCTTGCATCAAAATGCACCCCAATCCGCTTAAAGATGCGTCACTATAAACAATGAACTCTTTTCTCGACTCTGGCTGCGTCAAAACCGAAGGTTCAGTTAACAACTTTTTCTATAGCAACTTTGTCATCAAAAAAGCTATGATAGAGAAATCTTTCACAAACCGACGATAATAACCATCCAATCCCAGGAAACTGCGTACTTCAGAGATATTCTTCGGTACTTTCCAATTGAGAATAGTTGAGACTTCTCGGATCAACCCGTATTCCTTTCGAAGATACTACGTGTCCCAAGAATCCAACTTCTCGTAGCTAGAATTCACATTTGCTGAATTTCGCATATAGCTATTTTTCTCGCAAGATCTGTAATACCTCTCTCAAATGCTGAGTATGCTCTGACTCTGTTCTAGAATAAATCAATATGTCATCGATAAATACAACAAAAAATCTATCCAACTAAGGTTGGAGCACTTAGTTCATCTAATCCATAAATGCTGTTGGGGCGTTAGTTAGCCCAAATGGCATTACTAGAAATTCATAATGTCCATACATGGTTCTGAATGTTGTTTTCATCACGTCACAATCTTTTACTTGTATCTAATAATACCCCGATCGAAGATTTATCTTGGAAAATACTATTGCACCTTTCAACTAATCAAATAAGTCGTCAATACGAGGCAACGAGTACTTATTCTTGATTGTTATCTTGTTTAACTGTCTATAATCTATGCAAATTCACATCGAGCCGTTCTTATTTTTCACAAACAACATTGGTGCACCCCAAGGTGACACACTCTGTACGGTGGAATCAAGATCGGTGCGTTGCCCGATAACAGATAAATACCAAACTCTACCTCTCTGATCGGTGGTAAAATCGATAATTTTTTTGGAAATTTATCTTTAAACTCATTGATCATCGGTACCTATTTCAATTCTGTCCCTGAAACTTGTGAGTCGAGAATATATGCCAAAAATGCTTCGCAATCTTTGCGAACCATTTTTTGAGCTGAAATAGCTGAGATCATTCTGATTCCACTGTTCAATCTATCGGACTCCACTGTAATCACTTCACCTATCGGGCTTTTCAAATCAATTTTTCTTCATTTTCAGTTCACTAGTGCATCATATTCAGATAACCAATCCATACCAAAAATCACATCGAACTCGGTAAAAGGTAACAACATTAGGTCAGCGAAAAATTCACAACCCTGGACTTTTAGTGGACATTTACGACATATCAAATTAACAATGACACTATGACCCAACGAGTTTGTGACTTGAACATCAAATCTAGTCGACTTTACTGACAATTTCTTATCAGTGGCTAATTCAGTACATATATATGAATGAGTTGACTCTAGATCAATCAGAGCACACACAATATCATTGAAAAGGTAAAATATACCAGTCACAACATCGGGAGCAGTAGCCTCTTCTCTAGCTTTGATGGCATATGTTCGTACAGGTGCTTGAGCCCAGATCGAGTTACATTACCGCTGTTGTCGCCTCAATTTTTGCCTATATTGTTGCTCTATCCAAGGCGTTTACCTTTTGACGGAGTAATAGGGGGTTTCACACTCTGATTCTCTTTTACCTCCAAAGTCATCGGGCAATTTTGCATGAAATAATCTGTACCCCCACATCGGTAATAAGCTCATTTTATCTTTCGGCATTCACCTGCATGGTATCTTCCGCAATGATCACATGATGGGTTTGGCACATTCTGAACACTAGTTACACTGGCTGCAGGATGGTTCTGAAACTTAGACTCTGGTGGTCCTGATTTACTCCTGCTCAGAAGTCAAGAAGGAGCTGCCCCATGAGTTTCATTTTCTCTGAATTTCTTCGGAGGTGACATAGAAAAAGTTTTGGTGACATTCTTCCTTCCAAACTCTCGAAACCTCTTCTCTCTCTGCCTCTTGTTATAAATTTCTTCTATCTTTTGAGCTCTGCAAGAACCACAAACAATCGCAGCTCAGATCCTCCTACCATCATCTTAATCTCGTCATTCAGCCCGTCTTCAAAACGAACACACATTGCCTCATCTGTTGGTATAATCTCCCAAGCATACTTAATAGGTTGAACAAATTCTCGCTCATATTCTGCCACTGTTTTGTTTCAAAAATCTTAATTTTAGAAATTCTTTCTTTTTCTTATCTAGGTACCTTTTGCTGACAAATTTCTTTTTGAATTTTGCTTGGAAAAATTCTCAGGTAACCTCATTCTCAGGCATCATTGCTAAAATTGTCATCCACCAACTGTAAGCCCCGTCCTTCAATAACAAAGCCGTACACCTCAGATAGTCTTCTGAAGGACAAGCCATCTTGTTCAGGACTGTTAGTGTGTTTTCCAACCAGTATTCAGCTTTGGAAGGATCGTCTTCTATGTTTCCTCGAAATTCTTCTACACTATATTTTCTAAACCTATTCGTCGAAATGCGACGTCTCTGTTCCACCACTAGAGGAGGTGAAGGCATAGTTGGAGGTATTATCGGTCGGGCAGCAGGTTGTGCAATCGGAGGTGGTGCCATTGGGTTTTCCCTCATGAACTCCGAGAACCACTACCCCATCAGTCCGAAAAACATACTCTTTGCTTTGTTTTCTATCATTAGTAATATCAACACCCCGTGACTAGGTCTAGAATCATTAGTCGGGACATTATTGTTTACCTCATTAGTTTTCACTCTTTCTAAGTCAGACATTTTGTGATTATCTGTAAAAACTATGATTAGATCGGATTCATCTATATCACACTATCACATGTTCATATGGCATGTACTTCTACAACATAAAACACTTTCATTACAATCTAAGAAACGACTAAATCAAAAGCTCTGATACCACTAAATGTAACACTTAGAACTCGAAACCATCGTCGATTAGAGTCTCGATATCTTACTATTTATTTATCACTGTTCATCTTTAGCATGATATTATTCGAGCTTCTATTAATGAATTTCATTCCACACATCATATATATCATTAAGTGATTATAAGCACAATTCATCAAAGGTAAAAAGGTCATTTCCAACAATTTTGAAGACTTCTATCGGTACTTGTTGGACAAGTATCGATAGTTGTCAAGTCAATAAATAGTTCAGGAATAGTGCAGATTTCTACCGATACAAGTGACTCTTCTACCAATACAAGTTTCACCTCTACCGATACTAAAAACTCTAGAGAGCTAGAAATCTTACCCTACTACTTCTACCAATACAAATATATGAACTATTGATATTTCTAAATACATGACAATCGATACTTGGTATTCATCTACCGATGCAACCTAAGTTAGTATACAACCTCTCTCCTACCCTCTACTTTTACCGATACAAACATGCAAAATGCTGATACTTCTAAATACATAACTACCGATACTTGTTATTCATTTACCGAAACAATTATGCAAAATCGTAAGAATCATACAAAAACACAAGTTTATCAACATAAAACATTCATTTCATCAATATGCATTACTACATTTATCAACTTAACAAGGTTTCCACGAGTTCAAAAACATAAAGCAATAGATAACATCATCCTAGTTATTTACCGAATAACATGTGGTAAGAAACTCAATAAATCTGACGAGCCAGAACAAGACTAAACTTTAACGATCGTTATTTGTTTACTCCTTATTGACTCAAAGTCATGATGCTCATTTCACTCCCTATTGACCTAGAGGTCATGCCTGTTACCAGCATACAGTGTTATTCTTAGCCATCGATACGATATATCTGTTCCCTACAATGTTGGTTATACTAAGCTGACGAGAATATGCGATCAAGCATAAATCTCAACCATCGTAAGGCCTGTAATCCATTCTTGGATTCTATTCACCTTACAGTGACTCACGATGCCTTATAGAACCTGCAACAAATGCAGGATCTCAATCATCAGACCATTTAAGTTTTGCACAAGGTCGGGTAATTCTTCTTCTATCGTTTCCAACTTTCACATCTTCAATTTGTTGTTCCAATCATCAAAAATTATAAAGAAGGTAGTTATAAGTAGTTACAAGTAAGAATTTAACATTACGAACTTACCGGACTAACTTACAGTTACGATTAGACTCCAGAGACTAATCCGCTAATTTCCCTTTTCCGCAATCCGAAGCACGATCGTAGTCTACATCCACAAATCATCCAATTATCATATTAAGTCACATAATTGTGTCATTCAACACAATTTAGTCATTTTGGGAAAATTATAGTTTTACCCCTAATATTTTCCTTTTATTCAATCTAGTCCTTTCAACAAAACATGCAAAATAACCATTCTCTTACACAACCAACCTTACCCGAATTCTCTAGGGTGTTTACCCAACCCTTTCACACATTCATTTGTAACAACAATACATGTATTTTTACCATTTTTACATTTTAGTCCCTAACCCTAATTTCGTCAAAAATTACTTTACAAAATCATTACATCTAACAACCAAGCACACAAAGCTTTCATAAACTTTCAAGAATAAGCTCATTCGGCAATGGAAAAATATTAACATTTGATAGATTCACAAATTAGTCCTTGGATTAGTTAGATTAAGCTATTACAGACTCAAAAATATAAAAATTACTAAAAACAGTCAAGGTTTGCTCACCCAATCAAGCTTCCAAAGTTAACAATGGAAAACCCTAGTTTTCCTCTTCTTGCCGTGGAGAAGATGAAGGAAATGAGTGAATTTCTTTCCATTTTCTATTTTAATTTCATATATATAGTCAATGGTAATTTTGTAAATATTTAGACTTTCATCATTAAGCCTTAATTAACCCATTTTTAACCTTAATCAAACCTATTTATACTTAGTTTGACTCATGCTAACCCACCACTAACATTTCCTTGTTAATTTACTCATTTGGTCCTTCTAATTATTCATCTTTACTTTTGCACCTATTACAATTTAATCCTTTCTATTCAATTAACTATCTAAACGATAAAATTTCTAAATCAAACTTTAATACAATGCATATAACACCTTAAATATTAAAATAAATAAATTTACAACTCGACTCGTCAAATTTGTGATCCCGAAATCACTGTTTTCGACACTATTGAAAATCGGGCTGTTACATGCAAGATCAAGCTGAAATGGGAGTCTATGAAAAGAGAGCAAGCCAAATCATGTGGAACCCTAGTGGAAGTTAGTGTAGTTGTGTCATGCATATAGAGGGGAACCCGTCCAAGCTACGCCTCAAGGTTAGAATACGTGTAGTTAAGTAGAATTCATGTTAAAAAATTATAAGAATTATATATCCAGTAAGTCGAAATAATTGTAAGGACTTTGTTCTACTTATTTAGTTATCCGATTAATAATAAGTCTTATTGATGTTTTCTTATAGAACGTGCTTGGTAGTTAATTATTCAGTAATAAAGTTGTATAAGAACGAAACCTTAATAATTTGTGTAAGAAGGAAGTTTAGAGATACAATTAACTAACTCAATTAATCGTAACATTTGGAACCTGGACCCGACAATCGGGTTAGGTAAAAGGGTGTTACAAATTAAGTAATAATTAAAAGATAAAATAAATTTCTATTTATATACTTTGACTTCTATTTAAGTAATAACTTTATCTTATTACATTAATAAATATGAAAGTAGAAAAGTTTACTTATAAAAAAATAAAAATAACTCAGAATTTAAAAAAAAATATTAACCTTAAATATTAATTATTTTGACTTATTGGTAATGAGTATGATTAGACTTCTATTCAATTTTTGACTCTATTTAGAGTCAATAAAATTATCACAACTTGTTTTTAAATAGAGTTATAATTAGTAATTTTAAATTAAATTATAAATATTTTTAAATTTCAATTTCGTAATATAGTAGGAAACAAATGATATTCTCGTTAATTTAAAAATATTTTCAAACTCGTACTT
Source organism: Gossypioides kirkii (assembly GCA_005610355.1). Taxonomy (NCBI): domain Eukaryota; kingdom Viridiplantae; phylum Streptophyta; class Magnoliopsida; order Malvales; family Malvaceae; genus Gossypioides; species Gossypioides kirkii. The sequence goes on from CP032245.1 coordinate 10,449,332, forward strand.
TTATATATCTATATCTATAGATTATAGACATCTACACAATGTTCACAATAGTCACATTTTAAACAAAAATGCTAAATTTCTAATCAATATTCAAGAAATATAAGAACATAAAATAATTAATCCTAAATTATTTAAGTACTTGTATTCACTATCCTCTAAAAATTATTTCCTAATCAAAATATTAGCAATTTCATACAACATCAATATCTCAAATCATTCATCTAATAAAAATCTATTTTTGCATAAATATATTAATCTATCACAAGTCATCATCTTAATTTTTTAGAGAATAATCAATAAAGCTCGAAAATAAAAGAAGAGTCATTACCAAATTAAGGAGATACACTTGAATGTATTGAAAGTTTAATCATACATAAAAATTTTAGTGAAAGAGAATAAAAGATTTTTTTTAAAGTGACAACTATTTAGGCTAAAACCTTAATGTCATTTCATCATACTAACTAACTACATTATTTTAAAATAATATCACATTTTTAAATCAAAGTTCGGCATCCATGTCTTACTTTGATCGTCTTACTAAACCCTATCACATTCTTTAATACACGTCTCTATGCATATCGTTAGTTAACTGTCTCTTGATGCATATGGAATATCGTAAATGTGAGCAAATTGGCTTGCAATATTTGATCCTTTGGAGAAAAGTTCAAGAAATGACATATAAGACAAGTATTAACATTGTATTTCTTCATAGTTGCTGGCCATTTGCATATGTTGAAGAATTTCTCAAGCTTCCTTTTACAATCCTTTATGTACTTAAGAGATTATCTGAAAGTTGCAGGTATGGGTATCATATCATGCATTCATGCCATTTTATTTGTACTAATGGTTTCCCAGGTGATACATGGTAGTGAGATAGACCTTAAGCTTCGCTCTGTCATCCCTCCAAATATCACATCCCTCCAAATATCACCACCATTGATGCAAACTCTTCACACACACTGCCTTCTGTGTCCTGATTGGGGTCGATTCACCAACAACTTTCGAGTTTATGAAAGTGAGCGAGGCACAATTTCTAACCTTAAATGGCCAAGGTGTTTCCTATGCTATTCTGCAATTCCCTTCAAGCTCCTTAAATCCATCCCATCGCCATCCTCATGCTGTCGAGCTTCTTTTTCTTCTTATAGGCTCTCTTAAAGTCGGATTTGTAGATGCAAATGATGTGTTACATACAAGCTGGAGATCTGTTTATTTTCCCTAAGGGAGTTGTCCATTATTAGCACTACTATGGGAAGGACTAGGCTTTCGCGATTTCCGCCTTCGGGAGTGCAAATGTTTGAACTGTACCTACTCCTAGTCTGTCGAACAGATTACTAAGTCTTCCAAGATTGATGCATCAAATGTTGAGAAGACAAAGGCTTCTCTTATAGCCTCAAGGACCATAGCAGATTGAAACATCCTTATAATATATAGGTTTTGTCCTTAATTGGATTGGAATTCAGTTGCCTTGCATCCTACAATTTTGATTTCCAATTCCATAAAGAAATTAGACAAATTAAATGTATATACACCTGAGGCAAATTAATCTTGGCATACGAATCTCCTAAGGGAAGAGGTAGTTTTCTATATAATAGGGGATGAAACTTTATATAATGAAGGTTTAGTAAATAATAGTGTAAGACCCAATTCCCTGAGCTAATACCTAAACACGAGTAAGGAATGCTACTTTTTAGAATAAAGATTAATATCTTTTATACTTTTTAAAGTCATTTAGGACATTATAAACCATTTCTAGACTTTTTCTAAAATTTGGTTGCATTTAAAGTTCGTTTGAGATTTTTCTGATAAAAAACAAGGTAGAGGAAAATAGAGCTAGTGTCGCGACACCATGGGGCTAGTATCATGACATTAGATTCTCTAATGCTCATGTAGCGACATCTTGTGGCATGTCGCAACCTTGAATTCTTTTTTCCTAAATAAGTCAAAACTTCTTTATGTTTAGGTTAAGATCAATACCACATAATCCAACACATGTACCGATAAACTTAAATCCATATAATACTTCAACCTATTAAAAAATACTTCTTTAATTCATCATATAACAATTACTCACTTAATGTCAACAATTTTGTTTAAACTTCGTACATATTAGCAATTCCCTCACGTTTATCAACTTCTTAGCATTACAACTCTTCTATTATTTTCCTCCTCCTCCTCTCCATTCAACATTCTATATGAACATGCATCTATATGAGAATCTTTGACTTTTAGTATAACATTCCTATATGTAATATTAATTATTATTTCACTAATTACACATATATTTTTAATAAGTTTTTGAGTAGTAGTCACTAAATTATTTATACCATGACCTACAAAATTTGAAATTAAGATCTTGTTTTTTAAAGTAATCTCAATGAAATTTTTACCATAAAATTTAAGAATTTTCACATAATACAATTAATGCAATTTTTTATCATTTCTTTCCATGTTCGGCTGTTAGGTAGCTTTGATCCTTCTCCACTAAAAATTATTTATCTTTCAATACAAGATTTGTATTATGTTTTCGTTTGTTTCTCTTGAAAATAGACTCATTAGAATTTTAGACATAAATTTCATCCCTTAAGTATTTTTTTTATAATTTTTCAAAGGTAGAACAAAAAAACCCAAAATCAATCTGATCTTGTCTCGCTTAAATTTATTTATCTCATAATTTACAATTTCATTGCTTACACCGTTTCTTCTATACAAAACTAGAAATTTGATTCAACCTCTAACTCAATTTCTACAATTTTTGGTTAATTTTCAAAGTTGAGCTATTGTTGTTGTCTAGAGACAATTTTAATGAAATATTTACTTTTCTATGATTCTTTGCATTAACTTTCAATTGGATGTCTATAATCATTATACTTTTGGTTATTATTCAATTAAGTCATGTAAATTCACATGTTAGTAACATATTCATTCTTTGTACCTTAACATTTCTCATTATACAAATTATATCTCTCTTTTTCTCGTAAACACTTAATGTCTTTACATATCATTCATTCTAAAAATACATTTTATCTCTACTATTTTGATTAAATTCACATATCATACAATTCCAATCACAACATATTTAACTCAATTCTAGGGGTGAGCGTCTGATCGAATCGAATAAAAAATTTCGAGTAGACGAATCCTATTTTATCATCCTAACTTGATTTGAAATTTTCTCGAATCAAGTTGAGTGAGATGGAATTCAAATCGAATCAAATATATTTGTTCGAGTTAAATTAAAAAATGACTTTGGATCTTTGGTCCTTGTAGCCACCCACCATAATCAAATTTGTTATTAACTCTCAACCCCTTATAATTTGTTAATCTTTTATATATGGGTTAGCTTATTTGCTTGCTTAGTTGCTTCAATTATCTTCTGATTCTTGTCACTATGTATTTTGAAATTAAAAAATATATATTAAATGTAAAAAATACGATTTGTTTAAATAAAGGTTATTTTAATGATAAAATGTGAAATTGATACTAATAGAAAATTTTAAGATGAATATTTTTTAGGGGAGGTAAAAGTCTTTGGGAAGAAAGTAAAAGGAAAAAAGTTTTGAGGTTTGGGGGAAGTAAATTTTTTGAAGGAAAAGTACAAGGGTTTGAGGGGGGTTGGGGGAAGGGAAGTAAAAGGGTTTGATATTTGGTTTATTCGAATTATCCAATTTATTTTAATTCAAAAATTTAACTCGATTCGAACTCGAAATTCAAAAAAAAATTGAGTTGATTCAATTAATTCAATTCAGATAATTTGAAATTCGGACTTACTTCGATTTTTTTAGTCGAATCAAAATTTTCTTACCCTACTCAAGTGTTTGAAATACAAATAAAGTTAATATGAAAACTTACCTCTTTTATTAAGAATTTCCTTCCCTTTGCTTCTTTTCCCTTTTCTTCCTCAACTTCATGACTATACTTCTCTTTACTTTTAATTTTCTTCACTTTCATCTAATAATTTCTTACTTTTAAATTTATGAACATACTTTATAGGGTCTCTATTTCATTTTTTGTCTGTGATGCCTATGGAAATTTCCAAAAAAATTGGGAGAAATAATGGGATTACATGAAAGGGACCAAATTGTAAGAAATGTAAAATTTCCTTTCTATTTATAATGGTAGTGGCATTGGGATGAAAAAACTACTTCATGTTTCCATAAAAATATCTTTATTAATTAAATAATAAAGTAATAAAATAATAAAATACTCCAACCAATCATATTTTGACACCATTTTCACTAATTATTATAATGATAATTCTGATAACTATCTTAATTGAGAAATGACCATATTGCCTTTGAAGTATCTCAACGTTCACTTTTGTATCATTTTTCACTTTGTGTAAAATTTTAATTTAGTTCTTATTTTTCTACTTATTCAATTTAGTCCTTATTCACTATTTTATTTTACCCTTTAGTCTTTCCCTTATTTGGAATATTTTCACTTTTGGTCCTTCAACTTTTCTATATTTATATTTTGATCCTATGAGTTTTAAATATTTATACTAAGGTCACAATACTTTTTTTTACATTTTTACTATTTAGTCCTTACCCTAAATTAATCTGTCATGTCATACTTCTTGATTGAACTTCCTTTGGTATCTTACAGTCTTCACTTTTATCGATCTTATACCTTATATCACTAATAATGTATTACATATTGTTTACGACTAAGGGATTTTTTGGGATGTTACAAACTGGGTCGTTAATTTTTTTTTTGAGAAAAACAAAGTTGCACCTTGAAAGTTAAAAATTTAGTGAATTAATTCTCTATTGTATAAGCCAATTGAATCTTTAAGGTAAATTACACCGTTAGTCACTCTAAATAGGAATCATTCCTATTTTGGTTACGTCAATCTTTTTCTTTTAACTTGGTCACTAGAAAAAATCAATCAAATTGGTCATTCTAGCGTTAAATGATAATGAAAGACTAATGGTGCATTTGAACAAAAAAATTGGAGTGACCGAAATAGGAAGACCACTATTTAGAGTGACTAATGAGTAGTTTTTACTTTAATTTTAAAATGACTAATGTGGAAATGTGTCATTAGATTTCCATTAATGGAGTGACTAACTTAATCTTCTTTTTTCTGAATAATCAAAATAATAATAAAAATTTAGATAACCAAAATATAAACAATCCCTATTTAATGTGCCTAATAAATTATAATCTTAAAAATGTCTGCTGGTAACATAGCGTTTTCTCCTCCAACATTCTAGCGCTTCTCCTTCTTGAAAATTTTTCGGGAGTCTGCCTTCATGCCTTGGCCAATTGGGTGGTGATTGGTTTTTGGTCCACCTTTTTCTCTGTTATGAATGTTGAGGTGGTGTTGTTCATGTGTGTTTCTCAGTGATTGTGCTTGGCGCGATTCCGGATGGTTGTGTTTGGCTGTCTTTGTGTTTTCTTGTCATTGGTCTTATGCCTTTTTAAGAAGCCTTCTTGTGTTATCCTCCTGGGATGAGACTTGTTTCTTTCGGTCTTCTCATTAGGGCGGAACATGATTGACGACGATGACGGTTTGGTGTAGAATTGCATCCTTATGCAATTACAGAATACGGGAGTTTTCTTGATTGCAGTTTTAGTCTTTGATTGATTTTCTTGGTTTCTAGGTTTATTGTGCTCTCACTATTATTTTCTTTTTTTGAATGTTTTGCAAGATTCTGTTTCCATTATTACTAATCATTTTGAGGATTCGAAGGAGTTGATTACGTTACCGTTTGTAAGAGGCGGTGTCACATTACTTTCTCTTTTCTTGACTACCTTTCACCTTAATTGGAGGTTGGAAATGATGCAAGAGTTCTTTTACTCCGAATCCGAATTTTGTTTCTTGTTAAACTTGTATTTTCTATTAATTTTCCTTTACGTATTACATTTGAACTTCAAGTTAATTCTTCTTGTTCTTGTTTTAAGTATCATTTTCAAAATTGAATTTTGTTATGTTTTAGGCTTATCTTTGACTCTGCCTTTTTAACTGCTGAGTTGGTAATTTTCACCTTGGAGCGATGCATTGTGTATCTACTGTAGTGGTGTGTGGCGGTGGGCAGTAATCTCAGGACAATTGGCAGCATACCTGATCAAGATTGTGTTGTCCTTAATTCTTGTTTCCATTCTTTTCTAGTTTATTATCCATTTATTTTTTGATTCATTAATTTTGTTTTCTAATTGTAAACTGGACTGTTTAAACACCTTTGTGATCCTTTTATTTTTTAGCTTGTCCAATTTTGTTTTAACTTGCTACTATTGTCACTAATTTGATTCTTGTTGGTATTGTGATCTTAGATTTTTGCCTCTTAGGTGCCTCATTAAGATCTAAAGAATTAGCTTTTTGCGGCTTAAGATTTTGTTTTCCTATTGAAAATTTGATTTTGTCTAATTGTGACAATACTTGTCGAAACGTTTATTTTTGAGAAAATAAACAAGTCTCGAACAATAAAAAAAATTCAAAAAAATGGGAGTCGCCACCAATCTTTTTATATGGTGTGATTGGATCACCACAAAACATTTAAAATTTATTTTGAAAAACATTTTGGTCTTCAAAATCCGAAAAATGGGTTTGGGAGTCGGTTACGTATGAGGAAGGATTAGCATCCTCACACGCCCAAAATTGGTACCATGTTGACTACTTTTGGGTCTTGATTTGTTAACAGTTTTGAAAACTCGAATAAACTTAAAATATGATCTTTGTTTTTAGAAAACTTTGCATGATTTTCAAAAATCCTATTTGAGGAAAATCGTCCGTGTGTTTCGAATTTCTAGGAGAACTGGAGTCGTGTCCAACACGTTAGGGCACTACGTTCTCAGACTTTCGAAATTGAAGGACATTTTGAAAGACTTTAAAGAGAATATTCGATTGCGTGAATTATACGAAAATCACACCCAGCACGTTAGGGCATGGTTTTTCGAAGTTTTCACACGAAGGGATACTGCCTCGTTTTTGTTTTAAAATTACTTGTATATATGTATTTTTTGAGAACTCAAAATTTCGTATTGAGTTTAAGATACGATCCTCGGACGTATAACTTATTTCATGTGATTTTCCAAAAAAATAGATTTGAAGAAAAATGCCTGTTTATTTCGATTTTCTCAGAGAATTAAAGTCGTGACCAACACATTAGAGCACGACATTCTCGGAATCTCCAAATTAAAAAGGCATTTGAAAAGTTTGGAAAAGGATATTCGATTCGTGTGAATTATACGAAAAATCACACCCAACACATCAAGGCATGAATTTTCGAAGTTTCCACACGAAAAGGACATTGCCTCGGTTTTAAAGGTTTATTTGTATCAAAAATAATTTTGAAAATTAGCATGTAAATTAAAAATGAATAGGTAGTTTATAGCAAGAATTAAATAACACGAAATAAAATAATTAAGTAGATAAATAAATACATGAAAATTGAACATAAAAGTAATAGAATGCAAAATACGGAAGAATAATAATCAAAATCTATGTATGAACATTCGAAAAAAAACAAGACAAACGGGGTTAAAAAGGAGTTTCGGGGACTTCAGGATGAAAACGTGATTTTAGAAGAATTTGGGGTCAAAATTGAAATTTTTGAAAAATTTGAGATTGAAATCAAACTTTTGGAAAATTAAGGGTAAAATGGTAAACTTTGGATGCCGAGGGTGGTGATTTTTAGAAGTTTGTAGGCAAAAATGTAATTTTTAAGAAGTTTGAAGGTAAAAATGTGATTTTTGAGAAGTTTGAGAGTAAAAATGTAAATTTTACAAAGTTTAGGGGTAAAAATGTGATTTTTTGAAGTTCGAGGGTGAAAATATAATTTTTGGAAAAGTTTGAGGTCAAAATGTAATTTTTGGAAAGTTTAGGGATCAAAATGTGATTTTTAGATAATTCAAGGACCTTTTGGGTAATAAAACCAAAGAGTTAGGACACGTGATAGCTTGTCAGGCATTTTGGGATCAAAGGACCAATTTTCAAAGTTTTAAAAATTATTAGGCTAATTTAAAATAAAACAAAACTTGATTTAAGGATGAAATTAAAACAAATCAAAAATGGAAAGGACCATTTACAAAATAACCCAAAAATTGACACGTGGCAGCTTCTTGGTCTTTCAAAATTTCAAAAGATTAAATTGAAAATGATTCAAAACTGTTGGGTAAATTTAAAATAAATTAAAAATGGCATTAAGGACAAAATTGAAACAATCAAAAAATGCGGAAGGACCAAAAAAGAAATAGACCATTTAATGAAAACACGCGGATCCTCTGGAGCAGATCGGATCTGAAAATGGGAAGGACTCAAAACGACGTCGTTTTGGGGCTGAAACTCAACCCACAAACGGGCGTCGTTTCTAAGGCTTTTATAAACCAAATTTCAAACAAAAAAAATCCTTTGAAACCCTATTTTTAAAAAAAACCTTTTGAACCCCTTTTTTCTCTGAAATTCCCCAAGGTCGGCATTGGGGTTCCTTGCTCGTCCACTGTGCCCATCGTTCGTCGATCGTCGACCGCCGCTGTGCGCAGTGTCTAGGTAAGCCGAAAGTATTTTTTTCATTATAAATATAGATCTAGGTTCTTATACACTTAGATCGAAACTTGATTCCTTCAAAACATACAAAATGTTTGCTTTTTCTTGTTTACAACCTTTTAATCCTGTTTCGTTTTGTTTATTATTATTTTAAATTTTATCTGGTTTAAAAACTTGGATCTTTTTTTTTAGATCTGACTTTCCTTTTGCTAATATTTTATAAGAAAATGATTTAGATCTAGTCAAATTTTTCCAGATCTAGGGTTCATTTTTTTAAGGATTTTTATTGTTATTTTTTTGATCTGTGTTCTTCATGATTTTATGAGTTTGCCGTACTTTCTTCTGCATGTTCGAAAATACTGCTCTTCACGATCTTGAGGTGGTACGGAGAATTTCAGATCACGGCTCCGACGGCGGCGACGATCAGGTAAAAAGTATGACCTTTCAACTCCTTTAATATTTTTATTTATTATTTATTTAATACGTTTTCAGTTTCAAAAATTTTATTAAATGAATAATTAATAGGGGTATTAGTAGATAATAAATATATGCATTAATATACTTAAACAAACTGCCTCAAAATGTGAACAGACAAAAAAGTATTAATGTATATTTATTAGGTACCTTTGAGATGCTGAGAATATGCCTTTGAATGCTGATATTAACTGCTTCGGGTTCTTTGTGTTTGGTTTGCAAATGCTTGCTGTTTCTATTAATTTCTCCAGAAAACCTGTAAGTGTGTATTTATTTCAAATGTTTCAACCAAAGGTCAGTAACCATACAAAAATTTGAATAAGGTTTTTTATAACCTATTTTACAATCATGCTATTTTGTTTCTTCTAACTAAATGTCTGTCTCATCTTCTTTTGCGAGTTTGGCTTGGCAGTGGCGGTGGTGCAACTTGGTGGTGGCAATGGCAGTAGGTGCTGATGTGGCAGCTCCTGGTTGGCTGGGGTGGGCGGCAGTTGGTTCAACTTGTAGCAGATTAGGTTTTCTATTCTAGTTTTAAGGTTTGGGCCACTTGGACCCTTAAGTGTTTAGGTCATGTTGTTAGGCCATTTGGGTCTGTAATTGTAATTTTGGACTTTGGATTTGTAATTGGGCCCAATTGGGTCAAAAGTTTGTAAAAACTTGGGTTGTATTTAGAAATTATTTATTTTAGATTTGAATAAATTTAAATTTAAAATAAATTTAGACTTAAAATTAATTTAAATTTAAAATAAATTTAAACCTAAAACAAATTAAAAAAATGAGTTCAGTTTGGGCCCGAATAAATTGGGTTTCAACAGTTGCCCCTTTTTGCTCGTTGCTGTGTAACAGAAACATAGCAAAGACCAAAAGGAGGCCCAATTTTGTCAAGGTTCATTTCTTTAAAGCTCCTTCTTCGATTGGTCCAGTCGTCGCTTTGTTGGTCGTTTTACTGCATCCGTTTGCCTTGAGGAAATTTCAAAAAGACAAAATTTGCTACTGCAGCTTCACCCCATTAGCTTGCACCTTCAGGGATTTGGGTGTCGTAGCTTCATATCCTGATTTACTTCTTTTTATTTCATTAGGAAGATGGACTTGGTTACTTCTCTGCGTTTTGTCAAGAAGATGATCGCTTTATTGCTTCGAATGACTGCAATCTGCCCCATGATCGGGGTAAGAGATTTGCTAATGGTGATCTGCCCTAGGCTCGGGGTAAGAGATTGAACGGCTACAATCTGCCCCTGGCTCGGGGTAAGAGATCGAATGGCTGCAATCTTCCCTAGGCTCGGGGTAAGAGATTGGCTGATGGTGATCTGCCTCAAGCTCGAGGTAAAAGATCGAATGTCTACAATCTGCCTCTGGCTCGAGGTAAGAGATTGGCTGATGGTGATCTGCCCCAGGCTAGGGGTAAGAGATTAGCTGATGGTGATCTGCCCCAAGCTCTGAGTAAGAGATCGAATGATGGTGATCTACCCCAAGCTCAGGGTAAGAGATCGAATGACTACTATCTACCCCAGGCTCGGGGTAAGAGATTCACTGATGGTGATCTGCCCCAAGCTCGAGGTAAAAGATCAAATCTTCAATTTGTCCTTCTGGAATGATATGGTTTGAATCCAACTCCACTGCAATTTCAGGAAGATAGGATTTGATGTCGAAGCTTCATCTTGCTCTTATGAAAGTTTGATCTCGATCCACTGTAACTTCGAGGTAGAAGATTTACTGTTATGACTTTAATCTACTCCTCTTCGTCTTTAGGGTTTCAGGTCCAATGTTTCCTTGGTTCCTCTCGCCATTTCGCGAGGATGTGACCTGTAAAGTATGCTTCTATAGACCTCATATGTAGGCCCGAATTATCAAGATGCAATGATCAGAATGAATCAAATGCTCCTAACTACATGAATGCGTATGATGAGTGTCCATTTATCATTTGGGTTAACATAGCCTGTCGCTTCTCCAAATTTTGTCATGGGTGCGCTGCCCTATCTTCTTCTAGGCTCAGCCTGTACTGTTTATTTTCAAGTTTCCCAATTGGTGGTCTTGTTTCGGGCCCCTGTACTATTTAGAAAATTCCAGAGTAATGCTCATGGATCTTTGTATGATTCATATTATTAGTTCATTATCCGTTATTTTAAATGCAAAATGCTAGAACAAGATTATGAAAGAATAAGATCGAAATTTATTGAAGACGCAATTTAAAAGATCAATAGGAGGCAAATTTTACAACAAAAGACAATTAGATGCCTCGAATATAGCAAGATGAGCTTCTCTGAGCCGACTTGTTGAGAATCATTCTGAGCCCAAATATGTGTATAGAAGACCTAGAGTGCTTTGTTGATGCTTCAAGTTGTAATTTTCCTCCATCTTGTTTCATTTGAGAGAAACGATCACTTCGACCTGTTCTTTGAATTTGAGTCGCCCTTTGTGTGTTTTCAACTCAAAATTCCTTTTGGTTTCAGGACGCCCTTTATGGGTTTTCATCTCGACTCTTTTTTTTTCTTTTTGGAGACGCCCTTTGTAGGTTTTCATCTCATTCTTAGGTAAAATATTTTTTCACCAAGTCTGAATTAACGAGGTTGTGCAAATTTTTACCGTCCATCTCTATTAGAATGAGAGCTCCTCCTAAGAAAGCTTTCTTTACTACATAAGGTCTTTCCCAATTGGCCATCCATTTCCCTCGGAAGTCTTTATGTATGGAAAGTATCTTTTTCAAAACTAGATCTCCCTCATGAAATTCTCTAGGATGAACCTTTTTGTCATAAGCTCGCATTATTCTTTTCTGGTACATCTGACCATGGCGAATAGCTCTTAACCTCTTTTCCTCGATTAAATTCAATTGATCATATCAGGCTTGAATCCATTCTGCCTCATCTAATTGTAACTCAGTCAAGACTCTGAGAGAAGGTATTTCGACCTCGATAGGTACGGCTGCTTCCATACCATATGCTAGTGAGAATGATGTTGCCCCGATAGAAGTTCTAATTGAAGTTCTGAAAGCAAAGAGGGTAAATGGTAGTTTTTTGTGCCAGTCTTTGTAGGTCTCAGTCATTTTCACAACGATCTTCTTGATTTTTAGTTAGCTGCCTCTATAGCTCCATTCATCTTCGGGCGATAGGGAGATGAATTGTGATGCTTAATTTTGAATTGCTCGCAAACTTCCGCTATTGTGCTATTGTTCAAATTCAAGGCATTGTTGGATATAATCCTTTCTGGTATCCCATATCGGCAGATGATCTCTTTTTTCAAGAACTTACTAGCCGTAATCTTTGTGATGTTGGCATAAGAAGTTGCTTCTACCCATTTGGTGAAATAGTCGATAACCACGAAGATAAATCTATGACCATTAGAAGCCTTTGAGAAATTGGCCCAATGACATCTATGCCCCATATAGAAAATGGCCAAGGAGAAGTCATGACTTGAAGGTGTGATGGAGGTGCATGAATCTTGGCTCCATAGATTTGGCACTTATGGCACCTCTTAGCATAATTGATGCAATCCCCTTTCATGGTAGACCAGTAATATCCAAATCTCATTATCTGCTTGACCATTATGAAACCATTGGCGTGTGTCCCACAAATACCTTCATGAACTTCTTCTAAGATCTTTCTAGCTTCAACTGCGTCGACACATCTTAGCAATACCTAATCTTTTCTTCTTTTATACAAGATTTCCCCATCTAAGACATATTCATTAGCTAGTCTTCTCAATGTCCTCTTTTCATTTTCAGAAGCTTGCTCGGGGTACTTGCGATCCCTTACATATTGAAGAATATCTTGGTACCATGGGCGGTCATCCCTTTCTTCTTCTTCAATATCATAACAATGAGCCGGAGCCTTATAGATGCTCATTTGAATGAGTTTCATATCTTCTAGTCTATTTACTTTGATCATTGAGGCCAAAGTGGCCAGAGCGTCAGCCATCTGATTCTCTTCTCGTGGAAGATAATGGAATGTGACATCATCAAACTCCTTGATTAACTCGAGAACAAATTTTCGGTAATCAATTAGCTTAGAATCTCTCGTTTCCCATTCTCCTTTGAGTTGGTAAATTACTAGTGCGAAATCTTTATATATCTCCAAAACTTTGATTTCCCGTTCTATGGCTGCACGGATTCCCATGATACATGCGTCGTATTCTGTCATTTTGTTTGTGCAATCAAAATCAAGTTTACTGGTGAAAGGATAATGGTCTCCTTTTGGTGATACCAAGATTGCTCCGACTCCATTACCCGTAGCGTTTGAAGCTCCATCAAAGTTCAATATCCAAGGATGTTCTCCTAGGGTTCCCTCTTCAGTGGTTACAACATAAATTAAGTCCTCGTTCGGGAAGTCAAACTTTATGGGCTTATAATCCTCTAAATCCTTGCTAGCTAGGAAGTCTACTATCGTACTCCCTTTTACTGCCTTTTGATTGACATAGACTATGTCGAATTCAGAAAGCAAGATCTGCCACCTAGCCAATCTTCCATTTAATGCGGTCGACTCCATCATGTACTTCAGAGGATTTAGTTTCGAGATTAACCAAGTGGTATGGTACAACATGTATTGCCTTAATCTTCGTGTGGTCCAAACTAGAGCACAACATAATTTTTCAATTGACGAGTATCGAGTCTCACAATCAGTGAATTTCTTGTTGAGATAATATATCGCCCTTTCCTTTTTTCCAGACTCATCATGCTGGCTTAGTACACATCCCATAGAATTTTCAAAGACTGTCAGGTACAAGATCAACAGTTTATTAGAAATTGGAGGCACCAAGATGGGAGCATTGGACAAGTAATCTTTGACCTTGTTAAAATTTTCCTATCATACATCATCCCATACACCTGGGTTGCGCTTCCTAAGAAACAGAAGATATGATCACATTTCTCAGTCAACTGTGAGATGGAACAAGCAATGTAATTTAGTCTCCCTAAAAACCCTCGAACTTCTTTTTGCCTACTAAGTGGTGGTAGATCTATTTCAATCCCCTTTTTACTGGCCACAAAGCCTAATAGCTTTCCTGACGTGGCTCCGAAAGTGCACTGTGCTAGGTTTAGCTTTAATTGATACTTTCTTAGCCTCCCAAACAACTTTCTTAGGATTCTTACATGCTCTTCCTTTGTTCGGGATTTCGCAATCATGTCATCGACATAAACTTCAATCTCTTTATGCATCATGTCATGAAACAAAGTCACCATGGCCCTTTGATAAGTTGCCCCTACGTTTTTGAGTCCAAAAGGCATTACCTTGTAACAGAATGTTCCCCACAGTGTGACGAACGTGATTTTCTCCATATCCCCAGGATCCATCCTTATCTAGTTACACCCGGAGAACCCGTCCATGAATGAAAATAAGGAGTGACCTACTGTATTATCTACTAAGGTATCGATGTGAGGTAATGGAAAGTTATCCTTTGGGCTAGCTTTATTTAAATCCCGATAATCCACACACATGCCCACTTTCTCATCTTTTTTAGGAACAGGGACTATGTTGGCTACCCATTTTGAGTATTTAACTACTTGGAGAAACCCAGCGTCAAATTGCTTTTTGACGTCCTCTTTTATTTTCAATAACAGATCAGGTCTCATCCTACGGAGCTTTTGCTGAACAGGCCTGCATTCTTCGTTTATGGGGAGTTTATGTACCACGATGTCAGTACTCAAGCCAGACATGTCTTGGTAGGAGCATGCGAAGACATCTTGGAACTCTTAAAGCAACTTGATAAGATCTCTTCTGGTTTCTGGGGATATACTTGTCCTAATTTTTACTTCTCTCTTTTCATCTTCGTTCCCCAAGCTTATAATTTTCATCGGGTCTGAATGAGGCAGGATTTATTTTTCTTCTTGCTCTATCATTCTTAACAAATCAGGAGACAAATTACAATCTTGATCATCTTCAAAGTCCTAAAGTTCTTCTAAACACATATCTTGCTCGAAACGGGGCTCTGAGTTAGCATCAGGGTCACTCATATTATTGATATTCAAGGACCTGTCAATGGAATCAAAAGGAGGTCCAAAGAATAAAATAAATTTATGAAAGAATAGTTATATGTATGTGTATGAGTATGCTTGTCAATTTGGTCAATAATGTATGTATTAAAGAATGACTAATTTTGTTTATTGGATATGTACGAATGGTTTGTTAAGTTGGATTAAAAATGAAAGAATAATTAGCGAAAGATTGGCTATATAAGATAGAAGGTGCATTTTCATTCAAAATAACTAGATAATGATCATGGGCCATTTTACAAAAAGATCCATATTGCTTTCGAGCCTAAAGCAATAGGTGCGTTCGGTGCATTACTTTGAAGAAGCCCTAAAGACTACAGGGAGTTCCTCTACAGTCCAGTTGTCAAGAGTACTTCCAGGGGCGAAAGGACGAATTTCCCATGGGTTTCTTCCTTCATTTCCTTTCTCTGATATAGCGTTGATGCTCAAAGCCTTCATTGTCCCCACTGTTTCAATTAGTCCTCCTCCTTTCTCTTCTTCTTTTGGCCTTGAATTTATTATTCCTCCTGATACAAACGTTTTTTTATATATAGGGAAAAATCATTGGCTTCCATTGGATCTCCTCTCTAGCCAATCGAGCCCTCCTTTTTCTTTCCCTTCGCGTCTGGTTTTTACCCTAGGCCAAAGTGATCTTGTTTTTCTTCCAACATTAGCACCTTGATTCTCCCTTGGAGAAACCTTCCTAATCCTTTTCCAGCTAGGGCTCTTTTTTTAATTGTCATTTTCAGGGCCATCTTCGTGATTTTTGATAATTTGGGTACAGGGATTTTGCTTCGTTCGGCGATGAAAGCTGCATTAACAAACTCCAAGGAAAAAAGAACATTCCAAAGCTTTTTCATCTGCACCGATGTATGGCGCATCATTTGTTATTGACGCTATTAAGTCCTCCTCAACATTGATTGTGACTAAACGTCCTTCGATCACCAATTTCAATTTCTGGTGTAAAGATGACGGCACTGCTCCTGCCGAATGGATCCACGATCTTTCAAGTAAGCAATTGTAGCTTGGTTTGATATCCATTACCAAGAAGTCTACTTCGTATGAGTTTGGACCGATTAACAATGATATCTCGATCTGACCTATAACATTCCTTTCTGTCCCATCGAATGCTCTCATTATATTGTGGCATGTCTTCATATGAGAACTATCGATCGACAACCTCTTTAATGTTGTCAACGACAGAACGTTCAAGGTTGAACTGTTGTCAATCAATACACCAGGCAGTGTGTAACCTTTACAGCTGGTGGTGATATGTAGCGCTTTTGTTGATCCCATACCTCTTGGAGGTATTTCATCATCATTGAAAAAGATGAAATTATCAGCGCTGACATTATTTACCAAGCGGTCTAATTTGTTTACTGAAATGTCCTCGACTACATAAGTCTCATTTAACACTTTCATTAACGCATTACGGTGTGCTTTCGAACTTTGTAATAGTGTTAAAATGGATATACGAGCTGGCTGCTTGTGTAATTGCTCTACCACGTTGTATTCGCATGCTTGAGGAACTTCAAGAATTTTTTAGCTTCTTTTTCTGTCACTGGCTCGTTAATTGGTGACTTTGTTCACTAGTGCTTCCTCATTTCAGCTCTTCTAGGTTCTTTTCAAATGTTTCATTTATAGGGTCATAGTCTTTCCCACTACGTGTGATGAGACTTATGTCTTGAGTTCCTTCTAATTCAACCTTGGAACTTCCTCCTCTTGATACCGTTACATTGCAGTTGTAATTCCAAGGTACCTTTTTGCTATCCTTGTAAGGTAAGGTTACGGGTTTTTGGATTATTATTGTGGGAGCAACTCTTGCTTTAGTTTCATCATTTCTTGGCCTTGAGATGATTATCATTGGGTTATTAACCCCAAAAGCTTTCTTAACTATGCCCTCTTCAGAGGCACATACTTCTTCCACCTCTTCTTTTTCCTCTAAAAATTCTAACTCCTTATTGTTCATTAATCCCTATACCACAGCTTTGAACTCGTCACATTCCTAAATCTCATGCCCTTCGTTATTGTGGAACTCACAGTAGCATCCTTTTCTCACTGTTTTTCCCGAATCTTGAGCAATTAAGCCCACTTTTATCATTTCGTGTCATACCCATCTCACGGGTGATCTTACTTTCTCAACGCGAGTTTTAATCTTCTTTCCTTCTCCTTCGACTATTACATTCACCCTTTGATCGGGATGTTTGGGTAACGGATTCCCTGATACATTGGGATTCGTGGGATCCTCGAATATCAGTGTCTTGGCATCAATAAGCTATTGTACATGCCTTTTTAGGGCTGCATGGTTCTCAATTGAATGTCCGGCTATCCCTGCGTGATATTCACATCATGTGTTCGCGTCGTACCAACTCGGGAATGGTGGTAGCAATGACTTTACATGGATTGGCGCCACGAGACGTTCCTCATACAATCTCGGATAAAGTTCTCTATATGTCATGGGAATAGGAGTGAATTCCATTTTTGGTTTTGTACCAAACCTCTGCCTTGGATTTCTTTGATAATTTCCTTCTGTGGTTCTAGGTGATGCCATCATCATTGGCTTTAAGTAATTTGCCTTGTAAGAGTCTATGTTGTTGACCTCATTTTCCTTTTTTGTGGGAGTTATTCTTCTAACACCTTCTTCGGTCTCAATTTTTTCGTTTCAGATTGCGTTCTCGACCATCTCCCCTGACATAACCATGTCAGAGAAACTTTTGGTAGTACTCCCCAACATATGGTTAATGAAAGGGGCTTTCAGAGTATTAACAAACAACATAGTTGTTTCCTTTTCCAACAATGGTGGTTATACCTGGGTTGCCATGTCCCTCCATCTTTGAGCGTATTGTCAGAAACTCTCATTTGGCTTTTTCCCCATCCTTTGCAGTGTCAGTTTATCAAGTGCCATGTCAGTTACATGACTGTATTGCTTCATAAATGCTTGTGCCATATCCTTCCACGAGCTTATCTTGCATGACTCAACTGATTATACCATTTGGCTGCAGATCTTGTTAAACTATCTTGAAAATAGTGTATTAATAACTGGTCATTGTGGACATGCCCAGTCATCTTCCTGCAGAACATGGTAATGTGTGCTTCGAGGCAACTGGCCCCGTTGTATTTGTCGAAATTCGCTGTTTTAAATTTTGAGGGGAGCACTAGGTCTGGGACGAGGCTCAGCTCCTTAGCATCAATTCCATATAAGCTTTCAATTCCTTGCATCGCCTCTATCTTCTCTTCTAATCGCTTATATTTTTCATACATCTGTCTAGGAAGATTTGCTCTCATCATCTCATCGAAATTCGGGACACCCAGATTTGCAACATTATCTTCAGGGTTTGATCCAGATCCTACTGGATAATTGGTTGGCCTTGATGTGCCAATGGCCTATTGTTGCACCCTTATAGTAACGGTTGCTTCCCGTGTTTGTGCCTCAGGTGGAACTTAGTTATGGAGGGATGTAAAACCTGAAGGAATAATAGGATCCTCGTTTTCCTCAATTGCAGGACCTTTTCCCTTATCGGCCACACTTTGCTTCATTTGTGCCAATTCATTCATCAAACTCTTTTGCACTTCCATGAACTAATTTTTCATCTCCTTACACATCATCGTCATTTGTTCCTGCAACTGCTCTTGCATTTGATCCTGTATTTCTTTTTGGATTTGCTCTAGCCTCTGCTCCATGGCCTTGGTTTTTTTACGAGTGTTATAATGATGTGGATTTTCAATGATTACTGATGTAACTGTTAAAGTTCTAATTAGTTAGAAATATTATGTGAAAATATGCGAAGATGCAATGCGAATGAAATGCATGTATGTAATGCAAGAAAAAACATTGACTTTGATATCCATTTTCCATTAGAACAACTTCTCTAGAAGAAAAACTTCTTTACATAAAGCGAAATTACACAAATGGCTTTGTCTTATTGCCTAGAGCTTTGATCTTTCCAAGAAGCCCAGCTAATTTCTGTCCTCGTTCTGGTTTCGATTCATATTGGAGACTCAAAATATCAGCTTCGACAGCTAACTCTTGCATATGATCAACGACTTCCCTTATTTGGGTCAGTGCTTTTCCCATTACATAATCTCTTTCTTCAACTTGTCTCTGAGCTTGTCGAGAGTGCCATTCACTGGTTTCCAGGTTCCTCTCATGGATCTCAATTCGAATCTCATTGTTATAGAGTGTAGCCTCTAATTCCTGTACCCTTTCCCTTAATTCTTGACTTTCGGTCATACTTGCTTTAAGTTCCAGGACGAAGTTCCGATTGCGGTGTCTTCGTAGTGACTCTTCCAACTCCATTATTCTTGCTTCTAACTCAGCTATTTAGGCTTTCAACTCGGCCTTCTCGACTTATTTTTCTAGCAATTCTCCTTTTATAGCGTTCTCTCGAGCCATACCGTCTTGGAATTTCCTTTGCCACTGCTTTGTTTGGTCTTTTTGCATCTGAATTTCCTGTCGCCATTGTTCCGACGTCTTGCCTAATCCCGCGGTTCTCATAGACAAACGAACCTTCTTATAAACCTTCTTCAAGTTTACTAAGTCTTCTTCGACTTTGTTTTTGTCTTTCCTTAATTTTTCAGCCTCTAACCTATGTATATCCACGTCCAGTCCCAACTTCATCTTTTCTTCTTCCAGAACCTCTATTCTCTTTTCGAATTCCGCGCTCTTTTTCTCAAAATCCTGTTTCATGATGTCTATTTCTGACCGGACCTCTTGTAGATATTCCTCTATTGGCCGCACATTTTCGAGATTCGGTGCTGGGATATTATCATTAACTCTTTTACTTCTTCACCAATCATAGTTTGATGTCGTCAACGGATTTGCACTGAACTTCTTCATCCTATGTACTTTCTTCCATGCATTTGCTATCTCTCGGACCCTCTTCTTGTAATCATTCCCTTTGTAAGAGAACTTGCACTGAGCTAGGCCATGTGTCGCAGGGATAAATTATCTCGTATTGTATTGCCTCAACACGAGCAGAGGGGCATATCTCGTAGCACCTCATACCCCAAGTAAAGGGACCCAATCAAAGCTACCACAACGATAGAGGATCTCATCTAGGATAAACCAAGGCGCGCACCATTCGACATCTTCATCCTGAAGGTTCTGAAGGATAGCCATCCATTTTTCCTCGGATACAATTTGTTCCCTTTGTGTGGCAACAAATTCTCTTAAAGGCAAGAAATTAGCTAAAAACACTTTGCATGAAAATTTCTCTACCTTCCAGAAATGACTTTGAAACCAAACCATTAGAAGTGGTGGACAACCAATGAACCTTCCTTCCCCTTCTCTTCGACAAGCGTTTAATGGTCTGAAGGTTTCGACAAGAATTGCTAGGACGAGCGTGACTCCTTTACTAAGCTGATCAAACATAACCGCAACTGCATCTTCCACATGGCCTAATGCTTTTGGGAAAAGGACTAACCAGTATATGCCAAGAGTAAAAATGTCGATGCGTTTCTTCATATTTGGGTGTGCCAGGATTCGATGTCGCAAGCTTTTCCAATTGATACACTTATTTTCTCCCTTTACTTTGATCCAATATGCAACCCACTGTTCACTCATCCCGGTTACATTCATCAGTCTTTTCAGAAAAGTTGGGACACATGCATCTTTCGAGTATGCTTTGTCAACTTGAATTTTAAGACAACGAATCAAAGCTGTATACTCTTCCACTGTGGGCATCATGTCAAGGTTTCCAAAGGTGAAACAGCTATATACAGGATTCTAGTGCAGGGTGAGAGCTCGAAAGAGATGTTTGTCGATCTTCACTTCGAGTAAGTAGGGTAAGTCTCCATATTCCCGATAGAACATTTGCTTCATCTCACTGTCCCATTGACCCCAGATGTCTCTCAATTCTTGCAAATTATTTTGAGTCACCTTAATCCGAGTATAATCCCAAAATTCTGATAAATGCCCTTCTTTCAAACTGTCTCCTTTTTTACGCTGTTGTTCTTCTGACCATAAGCACGGAACCATGTTATCTTCCATTCTATCAAGAAATCCGCCTTTCATGATGAAACTGCCTATTTGGTAATCGAACTTAAATCAACACCTTTTCTTGTATGATGATATAATGCAAACAAAAGAGACAAAATAGAACACGTTAGCAAAACACATCAATATCAATATACAAGTATAAAACAAAGAACCTAAGAACTTGTCTTGGATAGTTGCTAAAAGGATCGATATAACTTTTTCTAAGGCAAGTACTTATAGCTCATTACATGTGGTTTTAGGCTCTAGAGTAAAGGTTACCCAAACTAGCGGATTCCTCGATCTTCACCCTTTATAGGCTAATACGGATGAGTTCGGTTTAGGGAGACACATTTCCCACATGTTTGCACGGAAGTAAAAACTTCACGGAAACATGGGTACGGATGTAATCCCAAAAGTGATTCCTATCCAACACGGAGGTGAAGACCTCACGAAGGAGTAGTTTCCCACTTCCACTTAAAAAGGTAATAACAAAATGCATATGAATGCATACTTATATTAGCAATATCAACATAATATAGCATCACACAAAAAATGTCAAGGATCGTATATTAAACAAAACTAAAGGTTTAAAAGTTTTTAAAAATGACCCGAAAATAATCAATTTTGGCTTGACTCTCTTTTATTTTAAAAATGTCCCTAGCGAGGTCGCCAAGCTGTCGAAACGTTTATTTTTGAGAAAACAAACAAGTTTCGAACAATAAAAAAGTCAAAAATAATGGGAGTCGCCACCAATCTTTTTATATGGTGTGATTGGATCACCACAAAACGTTTAAAATTCTTTTTGAAAAACATTTTGATCTTCGAAATCTGAAAAATGGGTTCGAGAGTCGGTTACGTATGAGGAAGGATTAGCATCCTTACAAGCCTAAAATTGGTACCATGTTGATTACTTTCGGGTATTGATTTGTTAACAGTTTTGAAAACTCGAATAAACTTAAAATACGATCTTTGTTTTTAGAAAACTTTGCATGATTTTCAAAATTTCTAAAATCCTATTTGAGGAAAATCGTCCGTGTGTTTCGAATTTCTACTAGAACTGGAGTCATGTCCAACACGTTAGGGCATTACGTTCTCGGACTTTCAAAATTGAAAGACATTTTGAAAGACTTTAAAGAGAATATTCGATTGCGTGAATTATACGAAAATCACACCCAACATGTTAGAACATGGTTTTTCGAAGTTTCCACACGAAAAGGACATTGCATCAGTTTTAAAGGTTTATTTGTATGAAAAATAATTTTGAAAACAAGCATGTAAATTAAATATGAATAGGCAGTTTATAGCAAGAATTAAATAACACGAAATAAAATAATTAAGCAGATAAATAAATACATGAAAATTGAACATAAAAGTAATAGAATACAAAATACGAAAGAATAATAATCAAAATCTATGTATGAACATTGAAAAAAGTAAAAAAAAAAACAAGAAAAACGGGGTTAAAAATGGAGTTTCAGGAGTCCAGGATGAAAATGTAATTTTTAAAGAATTTGGGGTCAAAATTGAAATTTTTGAAAAATTTGGGATTGAAGTGGAACTTTTGGAAAATTGAGGGTAAAATGGTAATTTTTGGATGCTCGAGGGTAAAATGGTGATTTTTGGAAGTTTTGTAATTTTTGAAAAGTTTAGGGGTAAACATGTGATTTTTGAGAAGTTTATGGGTAAAAATGTAAATTTTATGAAGTTCGGGGGTAAAAATGTAAATTTTACAAAGTTTTGTGGTAAAATGTGATTTTTGAAAGTTCAAGAGCAAAAATGTAATTTCTGAAAAGTTTGAGGATCAAAATGAGATTTTTGGACAGTGTAGAGACCTTTTGGGTAATAAAACCAAAGAGTTAGGACACGTGGCAGCTTCTCAAGCATTCTGGGATCAAAGGACCAATTTGTAAAGTTTTAAAATTTATTGGGTTAATTTAAAATAAAACAAAACTTGATTTAAGGACGAAATTAAAACAAATCAAAAATAGATAGGACCATTTGCACAAATAACCCAAAAATTGACACGTGGAGCTTCCTGGACTTTCAAAAAGGTCAAAGGATTAAATTGAAAATGATTCAAAACTATTGGACAAATTTAAAATAAATTAAAAATGGCATTAAGGACAAATTTGAAAGAATCAAAAAATGCGGAAGGACCAAAAGAAGAAATAAACCATTTAATAAAAAACACGCGGATCCTTTGGAACGAGTCGGGTTTAAATATGGGTAGGACTCAAAATGATGTCATTTTGGGGCTAAAACTCAGCCCTCAAAATGGCGCCGTTTCTAAGGCTGTTATAAACCAAATTTTAGACCAAAAAAATCATTTAAAATCCCAGTTTTAAAAAAAACCTTTTGAACCCCTTTTTTTCTCTGAAATTCCCCAAGGCCGGCATTGCTGTTCTTTGCTCGTCCACTGTGCCCGCCATCCGCCAACCGCCGTCTCGTCTGCCGTCGTGCGCGGTGTCTAGGTAAGCCGAAAGTCTTTTTTTCGTTATAAAAACATATCTAGGTTCTTATACACCTAGATCGAACCTTGATTCCTTCAAAAACATACAAAATGTTTGCTTTTTCTTGTTTACAATGTTTCGTTTTGTTTATTATTATTTTAAATTTTATCTAGTTTAAAAACTTGGATCTTTTTTTTTTAAATCTAACTTTCCTTTTGCTAATATTTTATAAGAAAATGATTTAGATCTAGTCAAATTTTTCCAGATCTAGGGTTTATTTTTTTTAAGAATTGTTATTATGATTTTTTTGATCTGTGTTCTTCATGATTTTATGAGTTTGTCGTACTTTCTTCTGCATGATCGAAAATACTGCTCCTCACGATCCTAGGATGGTCTGGAGAAATTTCGATCATGGCTCCGACGGCGGCGGCGATCAGGTAAAAAGTATGACCTTTCAACTCTTTTAATATTTTTATTTATTATTTATTTAATAAGTTTTCAGTTTCAAAAATTTTACTAAATGAATAATTAATAGGGGTATTAGTAGATAATAAATATATGCATTAATATACTTAAAAAAACTGCCTCAAAATGAGAACAGACAAAAAAGTATTAATGTATATTTATTAGGTACCTTTGAGATGCTGAGAATATGCCTTTGAATGCTGATATTAACTGCTTCAGGTTCTTTGTGTTTGGTTTACAAATGCTTGCTGTTTCTATTAATTTCTCCAGAAAACCTGTAAGTGTGTATTTATTACAAATGTTTCAACCAAAGGTCAGTAACCATACAAAAATTTGAATCAGGTTTTTTATAACCTATTTTGCAATCATGCTATTTTGTTTCTTCTAACTAAATGTCCGTCTCATCTTCTTTTGCAAGTTCGGCTGGGCAGTGGCGGTAGTGCAACTTGGTGGTGGCAATGGCAGTAGGTGCTGACGTGGCAGCTCCTGGTTGGCTGGGGTGGGCGGCAGCTGGTTCAACTTGTAGCAGATTAGGTTTTCTGTTCTAGTTTTAGGGTTTGGGCCACTTGGGCCCTTAAGTGTTTGGGTCATGTTGTTGGGCCATTTGGGTCTGTAATTGTAATTTTGGACTTTGGATTTGTAATTGGGCCCAATTGGATCAAAAGTTTGTAAAAACTTGGGTTGTATTTAGACATTATTTATTTTAGATTTGAATAAATTTAAATTTAAATAATTTTAAATTTAAAATAAATTTAAACTTAAAATTAATTTAAATTTAAAATAAATTTAAACCTAAAACAAATTAAAAAAATGAGTTTAGTTTGGGCCCGGATAAATTGGCTTTCAACAATACTCTTGTTTTACCTTTGGCTATTTGGGTCTAGTGCTTTTTTCTTTAACAGGTAGTTTCTTTCTCCTGGTGGAGATCTTGTTACTGATCTCTTGAGCGGGTAAGGGCCACCTTGCTACAGGGGATGGTTCTTGGGAGGTTGGGTACGGGTTTGTGGTGGGCTGTAGGAAATTATATTACTGGATTGCGTTTCACCATGATTAAGGAACTTAACACCCTGATGGAAAATTTGAAATTTTTAGAAACTGAACGGGAGCAGGTGGTGTGTGATGGCGTTGGTGAGATGGACATGATGGGGTACGAGGCTTGGGCAGTGGGTAAAATTTTGGCGAAAGATAAAATAAATAGGGAAGTTATGTATCATGTGTTGAAGTCCCTGTAATTTATAAAAGAATCTGTTAACTTCGTGGCCATGTCTAATGAAATTTTTCTTGTGAAGTTTGGAATGATAGAGGATAGGGAAAGGATATTCAACCTTGCACCATGGCTTTTTTAACCAATGCCTCTTTGCTATAGTCCCTTTTGTGAAAGGATGGGATGCTACTGATTACGTGTACCACATTGTTCCTTTTTGCATTAGGATATATAACATTTCATTTGAATGGATGGATCGAAAGGTGGCTTTGGACGTGGAAAGGGCTGTTGGTGAAGTTGTGGCTATTGATAGGAGAGATAGGGAGAGGTGTTGGTTGGACTACATAAGGGTGCGTGTGAAGATTGATACGATAAAGCCACTCTGACAAATAGTGCGCATGGTTGGGGAAAAAAATAGAAAGGTCATCTGTGTTATAAAATATGAGAGGCTGCTAGTTTTTTGTTATTGGTGCGGACTTATAGGGCAGAGTACAGGAAAATATGAGTTGGTTCTTGCGAAATTTAGTAGCATAGTTCATCAATTTGGGAATTGGTTGAGGGTGCAATTGGGACAACAATCTCGTGGGGCGGGTCAAGTACGTAATGGGATTGAAAGGATAGCCAAAAGGAAGCAGGGATTACTTTGAAAAATTTTGAGGAGGAGGGACAATTGGTTATAAGACAGGGAGGGAAATTGCGTGTCCGAGGTAATAATGGTGCCTCAGCTTCTAGCTCTCTATCGGGTAGGAGCATGGGTGCGTATGACCAAGGAAAAAGAGGGTAAGGGAAGGAACAAAAGAAAGAAAACGAAAGGGATTGAAGAAGGAACAATTGGGAGTCTATTAAGATCGGTTTGTAGGAAACTTTCAGAGGGAGCGTCTCCCTTCAAGGGCCACGATTGGCGAGCAGCCTCGCCTGAAGCCATGAAAATCCTATGCTAGAATTGTCAAATGTTGGGTAACCACCCGAGAATTTGAGAGTTAAAGCAGCTCCTCGCTGCTAAGGATCTTGATATTCTCACAAAATTGAACTCTAGTGATGTAACCCCTATTACCTGGCCTAGAAGATATGGCCGAATCTAGAAGATTACTGTTGTAATTTCACCCTCAAGAAAACCATTTAAAACAGATATATGATTTAATTTAATTTAAAGTAACCTTTAAAACAAATCAGTTTCCATTTTCATAAAGAATCTCTAAAGTTTATAATTTTAAACTTGAAATATTTATTAAAATAATTTGAATAAAACTTATGAATGCAAGCAAAAAGTAAATCTGAAATATTAAAACCCCAAATTTGACTTGCATCTCAATTCCCAGATATGATAACAAAATAGTTTGTAAATCACAAAATAATATTTGTTGAAAGATAAAATAGACGAATTAAAATCGAGAGAATCTCCGAGTAGCAAGTCACTTATGTCTGAATAAATCTGTAAGAGAAACTAATGGGGGATGAGCTTAGGAGTCCAGTGTGTCTCTAAAGTGCAGGCAATCACAACAAAATAT
This sequence comes from Gossypioides kirkii, assembly GCA_005610355.1. Lineage (NCBI taxonomy): Eukaryota > Viridiplantae > Streptophyta > Magnoliopsida > Malvales > Malvaceae > Gossypioides > Gossypioides kirkii. The sequence goes on from CP032245.1 coordinate 10,475,857, forward strand.
CACAGAGACTTTTCATAAACATTTTAAAAGGCGCACAAAATATCACAACTCAGATGTAATAAAATCACATAGACAATGTAATGCACCCAATCTCCAACACACCAACACAGTGGAGGGGTTCCCCAGAACCCCTCCCCATCCAAATGTCACCAATCGCAGTGTGATTTTACTAAACTGTTTGAAGGGGTGATAACCACATCTTCAACCGTACAACCCAACCCATGAACACACAATGCATGATGTCACAATAATCTCAGTCTCAACACAATCTCATGATATTAAATTAGAGTACACAAATTTGTCCACATGATAATCAAAATATCCACAGTCAGATAGATATGCATGGAAAATCAACATGCATTACACAACACTGAGTAAAAATCACACAGATATCCTAACACAGAGTAACATCACATAGTAAGCATATAGCACAGACAGAAACACACAACAACTATGTAGCACGGACAAAGACACACCTCAAACGGGCAGAAGCTCTAATGTCGTGGAGAATGCCTCTCACGCTCAGATCTAACTCTAAGTCTAGTTGAATTAGAACCTACGAGAATAAACTCTACAGTAAAATATATCACTATGCCACCTACTAAACACAATAATAAACTAAATAACGAATACTCACGTATAACTATCGAAGCTTGTGTAGGGGCAATCTGCACAAGTGGATGAGGTAACTCGTCATTCTCAAAATCGTAATCACCTACACACAGAATATCCCAAGTTAAATCTCTTATTCATTTTTCTTAGAAATTATTGAGTACAATAACTTGTAAATAGAAAAATGAGGCTTTCGAGTTTGAATTTGACAAAATGGACTGCAAATTCAAAATCAAGATGTCAAAAAATGTTAAGTCAAAGTTGGTCAAGAAAGTCAATGGTCAACGGGTAGAGTCAACGGTTTGGGTGGTTAACGGGGGTCAAGTCAGGCTCATGGGTGTTGGGTCTCACGGTTGGGCCTTCAATTTTGGGCTTCCACACACTTGGGTCACCAATTTTGGGTTTAAGGTTTGGATTCTCTTAGTTTGGGCACAAAGCATTAGGCCTTAGTTAGGTCTTCCAATTGGGTCACACATTGGGCTAGTACCACATGACCTACTCCTCACTTTTGTAATAACAAAACTTTTAGGGTTTAAAAAACCCCTGACGATACCGCTAAAGGGAACCTTGATGGAGTGGCGCACGACGGCGGATAATAGAAGAGAACCAACACAACCACCACACAAATAACTTATTTAATCCAAGAGTGACAGCATGAACGGAGCAAGCGACGGAGAGGCGAAAGAGAGAGATCCGAATCGATTCTCATCATTTCCTCACAAACAGTAGACAACGGGAAAGGTTTGATTGTCGGGTTTGGTTCGTAAGATGACAGCGATCCCAATGGAGGTGGTGGTGTGGCGCACGAACAGCAGGAGAGAGTTGAACGGAGGACGATAAAAAAGTTAGAGGGATGGGGGTTGTTGAGAGGATTTCTATTTGAAAGAAAAAAGAAAGAAAACACAAAAAGGAGATAAAGGGTTTGACTAAAAATGAAAAAGAGGTTTAAATACCAAATAAAATAGATAAATTTCATAAAAAGGCTTTGAATAACTAGGGTTTCCAAAATAACCCCTACACTTTACCCGATTTACAAATAATTGTAATTAAATTTTAATTTAGTCCTTAAACTTTATTAAAATTACAAATTAGTCTTTAAATTTCACAAAATCACCAATTTAATCCTTAAAATCAAATTAAGGGTGTTACAAGTGAATTTCAGAACATTTGTTTACGATGCAAGATGGGGGTGTTTTGTTGTTGACTCGATTGGAAGTAAGGGTGCTTTGTCTTTGTTATGGAAATACGAGATCGATATGAGGATTCAACATCATTCACAAAACCACATTGATTCTTGCATTGAGTTTATGGATGGCAGCCACTTAATGTACACAGGTTTTTATGGTTTCCTTGAGTTGAACCGTAGAAAAGAGTCTTGGGACATTCTTCGAATGATGGGCAGTACGATCCGTGAAGACTAGATTATATGAGGCGATTTTAACGAAATTTTGGGCGATGTGGAAAAGTGCGAGGTAGACGCAAGCTGAGAACCCCGATGGATGAGTTTAAGAAGGTTATCGAGGATCTTGGGGTGGTGGACATCAAGATGGATAGGGGCTGGTACACTTAGACAAATAACCGTACGGGTAATAAGCTGGTTAAGGGAAGGATCAATAGGTTTTTTGCCTCCGAAGGCTAGCTTGACAAGGTCCCGTTTCTTTCGATTGAGGTTGTGCGACAGACTTGTTCGAACCATGATGTTATCTTCCTTAATACCTTGGGGCGTAAGCCGAGAGGTGAGGCTAAAGACTTGAGATTATCCTTCCGATTTAAAGCCTATTAGGCAGATTAGGAGGAGGCCCGTCAGATTGTCAAGAACGCTTGGCATTATTGTAATGGAGATGTGCTTAAGGGTATTGAGGAAGTCCAGCATCAGCTTGGTAAGTGGCAGCACTTTCAGTTAACTAAGAATATAAGTCACATCCGCCATTTGATCACGCGGATTGACAGACTTGTTGATGCTCCTATACTTGACTATAACACTGAAAGGCTTAGAGAGGTACGTGTCGAGCTGGATCGTCTATATGAGGAGGAAGAGTGCTACTATGTGCAAAGATCTAAAGTTACTTGCTTAAGGAGGGGGATCGGAATACCCGATTCTTTCATGTCCGTGCTACCTATCACAACAAAAAGAATTGGATTGAGGGTTTCAATAATGCCAAGGGTATTAGGGTGGAGGGTACTAAGGAGATTTGTGATGTTGCTAAAGATTATTTCCATTCCCTATTCAATTTCGAGGCTTGTGGTGATTTGGAAAGGGTTTTATGAAATGTCTCGAGATGCGTCACAATAACTATGAACTTGGAGCTCGATTGAAGTGTGATAGATGCTGAGATTGTCGAGACCTTTCGTCAGATGGACCCTTGTAAGGCCCTCGATATTGATAGTATTCCCAGTTTATTTTATAAGAAAAATTGGAGTGTCGTGGGTCAAAATGTTATTCTTTTTTGCAAGGATGTTCTTAATGGTACTAGGAGTATGGCGAATGTTAATGATACCATGGTCGTTCTCATTCCTAAGGTTAAGGATCCGATTGATATGACCCAATATAGACCAATTAGTCTTTGTAGGGTTATTTACAAGATCATCTCTAAAGTCACTACTAATAGATTGAAACCCTTACTCCCGATTTGCATTAGTGATAACCAAAGTGCTTTTGTTAAGGGTAGGATGATTCATGATAATATTCTAATTGTGCATGAGCTAATCCATTACTTGTAGAGTTCTAAAAATGGCCCTAATAAAGGTTTCATGGTCAAGTTTGACATGAGTAAAGCTTACGACCAAGTAGAGTGGGACTTCCTGGAAAAAGTCATGATTAAGGGCTAGTTTAGCATTGCTTTTAAGAAGTGCTTTTAAAAAGTGCTTTGGAAAAGTGATTTTGAAAAGCTTGGTTTAAGATTTAAGTGTTTAGTATAACTGTCAAAAAGTGTTTTTGAGAAATAAAATGTCCATTTTAGACATGTGTTATAAAATAATAAATAAACATTTAAATAATGTTCAAATTAATTAATATTATGATATTTTAATAAGAATATAGAAAATAATTTATTATATTTTATTTTTAATATTTTAATATATAAAATATAAATTTTAAATATTTTTTAAGCAATTAATTAAAGAAGAGAAAGTACCATGTGTTAGAGGGATGAAAATGTAATTAAGCTGTCAAAAGTGCTTTTAGAATGGAAAAGCTAAAAATTTTAACTTCTCCATCTGAGTAAAAGTACGTTTGAAAGCCAAATTTTTTTTTCAAAAGTTGCTTATTTAGGATTGATTTTGGTTCAAAAGTGCTTTTAAAAAGCATTACTAAACAAAGCCTAAGTTAGGTTTTTCGGCGAGATGGGTTTCCAAAATCATGGATTGTGTTCGTTTTGTTAAATATGTTGTCAAGTGTAATATGATGCTTACTGAAGATATCATTCCAGAGAGAGGTTTGAACAAGGAGACTCGCTTTCCCCTACCTTTTTCTTTTTTGCATGGATGCTTTATTGAGAATGTTTCATAGTGCTCAATTCGAGGGAAACATCCGTGGCATTACAGCTAGCCAAAATGGTCCTAGAATTAACCATTTATTTTTTGCTAATGACGCTCTTATTTTTGTTCGTAATAGGGACAAGAAAGCTTCGGCTACTATGAACATCTTGAGAAATTTCAAAGGTGTCTCGAGCCAAAAGATTAATACTCTTAAGTCTATTATTTACTTTAGCCCTAACACCACTAGAAATCAAAGGGATCACATTTGTAGTTTCATAGGCATAAGTGAGCTTGACCAAATGGATAATTACCTCGACCTCCCTCTCATCATTGGAAAAAACAAAATCAAGGCATTTCAAAACATCCTTGACCACTTCACAACTAGGTTTAATAGTTGTTGAAACGTCTCCTTACTTATGGTGGCAAAGAGGTATTCATCAAATCTATTTTCAATCCCTTCCTACTTATGGTTTTTCTTGCTTCCTTTGTCCTAGGGCAATGACGAACAAGATGGTGTCATGGATCTAGGGCTTTTGGTGGTCTAGGAAAGTTCAAAGGCGAGGCTGGGCTATGTTGGCTTGGGATGCTTTTTTGTACGCCTAAAGGCATGGGAAATCTTGGCTTTAGGGACCTTCGTCGCTTTAACTTAGCTTTTCTTGGAAGACAAGTTTGGAGATTTATTCATCATAAGGAGACTCTTTGCTTTTGGGTTCTTAATGACAAGTATTTTTCGGACGACAATGTCTTTTGTGCTAAAATGGAGGACAAACCTTCGTACACTTGGACTAGTATCATGGCTGCTATTAGGGTATTCGACAAGGGCTTCGATTGGCATATCGGTAACAGCATGAGACCTAAGATTGGTTGGAACAAATGAGGCTTTAAGGGTCTTGATGGTGATGTGCTAAGAGACCATAGTACCAAGTGCAAGGAGATAATGGTGCGAGACTTGTGGCTGCCAAGTCGTTGTATATGGGACGAGACTCGTGTATGTGCTCTCTTTGGTGATGACATTAGGGATCACATCATATCCTTACCCCTCATTGGTGATGGACCTTCGAACAAAATTAGATGGTTCCATGATCCTTCGTGATGCTACGCGACTAAATCCGGATACTCTTGGCTTACTCTTCAAAAAGTTGGGTACGGTTCGCATTGGCTATTCTGGCGTGTCATTTGGAAGCTTCGTATTCTACCTAAAATTTGTACTTTACTTGAAGAGTTGGTCATGATATTCTCCCAACAAATGAGAAGATTGGGTCTGTTGTTCAAACACATGACAAACGTTGCCCAAGATGTGATGAGGAAAATGGGTCATTGGTGTATGCCCTTAAAGACTGTCTGAAAGTGCAAGTTGTGTTATCCTACGGAGGTCTCGACGGGAGGATCCTTAACTTTGATACTACTTACAGCATTGATTGGCTTGAACACACCAAGCACTTCTTAAATAAGGATGCTTTCGAAGATGTCTTAGTGATCCTCTAGAATATATAGAATGCCAGGAATAATTGTTTTTTGGGGGCGTTGATGAGGACGCTCGTATTTTTCGGGACAGAGCTAAAGCTCTTGAAGTGACTTTCAAATCCATAACTTGACTAGGTACCCCTTGGGACCGAGAGTTAGCAGTCCCCAACAATGGCAAAAACATCTAGATGGCGTTCTTAAAATCAATGTTGATGTCGTGGGTAATGATAATAAAATTGGCATTGATGTCACTGGGCGCGATAGCGATGGTTTTGTTCTTGGGGGCTGTATGAGATTTAAGAATGAAACTGCTTGTGCAGATTGGGCTGAGTTATTCGGGTTGGTTTAGTTTGGCTATTAATAATAATTTCATGCACATTTCCCTTGAATCCGATTGTGTAGGTTTGGTTAATCGAATTAATCATCATCATTAGGACATCACCTTATTTGGATATTGTGTTGAGGAGATTCAGTGTAACAACTCATTTTTCAGTGGTGTCAGAAACAGTGATTTCGAGACCACAAATCCGACAAGTGAAGTCTATAAATATTATTATTTAATATTTATGAGTAAAAATAGTATAATAAATATTAATTTGATAATTTATGTTAATTGAATTAGTGGTTAAGTTCTAGTGATTTTGAAAAACAAAGTTTCAGGATCTCGTTCTTATAAACCGAGCCCGTATATATTTAATAAAAATATTTACGGAGTTACTATTTATGTATATTGAGTTCGGTTCGAGAATTTTAATGATTAGTTTGTTAATTAAGTAAAAAGGGCTAAATCATAAAGGCAACAAAAGTTAAATCCTATAAGCTAAATGTACCTAATAGCTATGAAAAGAGAAATAAGAGGACTTAAAGGGTAAATATACCATGCCAAAGATTAGTGGTGTTTGGTGGACAAGTATTGATATTGTGTGTGTTTTATTTAATAATAAAAAAAGTAAAGAAAAGAAAAGTAATTAAGTAAGTAATAATAATAATTAAAAAGAGAGGAAATGGGTTGTATTAAATGGGTAGGGTTCTTGAGAAAGGAGATTTTTCTTTCTTTCATTCTGTCTCCATCGAACTGAAGCAAGGGAGAAAAAAAATAGGGAAAAGGTTTTCAAGGCTGAAGCTTCAATTGGTAAGCTTAATCTATTTTTTTTTTATAATTTTTATGTTTTTAGAATTTTGATACCTTAATTTAATTAACTTGGGAATTTATTTGTAAAACCGTTAAAGTTTTAGAGATTTGCCATTAATGATTTTGAAATGTTTTTTATTTATTTTAAAGGATGAATTAATTAAGTTGATGGCTAAATATAAATATTTTGTTAAGTGATTTTTAGTAATTTTGGGTTATGGATTTATTAGAGAAAATTAATACAAATGTAAAGTGAATAAAAGGAAAGGGTAGAAAATTTGGGTTGTTATAAACTCATAATAAAATGGCTAGTTTAATTATTTGCATGGATATAGTGATTAAATTATAAATTTTCGTTTAAGGATTTAATTGCATGAAAGTTAAGACGTTAGGGATAATTTTGTAATTTTACATTAAGATGGGTTGTAAGTTAGAATTAAATATTTTTTTTAGAAATTATTAGAAGGATTAAATTGATGGGAATTATTATCTAGATCAAGAAATGAAGCAATCGGATTTAATTCGAGGAAATGTTAAAGTTCGGTATAGTTGTTGGCTTTGTTTGGCAACCGTTTTAGTCGAGGTAAGTTCATAAATTTATTAATTTAATTATATGTTATTTCATGACCCAAGACATATCTATTTATGTTGAAATTGAGTTTAATTGTTTGAGATAAATTATGTGATAAGTTGAATTAATTTGTGATGATGTTTAAGGTGGGTATTATAATTAGAAAATATGAGATATATAGATATGATTGAATTCATGTGACAAGGAAAGATTTAATTAATTATATGATATGTTAGATATTATTTATCTTATGTTTTATAAATAAGAACTATTTGGATTTGAGATTGTAGCGGTATATTATGAAGTAAGTTTCTAACGGTGTGCTTATTTTATTCCGATATTAATGTTGGTGAATTTACCTATATCCATGTAAAATTTATATATTAAAAAATGAATAATTTTGAGATACATGAATGAGTTAAGTGAAGTAAATTTCAACGGCTCAAATAAAAGTTTCAAACATAATGTTTTTATCTGAATAGCTGGCGAGTGTAAATGCATATTAGCTGGCGAGCGTAAAGTGACTAACGAGCATAAACGTATAGTGGCTAACGAGCATAAACGTAAAGTGACTGATAAGCATAAACGTATAGTCGCTTACAAGCATGAACGTATAGTGGATGACGAGCATAAATGAAATTGAAACTTGCTTATTGAATACTTTTATAATGATCCATCAAAATAATAAATGTTAATTGCTATGATAATATTCAAAGGAAGTGTAAAAGGCATCATAAGTATAAATATTTGGAGGTTAAATGAGATCGATTCTGAATCATTGATTTATGTTGAACATTGATGGCTCATATGGATTAAATATTCTCTGACCTGGAAGATATTTAATCTGATTCAATGAATGTTAAAGGCTTAAAAGAATATGTATCTATATATGAAATGAATATGATCAAGACATGCGAATTGGAAAATGTTGATACAAATGGTTGAAATGAGAATGTATGTATATATATATACTTGAAGTGTTATTATTACAAGTTACCTTAATTGTTGAAATTATATGTTTCTTAGTGATACTCACCAACCTTGTGAGGTTGTGTTGTATAGGAAGGAAATGTAAGTATAACATATAATGAATCTTTACATGAAAGAGTATGTGAATTGATTATGTGAAAATATATGTATGAATTAAGACATTAGATTCGGATATGTGAAATGAAAGGTAATTGTCATGAGTAAATATGATGTTTGGTTTATATGCCAAATGTGTTTCTGATGTATAAGCTTGATATCAGATAATGTTGTATATTTACATACAAGATCACTAACCTTGTCAGATTTGTGATGCATATAGATAATTATCAAACTTATGATCCTAATATTAGATTTTCTGGTAAAAGGTTTAAGTTTTCATCCTTTATTGTAAGTAGAATTTAAGTTCATTACGAATTTACTAAGCTTTTAGCAAGCTTACCTTGTTTGAAATTTTCTTCCTTACAGATCGTCGGATACGAGTTGTCGATTGGATTACTTTTGGAGGTCACACTACCTGGTAATTAATCGTCATGTTAGTTCGGTTATAAGCGGCATGTATTTAGGATGTTTTAGATGTTTTCAGATGTATTATAAGTCATCGTTAAATTGTGGTATGAATTGGTTTAGGTACTTAGTTAAATATGTAATGGTTCAGTTTGATTCTCGACACCTTTGAGCACACACGGCCTGCACACGGGCATGTGCCCAGAGTGTGTTAGCTGTAGGGTGCACACGAGCAGACACACAAGCGTGTGACCCATTTTCATAACCACACACAATTTAACTCAAGGTCAGGCTGTCACACAGCCGTGTGCCCCTGTTCCTCAATTTTTTTAACATTTTCTTAAATTTTTTGATTTGATTCAAATTAGTCCTGAATTATTTCTAGTTATTTTTAAGGCCTTAAAGGCATGATTTTAAGTTCAATGTATACGTATGATGTGGGATATGAGATGGTATAATTTAAGTTGAATTATTGTACAGTAATATGAGATTAAGTGTTTGATTGACTGATAATGCACCTTAACCTTAATCCGGTAACGGAGACGGGTTTTGGGTGTTACATTCAGTCTTTATTGAGGAATTTTTCGGAAGTTGATATTAATTGGATTCGTAGAGATTATAATAAGATAGCAGATAAGCTTAGCTCTTTAGCTATTGACTCTTGTTGTAATTTTGATTTTGATATGGATTATCCGAGAGATATCCATTATCTTGTAATTTTTTATTCAGTTTAATATAGAGTAATGACCTTCGAGCTCATTTTATTTAAAAAAAATCATAATCTTAAAGTTTTTGTAAGGGAGTACCAATTGTTTACCGCTTGGGTCATGCAATAATCAACTGAGATAGTGCCGTCCGTTAAATTTCAGTATAAATTGATGATGATAACAACAATAATTATTTGAATAATATTATATCATATATCTGTGCATACACTATGGTTATAATATGTTTTTATACAATATTATAATAATATTAAATTGTAAAATCTAGTCTTTACTTGTTTAAATTTGTGACATATTGGGTTTAAGTTTTTTAAATAACGATGTCAGCAATGATTTAGTTTTAAACCATGAACATTTACGTTTATTATTTTGCCAAGAAAATTAGTTTTCATCCAATTATTTGTTATTTTGTTTTAGTTAAATCTAAAAAAAAGTATGATGATATGATTTGGCCTAAGCATAATAAGTTGATGAAGCATGTACGAGTGTCATGATGTTAATATGAAAATTAGTGATTTTTGTAATAAATCTCGAGAGAACAGAATCAAGTTATTAATTATCTAGTTAAATAAGTATTGATCGAAAAAATATGAATTGTTGATTTTTGACATTTCCCCATGATGGTTTGCACTTCACTTGAATTGGACAAGGCTAAAAATGATTTTACTTTTCGAAATATTATTATGTAATTAGTTAGATATTATCTTATTATAAAAAATTATATTATTCAACTATTTAGATAAAAAAAAACTCAAATGAAACTATTTTACTTAACAACTCATGAAAACCATTAAAGAAAATGTATGGAAGTCATTGAAATGTAGAACATTTTTATTCATCAATATCAAGTTTTTTTTAATATTTTTGAAGCCTTAAACCAAACAATAATTTGGAGGTTTTTAAAAAAATTATAAAATATAATACAATAAAATAAAAATATATATAAGTAATAAAATAATATAAAAATATTGGGATCTTTTTATTTTATTTCTTTTTTTTCTACTTGAAGATTTTATTTTGTTTTCCATGTTAAAAGATGAAAAAAAATATTTTTTGAGACTCCTTCCAACCTTAAATCCTAAGCGGCCGTACTATCAAACTACCTTCAAGATTGAGCCTGATCAAAACAGCAATATTTGTAAGTTAAAAATCAAAGAATATTTAAAGTGTTGATAACTATTGATCAAAATTTGAAGCATATCAATTGCAGCCTTAAAATGTAATTAATCATAAAATCAGTTATAAGTGTACATTTGATTATAAATAATAAAAAATTTGTTTAACACATTTGATTTCCATTATTAGTTGACATCTTTACCATTCAGCAAATTATGTTTCAAAAAAGAATTACATTATCCTCCTAAACCATTAGACTTCAAAACTTTAATTTCCCAAATTGGTGTTATCGTAATTAATTGGCAAAATCAGTGTCAATGTTGCATGTGTAATCAAGATTCAATGTTAGTTTGTCAACATATTTGAGGTGACAAATGTCGATCTCAGAAGTGGTTTTGAATGATGCCATTTTTTAATAAAAAAACTTTGCTTTATATATATAGGTTTAGTGACAAATTTGTCCATTAAGGTTAGCATGCTTTATTGTAATGATTTTAATTGTATTTTTTAATTTTTTTAATCATCGACTTTTTTTTAAACTGTTGTTTTAAACATATTTAATGAGAGTATCGTTAAAAAAGTTGACAGGGATGATGTAAAGTTTCATATGTAGAATATTTTTAATGAGATGTAATTTATTATTTAAATAATCCTATAAGATAATTACATGTAAGGGTGAGTATTCGATCGAGTCGAGTCGAATTGAGTCAAAAAATTTTAAGTTAGTCGAGTTGACGAATCCTATTTTTGTAACCGAATTCAATTTGAAATTTTTTTGAATTGAATCGAATCGAGTCAAAAAATTTCGAATCGAGTCGAGTCGAGTTAACGAATCCTATTATTTATACTCAATGTTGCGTTTATATGAACCGATTATTTAACTAGTAAACGAAATGCAAGATTATTTAACTACATAAACAATATAAATAGTTTTGCCTTTTAACTTAATGGGTAAACATTTATTAAAATGACATAATTTTACCTTTTAACTTTAGAAAGGGTAAACATTTATCAAAACGACGTAGTTTTGCCTTTTTTTATTCGAATTTTCGGATAACTCGAATTGTGTAATTTGTATCCGAGTTGAACTGAAAAACTTAATTTTTTATTCGAATTGATTTGAATAACTCGATTAACTCAAATAACTCGAATTATTTAATTCAAAATTTGAATTTTTTATCGAGTTTTTCGAATCGAATTGGATTTTGCTCACCCCTAATTACATGTGAAAAATAATAAAATAAACATATAATACATGAAATTAAAAAATAACTCCTAATTTAAATAAAATAAATGTAATTATCTATAAAAAATTAATGTAGTAGAAAAATCTCTTAGTAAACAAATGTACGAGAGATTGAAACCTTTTTAAAAGAAAAGAAAGATTAAAACCTTGAATTTATTCATTAAATCTATTAGAAAAGGTAGTTTAAAAAAATCAAAAGTCGATAGCAAAAAAAACTCAAAAATACAATTAGGGTTATTTTGACAACATACGCAAATATTAGTGGTCAAATTTATCATTAAGCCATAAATATATATGATACTATAAATAGAGGTATACATGAGTTTGATCGGGTTTAAGCATGATATTAATATAGTTTATTTTTGTCTAAATCTGGCCTAGCTCAAAATATGAGCATAAAATTTTGTTTAAATTGTTAATCTTTGTAAATAGTTAACCCAAAACATTTGAATTCCGCCCAAATTATTTTTTAAAATTTTATATTATTTTTAATTTAATATTTAATAATTTAATATATTTTTTATTTATTAAAATTATATATAAGCAACTTAACATTTTTTAAATATATTTACATCATATTATTATATATTACTACAAATTTAATTTTTGTGTATTAGAAATTCCATAATATATATAACATAATATAATATATATATTACAAACTTAGAGAAGGCGTCGAGTTAGACTGTGGCCTAAAATTCTTGATCCAAAACTTGTCACATATTTTAAATGGTCTTAATTTTTTTTTTATCTAATCTCATTTTTTAAGTTTGACATTTTTGCTCAAACCCTCTCAAAATTTGGATAGACCTTCAGGCTAGAGCGAGTGACGACATTGACTTTTGAATAAGTCTAACTATAATAAGGTTTTCTTGCAAAATTAGAAATTTCAATTCTAAATCACTTATCTACTTGATACATGTAACTAGTAAATAGTTGACATCTCAATCATAATTATGTTTGGAATTCATTTTTTTTGGGGCTAAAGGGTCACAAAAGTCTTTAACAAAAAAATCAATTCAACCCTTATGAAAATAATGTAGTCAACTGAATCCTTAATAATCCTCAAAAAAATCAATCGGTTCCTTGTAACGTCGTAAAATTTATAGGGTTAGATGAATAACTAAAGAATTTATTAGTCTTGATGGTTAAGTAGTTTATGTATCCTCTTAAAAGTCTAATGTTCAAATCTCAATCCTCCCATTTTCTTCTCTGTGTAAATTGCCATCTAGCCCCTCCTATTTTCTGAACCCTAGGTATTTAAGCTTTTTTCCTAAATAAACATGGATTTTATTTCCTCTTCTAAAAAGAATTTTCCTCCTCTCTTTAAACTCTTCTTTTACTCCCCAAATTCTCATAAAAAAAGATCGATAAGTACTCTCGTTCCAATTAGTAGAACCCGTAAATTCTAAAATAACATTGTTTCTCAGTAATCCTCCAAATCTTTTATGAATCTTGTTGAAAATTTCGATAATCTTGGTTGTTCTTGAAACCTTTTATTGATTCATGTGTAAATTTGATTTGAAGGACTCATTTTAAGTACCCCAGATCAAATTTAAGCACAAGGAATGACATTTGAGATCTCGATAATAGGTTTGTACTTCTTTCAAGTGAATCTGAGCAAACCGAGCCTCAAAATAAAATCACACAGGCATGTGAGCCATCCATGTGGACCACATGATCCCCTCACATGTTTCCCTGAAACCCTAGACATTCGATTCTCAGATGGTCTAAGACACTTCACATGGCCTAAAACTTAAAAACTTTAAAAATTATAAAAAAAAATATTAATAATTATTAAAAACCATATAAAAAATAAAGTGTGAGAAAACTTAAAACAGCTTTTAAAAATTATTTTAATTTTTATAATTATAAAATCTTTTGTTCATATTTCGAAGCATTGTTGAATCCTATCTTTTATAATTTTTAAAAATTTAATAGTTTAACCTAAAATATTTAATTACGATGATTCAAAATTTTATAATTTTATCTATTCACCAAAAGAAATTATACTTTTATCTCAAGTATTTAACTCAGTTTCTTTCATAAATATATATAATTATTGATTATATAAAATTGAATTAAAAGTAATTATATATATACTAAGAATAATAATTATTTTTTGAATGTTTTTACCCATTTGATTTTTTTATATATTTTTTAGAACTTTTTAATAATCATTAATATTTTTTTTATAAAATATAAAGATTTTTAATTTTGCACTCATCTAAAATTTTACTGTTACATTTTAACTGTTATCTTTTATTAAAGATTTTTAAGATTTATTTTTATTTATCAAGTTTTATGCTTTTAAATTGAGTGCATGTAATATCAACTATCATTTTTTAAAATTAAATTGATATATTATGTTTAAAATTTGTAATCATAATATTTGTGAAACCTTATAAATTTTTTTTAACAAATTATAAGAAATAATTTAATGTAATTAAATTGATACATTGATGCAGGGTAAAAGAATTAGTTTATAATTAAACAAACATTAATAATTAATATAATTATACCATAATATTTAAAATATAAATTAAAAATAATTATTATTTAATTTATGAAAACGTATTTTAAATATTATATAATTATATTAAAATTTTATAATTGATAATGAATTATTTTGTTAAATTTTAAAAAATTAATTTTGAATATAAAATAATATTTTTAAAATCATATAAAAATAAATTTTAATACAACCATGTTGAGTATGACTCATATTTCAGTCAAATTTGAGAAATAATCTTTCAGTTAAACTCTGCTTATTTGTTTCAATCAAACTTTAATTAGTCTAGAATGTTTTATTATTATTTAACTTAGGAATTTAGCCTATAAATAGGCTTTATTACAATCTTAGAAAATACACTCATTAGAGATTAGAACTCATAATACTTTTGGAGAATTTTGTGTTTATGTTTTGAGGGGCTCTTTGTTTTTGGGTTTAGTTTTTATCTTCATCTTTTGTACTCTTCATTATTTTGCCATTATAGTAAAATAATCTTTGTCCGTGATTTTTTATCCTCTTTGGATGAGTTTTTTAACTTTAAATTTGTGTGTTCAATTTCTCAATTTCTTCCGCTATTTTTACTTGTTCGTTGCTTAATCGGATCAATCCCCAACAAGTGGTATCACAGCTAGTTCAATTTTCGCAGATCAATCCATTTCGATATGACAACAATAAGGTTCGACATTGATCAAAAAAGCATTATTAACATATACCTGTCTTAATTTCCATTTTTGTGAAACTGCCAAGGCAAATATTGTTCTGACTGTACTTGCTTTAACTACTAGGCTAAATATTTCATGATAGTCCATTCCAGCAGACTGAAAGAATCCTTAATCTACTAGGCGAGCTTTATTACAAGCATTTGACCCATCAAGATTTTTCTTAACCTCGAATAACCACTTACACCTCACAAGTGGTTGATTAGGAGGTGGTGTGACCAATTCATATGTGTTGTTGTTGACTAAAGTTGCCAATTCATCATGTACAGCAGCTCCCCATCTAGGACTATTCATACCTTCATGTATATTGCTTGGCTCAATAGCACTCACAATGGCAGTATAAGCTTTGGGCTTATAGATACTAGCCTTACCCCTAGTCACCATATGATAAGTATTTTGAGTAGCAGTAATCGAAGGACTTGCAGGCATAACTAGAGATGTTGTCTGACTCTCAAAACCATCGACTGAACTAGAACCAAAATCCCTCGACTCTGCACTATGATTCACTATAGGTGAAGGTGCAATAGGTGAAGATGCAACATATGGCAATGATACATAAGTAGAATTCCCCACACTAGATCATTGAGTCTCAGTAATAGGAGACAAAAAATAATAAAAGAGTAGCAGCTGGGATAAGTTATTCCTGTTGTTAGAGGAAGATTGAGCTTTTGCATAAGGAAACCGTGTTCCATCAAACTTCACATGTCTTGAAATAAAGATACGACCAACCTAATCAAGGCATTTATAACCTTTATAGTTTGTTGCATACCAAAGGAATGTGTAGAGAGTAGATCAAAACTATAATTTGTGTTGATTGTAGGGTCGAGTTAGAGGATAACATAAGCAGCCAAACACTCTAAGTCACTAATAATCAGGTTGATGTCCAAATAAACATTTCACTAGAGAGCTCCCATCTAAAACTTTTGTAGGGAGCAAATTCATAAGATGCATTGCAGAGTAGAACGCATCAAATCAGAAGGAAAGTAGAAGAGATGCTTTGCAAGCAAAACCAACCCGATTTCCATGATCTGACGATGACATCTGTAATAGCCTGACTTTTAGTGGTACTGATAATAGTGGTTTCGGGACCACAACTCCGATGAGTCGAGTTGTAAATTTATTAGTTATTGCACATTTATGACTCATTAGTGCCATGTTAAATTTTGGTGAAAGAATTCTATAGTTTTAATAGTTAATTAAGCAAAAGGGATTAAACTGTAAAAGTTGCAAAAGTAGAGTATTATTAAGTAGAGGGACCAAATGAATAAATTAACCAAAGGAAATTAGATAGTGGATAATCATGGGATATAAATTGAATATAATGAAGTTTGATTAAGGTAATAATGGGTTAGTTAAACTTAATTATAAAAGTTAAGGAAATTACAAAAATGCCATAAGTATATATATATATATAACTTAAGAAGAAAAAAAATTGACATCTTCTTCTTCTTCTTCCCTATACGGCCAAATAGGAGAAAGGAACTAGGTTTTTCCATTGTTGTGGTTTGATCTTTGATTTAGGTAAGCATACATTAACTGTTTTTAGTAATTTTTGTGTTTTTGAGTTCGTATTAGCCTAATCTAGCTAATCTAAGAACTAATTTGTGAATCTGTCAAATGTTAAAAGTTCCAACATTGTTGAATATTCTTGTTCTTGAAAACTTTTGATGGATTTTTATGTTAGATGATTGGAATTGATCTTTTTGTAAAGTGATTTTTGATGAAATTAGGGTTTAAGGACTCAAATGTAAAATTATGAAATTTTGGGTACTTGATGTGAAATGGTTGAAATGTAGGGACTTTTATGGGCCTTAAATAATTGACTGGTATGGGTTTAGAGAGAAAATGGTTATTTTGCATGTTTTATGTTTGAGGACTAAATCGAATAAAAGTGAAATGTTAGGGGTAATTTCATAAATTCCCCAAAAAGGTCAAATTGCATTAAATGATATATTTACATGAGTCAATAAGAAATTTGGATAATTTATTGTATAGATTACGATCATGCTACGGATTGCGAAAAAGGGAAATTAACAGAATAATCCTTGGAGCCTTTCCATCACTACAATTCAGCCTGGTAAGTTCGTAATGTAAATTTATATTTAGATATTTCTTGTTTCTATTTTATCCTTGTTACAAAAAATGAAAGCACTTGGAAACAAAAAGATTGAAAGAAAGGGATAGACAAAGATAATAGGCTTTAAGCCGATGAAATGAAACTGATGCGATGGTTGGGGTACCGCATGTGTTGCAAGTCCTCGATAGCTCATGTGAGTAGCATCGTGAGTCAAAAAAGATAAATGAATCCAAGATTGGATTATAGGCCCTACGATTACTGAGATTTATGCATAAGAGCATACTCTCGAAGCTAGTGTAAGAAGCATTGTTAGGGAACAATTATATGAACAGACACCATATCGATGGTTGGGGTACTGCATATGTTGCGAGTCCTCGATAGCTCATGTGAGCAACATCGGGTACCGGTAACAAAGATGATCCAGACAGGAAAGTTGAAATGCTAAATATGGCTTGAGGAAGCAAAGGTTTATCCTGGCTCGGTTGAGTTATAAACTGCTCTATGCATATGTTTGGTAACTCTTTTAAACTCTTCGAACTTACTAAGCTATGAAGCTTACCAGTGGTGTTATTGTTGTTTTGTAAATTTATCTTGCTGCTTAAAGATCGGATCATCTCAGAAAAGTCACACTATCGTGGAACTCGTTTGGTAGTTTTTACATCACTTGGTTATATGGCATGTACTAGGATGATGTTATTTTGTAATGCTTGACTTTGAGTTATTTGGTACAATGTCAAACTTGTGTTGAATGTTTGAACCCATTCAAATGCTTGCTTAATGTTAAGTGTAGGCATTTGGCTTTCAAAGTGTAATGCTATATTTTGTTCGTAAACACATTGTGTTGTCTATACATTATGTCTATGAAATGAAGTTTGGTTGATAAACTTGTGTAAATATTTCAATTTTGCATACTTGTTTCGGTAGAACTCTTGCATGTATCGGTAGAAGTACAAGGTAGGAGAGAGGTTGGTTACTAACTTGCATTGTATCAGTGGTACCTTGATAAGTATCAGTAGTTCTGTTCATAGTAGTATCAATAGTTTGGGTACTTGTATCGGTAGAAGTTGCAGGGTAAGATTTCTTAGCTCTTTGGAGTTTTTCGTATCAATAAAAGTATGACTTGTTTCGGTAGAACTATCACAAGTATCGGTAGAAATCTACATATTTCTAAATTTCTTACTGACTTTACTACTACCGATACATGTCCAATAGGTATCGGTAGAAGTCTCCAAAAATCGTGAAAATGAAATTTTACCATTATTGAGTTGTGTTGATATTTAATTAATGATATATAAGCATAATGTATTACTTTGTTAAAATATGATTAAAGAAATAATATTAATAGATAATCTGTGACAAATGATCGAAATAACCTCGGGACCCTAACCGATGACGGTATCGAGTTTTGGGTGTTATATTTAATTGTATCAAAGCTTACGATTTAGCCATTTCTTGGACTGTATTGACTGTGTTTAATGATTTAGAAGTACATACCATATGAACCTGTGATAGTTTGATATAGATGGATCTGATCTAACTATAGTTTTTGCAGATAATTAAAGATGTCTGATTCTGAAAGAGACAAGACCAATGAGGTAAACAGCAATTTCCCGACTAAAGATTCCAGGGCCAGTCACGGTGTACCTATCTTATCGATGACAAAAAATGAAGCAAATAATATGTTCTTCAGACTGATGGGACAGTGGTTCTCGAAGTTCATGAGGAACAACCCGATAACACCACCTCCTCCACCTCTTGTTACACAGCCTGTTGCTAGACCTAATCATGGTTCGGGCCACCCGACCCGACCTGAAGGCTTGCCCAAAAAATGAGAGGGTTTGGACAAAAATATAAGCCCGAAAAATGGACTTGGACAAAAAATGAGGTCCATTTTCTAAATGGGCCGAGCCTCGACTAAGAGTTTTTTTGCCCGAGTTCGGCACGACCCGACCTTAATAAATTAACCATTTTAATAAAAAATTATATTGTTGTTTTGGTGCTATTTTTTGCTATTTTGGTGTTGTGTTTTTATTGTTTTGGTTGCTATTTTGGTGCTATTTTTTTACTACTTTGGTGTTGTTTTTATTGTTATTTTTGTTGCTATTTTTTCCTATTATTTTTGCAGCTATTTTGGTTGTTTGGATGTTATTTTTATGCGTTTTTATTATTGTTTCGTTGTCTTTTTTAATATTATTTGAATATTGTAGAACTTATGTTTTATTGTTAATTTTTCTACTACTTTATTTGCAACTATCTTAATATAAAAAAATTTTAATTTGTTTATTTTTTAATATTTGTTTTAAAGTTTTTAAGCGTATTTGATATATTATATATTTTTAAATTTATTGTACATAATAAAATAATCTAAAAATAATAATATGGGTC
The DNA here is from genome assembly GCA_005610355.1 of Gossypioides kirkii. Taxonomy (NCBI): domain Eukaryota; kingdom Viridiplantae; phylum Streptophyta; class Magnoliopsida; order Malvales; family Malvaceae; genus Gossypioides; species Gossypioides kirkii. The sequence goes on from CP032245.1 coordinate 10,495,387, forward strand.
GGGTCGGGTCGAGCTTGACTTCTATAATTCGGGTCGGGTTTGGACAAAATTTTAGGCCCCTTTTTTGGGCCAGGCCGGGCCTGGGCCTAGCAGTTGGGCCTAAAAGTTTGTTGAAAATCGACTCGACCTGGCCAACGATCAGCTCTACCTGCTGCCCGACTGATAGCCCCTCTAGTTGTGCCTCCACCTCCCTCAATGATAGAGCAAAGACGTCGTATTCCAACAGATCGAGTCAGAAAGTATAGGGCCGAGGAATTTCATGGAAGTACGAAAGATGATCCCTCCAGAGCTGAATACTTGTTGGAAAACATATTGAGAGTTTTGAACGAGATGACCTATCCTCCAGAAGATTATCTGAGATGTGCAGCATCGTTATTGAAAGACGAGGCTTATAGTTGGTGAACGATGATCCTAGTCATGGTTCTGGCGAATGAAACTAGCTAGGAATTGTTCTAGGCTGAGTTTAAAAAGATATACGTCAGCAAAAGGTACCTGGATCGAAAGTAGAAAGAGTTCTTAAAGTTAAAATTAGGGAACAAGATAGTGGTAGAGTATGAACGGAAAATTTTACAACTCAATAAGTATGCTAGAGAGATCGTACTGACAGATGAAGCCAAGTGTGTCCGTTTTGAAGACGGACTAAATGACGAGATCAAGATTATGGTAGATGGTTCTGAAAAATGACCTTTTGTGGTTCTGACAGATAGAGCACAGAAAATGGAAGAAATATATAATCACAAAAGACAGAGAGAAAAGAAGTCCCTAGAGTTCAGAAAGAAGAATCTTACCAGAACTTTCTTTATGCCACCACTGAAGAGATTAAGAGAAAATGAAGCTCGTAGGGCAGTCTCATCGGGATTCCTAAGCAAGAGCATATCAGGGCCACCAGAGCTTAGATTTCAAAATTGGTTTGTTGATAGTGTGGCTAATGTCCGTAACGCATCAAAGCCGGTATGTGAGCATTGTAAAAGAATCCATTCGGGTGAATGTCAATTGATTAAAGGAGTCTGTTTTCGATGTAGAGGTATCGATCATTTTATACGTAATTGTCCGATGAATTTTGAGGTAAAGGAAGATCAGAGTGTGAAACCTCCAGTTACTCTACAAAAAGGCAAACGCTCAGGGCAGAGCAGTAGTGTAGGTTGAAACCAAGAACGTAGCAAGGATAATGTAAATAGATTTGAGGTTCGAGTATCTGTACGGACATATGCTATCAGAGCTAGAGAAGAGGCTACCGTACCCGATGTCATGATCGATATATTTTATCTATTTAATGATATTATGTGTGCTCTGATTTACTCGGGATCAACTCATTCATATATTTGTATTGCATTAGCCATTGATAAAAATATGTCTATTGAGTCAACTGAATTTGATGTATAAGTCACAAACCCATTGGGCCATAGTGTCATTATTGATCTGGTGTGTCGTAAATGTCCACTGAAAGTCGAAGGCTGTGAATTTCCTGCTAATCTAATGCTATTACCTTTCACTGAGTTTGATGTAATTTTGGGTATGGACTGGTTCTCTAAGCATGATGCAGTGGTAAACTACAAGTGAAGACGGATTGATTTGAAGTGCCCGACGGGTGAAGTAATCACGATTGAGTTTGGTAGATTGAACAGTGAAACCAAAGTGATCTCAACTATATTAGCGTAGAAAATGGTTCGTAAAGGCTGTGAAGCATTTCTGGCTTATAGACTCGACACACGGGATTCAGGGACAGAGTTGAAATAGGTACGAGTTATCAATGAGTTTACAGATATGTTCCCAGAAGAGTTACCGAGTTTGTCGCCGATCCGAGAAGTAGAGTTTGGCATTGATTTCATATTGAGCACTACATCGATATCGATTCCTCCGTACAGAATGGCATCGACAGAGTTGAAACAATTAAAGGCTGATTTTCAAGAATTGTTAGACAAGGGTTTTATATGATCGAGTGTATCACCCTTGGGTGCACCTGTGTTGTTTGTGAAGAAGAAAGACGACTCAATTAGGATATGCATAGATTATAGGCAACTGAATAAGGTAACCATTAAAAATAAGTATTCGTTACCTCGTATTGATGAGTTGTTTAATCAATTGAAAGGTGCAACTATATTTTCTAAGATAGATCTTTAGTTAGGTTACTATCAGATGCGAGTGAAAGATTGTGATGTGTCAAAAACATCATTCAGGACCAGTATGGACATTACGAGTTTCTGGTTATGTCATTTGGGTTAACTAACGTTTCAGTAGCATTTATGAATCTGATGAACCGAGTATTCCAACCTCAGTTGGATAGGTTTGTAGTTGTATTTATTGATAACATACTGATCTATTCCAAGACAAAGTCAGAGCATACTCAGCATCTGAGAGAGGTGTTATAGATTTTGCGAGAAAAGCAATTGTACGCGAAATTTAACAAATGTGAGTTATGGCTTCGAGAGGTTGTATTTCTGGGTCATGTGGTATCATCGAAAGGAATACAGGTTGATCCAAGTAAAATTTCAGCTATTCTCAATTGGAAAGTACCGAAGAATGTCTCTGAGGTACGTAGTTTTCTAGAATTAATAGGTTATTATCATCATTTTGTGAAACATTTCTCTATCATAGCCTTGCCGATGACGAAGTTACTACAAAAGAATGTCCAGTTTGTTTGGTCAAAAAAATGCCAGCGGAGTTTTGATCAGCTAAAGAATTTTTTAACAGAAGCTCCGGTATTGACGCAGCCAGAGTCAGGGAAAGAATTTGTTGTTTACAGCGGCACATCTTTGAATGGTTTAGGTTGTGTTTTGATGCAAGGTGAGAAAGTGATAGCTTATGCCTCCCGACAATTAAAGCCACATGAAAAGAATTACTCGACGTATGAAGTCTTTGAATGGTTTGGGCTATCATAGTCTTTGCATTAAAGATTTGGCGTTATTATCTTTATGGTGAGAGATGTCATGTATTTACCGATCATAAGATTATGAAGTCTTTGATGACGTAGAGGGAGTTGAACTTGAGACAACGCCGATGGTTAGTGTTATTAAAAGATTATGACCTTGTGATTGATTATCATCCGGGGAAGGTTAATATTGTTGCTGATACCCTGAGCCAGAAATCATTATTTGCATTGAGGGCAATGAATTTTTATTTGTCGCTAGAGGGTGATGGTTCTATCACCATTGAACTTAGGACGAGATCGTTATTTCTACAGCAGATTCGAGAGTTGCAAAGAAATGATCCAAAGCTTATAGCTAAGAAAGAACAGATACAGAGTGATGCCACCATGGGGTTTACAGTTAATACGGATGGTATGTTGTATTTCAGAGGCAGAGTGTATGTTCCTAATGATTCAAATTTGAGATGAGACATTCTGATAGAAGCTCACAGCAGCACTTATTCCATTCACCTAGAAAGTGTGAAAATGTATAATAACCTAAAGAAGATGTGTTCGTGGCCAAGTATAAAACGAGAGATTTCTAAGTTTGTGACTAGATGTCTGGTGTGTTAGCAAGTAAAAGTAGAGCATCAGATACCGTCTGGATTGTTGCAGCCTATTACCATTCCAGAATGGAAGTGGGAACAAGTTACTATGGACTTTGTTACAAGATTGCTAGTGACACCGAGGAAGAAAGATTCGATTTAGGTTATAGTAGACAGATTGACGAAGTCAGCTCACTTCATTCCTATTCTGGTGGATTATCCATTTGAGAAGTTGGCTGGGTTATATATATCTGAGATTGTACGACTACACGGGGTACCGGTATCTATTATCTCCGATAGAGATCCACATTTTACCTCGAGATTCTAAGGTAAGTTGCATGAAGCTTTGGGAACTAGATTGAACTTTAGCACTGCATATCATCTACAGATAGACGGACAATCTAAGCGAGTAATACAGATTCTAAAAGATATGTTGCAATGTTGTATACTTGAGTTCAAGGGTAGCTGGGAGAAATACCTATCGTTAGTAGAGTTTTCTTATAATAACAACTATCAAACTAGTATTAAAATGGCACCGTTTGAGGCACTATATGGTAGAAAATGCAAAACGTCCTTATATTAGTCAGAGCTGAGTGAGCCTAAGCTGATTGGGACTGACTTGGTACATGAGACGGAAGATAAGGTTCGAGTGATCCGTGATTGTTTAAAAGTAGCATCTGACCGACAAAAGTTGTACGTAGATCTTAAAAGGAAGGACATAGAGTTTACAGTTGGAGATCGAGTTTTCTTAAGAGTTTCACCTTAGAAGAAGGTGTTAGGATTTGGAAAAAAGGGAAAGTTAAGTCTGCGATTTATCAGATCGTATGAGATCCTCGAGCAGGTTGGTCCTATAGCTTATAAGCTGGCTTTACCATAGGAACTCGAGAAGATTCATAATGTATTTCATGTTTCGACACTGAGACGGTACAAATCAAATCCTTCTCTTGTGATTACACCCTGTGAGGTTGAGATACAGTCGGATTTGTCGTATTCAGAGAAATCGGATAGAATTTTGGCTCATGAGGTAAAAGAGCTACGAAACAAAAGAGTGCCACTGGTAAAGGTCTTGTGGAATCATCACGGGCTTGAAAAAGCCACTTGGGAAACTGAAGCTTCAATAAGGTTGCAATATCCTAACCTATTCGCTAGTAAGAAATTTCGAGACGAAATTTCCCTAAGGGGAGAGAGTTATAACAGCCCAGTTTTTAGTGGTGTCGGGAACAGTGGTTTTCGGACCAGAATTTCGACAAGTCGAGTCATAAATTTATTAGTTATTGCACATTTATGACATCATTAGTGTCATGTTAAATTTTGGTAAAAGAATTTTATAGTTTAGATAGTTAATTAAGCAAAAAGGTCTAAACTATAAAAGTTGTAAAAGTGAAGTATGATTAAGTAGAGAGACCAAATGAATAAATTAACCAAAAGAAATTAGATAGTCGATAGTCATGGGATATAAATTGAATATAATGAAGTTTAATTAAGGTAATAATGGGTTAACTAAACTTAATGATAAAAGTTAAGAAAATTACAAAAATGCATAAGTATATATATAAAACTTAAGAAGAAAAAAATGACATCTTCTTCTTCTTCTTTTTCTTCTTCTTCCTTGTATGGCTGAATAGGAGAAAGGAACTAGGGTTTTCCATTGTTTTGGTTTGAGCTTTGATTTGGGTAAGTATACCTTAACCGTTTTAGTAATTTTTGTGTTCTTGAGTTCGTATTAGCTTAATCTAGCTAATCTAAAGACTAATTTGTGAATCTGTCAAATGTTAAAAGTTTCACCATTGTTGAATATGCTTGTTCTTGAAAGCTTTTGATGGATTTGTATGTTAGATGATTGGATTTGATCTTTTTGTAAAGTGATTTTTTATGAAATTAGGGTTTAAGGACTCAAATGTAAAATGATGAAATTTTGGATACTTGGTGTGAAGTGGTTGAAATGTAGGGACTTTTATGGAAGCCTTGAACAATTGACTGGTATAGGTTTAAAGAGAAAATGGTTATTTTGCATGTTTTATGTTTGAGAACTAAATCGAATAAAAGTGAAATGTTAAAGGTAATTTCATAAATTCTCCAAAAAGGATCAAATTGCATTAAATGATATATTTACATGAGTTAATGAGAAATTCAGATAATTTAGTGATAGATTACGATAGTGCTACGGATCGTAAAAAAGAAAAATTAGCAGAATAGTCCTTAGAGCCTTTTCATCACTGCAATTCAGTCCGGTAAGTTCGTAATGTAAATTTATATTTAGATGTTTCTTGTATCTATTTTATCTTGTTACAACAAACGAAAACACTTGGAAACAAAGAGATTGAAAGAAAGGGATCGATAAAGATAATAGGATTTAAGTCGATGAAATGAAACTGAAGCGATGGCTAGAGTATCGCATGTGTTGCGAGTCCTCGACAGCTCGTGTGAGCAGCATCGTGAGTCAACAAAGAGAAATGAATCCAAGATTGGATTATAGGCCCTACGATGGCTGGGATTTATGCATAATTACATATTCTCGACAACTCGTGTGAGCAGCGTCATTAGAGAATAATTATATGAGCAGACACCATACCGATGGCTGAGGTACCACATATGTTGCAAGTCCTCAACAGCTCATGTGAGCAGCATCGGGTACTGGTAATAGAGATGATACGAAAAGGAAATTTGAAATGCTAAATATGGCTTGAGGAAATAAAGGTTTATCTTGGCTCGGTTAAGTTATAAATTGTTCTATGCATATGTTCGATAACTCTTTTAGACTCTTCAAACTTACTAAGCTATGAAGCTTACTAGTGGTGTTATTGTTGTTTTGTAGATTTATCTTGCTACTTGAAGATCGGATCATCTACGAGAAGTCACACTATCGTAGAGCTCGTTTGGCAGTTTTTACATCACTTGGTTATATGGCATGTACTAGGATGATGTTATTTTGTAATGCTTGACTTTGAGTTATTTTGTACAATGTCAAACTTGTGTTGAATGTTTGAACCCATTCAAATGCTTGCTTAATGTTAAGTGTAGGGATTTGGCTTTCAAAGTGTAATGCTATATTTTATTCTTGAACACATTGTGTTGTCTATTTATACATTATGTCTATGAAATAAAGTTTGGTTGATAGACTTGTGTAAATATTTGAGTTTTGTATACTTGTTTCGGTAGAACTCTTGCATGTATCGATAGAAGTACAAGGTAAGAGAGAGATTGGTTACTGACTTGCATTGTACCGATAGTACCTTGATAAGTATCGGTAGTTTGGGTACTTGTATCAGTAGAAGTTGTAGGGTAAGACTTCTTAGCTCTCTTGAGTTTTTAGTATTGGTAGAAGCATGACTTGTTTCGAAAGAAGTTACACTTGTATCGGTAGGACTATCACTAATATTGGTAGAAATCTGCATTGTTTTTGTATTTCTTACTGACTTGACTTCTACCGATACTTGTCTAGTAGGTACCGATAGAAGTCTCCAAAAATTATGAAAATGACATTTTTACCCTTATTGAGTTGTGTTGATATTTAATTAATGATATATGTCGTGCATAATGTATTACTTTATTAAATATGATTAAAGAAATAATATTGAGAGATAATCTGCGATAGATTATCGAAAAGACCTCACCCCGAGATCGTAACTAACGACGGTATCGGGTTTTGGGTGTTACAACATGTTTTTACCAAACCATTTTGCTCAAATGTGTGTGGACACGATAGATGATGAGTAATACCAAACTTTTGAACATATGGAGCAAAATGTCGAAATTCACCCTCACCATTAGTTTGCAGCTGTTTAATTTGAACCCCTAACTGTAACTCAACATAGAATTTGAAAGTTAAAAATGCTTGCATCGCATCAGACTTATTCTTAAGAAAATAAATCCAAGAGTGCCTAGAAAAAGCATCCACTAAAGAAATATAATATTGAAACCCAAAAGAGAAACATGGAGTATGTCCCCACAAATTAGTTATCACAAGCTCAAGAGGAGTAGAGTATACAGAAATAGAAGTTATAAAAGGTAGTTTATGTCCTTTACCAAGCTCGTAAGCATTACAAAGAGTAAACAATTTTTTATTCTAAGAATGTTAATATTGCAAGAATCTAAAAATTGACGAACAACATCACAAGAGAGGTGACAAAGTCTCTAGTGTCACCTATCAAACACATCAGACTTTTGATCAACATCATTATCAACAATCATTGCAGTGTTGAGCAAGACATCAGAGGTAGTAGGGAGAAAACAATATAATCTATCGATCTCAGTACCTTGAAGTATTATCCTACGAGTTTCCAGATCCTTCACATAACAACAGGTAGGATAAAATTCAAAATACACATTATTATCTTAAGCAAATCTTGAAACATATAAGAGATTCTTGTGTATATCAATCACACATAAGATGTCTTTAAGAAGTAACTCATCGAAACTATTTGATAACAAAAAAGTACTAATATGTGAAATAAACACGTGCTGACCATTACCTACAACCATCGTACCTAATCTTAAGTATGAATTACAGTCAGTGAATGCGCTTGGGTTGCTTGCCATAGGAGTAGCTGTAATTGTCACTAGATTTGCATGCGCACCAAACGAAGAATTTTGTTCAAAGGAAGAAAGCCTAGACTAAGGAAAGCAGATGGATTGTGCTGGACACAACAAACATGGGCCGAAAGATGATTTCTAAAAATCGGTGCAAATGACGTAACAGCATAGGAGCCCATATGACCAAATGTAGATTGGGAATTATGATCAGCTTCATCAGCATAGGCAGAATCATACCTAAAATAACGCCGACGAGCAAGGTGACCAATTTTGCCACAAAATTGACATTGAGGCCGAAACTGACCAGGACCTCGTTGACGAGAGAAAACCAGACCTCAACTCATCCTAAAAACTTGTAGAGGTGGTTGTCCAGCATACAAAGGAAAGGTTGATGTGGGTTTAGAAGATGACTATCCTGTTTCAGGAAGATTCACAGAAAAACTAACCTGTGGGAGATGAACCTATTGTCGTGCTTCGACATCAAGCAAAGTTGTTGCTATTCCTTACAGATCAAACGGAACTTGACTAGTAGTGATAATGGAAATCACATTATCGAACTCTGGAGGGAGACCATTGAGAATAGCAGACTGATGTTCTTCAATGGACACATGCTGCCCATATCTAGCTAAGGAGTCACACAAATATTTTATTTCAGCCAGATACGCCGAAACTGAAAGATTATTCTTCTTGAAATGATGAAGAAGAGATCTATATCGTATAACCTTGGTTGCCGATTGAGTGCCAAATATTCTTGACAACGCTTGCCAAAGATCATATGCAGAGGAAGAACTACTGATTAATTGATTATGAAGCAAGAAACTTATAGTGGAGAGAAGCCAGGCCGAAAGAGCAAAATCTTGTTGCTCATACTACACATAAACTGGATTCTCAAGAGAAACACCATCATCAATAACGACTATACGAGGTGGCACAGTAACCGTTCCATCAATAAATGACTAAAGCCAATGAGTCTTGATGAAGAACATGATACTTCCATGCCAAAAAATTACTATAATAAACTAGAATAGCTACTTTTTGTTATGCTAAAACAGACGGATTAAGAAGCTCTGACATCATGCTAGAAATTCTAAAGAAGATATATTCATTCGAAGGTATATTTCAGTCATACTTTGATTGATAGAGGGATTAGATATTTATACATTGATACATCTTTAACAAAAATACTAACAGACTTGATAACCACCTATAGCATCAGTTGCATACTAACTAATTACAGCTACATTTCTTGATAATTAAGAAGTTCGATGGTGTTACAAATTTTAATCTGTGACAAGTTCGGATTATGGAAATTCTAGTTTAAACCAGCCTGAAAAAGGTCGTTACCGAAAAAAATGCTCAAGAATTTACATCAGTCAAAATGAAAAGAGCTTAATGAAAATGTCCTATCTGAAATCTAGTTATGCCTCGAGAATAGGGTATTGCATGAGGTATTGATGGAGAAGACCTTATTGATCGCAAAAAAAAAACTCTTTATGCGACTAAATCTCTGGCTAACCATTTAGTGTTGGAACAACGTCTATTTACGTTTCGCATGAACGAAGGTGAGCTTCTTAGAGATCACATCAGTCAATTCATTACTCTTTTAAATGATTTAAATAATATTAAGGTTCAGATTAACGATGAGGATCAAACTATGCTATCGTTGTGCTCTTTACCCCCTTCATACAATTCTTTCAAGGAAATTATGATTTATGGGAAAGATAATCTCTCATTCGAGGATGTGAAGGATCATTTGTTGAGCAAAGAGAAACTCGACAATTAGTTTGGTTCAGATATCAAGGCAGATAGGCAAGCTTCCATTTTGATAGCATCAAAGAAGCGAGACAAAAGGTGTCGCTCTTGTAAGAAGTTAGGTCACGTCAAAGAAGATTGTTATAAATTGGGAAATAAAAAGACTACTGAGAGTAATGAGGAAGATGTAGCTGGTGCTAATTTGACCGACAAAAGCGGTGATGATTTCTTGTTAGTGTCAACGAGTGATAGCTCTAAGCTTATGTCCGAGTCGATCCTAGATTCGGGATGTTCTTTCCGCATGTGTCTCAACAGAAAATGATTCTCCACATACAGATCGGTTGGAAGTGGAGTTGTGCACATGAGAAACGATTCATCTAGTAAGGTAATTGATATTGGTACTGTTAAAATTAGGATGCACAATGGGACGAATTATGACACTCTCAGATGTTAGGTATGTACCTAATTTATAAAATAATTTCATCTCATTGAGTATTTTAGACTCGAAAGGTTGTAAGATCAACATCGAGTCTAGTGGCATTAAGGTATCTCGTGGGGCTCTCATTTTGTTACAAGGTAAAAGGACTGACAACCATTATATTCTGGAAGGTTCTATATGACCGGTAAAGTCAGATGTCCCTCATCCATTACGAAGTTGAAGTCAACTTGTTTGGAGCGGATGCAACGTGGTCATAGGAGGGAAAAAGGTATGACCATTTCATTGAAGAGAAATTCTCTTTTAGATGTAGGTTTTGAAAAGTTAGGGCACTGTTTTCGTGAAAATCAAACCCAAGCTAGTTTTAATTTTGCAGTGCACAAGTCGAAGGTTAGAAGTCTTCCAGTTTCTAAGCACAGATTCAACTTAATTAATTCCATGCATAGTTTAAGATAGGCTCGTGGTTGGCTTTGGCAAAGATGACGTTGTGGAAATACGAGTCAAAGTGGAGATTTGTTGAGTATGACTCATATTTTAGTCAAATTTGAGAAATAATCTTCCAGTTAAACTCTGCTTATTTGTTTCAATTAAACTCTAATTAATCTAGATTATTTTATTATTATTTGACGTAGGAATTTAGCCTATAAATAGGCTCTTTTACAACCTTAGAAAATCACCCATTAGAGATTAGAATTCATAACACTTTTGAAAAATTTTGTGTTTACGTTTTGAGGGTTCTTTGTTTATAGGTTTCGGAGTTTAGTTTTTATCTCTATATTTTATACTCTTCATTCATTTGCCATTATAGTAAAATTATCTTTGATTTTGATTTTTTATCCTCTTTGGAAGGATTTTTTCATGTTAAATTTATGCGTTCAATTTCTCAATTTCTTCCGTTATTTTTACTTGTTTGTTGTTTAATCGGGTTGATCACCAACAAATCACTATACATGTATAATAAACATATAAAGTTAATAATTATTCAAATTTACAGAATTTAAATGTAACGATTATATGAAATATATAGTGATATAATATATTAATTTAGTTATGCTATATACAATTTTTCTGTTAAAATAAAACACCTATATCAAATTTTTGCTTTACAAGAAACGAAATTGTACTTTATTATCATTATGTAAAACTAAATTAATTATTACATTGGGGATAAAAATATTTATAATTTACAAAACATTAAATTTATTTGAATTCATCTAAGCTCACTCGATCAAATCCATCAAATTTTATGAAATTTTAAACTCAAAAAATTGAATCCTAACAGTCTTTGAATTTAAAAAAAATCCTTACACGAAAAAAAATCTGAACGAAAAATAATCTGATCTCAAAATCACTTTACTATAATCTTCGATTTTATCTCCGTAGTTTCTTTTAGTTGTACATAACCTAATCCTGAACATAGCCGACTGCTATAGAAGATTTGGGAAGGAGTAGTAGCTATAATAATTTGTACCTCACTAGCTTGGCTTTTGCAATTAGTCATGGGGTTAACTACCAAGGAAATTAATCATATTAAAACAAGTTGTATTTTCATTTATTACACATAGTTATCTATGACTAGCAGTGCCCCTTAATTATGGGAATTGCCTTAATACTACTTGTCACGTGCTAACTTATATTATTTCTATGTTAATGAAAGAAAAATAATACTAGTTACTTGTCTAGCCTCGAAAACTTGATTGAAATTTGAAAGAGATTGGGTAAAAATATTAAGTATGAAAATAAACTTAGACAAAAACATAAGTCTGTTTAAAATATGATTCGGGCTCAGGCTTAAAAATTCAAACTCGAACCTGACTCGACCCGACCCGTTTTAAGTTTATTATACTTTATATTATGTTTTTTTTATATGTATTATGTAATTTAGAACACTTTAAAAAAATAAGCATATACTAAATATATAATACTACTCTAATATAAACATTAAAATAATGTTAAGATGATTATATAAAAAGTTTTAATAAATAAAAAATGTATAAATTATTAATTATTAAAATAATATAATATAAATATTTTTTAAAAAATAATACGGGTTGACCTAAAATGAGTTTGATTAAACCGAAAATTTTGATTTTTTATTCACGTTGATCCGACTAACTCGATTAACTCAAATAACTCGAACTATTTAATTCAAATTTTAAAATTTTTTATCGAGTTTTTTGAATTAAACTAGATTTTTCTCACCCCTAATTATATTAGGGTAATTATTTGATACACATTTAATGAAATTTTTTAAATTCCACAAACAAGTTGAGGGTATATATATATATATATATATATATATATATATATATATATATATTATTTATGTATAATTTTTTTACTACACTCTATAATACACTTGTCAAATCCTTAACCGACTTAAATCATGAAAAGGAACCCTTTTTTCAAATTGGTATCGAAATTTTTTCTTTTATCATAAGTAATATTTAAACTATATTCGATTACCTAAATTACGTAAAAAATTAATAGTTGTTAAACAATTTCTTAACCAATCATTTTGCGACACAAGACACTTTTAAATTAAAAATTCAAAAAAATTAAATATTATTTTATTACATAATTAGTTAAAAAAATATTCATCTATTTTATTCTTACATGAAAAAAAATTCAAGAACCCGTCATAAATTTCATCCAAATTTAATTTCCTACATAAAACCTAAAATTTTCATTTTACCTCAATTTCAATCCCTTTCTCACTCCAATTTAAAAAATCCATGTATTATTTTCTTAAAAATAACTTTCTCCATTCTTTAAGATATTGAGGTATCAAAGTTATCTAATAATTAAAAAAATGTGCATTGAAAGAGAAGAAAATATTGTGGTGGAAGGTGAGAGTGTAAAAATATATAGAAAAATTAATTTAATTAAAAAAAATTTAATTTAATTTAATTCAATTTTTTTATTTATATTTTAATTTAAACGTATCATGTGTCATAAAATAATTAGTTAAGAGAATTTATAATATCTGTTAACTTTTTAAAGTAATTTATATAATAAATTATAATTTAAGTATCACTTATAATTAGAGGCGAAGTCAGAAAATTTTTGAAGAGGTTTGAAATTAAATTATATATTTTTACGATAGTAAAAATATAATTTTACTATTTTTAATAGTCTATATGTTTATAATTTTTAAAAAATTAAATCAAATTTTATCATTTTGAGGAAATCAAAGTATAATTTTACCATTAAAAATTTAAGGAATCTAAACAAATTTTTTCTATTTTAAAAGAACCAAAATCCTACCAACCTTTAGATTGGCCACTACTTATAATAAAAAAAAGTTTAGGGAGCATTTTCTATTTAAACCTTATTTTTATGTTGAATTATATTTTTTATTGTTTTACCTGTTGTGTTTGTCTTATATAAAATAATACATTCGGAATTATTAGATATATTTTACATTAATACTCAAATAACTTTCAATTTTGTGTCACATGTCATATTTGCGTTCTTCTGTTACATTTCCATGTCACAATCATATTTAAGGTATTATATTTTTATATAAATTTTTACAGATTCATAATTATTTCATATAGATTTTCACATGTTATTTTCATGTCTTATTAGATTTTAATTATTCTCACATGCTTTTTATGCCATACAATCATATTATATATGGAAATATAAGATCTAATTCACGTTATTCAAACTAAATTTATGTTAAATCCTAAACCTAAGTTTTTCAAGATTTAATATAAAACGAATGCATCATCTTTAATGCATATTGTATGTTGCAAAATAAATTTTTTATATATTAGTTTTGTAACCTCTTCAACTCGATTTAGAAATTAGACTCGAATTCGAAAGTTTACATTAGTTATCGAAATGGTCCAGTAAATTATCAGAGTTTTGAAAACAGTAATTTTAAAGCATTTGATTATTTTAGAAAAAAAACTTGGTTAACCACTGAATTACCTATTACTCAAAATTTTAATTATGATTTAGCAGCGGAAAAAGTGATATCTAGTAATGTTTTTAATAAAAAAATAGGGTTTGTGCATAACTTAATAATCATATTTAAGCATCCTAAAATTTTAAATTAAATGTCATGCAATATAAAAATAAAACTCAAATTCTAGGTCCTATGCCACAATTCGAAATTTAAAGCAATTACAACATCTGAAAAAATAAAATATCAAACAAAAAGTTTAAAATATTTTAGTAAAAATAAAGTCGAGTCGAGACCTTCCAGATGTCGAGTCCGCTTTCTAACTTGATGGGTTATCTGTAAGGATGAAAATTAAAGAAGTGAGCTATGAAGCTTAGTGTGAGTTCCATCACAAGAAAATCAGCGCAACCGATTGATATGCAAAATCACATCACTTAGAATAATTCACAATAGTAGTTTCAGAACATCGGAATATCAAATCAGCACAATACAAATATAAATATGCATATATACCATCTCAGAAATCTCAGAATCATTTGCACATGCTTTGTGAATGCAACACAGTTTCGGATATAATAGAAAAGATACTACCCCACCACTACACACCATAGTAGGAGTTCCTCAAAACTCATCCATCCTTACACATTAAGTTGTGGATAAACCACATAAGTTGCAGGTTAATACACTACCAGATAGTTGTGAATGCACAAAATATTTACAGATAGGAGTTGCCAGATTGGTGGGTGAACCACTAGTTCTGTAGGTTAATACGCTGTTATATGGTTGTGAATACACAACATGATTGCAGATAAAAGTTGTCGAATAGCTTGTGCATAAACCACTAGAGTTTGTAGATTATTGATTCACACTTGCTTAATTTGGTATACAACTTCTTGTCTCGGAGGAGTTGTAGAATCGTCTTAAGGTATTCAACATGTTCAGATTCAGTTTTGGAGTAGAATAAGATGTCATCGATGAATACAACGACGAATTGATCACTGAAGGGTTGGAACACTCGATTCATTAAATCCATGAAGGTGACAGGTACATTGGTTAAATTGAATGGTAATACAAGGAATTTTTAGTTGCCATAATGGGTTCTAAATGTAATTTTAGGCACATCTGCCTCCTTTACCTTAAGTTGGAATACCTTGACCTTAGATCTATATTTGAAAACACTGTTGCACCTTGAAATTGATCGAACAAGTCATCGATTCTTGGCAGAGGATATTTATTTTGAAAGTCAATTTGTTTAGTTGTCGATAGTCAATACAAAGCCTTAGGGAACCATCTTTCTTTTTCACAAATAGGATTGAAGCTAATGGTTTGGATGTTATCTAAGGTAGAACTATTGGCATTACCATCCAACATATAGGCTAAATAAGCCTTACACCATTTTTGAACTAACTTTTCGACGACCATAGCAAAAGTCACATTGGGAAAATAATCCCGTCACTCTCCAACCATCACAATTTCCCTACCCTCGGTTGTTTTCAAGGTTACTCTTTTAGAGCAACCATCTAGGTTAACTTGGTGTTCCACTACTCAATCCATACCTAGAATTAAACTAAACTAACCAAATGGTAACTCCATGAGATTTGTTGGAAACACCACCCCTTCAACCTCCAACGGACATCTCTTATAAATTTTATTTACAATAACCAATTGTCCTAAAGGGCTTACTATAGTAACATTTGTAATGGTTTCCTCTACCCCAATACTCAATTTTTCAAACTTATTACAAGATACATAAGACTAAGTGGATCCTATGTCAATTAAGGAAAAGTATCAGATAGAATTAACGGTAAAAATACCTGAGATGACATCAAATGCATCCCTCTCTTCACAACCCCTAACAACATAAACAAGGGTGAATTTTCTAGCCTCAGTTCGGTTTGTTCTAGTAGCTACAGCATTTGCGACCCTATTATACCCACAACATGTCAGAGGTAACTAACCTGCTCTCTGATTTTGGGCTTCTTTTTGGGTCGGAGTGTAACACCCCTCATCCAATTCGGTCACTAGACTTGGGCAAATGAATGTTACAGCAAATATTACACATTTCCAAAGCAGTTTATAGTCATTATCACAATACAAATAAAATAAATAAATATGTTAACTCTAGTTTTTTTCAAGAATTTTAGTATAACAAAAAGTATATATACAAAAAATCCCCTACTTAAATTTGCAACAATTGTTTATAAGTCCTTAAAATTCTTTTTAAGTGTTAGACAAAACTACCTTTTAAAAAGCCTTCAATTAACTTGATTTTTAATGAGTTTTTGAAGTCTAAGAGACTTCTACCGATACTTAGGTGGACAATTATCGATAGAACTTAAGATGGAAAGACCTTAAAAAGGCTATAAAATTATATCATGAGAATTGAGAGTTCTATCGATACAATCTGGACTTTTATCGGTATAACACACTTCAATGAGCAAGGTAGTTTTGGCCTGAGACTTCTACCGATACCCTGGTCTGATCTATCGATACAACCAGAGTACTAACGATACCTTTAAGATTTCTACCAAAACAAGTCAAGACAGTAACCAAAAACTACTTAAAATATACATCAATATACACATCTCATACTTCAAATAACATAAAACATATCCATCATGCTTATAACACATATAGACAACATCCTAATTACATGTTACTTATAACCAGACCAAAGTAAACAATTAGTTACCAGATAGTGTGATCTCCAAAAGTAATTCAAGACAACTCATATCCGATGATTTGTAGGGAAGAAAATATCAAACAAGGTAAGCTTGCTTAAAGTTTAGTGAGTTCGTAATAAACTTAAACTTTAACTTACCAAAAAGAATGTAATAAAACATTTTACAAGATAATTTATTATCCTGATCATGAGTTCATTAATTACCTATGCACATCACAAGTCTCACAAGATTAGTGAGTTCATATATATATAATACGTGTAATTTTATCATGTCATCAAACATATCCCTAAAAACACATTTGGTACATAACCCAACCATCACATGTTTATGTAGCATTTAACATCTTTTTTTAAATATATATTTCAAATGCCCCTTTTTCCCATATCTATATTCTTATAAATATTTTGTACAAACACTTCATATATCAGTTTCTTATAACTATTTTATAAAAACATTTCATATAACAATTTCATCTAAACATTACATTTTACTATTTATCACATAGAAATTCATTAAATCTCGTACTTACATTCCTTTTTCTGTATAACACAATCTAATAAAGTTAATAAGTATTACAAAGAATTATATAATCCCAACGATTAATGGGACATGTAATAATAACACAACATAACATTTCACCCATCATATGTTCGATAAACATAGTTTTCCCATTTCAATTATTTATATCAACATCATCCAATTCACATGTCTTGACCATATAACATTTCATATATATAATATTCATTGAAGTCGTTATCGTCCATTGAATCAAATGAAATAACATCGAAACCCCAAAAATTAGTCATATAACCATTAAATCCCCTAAACACACCATAACATTGCAAGCTAACGTATTATAGACATATGAAACGTGTAATCACACCAAGGCTTTAATATTCATTATCAAACTATACTAGTCAAAATATTCATATCATATTCATACTTATGGTACATGTCTCACAAAAAATATGTTACCTGAATAGCAAATGGTTGAAGGATGCCATGATGTCTTTCAACCATGGTCTTATTTATTCTCAACTTGATGCCATACTATCTTTCAACCATGGTCTTATTCATTTTTCGTCGTCTTGTCATAGTGTCATTCAACTATGGTCTTGTTCATTTGATTCGTGATGTTATAGTATCTTTCAGCTATGGTCTTACTTGTTTCTGGTATGGTACCATAGTGTCTTTCAACTATGGTCTTATTTATTCTCAGTATAGTGCTATAATGTCTTTCAACTATGGTCTTAATCATTCCTTCAATAAAACGAACTCAATCCATATACACAAATAGATATTAAATAACAAAAGCAATAACTATTTGATTTAACTAAGTTATGAACTTATCTCGACTAAAACGGTTGCAAAAATAAAGCAGACGACTAGTCTGAAACTTTAACTTTTCCTCGATTTAAATTTGATTGGTTCGTTTCTTGATCTACATAATAATTCCCATCAATTTAATCATTAAAATAGTTTAAAATAATTAATTCTAGCGTACAATCTATCTTAATGTAAATTTACAAAATTTTCCCTAATATTTTAACTTTTATACAATTAAGTCCTTAAACCGAAACTCAAATTTAACCACAATCTATTAAATACCAAGCTAGCCAAATTTTCAATGGGTTCATTACATCTTAAAACTTCCACCATTTCATATTATTCCCATCAATTTTACTATTTCCTCAAATAGGTCCTTAAGCACAAAAACATCAAAAATCATTTAATAAAATACTCATTTTTTTACCTTCAAACTCAATGATTTAACAACTAAGTTCACAAATACACTTATCTCATTCATGGTAGGTCCCTAAACTTTTAATGGTTCCACAAATCAGCCCCTAGGTTAGCTAGATTGAGCCAAAATAAACTTAAAAACATAAAAAATCAATAGAAAATGACTTAAAGAAAACTCAACAAAAGCAAAAAAGAGCTTGGTCGAAACTCCTTAAATAAATATGGGGTTTTCACGTTATTTTTTTGGAAAGAAGATGAAGAAAACAAGTTAAAATTGTTTCCTTCACTCATTCTCATATAATACTTATCATAATTACTTTATTAAATTAAAAAAATACTCACAAAATATCAATGGTGGTTCACCCACTGTCCACTCATCTAATTTAGGGTTTAATTACCCTATGAGTCCACCTAACTTCCTTACTTTGGTTGTTAGATACATTTGACTTATGGAATTTAACTTTTATAGCTTTTACAATTTAACTTTTTTTACTTAATTAACAATCAAATCAATAGTAACTCCATAAATATATTTTTAAATATTCACAAACTCGATTTACAGAAATGAGATATCAAAACTTCATTTTCCAAAACTACTTAACTTTAAGGGACAACCACTTGAACTAACTTTCATACACATAACATAAATACATCAAATTAATACTTATTATTAAACTATATTTGACTCGTAAATATTAAATGGTAATACTTACGAACTCATTCATCGAATTTGTGCCCCCGAAACCATTGTTTCAGACGCCACTGAAAAATGGATTGTTACATGGAGCTTGTGTCTGTTAAGTTCATCGAGGACAATCCTTAATCATATGCTCAGTTGACCCACTACAGAAATAAGCATCTAGTTTACTCCAAATGACGTTTACCACAATGTGCACAATTGGAAGTCTTATCTCTAATTTTGGCTACATCAACCCCTTGTTGTGATTTACCCTTTTTGGCTCGTTTTATGGGACGAGCATTCGAGCCAGTGGATCCAGAATCTCTCTTAACTAGGACCTTACTCTTTTCTTGTTGTTCACGATTCATCTGTTTTATCCCATCTACAATCTTGGCTTTCTCCACTAGGGTCTCAAACACCTATTCCTGGTGTGGAGCAACTTGGATTTTGAGGTCGAAACGTGGAACATTTTCAAACCTCACACATTTGTCCTGTTCCTTGACGACATACCTTGAGCATATTGGCTAAGCCTCAAGAATTCAGCTTCATATTTTGCCACGATCTTGTCTCTTTATTTTAGCTCGATAAACTCGATTCTGCAGGCCTCCACATTCTTCTTCTGAAAGTCTTTCTGTAAATAGTCTTAGGTTATTCGTTCATCCTGCACACCCCTCACCATAGATTGGCACCAATGGTAGGCTCTTCCCTAAGCAAGGACACAGTGCCCTTCAACTTTTGCTTCGAAGTACAGTCTAGGTCCTCTAGAATTCTTTTCACCGACTCCATCCAATACTCAGCCATAGTGGGAGTTGTTCTAGAAATGCCCTTAACCGTTTCTGCCTCATTTGATTATAGTCTCTTTGCAAGAGATCCACGGCTCCCTAATCCAGTTTGGGTTCCAACAACCCTTTGTAAAACTTGCAACATCGCTTGAGTCATTATGTTGTTCACCACCATTGGCAGTGGATTTCTCGAAATATTACTCCTTAGGGATTGGGTTCTCTCCATAGATAGTGGGGAGCTCGATAGGTGAAGCTCTACGCGACCTACCCTTACTCAATCTACCTTGGGTATTCACTTTATTTGCGAAAGTTTAAGATCTTAAAGTGTATCTACAATTTTCAAATAGTTCAAGCATTAGTTATCCTCTTAAATGTTCAAAATCTAAAATTTACAATTTATCTAAAGTTTTAAAAAGTAACAATAACTAAAGTAGGACCGACATCGAAGTCTCAAGTTTAGTTTCCTATAGAAAATCAATATTTTTTCAAAAATCTTATGGCATGGTTTTTTTCCTAAAACACCCATTTAATGCATACACGGAAACCCATTCAAAATTTTATGATCTAAGTTTAAAAAGCTAGGCTCTGATACTGTCAAATGTAACCTTCCTAACCCAGCCTGGATGTTAGACTCAAATTCGAAAGATTACATTAGTCACCAAAATGGGCTAATAAGCTATCGAGGTTTTGAAAACAATCATTTTAAAACATTTGATTATTTTAGAAGAAAACTTGGCTAATCATTGAATTACCTCTTACTCAAAATTTTAATTATGGTTTAGCAACAGAAAAAGTGATATTTATTAATATTTTTAATAAAAATCGGTGTTCATGCATAACTTAATTAATAATCATATTTAAGCATCATAAAATGTTAAACTAAATGTCATGTAATATAAAAACCTCAAATTCTAACTCCTAAGCCACAATTTAAAATTTAAAGCAATTACAGTCCCTGAAAAATAAAAAATCAAATAATAAGTTTAAAATATGTTTTTCTCCACCATAAACCATTTCCTAGTCTTAAAAATTTTGGTCGCTACAAATATTTGGTTTACATTCGAAGTATTATTGAGTCATCGATGATGCGATATCGCTTCGAGCCGCACACATTTCATTTAACATGCTAAGATGGGATCATTACCTCCGAAGCTTATCCTATGGAAGTCAATTATGGGGTGATTTTGCTTCCTACGATCAAGGGTGGAAGTCGACGTTTAGGTCTCAATCGGCGGTCGTTATACGATCATTGATTGAGGTATGACGAGAGAGCCAGTTAATGGTCGTTACACAGCCATAAGCTTAAAATTTTTGGATACCCAAAAATATGGCCATATAAATACCATACAAAAGTGTGAGGGCATAATCATACGGAAAAACTATGGGGCTTCCCGTTATAATTGGCGTAATTTTTTTCTCAATTTTGAAGCAGCTGGTATCTTTAACCTACCTTTTTATTTGAATGTTGGTACCTTGATGGACACAATAGGACTCTCAAGCGAGGAGCGACTATTCTGATGCAGTAAAGGTGATGCTCCTTTCGGGGTGACGATGATTGTCATTATTAAACAACCCATTAATAACTACAACCTCTACCGCATCGATCCGAGTTTAACCTTTATTGTGTCGAGACATTCACTCTCCACCTAAGAGCCCTCTTGTGTACACCTCGATGTCAGACTTCAGACAATAATGAAAGGTTAAAGATATTGGTTGCTTGGAAATAGAGAAAAAAATTACGTTGATTACAACGGAATACCCTAAAGTTTTTCTGTATGATTGTGACATCAATCTTATGTATGGTATTTATAAGGCATCATTTGCAAGTATAAAAAAGCTTGAACTTCTAATCGCATAACAAACATCATTGGGGCCTCGGTTATACTTGAACCCATAACCGCATCACAACTGTTGATAGGGACCTCCACTTGGACTTCGACCCCTGATCGTATCGAACACTGTCGCCCCTAAAACTTGACTTCCCCATGATGGGTTGATTAGGTGATGACCCCATCCCGCCATGACATAATGTATTTGTTCTAAGACGCGTTATCACATCTCTGACCTCTCAAAACTACCTAAGAACTTATGTCGTTTCAGTCAAAACCCTTAGGCCATAAAAAATCCTAAACCTTAATCCTAAAAAATTAAAAAGTTGTAACCCTAGAGAGAAATGGAAAGCACGTCCAAGTAGCGCTTTCTTGACACGTGTCTAAAAAGCTCGCCTAGTTGGACATGGTTTCCATTAAAATCAGTCTATTTCCCTAATTAATTTTAAAATCAGCTTAAAGGCCTAATTAATTAAAAAAAAAGGCCTATTGGCCTTATTTAGCCTAGGAAGTAGTATAAAATAAAATGTATTAAGAGAAAAGAAAGTGTTGATACACATTATCAACGGAAGTTAAGATGAAGGGGGATAGAATATCTGAGATTACTTAAATCATGGGTATTTTAGATCTGATAATCGGATCAGACATAGGTGAAGCCAAAAAAAAAATTTAAGGGATCGAAATTAAATTTTAATTTTACAATAGTAAAAATACAATTTTTAAATGATTAAATAAAAAAATTACCATTTTTAAGGGCTCAAAGTGTAATTTTAGCTTTACTAATTTAAATTTTTTTAAAAAAAGTTAAAGAACCTAAATAAAAAATTCTTCATTTTAAGAGAGTCGATTCCTTGCCAGCCTCCTAAATTCGCCCTTAAAATCGGACCCCAAATCAAATTATTATATATATTTTTATAGTTCTATAACATAAAGGTAAGTTAAAAAGGTTGACGTTATCTTATAATTAATATAACTAAATTTTCACCACATATATAAAGTGTTGATTAAATGAAACCGACATGAAAATAATTAAAATCGTCAAATATGTCTGCCTAACACCCCCCCCCCCCCCCCCCCCCCCCCTATAACTCATAAATAAGCACCTTAATTAATTTCTACTTGAATTAATTATAAGATACTCTTAGAGTTATAATAATGACAATTTCTACTTAAAGTCCTTCGATACTCTTAGAGTAGGTGGTGTAATTATGCCACTAATCTTTTTACTTTTTAAAGTTTATAATTTAGTTTCTTTATTTTTATTTATGAGAACTTAGTTTTTTTACTTGTTTGATTTGGAATTTAAAACCTGCAAATTGATAACACTTTACTACAATTTTCATTAAATTTGAATGTGGTACATTTAATATTCGAAGTTTTGATTAAAAATAATTAAAATCCACTTCATAACTCATATCTGTTAGAAATTAATAATAAATTTTAATTATTTTCATCTTCTTTTACTACATCTTATTCATTTATTTGCAATGTTATTTCTTTTCACTAAAGAACTTTCTACATTATTTAATTATTTTAAATTTGTGGAATTCAAGGGAACAAAATTAGGGAATAACTCTATTTGTACCATAAATAGAATCAAATTTATTTAAATTTTTAGTAAGTTTATTCCATTTATAATGTTAGAAACGAGTTATACAATATAATGGAGAAATCTCAAAACTATACATGAACTATGGTTTAAAGTGTAATTGTATATATGAATTTTGATTTTGTGCAACTTTATGTATGAAATTTTGATTTGATCTATTTCTTGTAAATTATTAATACAATTATTTTTTAGTAAAGGTAAACAGCCATAAGCGAATTGAATAAAACTAATTAACTAGAGAGGTTTGACTCCTCCAAAAGCAGATCCGTAACTAATAATCGGGGATCCATCATCACATGTAACCGCGTCAACTCTGGATGAACAAATTTTGTCAACCGATCCAAAGAGTTCTAAGTCCGAGGAATATGCCGAATACGAACATCCCATAAGCGCTTGAGCATACTATATATCAACCTCAGCTCCGTCATCTTACTATCTATAGCACCTCCTTCAAGTATCATCTCAACCAACAACCCATGGTCACATTCTAGTTCCAATTTGCGATACCCTTTATCCCATGTCAAATGAAGACCTTCAAGCATCGCCCTTGCTTCAACCTGAAATATAGTACCCTATCCAATCGTCATTGAAAAATTGAATTGCCAAACCTCATTAGCATCTCTCATAACACCTCCAACCGAGGCACAATTCCTTGAGTAAAAACCGGCACCATCAATGTTAAGTTTAACAAAGCCCTACTCAGGACACGACCAATGTAAAGCTACTGCTGTTGGGTGAGAGAAAGGCTATGCAAACCCTGAAAATAAGGTACTCTTTGTCCAACTCGTACCATTATCTACAAGATCTTGTACGCAACTATGACCATTCGAAAAGACAAACAAATTTCGATTTTTCCAAAGTAGCCAACAAATAATTGAGAAAAAAGAGTTCCATATGGGATCCCCTCATCATAGGAAGTGTTACCATTCTCTAAATTCCATTTCAACCAATTCTCAAGGGATAGAGAAAAGAAAGGTACCTGGCTCTGATTCGGAACTAGCAAGTATTAACACAATTATTTATACAACATCATTTTATGTTTATATATTGCATGCATAAATAATTATATTTTTTCAATATAACAATAAATTGTATTTATTTCTTTAAATGTGTATGATTAAATCAAAATTAAAGTTTAAAGTATATATATGAACCACAATTAAAGTTTCATGTATATAATTGCACCAAATTAAGGTTCATACATACAATTGCACATTATATAAAAATTCATGTATAATTTTAAGATTTATCCTTACAATATAATAATTATGCAATCAAAAATTATTTTTCATGAGTTTACTAAAATTTAATACTTATATTTATAGTAGTTAAATTGAATTAATCTCATTTTAATGATCATCATAATAGTAAAAAGTTACAAATAATATCCAACATCTCCATCATCGTACGAAGTTGTTCCAAAGATTTTCGTTAAATTCAGACTTCAATTTCTTCCTAGAAGAATATAGTTAACCTGTCAAGCAACATATATATATATATAATTAGTTATTGTGTTAAAAAAATGGAGGATTTATCGTTGAATTGATTATTTATTTGTGTCAAATTATGGAGTACAAATTTAAATATTAAAATATATTCTAATTTTATTTTTAGTTTTAGAAATATAAACCCTCTACTTTTTAGATTTAAAAATTTAGATTCAATTGTTATTACTGTTATAATTCTTCTATCAAAGTCACTGATATGATATTTTGAAATTAAAAAAAAACTTGGTAATCATGTAACAATAAAAAAATAACATTGAAAAATGTTTATATGGATTTTTTACTTAAAAATATTCATTCAAACTCGTCATGATAAAATAATTTCTTTTTGTTGAAATATTATTCCTAAGAAAAATTGACGTCAGTATTTTGATTAAAATAGTTAACAATATTAAATATTTGGACTAACTGATGACATTATAAAAATAGAAAAACCAAATTATGTCAAAAATAAAGTATAGAGATTAAATCTCAAGTTTCAGCATAAAATAAGGCTCAAACTGAAGTTTATTCATTGACTTATAATGTCTGAAAAAAAGAAAAAAAATGCAAAGCAAGCCTTAAAGAAATAGAAAGCTATGTATATTTCTCTAAAACTTTTAGGACATTCAAATTATATATAATCATATAACATTTTAATCGAAAAACTATTAATATTAACTATTTAGACTAATTAACAACCTTATAAAAATACAGGAACCAAATTACATTAGAAATTAAAGTTAGTGGTTAAATGTGAAATGTAGGCATAGTAGAAGGTCCAAAATTGAAATTTAATTATTTTTCTAAAATTGCAAAATAAGAAAAGAAAAAGAAAAAATAAGACCAATACAAACTTAAAAGAAAGAAGAAATCACATGTTAGTAACTAAAATTTGTAGGGTATTCAAATTATATATAACCATAAAAGAAAGAATAAATCACGATCAGTATCTAAAATTTTTAGGGTATTCAAATTATATATAACCATAAAAAATTTTTAAATAAAAAATTAATGATATTAACTTTTAAATTAATTAATAATATTATAAAAATATAAGAATCAATGCATATTACAAGATTTAATTGAAATGAAAAAAAAAATCTTCAATGTATATTAACAACTCATTGATATGATCTTTTAATGCTAATTTATGTTGTGTGCAGGTGTCCTATTTATGGGCTTGAGAGATAATGAGTTTAGTAAAGGCAAGTAAATATTATGTGAAATTAAAGGTGTTTATTGGTCAGATTGGGTCTAAGCATAATATTAATGTATTTTATGTTTGTTTAAATCTGGCTTGATTTAAAACATGAGCTTAAAATTTTATTAAAAGCCGCTCATATTTGTTAAAGACTAATTCAAATCCATTCTAAGTTGTCCATATTATTTTTAATTTTTTTAAAATTTAACCCAAATAAACTTAACGGGAAGAAGATATTGGAATCAAAGATATTGAATCTTTGGGTTAATGGGTTTTAAAGATTCAAGCTTTGAGACAGATTTGTAATTAAAAATATTGGAGTCAAAAGGGAAGAAAATGAAGATGAAGAATAGAGGTGTGTGGAAATGGGTTTAGGGTTTAAAAATTTTAATTAATTAAATATTTATTCTCATTCCATTTAGAAATCCAAGTTGACACTTAAAATCTAGTTGAACTGTCACGTAGGATTACCGTTAAGGAGATAACGGAACTTAACGGCATAGTGATCACTTCGTAACAAAATACTAACATAAGTGATTACAACGTAACATTTCAAACATAAGTGACTAAAATGTAACCTGAGGCAAACAAAAGTGATTATTTTTATAGTTTACCCTAAGTTTTTGTAATTTTTTTAAATTTTAATCCTTATTATAGTAGTTTTGTCTATAATTTCGTGGTTTTATTTTGTACACAATTTCATAGTTTTAACTTTTTCCACCTATTTTCTTTGAAATCAAATGTGATTTTATTTTTACTTTTAATTTTTAGTCATATATGTGAGATTTATCAATATCTAATAGGAATCATTGTTGAAGAGTTTTATCATGATAGATCATTGTGATGGTGATAGATTCGAGATAATGATGATGAGGATGATAGGTTATCTGACACTTGCCATTTTATGCATCACTGATACGGTGGGTCTCTTAAGGCTTTTGATAGTTTTTTTTTTTTTGCTGATTGGTGTCATCGTCAGGTTGATTTGACGATGACGAGGTTAGGATGCAAATTTCAATGATTTGATAAAGTTGGTGCGTCTTTGGTTTGTTTTTGAATTATCCTAATGTTGTAGTTATTGTTAATTTGCCCTCTCTTTTTTTGAGATTATTTTGTAGATATAACATTTGTATATTAATTTATAGTGATTTATTCATCGTTTGTACCATATGTCATATCTTTATATTATTATTGTTTGTAGTTCCTATTAATAATAATTTTTTCTTACCCACTTTCAAATATTTCTTCAAAATATTTTTTTTTGAATTATAAGGGAAGGATAAAATCCTAACAACAAGACAACTAGCATGATTCAAACTCAAACCACACCTAAAATAATGAACATCTTTTACTATCAAGCTAATACAAAGAGCTGTCAGAATATTATCTTTTGTTTAGGGTGTAAGTGAAATTATTGTAATTTATAGTATGCGAAAGTATACAAATATAGAAGGTAGAATTTTTAAATTGTATAATTGGCATTTATTGATTTTTTGAACAATAAACTTTTTGAAAATTGTTTGTATTAATCAGTATAACATACTAAATGCAAATAAATATGAATAAATATTTACCAGCAAATTAATTTAATGATTGAATTATTTTTTATCATAAATTTTTTTTAATATTCTTTAATTATGGCTTTTAATAAAAACTGCATTTAATAGTATATATTAAATATAGTATACATTCTATCATAAGAAATGTTAGTTTTAAGGGGCCTTCCATTTAATTTTGGTAAATTTTGTTTTAATTAGAATATTAAATATGTGGAATAAAATTTATAAAGAACCAATTGATGGAAACTTGATTGAAAAAGTATTATTAAAAAAAGTTCCAAACATAATTATAGTTGAGTTGTCAATTATTTACCAGTGCCACGTGATACAACAAAAAAGTGTTTCACAATTGAAGATTTTCAAATGTGATTTAAGTATTTTTAGATTTTGAATTGGATTTATCTCCAACTTAAATCCATTTTTTTCAATTTTAAATTATTATAAATTTAATTTTTTTAAGGACTTGAACATGTGAATTTTCGAGTTGGAACCTATTTTATTAATTTTAGGTTTAAATTAATTATATACCTCGTTATTTTTTCTTAATTGATGAAATAGTAGTGTTAAGTTAAAGAGGTTGGTAAGGTCCTATTTTCTTTAAAATGGAATATTTTCATTTGATCCAAAAATAATAAAAAATTAATTTAATTATTTAAAAATTATGAAGATATAAACTATTAAAATGGTAAATTTGTATTATCTTGATCAAATAGGCCGTTTTTTAAATAAATCGATTTTGAAGAAAGAGTATGAAAAGTCCATCCAACTGGACGTGCTTTCTGCACGGTTGTCAGGAAAGCACGTCTAACTAAACAAACTTTTGTTGTCATGTCAAGGATAGCGTGCTCAGTTGAATGCATTTTTATTGTAATTTTTAAAAAATACTTTCAGTTAGACGCGTTTTCCTGACATGTCAGTAAAAGCTCGTCCAGTTAGGCGCGCTTTCACACACTCTCTTTAAAATCGATTTATTTCTTTAAATCTTTAAAAGAAAATATCTTATTTGGAGAATTAAAAAAAAATCAACTGTGAAATTACGTCTGTTTCAGCAAAATATAATATAAGGACAAAATGAGGTGGAAAAAGAAACTATCATCAAGTAGAACAGACTATTTGGAATGAATTTTAAGTAGAAATAATTGTGAATTATTGAGAGCTTTTTAAAGTAACAAATTCCAACACCATAAAATTTAAGAATTAAAAGTGTAATAATTAAGCTTCCCTTGTTATAAATACCCAACAAAACCCATCATCCTGCAACACCCAAATCAATTAAGCTTCCCTTTTCTGATTAAAAAGGATGGCAATTTGGAATCTCCTATGGCTTTACATATTAATTCTTTATGTTAACAATGGCAGAATGGAAGCGTCTCACAAGGTTTACCCACAATTTCAGTCTTTAACTGCAGTTAACATCCGCCAACTCCATCATACTGCCTTTCACTTTCAGCCTCCCAAAAATTGGATCAATGGTATCTTTTCTTTTCATTGCTCCTAACCCCTAGTTTTTCTTTTCATCACTACTAACTTTTTCTTTTTTCTTTGCTTTGCTTTGCTTTCATCCTATGTGTCGTTCAATGATGAACAAATTCAACAACAGATCCAAACGGTCAGTTTACTGATTGATATCCTTCGTTATTCTTTCCTTTTCCCATGCAATTGTCTTCATTTCCTTTTTGGTTTTGGTTCTGCAGGTCCTATGTACTATAATGGAATATACCATATTTTCTATCAATACAATCCCAAAGGTGCTGTGTGGGGTAACATTGTTTGGGGCCATTCAGTTTCAAAGGATTTGATCAACTGGAAAGCACTTGAGCCTGCAATTTGTCCTTCGAAACACTTTGATATCGATGGTGCTTGGTCAGGTTCAGCCACCATTCTTCCTAGCAATAAGCCAATAATTTTATACACCGGAGTTGATTCCAACGGCATCCAAACCCAAAACTATGCAGTGCCAGCAAATTTATCTGATCCATATTTGCGTAAATGGATCAAACCTGCAAACAATCCACTGATTGATCCTGAAAATGGTGTCAACGCCACTGCTTTTCGTGACCCCTCCACCGCCTGGTGGCTAAATGGGCGGTGGAGAGTCTTAGTTGGAAGCGAAAGAAACCGTACAGGGGTTGCTTATCTGTATAGAAGTAGAGATTTCATTCACTGGACTAAGGCTAAACACCCTTTCCATTCAGCACCCAATACAGGCATGTGGGAATGTCCTGATTTCTATCCTGTTTCATTATCTAGTAAAGAGGGTTTGGATCCATCTTACATGGGACAACATGTTAAGCATGTTCTAAAAGTGAGCTTGGATGATGCAAGATACGATTACTACACACTTGGAACATATTTAACTAACGAGGATAAATATGTACCTGATAATGCATCAGTTGATGGTTGGGCTGGCCTTAGATATGATTATGGAAATTTCTATGCTTCAAAGACATTCTTTGATCCTGCAAAAAGGAGGAGGATTTTGTGGGGTTGGGTTAATGAATCTGATTTTACTCGAGATGATGTTAAAAAGGGATGGGCTGGAATACAGGTATATGTCGACATAAATTTGTATATTAATATATATGTACACGAATGCCTATCATGTCAATACTGATGACCTATAGATATATCCCCAGGCAATTCCTAGAATAGTATGGCTTGACACTAATCAAAGGCAATTGAAGCAATGGCCAGTGGAAGAGTTGAATACTCTAAGAGGGGAAAATGTCAAAATGAGCCACCAAAAGCTTAAAAAAGGCCACCCTATTGAAATCCAAGGAATAACAGCTGCCCAGGTTCACTTCCAAAATTGTTTATACATATATATATATATAAATATATTTTATAAGTTAATAGCTCTACTCATTGTATTCTTATGTGGGTGCTTTTTCACAGGCGGATATTGATGTTACCTTCTATATTCCAAGTTTAGATAAAGCTGAGGAATTTAATCCTAGCTGGGAAGATGCCCAAGATCTCTGTGCCAACAAAGGATCAAAGGTTGAAGGTGGAGTTGGTCCATTCGGACTCTTAACCTTAGCTTCAAAAAACCTTGAAGAATATACTGCTGTCTTCTTCAGGGTTTTCAAAACATCAACAAAACATATTGTTTTGTTGTGCTCTGATGCAAGGAGGTCTGTTTTATCTTTCTCCATTAAAACAAATAATTATTCAGTTCATTTCTCTTCTAACTCAATAAACTTTTTTGCAGTTCCTCATTGGAAGAAGGAATATATAAACCATCATTTGCTGGCTTCGTTGATGTTGACTTGGCTGATAACAAGCTCTCTCTTAGGAGTCTGGTATACATACATGCATACATACAAACAAGGGGCATAACTGGGGAAAATTGCATTTTTGGTCCCTCCTAAAAATTAATAAAGTTCTTGACTTCAACATACATATATTTTATTTAAGGGATGTTATCAGTGTTTTTTTTTTTTTCTGCTTACAGATTGATCATTCAGTTGTGGAAAGTTTTGGAGGTGGAGGGAAAACATGCATCACATCCAGGGTTTATCCTAGATTAGCAGTGCTTGGGAATGCTCACTTGTATGCATTCAACAATGGTGACGAGACTATCATTGTGAAGAACCTTAACGCCTGGAGCATGAAGAAGGCTAAGATGAATTGAAAGGGATGGGTAGTGGTGTCTATCTAGTTAAGTTGTAACATTGACAGTTCTCATCTGAAAGTCTCTTGAATAATTACTCTGGTTTAGGTTCTAGAATTTAGATAGTTGTTGTACTATATGAATCTCGTGTATTTTCATGATGATCAAAAGTGTTCACCGTTTTAGGTGTGATTTGGGTTCGAGTCACGTTAGTCACTGTTTGTAATGCAAAAAAAAACTCTATTATAAAACCGCCGACTAATTTTCTAAAATTATTTGATGTTCCGAAGCTAAGCAATATATAAATCCAGACGATGATGAAAAATCAAAGTGTATTTGCAATAACATTTATAGCATTAAAGTGACACATGATTTTGAACAAAAGCAATTCACGTGTGCAGAAAAGTTTATGTGACTTTTTTGGGTTAATAAGTTTCAAAAGTTGGTATCATTCAATTGTATGAAATTGTTATTTTACATCATCATTTTTATCTCTTTCAAATAGAAAAATGACAAATTAAATTTTTTTTCCTAATTTTCAATTTTTTTCCTTTTGAAAAAAAATCAAATTCAACTAAAAATGTTAAAAATTAGAAAGAAAAACCTGATTTGTCATTTCCCTGTTTGAAAGAAATAGGGATGACGTGGAATAAGTGTTTCATACAATAATTTATCTATTAAATCGTATTGGATTTAACTATTTTCTTTAAAAATATTGTGGAATTTTTTTAAATATGATATTAGATTAATAAATGTAATGTAATTCTTAAATAAATGAATTTAAAATTAAAATTAAATCATTATAACAATTTATAGATGAATTGAAAAATTATATAAACACATGTGAAAAATAATTAAGATATGAAATGAGATAAAATGAAGCATCGACATTGCATGAATACAAAATGGGTAAAAACAGCGGAGGTGGAAGCTCAGAAAAACAACATTAAAACTAACTCCTTAGGCAATCACCTATTAATCATCCAAATAAGACAAGTCTTCTTGCACAAGAAAAAGGTCACTGCAGTTACTGGTTCTCCAAAAATCTTCAAGTGTTTTTCTAAATAAATAATTTAAAAATATTAATTAATTACGAAAAAAACTCGTTTGTTATAATATTCGTCGATGCTGCTTGAACAATCGACAGTACCACCCCTTTTTCTCTTTAATCATGACCCAATCATTTATGTTTAAAAAAAGAATTTTTTTAGTGGTTCCTCCTAACATAGTTGGTGGTGTCGAATAGAAGTGTAATTATATAAAACATTCAAGGACATGAAGCAATTATCCATTTTAGATTGGTTGAAAAAAGGATGTTGCCTCATCAAATTAAATGATTTTCAACTTTTGATCTACTTACATATTATGCTATTTTCTTTCAAAATTAAATTTAAATAACTCATAAAAATATAAGAATAACAAAAATAAACTCTTCTCATTTTTTATTTTTTAAAAAATAATAAAATTAAAAAACCATATAAAATTTTATTTAAATTACCCAAATATATCACTCAAAAAAATTTCCTCAAGTTTATCTAAATTCAAATATGCTAGGGAATAATCGATTGTGTCTTAGCTTGATTGGTATTAGCTTTATTGTCAATGCAAGAGGGCATGAATTTTTGTGCACTGAAATGCATTATCCTCCTAT
This sequence comes from Gossypioides kirkii, assembly GCA_005610355.1. Lineage (NCBI taxonomy): Eukaryota > Viridiplantae > Streptophyta > Magnoliopsida > Malvales > Malvaceae > Gossypioides > Gossypioides kirkii. The sequence continues at coordinate 10,528,308 of CP032245.1, forward strand.
TCAAGGGTTAGAGAGGAGCTATAGATATTTCATATAAAAAATTGCTAAGGCATTGGATAATAAAAAGCCGTTGGATGATACACTTTTTGCATTTTTTTAAGTTTTAGTGTGGGTTTGAATTGGCGGTGTGGTGCGTTTAATTTACTTTTTGTCTCAGGCTATAATATCGTTATAGTATTTAATCTCACCGTCACTGCTGTTTTTACATTAATCATAGATAAACGCACCGTCTATTCAAACCCACACTTAACTTTAGATTCTACTCATTATTTTTTTAAGAATTACGCAATTATTCTTCAAGAACCTTGAATCAATCATATATCTTAATGTCTTGCTAGTACTCTATGTTGTACTGTAAGATTCTTACTTATTATTGAGGTCAATTGCAAAAATGCTTGTACCAAGTTGTAGATGTTAGAGCTTATGGAAGTCAAAAAAATAAAACACATATACCAAAGGTTTTCTTTTAATCATGTTATTAAATTATTGCTTACTACCTCATAATATTTTTGAAATTGTTCAATTAGAAATCCTTTGACCCTCTCTTTCTGGTCGTGTGCAATGACGGAGCCTAATAGAGGTTTAAGTGATCATAGTCCTTTCAAGGTTTAAAATTTTTGTAATTTAGACATTTGTAAATATACTATGATCCTCCCAAAAATATAAGTAGACTCCAAAGTTTAAGATTTTTACAATTTCCTAAAAATAGTACTTCTTTTGGATCGTTTGTTTTTATGTTTAAATCGGTTGTCATGTTGGAATACTGCTTCTTTTGAATCGATTGTCATGTTGGAATACCACTTCTTTTGAATCGATTGTTTATATGTTTAAATCGATTGTTATGATGGAACACTGCTTCTTCTTTTGAATCGATTATTTATATGTTTAAACCGATTGTTACGTAGCACGTTTAATTTTAGCTTCCCCCCCCCTCCAAGATTAACATCTTGGCTCCGCCATTGGTCATGTGGCCTCCTATAGTGGGTGATTGTTGGGGAGGAGCTGGTGGTGGCTGTGCAAATGTGCTTTTGGGATTGGTATTTCAGATTTGAGAATTGGGAGAGAAGAAACGAAGCCTGATTTAGGTTTTTTTTTTTCAGTTTTAAGGTATTTTAAAAAATAAATTAATTCTGTATATAATTAAAATAAAAATAGAACCGAACTAATCATTTAAACCAACATAGCTAGTTGAATTAATCGAAAATCGATTTAACCGAAAATTTTTGATTTATTTGGCTCAATGATTTGGTTTAATCGAAATTATGCATAACCCTAATTTTGGGAACTAAAGATTAATTATTGGATTGGATACTTATATAAGTTCGTTTTAATTTAATTTAAAATTAAACAACACATATAATTATATCCAATACATGACGACTCGGACAATGCAATATGTGGGCAAGTGAGGGGCAAACTAAGAAGGGACTCCTAATGTTTTCCACCCACCCTATTAGAGTTTCTCTAAAACTCTAGTTTTCTATTAAAATTTATTGAATTTGAATGAAACTTTATTTGAGTTATTTCTTTTAACTAAAATATTTTTTTGAGTACTTGTAATTCAAATTTGTGAGAATAAATTTTTCAATTTTGGATTTTTCGCCTCGAGAAACTTGACTTTTCAAATTGGGAAGTCTTGATTTTCATCTTGTATTTGATTCTTTAAATAGAGCTCACTCTCTAAGCATAAGAGAGTTCGAGAATAGTGGAAAATAACATTTTGTTAAATAGGATTTGACATTTCTTCCTAACTCAAAAATACATGTATCAAATTTAGTAAAATTTATTACTATAGATAGCACAACCAAAATCTAGTTTTATGAAAAATTTTATAATTATATGTGCAATTAAAATTGTTTTTCATACCTATTTTTTACAACACATTTAACCATGGTAAATCTTTTAGGCCAATTAATGGATCCAATAAATTCACCTCTTCATAATTTGGATCCACAACCTTTATACAAGACTAGGGATGGTAATGAGGCAGGGTGGGGTAAAATTTTGCTTGACCTGATCTCGATCCGAAACTTGATTAATCGACCTTGACCTTGACCCAACCTCGACTCTTAAGAAAAAAATCACCTCGAACTCAAACCCAAAATTTAATAGAAGATTTGACTCCACCCTGCCCCGTCCCACCCGACCCAAATTCAATTTAATTGATTTATTTTTAGTTTCAAAGAAAATTAGATTACATTTTTTAATTTTTTTTATTTTGAAGAAAATAAAATTAATTTTGTTGTGTGTAGACTTAAAAATTAATATTTTTATTTTTATATTTATTTATTGAAAAACAGAAAAACATAATATATTAGGAATATTTTTGTAAATATCTTGGGGCCAGGTGGATTTACCTCAAACTTAACCTCAATCTGACCTGACTATTTTTCTAATTTTACTGGACCTGACCCATCTTGAACCCGAATTTCCCAACGAAAATCAATCCTAATGAATCGGGTTAAGTCAGAACCCGTCGTATTCGGATTTTTTTTCCATCGCTATACACGCCCATCATCATTAGAAGCTTGTACATGCCCTATCCAGTTCCAAGTCCAATACCGCTCCCACTCCCACTCCCACTCCCACTCCTAACTCACAACCATCAACATTTGGCCCATTAGCAACTCCATCAATTCTATCCATTTGCTCCAAACCCGTTTTATTATTAGCCAACATAACATCTCATCATCCCCCAAGCCTATCCACTCCTTAATGTTTGGCCCACAATAGTCTAAGCCCAAACTATTTCCCACCAAAGTATCTTCTGCCGCTAATGGTTGTCAACCAACCTCATCAATATCTACTTGACAATCCTCAACATGCATCGCTAGTGGTGAACGTTCGAACAAATCGAATGAAAAAATTTTGAGTTAATTTCAAAGAATCTTATTTTATCATCTTAACTCGATTTAAAATTTTTTTAAATCGAGTTGAGTGAGATGAAATTCTAATCAAATCAAATCGAGTATATTTGTTTGAGTTAAATTTTAAAAAAAGAGCTTTGGGTGCTTGTAACCATTATAACCCAACGTAATCAAATTATCCACCGTAATCAAATTTGTTATTAATTTTCATCACTTCATAATTTATTTATTAATCTTTTATATACGGATTAACTTTTTTGCTTGCTTCAATTATCTTTTGATTCTTGTTACTATATATTTTGAAATTAAAAATATATTAAAGGTAAAAATGTGATTTTTTTAATAAAATTTATTTTAAAGATAAAATATGAAATTGACACCAACATAAAATTCTTACACAAATATTTTATGGCATTATCAATAATTCAATTTTAACAATAATTTATAAAGATTCAATATGATTAAACAATTCAATAATATAAATAGTACAAAATGTGAAATTTAATTTAATAATATAAATAGCATATATAAATTATTACTATTTAGATTTAAGGATTTTTTTGGATGATTTTGATTTTTGATTTTGGAATAAAGAGTGAGAAATAAAAGTTTAGGAAGAAAATAAAAAAATTATGGGGAGTAAAATTTTATGAGAAAGTAAATGGGAGAGTAAAATTTTGGAGGAAATATTCAAAAAAAAATTAGGGGAGAAATGGGTTTGGGGTATATAGGGGGTGAGATGGGAAATAAGTAAAAGTTTTGGGGGGAAAGTAGGAGGGAGTAAAAGTTTTAGAGGGAAAATAAAAAAGTTTGGGGGTTTGGCGTAAAAATGTAAAATATTATAGTTTGATATTTGACTTATTCTAATTATTTGAGTTATTCGAATTCGAGAAAAAAAATTCGAGTTGACTCAAATAACTCGATTCGTTTAATTCGAATTTCGAATTTTTTTTCGATTTTTTCGAATCGGATCGAATTTTGCTCACCTCTATACACCGTTCCACAATTTACAACCCCACTATTAGCACACCTATCATCATCTCCAATATTCAATGCAGCCTCATAACTAGAACTTGTCTCTACAACTCCCAAATTATCATCTTCCACATTCTTCTCCCCACAATCATCACCAGGGCTTGAATCAGAGCTATCTGTTAATCCTTCAATTTTGCAATTGCATATAAGATTAGGGATAATGACTGGATCTGTTTCAAAGACTCCAACAAAAAGAATAAATCATTACCCACTTTTAACATAATGATATCAACAAACATGACCAAACCTTTGAAGTTATAATCTGAATATTATTGTTAAGGACATGACCAAACCTTGAAGTTATAATCTGAATATTATTGTTAAGGAGCATTTAGTGCTTTCCATATTACCATTTCAATTGAATGTGATTCATCGGAATATGATTAATGAGAATATTATTGTTTAGAAAATTATGTTTGTTATACATTAAAAAATATTGTTTAAAATTCTGAGAAAGTTGCATGTTTGGTTCACTTAACATATTCTTAAGAATGTAATGTTAGTTTACAAAATTACCCTGTTAATAAATAATAATATTAATATATTTTTTTATTCAAAAAAATATTAATATATTTTTAATATTAACAAATATTTTAACTATTCCAAAAAGTATGATTTTTTTTTAATGTTGTTGAATCCGATACATGAAAGTTATTCCAACAATTGATATGTTAATTTTTTTTTTTGAAATTTAACTTTTCTTTAAAAATTATTTTTGCATGAATATGGTAATGTTGTTCTCAAATAGATTAAAAAGTTAAAATATTAGACAAAATTAACCTTATTTTCTATTAGATTAGAGTATTAGTCTATTAATAAAAAAAGCTATTGTCTCCTTCCTCTTTTCTACTACTTCAACGGATTCTTACAAAGTAAGCTTTTTTTCGATTTTATCTTTCATTTGCATATTTAAACATCTATATATTATATCGTTTACAGGTTATGTTTATTTTCTATTGTTTTTATCCCTTTTTTTGGTATATTATTTGAAAATTAAATTTTATTATAGTATTTATGAATCTTTACGAGCAAAATGAAAAAAAAGTTAAAAATTTAAATTTAGCTCTAAAATTGATTTGATAATAGCTTTTTTGCATGATTTACTTTTGAATTGTAGTTTGTTGTATGCAATTGAGAATTGTACTGAATTGTTTTTAAAAAATGTGCAAATGATTGACAATGTGTTTAGAAGTGATAATGCAAATGATCAATCAAATTTCAAAATTATTATGTATTATATTTAAGTAAATTATATATATTTTTTCAATATTTAAAATAAATTATGTTATACTAGCGTTTTGAAAAAATAATGCAAAAATGTTCAATTAAAATTTAAGATTAAATATTAACTCAAAATATTTGTTAAGAATAAAATTTATTATAAAAATTAAATACATAAACATTTATTTTATTTAATAATGATAAATTTATAAATTATCATTATATTTTTAATAAAATACTTAATAAATCAAACATGGTATCTTTTAATATATATTAAATATTATAAAATAACTTTCTTGATAATGTATGATGAGAAAGACCGACAAACTCCACCCACTTTTTGGCTAACCTCTAGAAAGTGGGGAAGCACCTTGCTTGGATTGGAAAACATGAAATCCAAATATTGCGGCTCTCCAATTTTAGTGACTCTGACTAGATTTCCTTTGTGGTTGAGGATAAAAACTGTCCCGCAATTCCTTCTTGGATTTCTTCTTTGAGTTGCGAATAGCAACCCCGAAATGAGAGATTTTTTTAGTGTTGAAATTAAATTGTATATTTTTATAAAATTTAATATGATATTTAGTATTTGAGTTTGACACTCTTTCTTAATTTGATATATAAAATTTTTTTCATTCAATTTGATATCTGAATTTGATACTTTTTTCTAATTTGATATCTAAATTTTTTTTGAATTCAATTTGGTACTTGAACTTGACATTTTTTCTTAATTTGGCACATAGCATTTTTTTTAGATTCGATTTTATACCTAAATTTATTAAATATTATAAAGGGTAAATTACACCAATAGTCACTCAACTTTAATCTAAGGAAACAAACAGTCACCTGATTTATATTTCAGTCACTCAACTTTGAAAATATGAAAAAATAATCACTAATGTTATTGAAAAGTGACAATACAGTCACTGATTAACAGTTTTTGTTAGGGGCTTAACGGGACCACTTATGTGGCAAGTTAACTAGCTTATGTGGCCAATTAACTTGCCACATTGGATGAATAGTCAAAGGATCAAAGCTTCTCTTTTTCCTTCATTTTCCATGACTTTCTGGGCAACTTTCTCTTTCTTGTCATCCAAACGACCGCCTTCTCCTTCTCCTTCTCTTTCTCCTCCTCCTTCACCATCACGTTTCACATCCTCCTTGCTGAATTCGTTTCACATCTCTCTCAATTTTTGCACACTCTCTTCTTGACACTTGTATCTCCCACTTGATTTTTTCTGTTTCAGTTTTTATTTTCTTTTGTTTTACAGGAACAAAAAGGAAAATGGAGACTTTTACTTTGTTTATTTTGTTTATATATAAAATTTAAAGTATTATTTTTTTTCAAAAGTTGTGCTTTGTGGACTGAGAAAAAGGGAGGGACTTTGTTATGAACCTAAGAAAGGAAGCTTGGTAGCACAGAGTGACAAGGTTTTCTTTATCTTTTTTGTGTGTTTCCTTTGTGACCCAAAATATAAAACCAAAGAAAATGTTCATCTTTATCTAGTTTTACTATTATTGAGTCTTGAAAATGAGTCTTTCTCTTCTTCTTCTTCTTCCTCTTTTCTTCTACTACTGTTTATTTACGACGGAAATACCCTTTGTTGAAGCCTAATGGTTTTACTTATCCCAGTTTGCTTAAAGCTTGTGGTGGGTTGGGGGTTGTTGGGTATGGTGAAATGATTCATACCTAGTTTTTGTCTGATGTTGTTATTGGAAGCTCTGTTGTAGCCATGTATGCAAAATTCAATATGTTTGAGGAAGCTACCCATGTGTTCGATGAAATGCCTGAGAGAGATGTTGCTTGTTGGAACACTGTTATTTCTTGTTATTATCAAGACGAGAAAGCTGAAAAAGCATTGGAATTGTTTGAGAAAGGGGAAAGAGGAAAGGTACAATTGTTTGAAAAAGCTGAAAAACCCATGTGTTATTTCTTCTTCTTCTTCTTCTTCTTCTTTTCTTATTTTTCCCCCTTTTTAAACCCTAAAATATGTTGATATGGCTTGACTATTAAGTGTAATCGTCCAGTTGGAGGTTTTCCACACACCACCGACGTCGTTAAACTACCATGTCATTGTTCTGTGACGTCTGTAATAGAAAACGTGAAAAATGACTATTTTGTCACATTTTCAAAGTTGAGTGACTGAAATGTAAACCAAGTGACTATTTGTTTTCCCAGATTAAAGTTGAATGACCGTTGGTGTAATTTACCCTATTATAAAAATCATGCAAAACAATAACAGTTTTGAATTTTTTTTGTTATGCTACAAAAATATTGTCAGTTTTAGAGAAAATTTATGTTAAAAATAGGTATTGAGATATGCTTAACGAATTAATATTAAAAAAAATTAGGTACCAAATTAGGAAAAAGAGTTAAATTCAGGTACCAAATTGGATCCCAAAAAGTTTAAGTGCCAACTTTAAAAAAAATGTCAAGTTTATGTGCCAAATTAGGAAAAAATATCAAGTTTGAGTACCAAATTGGACCAAAAAAAAGTTTAGGTGCCAAATTAAGAAAAAGTGTCAACTTCATATACTAAATGTTATATTAAGCCTTTTTATAATAATAAAAATATAATTTTATTATTTTAATAGTTTATATCTTTATACTTTTTAAAAAATTAAATCAAATTTTTATCGTTTTTAGGGAGTAAAGTGTAATTTTACTATTAAAAATTTAAAAATTTAAAAAATCTAAATGAAAAATTTTCATTTTACCAGCCCCTGGGTTGTTCCCTGTCATTGGCAAAGATATGCGTTGGAGAATCAGTAACTTCAACCACTTTCAACCAGAATTTACATCAAGAATCCCTCCGACAAAATAAAAAAAAGAACATAGAATATAAAAGAAATCATATAATATGAATTATTAAAGCATCAAAATTTATATAATACCATTCTTCGAGGAGCATTGCATAATAATTTATGTCATGAAAATTTATTTATAACCACCAAATGATTATTGAAAACTTGATGATAAAATTTAATTCGTCACTAAAAAATATTTAACTGTGCATGCTACAAAATAATAATATTGGCAGGTGGAATTGGTTCGTGAAAAAACCTCTTACATTCCTATATTTTGTGGGGTCATTCTCACATACTCATATTTTATTATTCATTATTTTCATTTCGTGTGATAATGGAGCATGTGATGATGGATGATTTTTTATGGAAAATCACCATTATAAATATTTTTAAAAATAAGGTCTCTAAGCACCAAAAATAAATTCTGAAAATAATTTCATTTAGTGAAGTTTTTGAGTATTTGAAAGATTTTGGTGATTTTCATGTTTTCGTATAGTTAAATACGACGTTCTTGTCGGTTGTTTGGCGTGCTCGATCAGTGGTATTACAATGTCTAGATTTTGACATTTGGTTCAGGTAATGGCCGGAGGTATTAATGTTCGATCTTTTCTACTGCACTTTAATGTTTAAACCATTATTTATGCTTACATTTGGTATCCGAGCTAAGTTAATCTCTGTATTGTCCTGTTTTAAAAGTTTGTAAATTTCTCAAATAACGAGTCAATATTTCTTAAATTATTTTTAAACATTTTTTAGAATATTTATTACAAACTTTTGTGCAAAATCGTGAGATGTTATTAAAGTGAAATTTTTAAAATTAATTATGTTTTAAATAATTTAGTGAAAATTTTTAGAAATTTGTTGTTTTAATATTTTGATGTGGTTGAAGTAAATGGTTGTATGTGAATTATCTGGTTATTAGTTACATACATTTTTTTAGGTGCATAAAATTTTTTAGACTTATTGTATAAAATATTTAGCAATAAAATTATAGAATATATATCTAAGGATCCAAATAATTTTAGCCACATCAACTTTAATTAAATGAAATTATTTATTGTAATAAGAATCTCATAAGGTTTATAGATATCAGATGTTGCATAATGGCTTAGCAACAATCTTGAATAAAATTTAAAGATTAATATCTAGCTAAGTGATATTGAAGAAAAAGATAACAATACATACCAACCCTTTCTCCCATTTGTCTTGACAAAATATAACATGTTGCAACCCTAAAGAATCTCACCACATTTTTAACAGAAAGAATGGTGTGATGATGAGTTCTTACATGCCAAACCAAGTTAAGGAGAAGGAGAGGAGGGAGTTCTGGTGAAGGAACAAAGAAGAAGAAGATTATTTAGTCTAGTAGGTCCAAAAGTTCCTCCTTATCTGCATGAATTGTTGATTTAGCTCTGAGCTCTAGAAGCCTTTGGTGAAGCTAATGGAAAGGAGGAACGTAGTAACATTGTTTGTTTATAATATTCCAACGACCATGCATTGGAAGGGTCTTTGGGCATTATTTGGGTATCATGGCAATGTGGTGGACGCCTTCATTCCAACAAGGAAGAGCAAGAAAGGTAAAAGATACGTTTTGTGAGATTTAACAATGGAAGGGATGCTCAAAGGGTTATAACAAAATTAAATGGTTTCATTTTATTGGAAAGTAGGATTTGGGTGAAGATGACCAGATTTAATGGAAGAAGAAAAATATGGAGGAAAGTGAAGGAACAAAAGGATTCAGATCACGATAAAAAATTCTCAGGGATGGAAGAGAGAAGTGGCTCAAAACCAGAACTTGAGGAAGCTATACCTGCACAAATATTCGAAGAGAATAATAGCGGAAAGGAGAAGGTAAGGGAATTGGAGATTACAGAATTGCTTGGTGCGTGAATCGGTAACGGTTTATGATTCAAAAAGTATTAATGAACGTATAGAAAAATTAGGACTTGGGGAGATAACAACAAGAAGGATTCAAGGGAGACATTTTTAGTGGAAATACCTGATGAGGAATTAAAGGATTTATTAAAGCAAAAGGAATGGTCCTACTTGAAAGAGTTTTTTGTAAAAATAGAGTCGTGGTCGGAGAAGCTAACGTTTAAGGAAAGGGTGGCATGGGTTGAAGCCTCCAGAATACCACTCCATTGTTGGAATTACAAAACATTTAAGAGAATCGATGGATTATGGGGAAATCTAGTTTAAGTGGGAGGTAATGCAACAAAAGTTGTCAACAAAAGTTTGGAGATAGGGGAAGAACTTTTCGATCAGAGTAAAGGAGATGGGCTTAACGGAGATGAGAGATGCAAAATCAATCATTAAGGAAGAAAGACATAAAGAGAAAGAAGAATGTGTTTCAGAATTCAGATCGGTGGCAAGGATAGGGCTAGAGTATTCTCCGGTAGGAAGGTTAAACGACAGGAAGGAGCCATTAAATGCCACAAACATTGAGAATGTCGTTGTAATTAATGATTGACAGAGAATGCTGGGTAAAAGATGTAGAAAGGATAGTCAATAGATTGAGAGAAAAGATGCTGAGTCAAGGGAAGTGAATGTAATGAAAGATTGTTGGGAATGAGCAAGACTGGACATAGTGGGGATGGGCCTTGCTATGGAAGTGTACCTAAATGAGGGTTTTGTAGAAAGTTATGGAGTGGGTAAGGGGGTGGACCTAGATGCTAATAAAAATCCAAATGAATTCTTGAAGTTTTTAGAGGATCGAGCAAAGGAGTGGATGGAATGATTGATGGCTCAAAAATTTCGGATGGAATAAAGGGACCAGTTACAATTAAAGAAGGCACTAATGAAAAAATTTCAACAAGGGTTGAAAATAAGGAGCCATATCTAGAGATTGAAGAAGAAGCATGTTAGGTGTTACAAAACAGGAAGAAGAAGAAAATCTTGAACAAAAGTATTCGTTCAATGTGTGAAATCCAAAATTACTCTTTGTCGTCAAAAGAAAGAAAGAAAGAATAAAGGTAGGAAGTCGTGGAAGGAGATGAAAGGATCGTGAATCTATCTTTGTCAAACTCAGATATTAGTAATAGAGAAAAATTGAATCTAAGGGAGGCAAGAAACGCTTGGAATGTAGGAAAAAAGTTGGGATTAAGTATTCAAGGAGACGAAAGGTATGTAATAGGGGACTTTATGCGAGCAGAGATCCATTAAAAAAAGGAAACTATTGGAGAAGAAACAACTTAGAGTTGGTTAAGGTAAGTTCTAGTCTGTTTTATATCAAGTATTTCTAGTAGATTTCTGGAATTAGGTGAAAATGAGGATCGTTTCATGGAACATTAGAGGTTTAGGTGCTAAAGTTAAGATTAATTAGGGGAAGAGGGTATTAAGAAATGATTGGGCAAATTTTGGTTTCATACAAGAAAGGAAGATGGAATCGGTATTTGGGGATTTGATTTAGGAAGTTTTGGTTTGAGTACAATTTCGATTTTAGATTTACGGTTGCAAAAGAGAGATCGGGAGGAATCATAACGATTTGGGATAAATATAGGTTTCAATTACTAGAGATCATTGTGATGGCAGAGTTGTTGAACTTGAAGGAAAATGGAAAGAAGGAGGAATGGCAACAATAATGTATAAGGTGTATGCATCGAATGTAGTTGCGGAACAAAGAGTACATTTAGAAGAGTTGTTAGAATTCTGTAAACAGTTTAAGGAACCTTGGATATTAGGAGGTGACTTTAACATGGAATCAAATATGAGCGAAAAGAGTGTTTGTGTGGGAACAGAATATGGATCGAGGGAGTTTTATGATTTTATTGAAAATTGTAAAATGGTGGACTCACCTTTAATCAGAAGGAAATTTACGTGGTATGGTTTGGGAAACAAAAGAAGCAGACTCGACAGATTTTTGGTGGAAGAGGTGTGGTTATTGAAGATCAAAGTTATTCAGCAACAAGGACTTAATAGATGTGGGTTCTTCCGCTTAAAATGTATAATGAACTATCAGTGTTTGCGTGTTTGTGGTGATTCTACCCTTTGAAATGTATATAATTTAATAACCTGAACAAGGAGGTGGGAATTTTTTAGAGACTGTCACCACGAGGTGATTTGAAATTTAATGTACGAAGGGTGTTGTACGAGGATGCAACTGGAGGTGGAGGGGTTCTTAGAGATGATGAGGATGTAGTTAGAGCTATTTTCTCGAGGCTAAGTGAAGCAAAAGATGCTGAGATAGCTGAGGTTACTGCAATCGTAACTGCACTAGGTTGATCTCTAATATTTGTTGGATAGCAAATTGCCCATTTTTGTTTGAAGCTATATCCTCCCTGGTGCTACAGTGGCTATTTGAACTTGAGACAAGACCGTGGATGCTGCAATCTTTATTCAAGGACATTAATAGAAGAAGAATGATGGGATGTAATATATCTTTTTGTAAAGCTGAATGACAGGGGAACGAAATGGCCTTCACTTTAGCAATGGCAGGAGTTAAACGATCTGAAATGTTCAAAGTATGGAGGTGAAGTTTAGTAAAAACAGAAGGGCATCTTTGTTTCCAGGGCAATTCATGTTGCTACCTTTTGGTGCAAATTGTAGATGGATGTGTCTTTTGGAGTGGAAAGAACTGTTTTTTCTATTAATACAGGCTACAGATTGAAGTTTCAAGGATGGATTAGGTCCCCACGACCTTTGATTTATATAATAGTGGAAATGATGGTGAAATAGGAAAGTTTAATGCAGGGCTGGTGATGAAAGGTGATTGCCTTCTGGTGTCTTTTTGAGAGTGGAGTAGTAGGCATTTTGGACTGTGGCAATTTTTAATTGCTTTAGGTGTTTAGATATGAATAATGGTTGCAATAAGATCTTGCTTGGATGGTTTGCTACAACTTGTAGCAATTTTGTCTCTAGACTGGCTTGGTGTTTCCAATGCCTCATCTTGTAATACTTTGATTGAGCAAAAAAAAAAATCTAGCTAAGTGGTTTTCATAATTTTAATTAGTTAAAGACTAGCCACAACATTTTAGTTAAATAAAATTATTAAAGTTAAAAATCACATACGGAAAGCATAGGTATTAAATCCTATTATATATTTATTAAGACAAAATTATTAAATGATTTTTCATAGTTACCCATAGGAATTATGAAAATGAATTTAATAATTTTTTTATCAAAATGATAGTAAATAATTCTATCACAAAATGGATCTAATTGAATTAAAAATTTAGCTCAAAGGCAATGTAACATCCCAAATTTTAGCTTTATGGAAATGTGAAATTGTTTCAAAAATAAGAAAATAACCCAATGATTAGTTGATAATTATGAAACCATGGAAATTAGATTAAGGTTTCAAGTTCGAGTCCATTCCCTTGCAAAATAATTAAATTTTGCAAAAAATCCATTTTTAATGTGTGTATCGTCCATGCCTAATTAAACCTACGTATAAATATTATTTTAACAAATTTGATCAGCCTTTAATCCAATTTACTCCACCCTGGCCATCCCACCCTTATCCTCTATTCTCTTTTAAATTTTTTCTTTCTTTCTCCCTTTGCCGCTGCCCAAATCCCTTGAATTACCATCTTTTTTTCTTTTCTTTTTCCACAATATCTTGCACCATCCTCCCTTCAATCTTGCTACCATTTTCCATTAATTTTCCAGCCCCAAATATGAAATCTTGAACCTCCAAGAACGATCCCCATTGTTGCCAAGAAGATCCATTGTCACCCCTTTCACCTAGCTTGTGAAAAATCAATCTTTATCAATCAAAAACTCAAATTTGACAATTCGGGAAGCATGCCAACTTAAACATCCCAAATCAAAAATGAAGTCATTAGACGTTCGTGCATAAGATTCGCATCAAATCAATGTTTGTTTTAAAATTTATTAGAGAAACCACGAGATTCGCAAGTATGCTGTAGTAGAGCGTAAAATAAGGTGTGGGTCCTAACTTGATAACTTGAATGTTTTAATCATATCTTTAAATGATATAATTGATGACTAAGCTTGCTGGTTGGACATGGCTAAATGACTAAGTAATTAAATTGTAAGTGGCCGAACCATGTACGTTTCGAGCCCTAACTGTTTGGCATGTTAGCAAAAATGCGAGAATGACTGAATGATTGTGTGATTGATATCGTTGGGGATGATTTTTTGATATGATATATGTTGGTTGTATGTATAGCATGTTTTCGAATGAGAATGAGGTTTATGCATGATAAATATTCGTATGAATGATTTGCTATGAAATGTTTGAAAGATTGTTATTCATGCACTCAAAAAAGTATTTTACCACTTTGTTTTTGTTATACCATAAAAATAAAAAAATTACAACTTTGTTCCGTTGTTCCCGTGCATACTTGATTTAATAATACGAAATGACAATTAAAACCAATTTTGATGTAAAATGATAGTTATTTAAAAATTTACATGAAAAGTACAAAAATAAAATAAATCAATCCAATCCCCGATCTGAATGTGTGCCACATCGGGGTGGTTGACGGTTGCGAGCTGGATTCCTTCTTGGTTCAACCTCCAATACATGTTATGGTCTCGACCTCTCATTTTCTTCGTCTTTGTCCGTAGTTGATTGTAATCACCTGGTCCTCAATTACCATCATGTATCCTCCGGTCTAGGAATAGGTGGTTGCGAAGATGATCCACCTTGGTAGAACAATGATATCAGAGGTGTCTACGACACTATCGACGTAAGGGTATAACTATATTTTGTCCCATACACTGATGGCATAATGATCAGACTCTTGATCGGTGCCTAAACATAAATGGCCTATATGTCGTCGTCGGCATTGCCATCATCAGAAACGTCGAGGTGGTTAACGTGTAATATGTCGAGGATGGAGGTCCATAAGCAAAGCCTGACATCAAAGTAGAAGTAGAGAAATGTGGTGCAATATATGGTTCTTGTATAAAAAAAGAAGGGATTAGTATAACCACCAAAATAAGTCGAGTCATATTGACTGAAGGGTGGTGTAGCCATCGATGTCAATTATTGCATAGGTTTAGACGGTGGACCTATGTTGGCAACTCCATCATGGCCTCGTCGCCTTGGATTCCTAGGTGCGCATCGTTGCATCCTCATATGCGGTTGCCTACCCTTTGCCTCTTCACCTAGCAGATATGACTTATCATGGATCCTAAACCATGACATGTACTCCAGGTAGCAGGCTAACTCATGAGCGACAATGGCCTCACAAGTAGGTAAAAACTCGTACCTATTGCTCTAAATGTTGATATATTGTGTTTGGAATGTAGTCCAATTCTCATTCATTCTCCCTCGCAAGTTGAGATTGTAAAAGCCCAATTTCGTCCGGGCTTATATTTTAAAAGACCTATTTATTTATTTATTTATTATTTTATAGATAAAAATAAATAAATAAAAACCCAATAATAAAAATTACAACCCAATTACAAATTAAAACCCAATACCCCAATAACCCAACTACCGAACCTAACCCAAACACCTAGCCATCTACCCAAAAGCCCAAACTTAAACTAAAGAAAAAAAACCCTAGCAACTACCCTTAATGCTCCAGCCACCGCACCCTCATCCATGCTGTTGCCGTCGTCGCCACCACTGCTCTTAGACCCAAGATACCATGATTTGCATGCAGCCTAGATCTGCATGCAATCGAAAAATTTGGAAAATGGTTGTAAATTCGTGTTATAAAAATACGAAGTTCGAATGTAAATGGACGGATTTTTTAATAGCAATCAAGAGGCATTTTTTTTCAAATCAGAATACAAAGCAAAAAAATTAAAGGTAGCATTTTTTATATTTTGATTTGAAATAGATCTAGGGTTTAGTTATTTACCTTTGTAGATGTGGCTCCCGTTGCCGTAAATGGAGGTGGATATGACCCCTTCCAACTCTTCTGAGATTTAAAAAAAAACAAAAACGCTTCTTCTTCTTTCCAAAAATCAAAGGTTTTTTTGTTCTGTTCTTTTAAAAAAATTAAAAAAAATTCTTTGTTGTTTAATACACCTTCCCAAATTTGGAATTTTAAAAAGTTTTTTTTTAAATAATATTTTTTCGATCTTCGATTACCGTGGGCGGTGGTTGCTGTCACTAGAGATCGTTGACCCGTAGTGGTGCCTCGACTGAGGGTCGTCTGACCCTATGATCAGCTATAGGGATCTTTTGAGAGAAAAAAAGAAAGCAAAATGGTGTTTTTTTAAGATGAGCTATTGAGGCCCAATTTTATCCGAGCCCAACTCCAAAATTAAACAAAATAATAAATTTTAAATTAAAATTTATTATTTTAATGTCCAATTACAAATCCAACAAACCACTACCCAAATCAAAGTCCAAACCCAATTACATGTCCCTAAACCCAAGTTACAAAGCCCAACAAATTACAACCAAACAAGCCCAATACATTTGAAAAAAAAGAAACCCTAATTGTAACAACTTGCTACCAGTCGTCGTAGCCCCTGACCACTCAACTCACGCCACGTCAGCACCGCCACCAGCCACTTGCACCACCGCCATTGTCGGATATAGCACCTGCAAAAAGGAAAGATAGCAATTTAGTTGCAAAAAATAAAATAGCATCATTGTAAAATCGACTATAAAAGCCGATTCAAAATATGTTGTAAGGGTTACTAAACATTAAATCAATAGAAAAAATACAAAATTTTAGAATCGACATTCGAAATACAGATCTGCTTAAGGAATTTTCTTTTTTGCAATATTTATATACATAATATATATATATTCTATTCTTTTTTCATTTCTTTTTATTTTTTTCGAATATAACTAAAATAAATATAAAACATATAAAAAATAGAAGTTAGGGTTTCGTACCTCGAGTCTGCACTATCGATCATTGGAGTCACGAACGGAATCCCTTCGAACCCATCCATGTTCGTGAGGGGTGCCTTGAAGTGAACAGATCTGCAAAGAAAAGCAAAAAAATGGTTTAAAACCCTAAATAAAAAAAACCAATAGATTTCAAAAATAAAATATAAGAAACTAAAAAAATCATTCTTTTAAAAAAGTTTTTTGAAAACTAAGGCTATATCTATGAAGATCTAGCCCCGATCTCTGTTTAAAACAAAAAAAAATGGAAAAATAAATTTTTTCTTGATTTCTGGCTACCGCGAATGGTGGTCGGTCGGCGTCAACGGGCGACGGATCGACGACCGGAGCATGGCTGATCCCTATGGCATCTTGAAAGAATTTTTGAAAAAGAGGAGAAGGTTTTTTTTAAAAGGGTTTAAACTGAGTTTTTAAAGATTTTTTTAGACTTATATAGGCCGCCAAAACGGCGCTGTTTTGGGTGTGGCCAAAACGCCCCAAAACGACGTCGTTTTGGCATGACCCGATCCAAATTAAACCAATTTATTTATAGATCCGCATGTTTTTTTAAAAGGGAAAATTACCCCTTTGAACCTTCCGCATTTTTTATTTGTTTCAATTTAATCCTTTTGTGTTATTTTAAATTTATTTCAATTTTACCTAATAATTTTAAGATTTTTACAATATAGTCCTTGACTCAAAAATGGCCCTGAGGCTGCCACATGTCAAAATTTTGGGTTTATTGCCCACGAAGCCTCTGTTTCATTTAAAAATGGTGTTTTGACCCTTAAACTTTCTAAATATTATGTTTTGACCTTTCAATTTTCCAAATATTATATTTTGACCCTCAAACTTTCCAAAAATTCAAATTTGGCCTCCAAACTTTCCAAAAATTTGTTTTTGACCATGTTTTTCCTTATATTCATATTTTTACCCCAAAATTTTCATTTTTATTTTATTTTAATCCTTTATTTTTATTTCCTCTAAAATTATTCTCGTCTTTTTATTTTTTGATATTTCGATTTGAATTTTCTTTCCCATTGCATGTTTTGTTTATTTTTATTTTTATATATTTGTTTTGTGTATTTATTATTCGTATAATTGCACTTTTTTCATATTTTTCAATTTTGTCATTAATTTCACAACTTGTATTTAATTTACATGTTCATTTTTTAAAAATATTTTAATTAAAATTGTTTTATGATTTTCTCTAAAAATACAAATAATTTTAAAATCAAGGCAATATTTCCTTATTTCAGGATTTGAAAAATTGTGCCTTAACTTATTAAGCGTGGTTTATCTTCGAACCGGAATAATCGAATACCCTTTTAAAGGTTTGAAATTGACGATGAAGGAATGCCCATTATTTTTGGATCTCGAAATGTTATGTCCTAACTCACTAGATGTGACTTCCTTTCTCGATTATTTCGAAATAACGAGACTTCCTCACAAAATTCAATTTCTTTCTTAAATGTGTACATCAAATAAATCATGCATTTAGGGATCGCATTTTAAATTTTACTCGAGATTTCAAATTTTAATAATCAAGATCGGGAAAAGTCGACTAGGTACCAATTTTTGGATGTGTGAGGGTGCTAATCCTTCATCATACATAACTGACTCCCAAACCAATTTTTCTGGATATCGAAGACCGAAATGTTTATCAAAATGAATTTAAAATGTTTTGTCGTGATCCAATCACACCAAACAAAAAAGATTGATGGCGACTCCATTTTCCAATTTTAAAAATATTTTCAAGACTTTTTCTTTTTTAAAAAAACGTTTCGACAGCTTGACGACTCCACTAGGGACTTTAAAAATAAAGAGAGTTAAGCCAAAAGTCAATTATTTTCGAGTTCTTTTGTTAAAATTTTTAAACACTCGGTTTAATTTAATATGCGATCTTTTGCATTTTTGTGTGATGCCATGATAATATTGTGTTGATATTGTAGTATAAGCTTGCATTCATGTGGATCTGTTACTACACCCTTTAAGTGGAAGTGAGAAGTTATTCCTTCGTGATGTTTTCACCTCTGTGCAGGATAGTAAATCGCTTTCGGGATTACATCCATACATATGTTTTCGTGAAGTTTTCACTTTCGTGCAAACATATGAGAAATGTGTCCCCTTAAACTGAACTCATCCGTATGAGCCTGTAATGGGTGAGGGTCGAGGAATCTGTTGGTTTGGGTACCTTTTACTCTAGAGACTAAACCACATATAATGAGCCGTAAGTACTTGCCTTAGATAAAGTTATATCGAACCTTTTAGCAATTATCCAAGATGAGTGCTTAGGTTCTTTGTTCTATATCTATATGTTGTTATTGATGTTTTACTAACTTGCTCTATTTTGTCTTTTTACTTGCATTGCATCATTATACTAGTAAAGGTATCGATTCAAACTCAATTACTGATAGAGAATCGATCATGGAGAACAAGTATCTTGATAAGGTGAAGGATAACATGGTTGTGCGTATGTGGTTGGAGGAAAATCAATGCCAGAAAGGTGATAGCTTAATGGAAGGGCATGAATCTAACTTTTGGGATTACACTAGAATTAATACAGCTCAAAATAGTATGCAAGAGTTGAAAGAAATATGGGACCAATGAGATAATGACATGAAGCAAACCCTTTACCACGAGTACGGGGATTTATCATATTTACTCGAGGTTAAGGTAGATAAGTACCTCTTTCGAGCTTTGGCACAACACTGGAACCTGACCTACAGTTGCTTCACTTTTGGGAATGTAAACATGACACCCGCGATAGAGGAATACACTACTTTACTCCATTGTCCGAAGATCCTGGCTGATAGAGCTTACTCAAGAGCTCCTAGTGTCCCGACCTTTATCAAGAGATTAATAAACATCTGACATGAGTGAGCGATGGGTCGCAGCTCGGGTTAAGGTGAAAGGCGATAATAAATGCATTACATGGAAGAGTTTACGAGACTAGATCCTAGCCCACTCGGATGCAAAGAAAAAGATTGACATCCTGGCTCTAAGTATATACAGGTTAATCATTTTTCCTAAGGCTTTGGGACATATAGAAGATGCGATTACAGATTTGTATGATAGGTTGAATAAAAAGGTTACACAGGTCCCAACAATAATGGCTGAAACTTTCATATCGTTAAATGCGTGTAGGAAAGAAGGAGAGGGACGATTTATCGGCTGTGCACCATTTTTGATGGTATGGTTCCATAGTCACTTTTGGAAAACAGAGAAAGTCTCTTATCAGTACTTTTCCAAGGATTATTGTCCTTTGAAAGAGTTTGAAACTATGCAAAGACAAGGAAACTTCTCTGAGGAAAAATGGATTATAATACTTCAAAGTCTTCGAGATGAGGACATAGAATGACGGGCACCATGGTTTGTTCCTGACGAAATTCTGTATCGATGTGGAGACTTGGAATGGGTTCCATTGGCTGAAATTTGGGGAGCTGTTAGATACGCATCTTTAATGGTTTCAAGAAAGTACAGGTCGAGATAGTTCATATCGGCAACCCAAGGATTAGCCTAGTGCGAATTTACATATAGAGGAGAGAATAATAAGAAGAGGGTCCGAAAGATCTCGAATGCATGGAGCCAAGTTCGGAGGATGAAAGTGTTCAACATGAATCCCATGAAAACTATAAAATATGATGGAGGAATAAGAGGATCAATGATAACATTCCTATACCAAACCCGAAAGTTGTTTGCCCGATTGAGGAGCATTTGCGGGTCATCCCGATAGAATTGGAAATTATCAAACAAGATTTTGAGAGAAAGAATTCTGAAATGGAAAAAAATGACAGAAAAATTGGAAGAAGAAAAGATACTTTTGGGAATAGATATTGATGTTCAAAAATTAGGAGCAGAAAAATTGAGAAAAGGGAAGAACAAAACCGAATAAGATCTCGATAGCCTAAAGAAAGACTACAAGAAACTTCATGTGTCGATGAGGATTGCTGGTTTGGGTAAAACATCAGAACAATGGCAACAGGAAATCTGTGAAGAAAAGAATAGAACAAATCAGTGGAAGAACAAGTTTTAAGATGCTTAGGTTTAGGAAAATGCAATGAAAAGCAGCTTATTGAAAGGTCAAGCCAAGATAACTGAGTTAAAGGCCCGGATAAAAGAGTTAGAGGAATCCCTATATAGACATCGTAATTGGAAGTCGAGTCAAGATTGAGAGGTTGAATAAGAGGGTGGAAGAACTGGAAGCCTCGTTACAGAATTACGGGATACGAATAGAGATTCCTGAGAGGACATTGGAAAAAAATGAATGGCACCTTTAGCATACTTGGAGGCAAGTTCAAGTTAGGGATTATGTTCTGGGCAAAGCTCTGAATCAAATGCGGGGAGTAGCTAACCACTTGCAAACACTAGCGGTCGAAGCTGATATATTAAGTGTGCAATATGAGACAAAGTCAGATCGGGGTCAAAAATTAGGTAGACTTCTCAAGAAAATCAAAACTCTAAACATTAGGGCAAAACCGTTTATGTAAATTTGCTTTATGTAAAGAAACTTGTTATCTAGTGAAGTTTTTTAATAGAATTGAATTATAAGTCAATACCTTTCTTTTGCATAAATGCATTCATAAGCATCACATTTCATTAACAGGTATTTAATTCCATGAAATATCCCTAATTAATTAATTAAATTTGTAGAGTTACATCTAAAGCCATTGAAAACCCACACTGATACCATACCCGCAAAAAAACCAAAGCCATGGAACAGAGGCTAGAAAGACTCGAGCAAATTCAAAGAGATATGCAAGAATAGTTGCAAGAACAAATGGCGAGAATGCATCGAGAGATGAAAGGACAGATCATTAAAGCCCAAAGAGATATGATCAGCCAATTAGCCCAAATGATAAAGGGCGGGGCTGAAAAAAGGAAAGGTCCTACGATAAATCTAGCGGAGAAAAGTGAAGATCCCTTGCACTCCTTTGGCTTTACACCCCCTCACAACCAAGTTCCACCTAAAACATACACACGGGGAGCGATCATTACCATAAGAGCACAATAGAATACTACTGGAGAAGAGGCAAAATGAAAGCTTCAAATAATATGCACAAAGATGGAGACACGTGGCAACTCTAGTGCAGCCACTATTAACGAAAAAAGAAACAACAATACTCTTTGTTAATACTTTGAAGGTACCCTACCTTAATTATTTGTTAGGGAATGCCACCAAAAGTTTCTCCGATATGGTCATGTTAGGAGAAATGATTGAAAGTGTTATAAAAAAGGAAAGCTTGAGGCCGAAGAGAGTACCAAAAGGCCTACTCCTAGAAAGAGAGATAATGAAATAAACAATGCAAACATGTACCGGCCAAACTACACAAAGCCATTCATGACTTCACAACCTAAAGCCCTATTGGTCAATTACCAAAACATACCAAAATGAGAATCAAGCTCGAGGACAAACACTGAAAAAGTTCAAAACACTCCCATTCCTATGTCATATAAGGAACTCTATCAAAGACTATACAACGAGCATGTAGTGTCCCTACATTATATGGAGTCATTGAAGCCCCCATTCCTAGCTTGGTGTGATGCAAAATCTCATTGCGAATATCACTCAGGAGTAGTAAGGCATTCAATTGAGAGTTACCTTGCTTTAATAGGCTAATCGAGAACTTATTCGTTAGGAGTCGATGAACCGACAAGACCAAACATAGTTGGGAATCCCTTGCCCAATCATCCTAACTAAGGAGTTAATGTAATAGTGGAAGAAAGAAGTCAAGGAATCAAAATTAATGTTGAGGAAATTAAGTCTCCACTCAAGTGGGTACGGCATCAGATGGTCAAGGTGGGACTAGTCACGAAAAATAAGGAGAACACAGTAGCAAAGACTGATAACTACTGCGAATTTCATGCCATTGGGGGACATAAGATTCAAGGCTATGTTAAATTCAAAGTTTTGGTGATAAATTAATGGACAACAGAGATTTGGAGTTTTTCGAAGAAGGGGAAGAGGTTAAGGATGTTTACACTTCCAAAGAGAGAGCAGCGAATGCCTACAAGATCAATCGCCCAGTGATGATTATTTTTAAACCCACAAATAGTGGGGGTAATGGAGTAAATGACACCACACATCATTATACACAAGTCGGAGGCGTTTCCCTACAAAGATAGTAAAAGAGTCCCGTGAAACTATAATTGTAATGTAACAATGCCAAGGGAGGAAGGACTCAAAGAGGACGTAAGTCTCGTTTCTCGTAGTGGAAAGTGTTATGACCCAATGAGCAAGGAAAAAGAAATAAATAAAGGGAACGCAATGATGGTTGAGTCTGAGGAAGAAAGGATTAGCGAGCCCGAACCGCTCATAAATGAGCCTGTGTTAGAGAAGGAGGCCAAGGAATTTCTAAAGTTCCTGAGACACAACGAGTTTAGTGTAGTGGAATAATTGCACAAGCAGCCAGCCCGTATATCAATTTTGGCCTTAATTTTAAGCTCAGATGCCCATCGAAGCGCACTGATGAAAGTGCTAAATGAAACATACGTGGCTAATGATATTTCTGTCAGTAAGCTGGATCGTTTAATCAATAATGTGAGTGCAGATAATTTTATTTTCTTCAGTGATGATGAGATACTGACTGGAGAAATGGGATCCACGAAAGCCCTACACATTACCACCCGTTGCAAAGGGTACACATTTCTCGGAGTACTTATAGATAATGGGTCGACTTTGAATGTGTTACCATTGGCTACTTTGAAGAGATTACCGATTGACAGCTCTTACATGAAGGGATGTAATAATATAGTGAGAGCGTTCGATGAGATTGAAAGGAAAGTGATGGGCAAGATTGATATACCTTTTCAGATTGGACAAAACACATACAAGATGAGTTTTTTAGTAATGGATATCAGGCCTACCTATATTTTTTGTTAGGAAGGTCGTGGATTCATTCAGCTGGGGTAGTACCTACGTCGCTGAATTAGAAGTTGAAACTGATAAATGAAGGCCGACTAATCACGATAAACGTGGAGGAAGAAATTATTGCATCTGTAACGAGTGACATACCTTATGTTGGAACAGATGAAGAGGTCATCAAATGCTCTTTCTGCTCGTTAAAATTCGTCAATGCAACCTTTATCACCAAAAGAAGCAAGGTCCCTATACCTAAGTTATCTTCAACTACGAGGATGGGCTTACGATTAATAATTGGAAAGGGGGAGTTGCCTAAAAAAGGACTTGAAAAATACCTTCAAGGGAGAGTCAGTGTGCTAGTACTGATAGAAAAATGAGATCGCTATGGCTTGGGGTATAAACGAGATGCAAAGCAAAAGAAGAAAGAGGTGGAAAGAAAATAAAAAGGAGAGCAAGATTGACCGGGGAAGAGATTACGTGGGAACCTATGGTCTTCCTACACATTCTAAGACATTTGTCTCTGGAGGAGTAATCAACCTGTAACAAAGGATGGGAAAGAAACAAGTGATAATCAAGATTGAAGGAATCATAAGGGATCTAGGCATCAAATTTATATCCAAAGAAGAAAGAGAAGGGAATCTGTCAGGAATCGATCCGTGCGCACCTGGAAGCACTATGGATATCTGAACTGTAAAAGAACTCCTTGTAACCTTTAAGATTTCTTCAGAGTAATGCTCAAAATGCACCTATTGCTTTAGACCAAAAAGTAATATGGATCTTTGTGTAAAAAGGGCCCATGATCATTATCTAGTTATCTTTAATGAAAATGCATTTTCTATCTTACATGATAATTTTTTCGCTAATTATTCTTTCATTCTTATCTGATTCAAAAAACCATTCATTTTTATTCAAGATACAAAATTGATCATTCTTTAATACATACATTTTTGTCTAATTTGAAAAACATTTATGCTCATACTCATACCATACATTCATTCATTCGTAAATTTATTTTTATCTTTGGACCTTTCTTTTTTACTCTTTTGACATGTCTCCATATACCAACGCTGATGCTAAATCAGTGCCTCATTTTGGGTAAGATATGTGTATAGAAGAACTTCAGGACTTTGAAGATGACCAGGATTTATAACTTCTCTCTTGATTTGTTAAGGATGATGGAGTAAGAAGAGAAAAAAATGTTGCCTCATAAAGAACCGGTGGAAATAATAAGTTTAGGGAATGAAGATGAAAAGAAAGAAGTGAGAATTGGAATAAACATCTCCGCAGATACCAGAAAGGATCTTATTGAATTGCTTCAAGAGTTCAAAGATGTCTTCGCATGGTCCTACCAAGACATGCCTAGCTTAAGTACTGACATTGTGGTACATAGGCTCCCCATAAAGGAAGAATGCAAGCCTGTTCAGCAAAAGCTCCGAAGGATGAAATCTGATGTGTTATTAAAGATAAATGAGGAGGTTAAAAAGCAGTTCGACGTTGGTTTCCTCCAAGTGGTTAAATACTCAGAATGGGTAGCTAATATAGTCCTTGTTCCTAAAACAGATGGGAAAGTGCGTATGTGTGTAGATTATCGGGATTTAAACAAAGCTAGCCCAAAGGACAACTTTTCATTGCCTCATATCGACACCTTAATAGATAATACAGCAGGTCACTCCTTATTCTCATTCATGGACGGTTTCTTTGGGTATAACCAGATAAGGATGGATCTTAAAGTTATGGAGAAAACCACGTTTGTCACAATGTAGGGAACATTCTGCTACAAGGTGATGCCTTTTGGACTAAAAAATGCGGGGGCAACATATCAAAAAGCTATGGTGACTTTGTTTCATGATATAATACATAAAGAAATTGAAGTTTATGTCGATGATATGATTGCAAAATCCCAAATAGAGGAAGAACATGTAAAGATCTTAAGAAAGTTGTTCGTGAGGCTAAGAAAGTATCAGCTAAAGTTAAACCCAGCCAAGTGCAGTTTCGGAGCCACTTCGGGTAAGTTGTTAGGCTTTGTGGTCAGCAAAAAGGGGATTGAGATTGATCCAGATAAAGTCAAAGCCATATAGGAGTTACCACCACCTAGTACGCAAAAAAAAGTTCGAGGGTTCTTAGGGAGATTAAATTACATTGCTTGGTTCATCTTACAGCTGATTGAGAAATCTGATCCCATCTTCTGTTTGCTTAGGAAACACAACCTAGGTGTGTGGGATGATGAATGCCAGAAGAATTTTGAAAAATTCAAAGATTATTTGTCAAAAGCTCCTGTCCTAGTGCCCTTAATTCCTAATAAACCATTGATTCTGTACTTGGTAGTTTTTGAAAATTCTATGGGATGCGTACTAGGCCAACACGATGAGTCTAGAAAGAAGGAAAGGGCGAATATTATCTTAGCAAGAAATTCACTGATTGCGAAACACGATACTCGCTAATCAAAAAACTATGTTGTGCCCTAATTTGGACCACGCGAAGATTAAGATAATACATGTTGTACCATACAACTTGGTTAATCTCAAAATTAGATCCTTTGAAATACATGATGGAGTCGACCGCACTGAATGAAAGATTGGCTAGGTGGAAAATCTTACTTTCTGAATTCAATATAGTCTATGTCAATTAAAAGGCAGTAAAAGGGAGTGCGATAGAAGACTATGAGCCAATAAACTTCGACTTCTCAAACGAGGACTTAATGTATGTTGCAACCACTGAAGAGGGAACCACAGTGGAACATCCTTGGAGATTAAATTTTGATGATGCTTCAAATGCCACGAGTAATGGAGTTGGGGCAGTCTTGGTATCACTAGAAGGAGACCACTATCCTTTTACTAGTAAACTCGATTTTGATTGCATAAACAACATGGCAGAATATGAAGCATGTATCATGGGAATTCGTGCAACTATAGAACGTGAGATCAAAGTTTTAGAGGTGTACGGGGATTCCACAGTAGTAATCTATCAAATCAAGGGAGAATGGGAAACGAGAGATTTCAAGCTAATTGATTACCGAAAGTTGGTTCTCGAGTTAACTAAGGAGTTTGATGATGTCACATTCTATTATCTCCCACGAGAAGAAAATCAGATGGCTGATGCTTTGGCCACTCTAGCCTTGATGATTAAAGTAAACAGGCTAGAAGATATAAAACCTATTCAAATGAGCATCTATGAGACTCCGGCCCATTGTTATGATATTGAAGAAGAAGAAGAACAAGAAGAACAAGAAGAAAGGGATGATCGCCCGTGGTACCAAGATATTCTCCAGTATGTAAGAGATCGTACGTATCCTGAGCAAGCTTCTGAAAATGATAAAAGGAAATTGAGAAGGCTTGTAAATGAATATGTCCTAGACGGGGAAATCTTGTACAAAAGGAGAAAGGATCAGGTGTTGCTAAGATGTGCCGATGTAATTGAAGTTAGAAAGATCTTAGAACAAGTTCACGAAGGCATTTGTGGAACACACACCAATGGTTTCACAATGGCCAGACAAATAATGAGATTTGGGTATTATGGGTCCACCATGGAAGGTGATTGCATCAATTATGCTAAGAGGTGTCATAAATGCTAGATCTATGGAGATAAGATTCATGTCATGACTTCTCCTTGGGCTTTTCTATGTGAGGAATGGATGTCATTGGACCGATTTCACCAAAGGCTTCTAATGGTCATAGATTTATCTTCGTGGTTATTGACTACTTCACCAAATAAGTAGAAGCTGCCTCTTACGCAAATGTCACAAAGTTTCCGGTTGGAAAATTCTTGAAAAAAGAGATCATCTACCGATATGGGTTGCTAGAAAAGATCATATCCGATAATGCCTTGAATTTAAATAATGGCAAGATAGCGGAGGTTTGCGAGCAATTCAAAATCAAGCATCACAATTCATCTCCTTATCACCCAAAAATGAATGGAGCTGTGGAGACAGCTAATAAAAACATCAAGAAGATCATTGCAAAAATGACTGAGACCTATAGAGACTGGCACAAAAAACTACCATTTGCCCTCTTTGCCTACAGAACTTCGATCAGAACATCTACTAGGGTAACACCATTCTCACTAGTGTATGGTATGGAAGCGGTCTTACCTATCGGGTTGAAATACCTTCTCTCCGAGTCTTGACATAATTACAGTTAGATGAGGCAAAATGTATTTAGGCCAGATATGATCAGTTGAATTTAATCGAAGAAAAGAGATTAAGAGCTATCCGTCATGGTCAGATGTACTAGCTTCTATATCAACATTTTAAATAAATTAAAATCCACATTGTCTACATAATCCTTCGCATAATATGATACATTATAATACTTACAAATATCGGCAGGTAAAATGGGAAAATATTTTCCCTCGTACAGCTACTGTTTTACAAGTTTTTCTCTTAATAATATCGTCCTTAAGAGATGCGTAAAACTCAAGAACTATTAGTACTACAGTGTTACCTGTTGGGGGAACACAAAATTGTTCTCATTGGTAGTACCTTACTAATGGCCATATCTCCTTGCAAAGAACCATTGATGGTTCAAAGCCTCATTCTTGAATGAGAGGTCATCCTTATGAGGCTAAAAAGTAGTTTTCGATTTGGATATTTCCAAACCTTTCATAATCCGAGTCACTATCACTTTCCTGAACGAGGGTTCATTTGCTTTTTTTGGGAGGCATCTTAAATAAACGATAAGTGATAAGTAATGGAACAATAAAAGTTTTAGAAATACCTCTTTCCTTTAAGTTTGTGCCTTGCCGAATGAATCTAGCCTTGGATTGAGGGAATGGATCCTTTTTGAGTGATGGTAGAGATTGGGGTTTTAGGTTTTAGAGAGAAAAATATAGGGGATTGAGAGAGGTTTGAAGTGTTTGAGTGATAAAATGGGTTTAATTTAAATTGATATATAGGGGGTGTGAAAGATTAAGGTTTTGAGGTTAAAATTAGGTAATATAAGGGTTAAAATGCTGGATTGTACGATCGAGTTGAGTCGACCCTACAGAAATTGCAGACGATGTCGCGACGTAGACAATGGTGTGTCACGAAAAACCCTCTAATACCCTTTTGTCGCGACATAGACCTCCTTGTGTCACAAAAAACTAGTTAGTATTGAAATTTTTGTTGGCTGAGCCCTTTGTCACAACATATGATGGGGTATGTCGTGTCATGGCATGTTTGGACGTCTTTGGGATATACTAGTTGCTTTGTCTCAAAAAAGGTGAACTGTGTCACCACAAACACGTTAGTTTCGCCTAAATCACCCTGAAATGAAAACATAATAAAGTTAGTATGTTAGTACATATATTAAAGTAGATATACATATTAATGCTTGTCAGAATTTTCTAACAAGGTGGTTAGTGTGCACTTCAGCACTCGAGAATAGTTCGTTCTATCATTGTTGGTCAAGCAGCCATCATGCCAAGCTATCCTCTGGCATTTATCTTTTTCCCAAAACTTTCCTTTTCGTCCTGCGTTAATAATTGCCAATTCTTTAATTCGATCATATCTATCAATAATGACCATCCATTTATGCCACCACTTGATCTTATGACTGCTTTCATTATTAAGCCAATTACAGAATTTGTAAGCCCCTGTGTGGTGCTCTAATAATTGTT
Source organism: Gossypioides kirkii (assembly GCA_005610355.1). Lineage (NCBI taxonomy): Eukaryota > Viridiplantae > Streptophyta > Magnoliopsida > Malvales > Malvaceae > Gossypioides > Gossypioides kirkii. The sequence continues at coordinate 10,557,457 of CP032245.1, forward strand.
CAATTACTTCGTTCAGTAAAAATGGTTTTCTTATTTAATTTTATCTTAATTGTATTAGTGTTACTGTAGTTGTCTCCTTCCATCCACAACTGACATCACTTATTCCTACGAATGTTGGTTCATGAAACCATTGCAACGATTGGATTTTCCATGAACTTGCTTCCTTCTTCTAGGAGGAATTTACTATTCTAACATCCGAAAACTAGGACGCTGGCTCATAAATGAAGATTTCGGTTATCTGAAGTGTATGGAAAATTTCCATATTATTAATTTCTCTGGGGATCTAATTCAATAGCGACATATTGTACATTATAGCCATTTCCCAACCAAAACCTAGTTCTTGAATCATAGAATCTTTAATTGTTAACGTTTCTTCTATGTGTTTGTCCTTCTTGGTGTTTAATTGAAGATCTATTCCTTGTAAGTAAAGAACAATACTTGGAGCTAGAGGAATTATTTCTTTATTGGATTGAGATTTATTTTCAATTCTCAAAATGTGTTCAATTTCCTCTTCTACTAATGACTCTTTTGTTTTCTCCACCATATGTTTAACAGATTCCTTGGAAATTTCCTTATCTTGTTCTGCACATGGCTTCTCCTCTTGAAATTGTTTCTTCTGTTCAGGTTCTACATATATTTGTTCACATGTTTCATTACAAGGTCGTTCGAGGACTGGGATCTCTTCTCAAAGTTGACTTTACTTGAGCATCAATAACCATCTTTGTAGATGTCGTCATCATAATCATATCCTGATCGCACTATGAACGTCATAGCAAATATGTTTAAGCATACACTGCCGATGCAAGTATAGTAGACAGATGTGTAACCTGTCGGATATCGATCCCACGAGGATGGAGGTTTGTGTTTATAATTGTTGATGCAATTAACAGGTAAAACAAGATAATTTGTGATAATAGTTGTCGAAGCAATAGACAAATAAATGTAATTAAATTGTGAGGTTGATTTGTTGAAGCAATAATGTAAAATTAAAGATAAAATGCAATGATAATGAGATGGCGTTTCTAATGTGAAAAGTTGGCAGAAAGCTAAGTGTGGCTCACAAGGTTAAAAATAACAAATAAATTTGTCGTCGCAATATTGCACAATGAAAATCTTACCAAACTTAACTTTCCTGTTATATCTGACTCAAATATTCACACTAACCACACCTTCTAGTGTTGGCAATGCAACATATTCAAGAATAAGTGGATTGAATTCCTTCAATCCCCAAACAACTTCCGTTGTCTTGCTTGTTAATTTAATTTGTCGTTGCACCTTCTAGTGCTAGTGACTGCAATCACACTTCCGTGGTCAAACAATTAAATCCAAATATTAGCAGTAAAGAAAATATTGAAATGGATATCATTCAGTTCTAAAATTCAATTGTACTTTCATACAACTCAAAATAACAAGATTTATTAGTGTTTAAGAAAGAGGAATAACAGAACAATTGGGATATCCTATTCCTAGTCTACTCAAATTACTCTCTTACCCTCCTTTTGGATCACACTTAGGATGCTCCTCGTCAAGAGCAAGACTGCCTTCCCTTCTACGTCAGGTCGCCCTTTAAGAAATTAAGCTGCCATGGATGCGAGCTTGAAGATGTGGTTTGAAGAAGAAAATCCAATTAGCCGAAAAGCTAGAAGAAGGTCTTTTCTCCTTCCTTCTCTTCAGTATTTAACAGCCACCTCCCATTACAGGTACCCTACCTTTCAGATCTAGCATTCTTTGGTTGTACAAGTTGGTTATACCAACTGTACAACTCACACATTTTTGGGTGATAAACAGATAGCTGTCAGTTGGGGTGATAGTTTTTGGGGCAATTCTAGATCCTCTTATGCAGCGACAACTCTGGACAACTTCATGCATCGATACTTCTAGACAGGTTCTTGAAATAACATCTCTGGGCGCAATATAAAGCAAACTAATGCAGCGCCATCAGTAGTAAAAACATGATAAATTTAAAGGAAATTAGGCTGAGCTTCATTAAGTTAGAAAATGCAATAACTAAATTAAAAATACTAAAAATGTATACTAAAAATGAACAAATGGTAACAAATTATACCGTAAGTAAGGAGAAATCAATGGTTCTTTCTAATGCTATCATATCCCTAATCTGAACACATATAATAGTAAGCATCCATGGTAGAGTACGAGAATGTTGGATGGTATCAGTTAATATGAAAAGTAAAGAATTGTCAGTTTTGTTAATTTGTAGCTATATTCTAAAATTTCCTAATTATCCTCAAGAACAATGCAAAAATAAAAATCAATGAAAGCGTTGCCCCCCCGGCAACGACACCAACAACTTGACCGCCTCTAAATGTACTCTCGTTTGGTGTGTGTTTTCAAGCTTCCGCAAGTATACGGGTCAGCTTATAATATATTTTGTACAACAAAATACTTGGTAGTATTCCGAGGATCCTACCCAAAGGAGCTTTAAAGTAATAGTGATTTATATCCTTGCAAAGAAAAGAAGTAATTAGTATTATCATTAGGGATTGTAATATGAAAGTAAAAAAAGGATTTGTGATTGTAAACCATAAAAGAAAGTAAATAAAGTAAAAGAACGAGATAGGTAAATTCGATGATCAGATTTGGGGAGATTATGTCGCTTCAGTAAGGATTCTTCAACTATCGGTTTTGGGAACTTTGCTTCAATCAACTAGTTGCTACCCTAGCAGAATCTTCTGATCTTCCACCAACATAATGAGTCAATAGAGATTAATTATCACTAGATGTCACAGTCTAAACAGGTTTGGGGAAAAGGTCTTCATGGATAGGAAATATCAATTTTGGGTTCATTCCCACCTTAATAACTTTCTAGGGTTGTCAGACCTAGTGTGTGTTTTACGTTCTTCCTTTCCCAAACAGTTGATCCGATTAAAAATTTTTTTATACGATAATTAAATAACCATACTTCCACTCCCTAATCCCTTACATTGGGATTAGTTTCCCGTGGTTTCTTTAAACATCATAAACACAATAATATAATTGAACATATGATTAAATAGATGAAATAAAAAGAAACTTAAATTGTATAGCAATCTACTGGGAAATAATTCCTCAATCGTTTATGCGAAAGTAAAAATCTCATTTCTCAAACAGAAAGAAACTAACAAAGTAAAAACAAAATTAAGTTACAAGATGTGTAAAACCCTAGTGTTAGAGGCCCTATTTATAACCTTGGACGACCGAGGAAAATGAATGTCGAATTGGGAAGGGCATATTGAGGTAAAGAAAACCTTTTTCGGAAGATCTCTGATTCTAACCAAGATGGATATCAAAGACCTACCCAACCACGTGAACTCAGACTCGGAACAAAAATTTCACAAAAAAAGGAAAAAAGAAAAGAAAAGAAAATGAGAGGTTGAGAAGAAAACTTGTAAAAGGTGTCTCGAAACCTAAGGAGATTTGAGTTGAAAACCTGAAAGGGTGGCTCAAATTTCAATCAAGAGGGGCACAAATGGTCTTCTCTCTCAAAAGTAACAAGTTGGAGAAACTTTACATCTTGAGCATCAACGGAGTACTCCAGGTTTCATGAACACATGTCAAGCTCAGAATAGTCCTCATTAAGTTTGCTTAGGGAAGCTCATAATTTGATATCTAGGGCACTTGATTTCATTCTTTGCTCACCTTATGTTTGGAAATTCTTTTTTAGCAATGTTTGCCATTTTTTAATATTTCTTTCATTCAAACTTTGTCTCTAATAAAATTCAACTTTATCCATCTTATGACTTTGTTCAAGCATTGTTGCATTAAAATAACAGATAATGGATTAATGTGAAAAGATTTTTCCGTATCACTTTGAGAGATTCCTAAATAGTATAAGGATCTGAAATAGGACCATTAGTTGGAAAGAACCACACCTGAAGGTTGGAAGGTTCCCCGGAGCAAGTAGTTCAGATTATGACTACCCTACTATTTTCATGTCAAAAATACCAAACCTGAAAGGAGGACATGGTAATACATCAGTGATAGAACTTAGACGAGCGACGAACAATGTCAACCTAAGGACTAAAAAACAAAATCTTTCTCAAAAATGACATTTTGCATTCATCATTCATACCCATCTAGTTAGAAGCATTCATACCCGTCTAGTTAGGAGAATTCGACTCATTTTGATCATAGCATCCTAAGTGCAAGGCAAAATGCAAAAGAAGCATATTCTACAGGTTTCATTCCTTAGAAAATGGCGTGATGGATTAACGAAACAATAAATCCTATATCCTTGAAGTTATAGTGGATCGGATTAAAGCAACAGTAGCAAGTTTTTACCTCTCTAAACTTGCAGTAGAACAAGACGAAGCTACTAAACCAACTCCTATACCTTTAAAAATTGCAGAAAGGTGGAGTAAAACAAGTAGCAGACCTTAATCTCACTGAAGTTACAGTGGAATGGAGTGAAGTTACTACCTCAAATCCTATACCTCCAAAGTTGTATTAAGTCGGATCTACAAAAGCAAATCTTTATCTCTCTAAAGTTACAGTAGAGCAAAATGAAGCTTTGACATCAAATCCTATCTTCCCGACGTTGCAATGAAGCATATTAAAACTACAGTAGTAGATATCTCAATTTCCTTAAAGTTGCAGTGAAATTGAGTAAAGTTACATCATCCCATCCAATCTCTTACCCCAACCATGGGGTACATTGAAGTCATCCAATCTCTTACCCTAACCAGAGGGTAGATTAAAAACCATCCAATCTTTTACCTTTAAGTCAAGAGGGGAAAATTGAAGCTACCATCCAATCTTTTACCCCTAATCAAGAGGGGCAGATTGAAGCCACCATCCAATCTTTTACCCTTAAGTCAAGAGGGGCAGATTGAAGCCACCATCTAATCTTTTACCCCTAAGTCAAGAGGGACAAATTGAAGCCACCATCCAATCTTTTACCCCTAATCAAGAGGGGCAGATTGAATCCACCATCCAAGCTTTTACTCCTAAGTCAAGAGGGGTAGATTGAAGCCATCATCTAATTTTTTAACCTTAAGTCAAGAGGGGTAGATTGAAGACACCATCTAATCTTTTACTTCTAAGTCAAGAGGGGCGGATTGAAGCCACCATCCAATCTTTTACCCCTAGTCAAGAGGAGTAGATTGAAGCAATCATCCAATCTTTTACCCCTAATCAAGAATGGCAAATTGAAATCACCATCCAATGTTTTACCCCTAATCAAGAGGGGCAAATTGAAGCCACCACCTAATCTTTTACCCCTAATCAAGAGGGGCAGATTAAAGCTACCATCTCACAGAAGCGAATATCAATCTCCCTAAAGTCGCAATGGAATAGAGTGAAGCTTCAACACCAAATCCTATATCCCTAAAATTTTAGTGGATGAAATCAAAGAGTACGATAGCGAATCTCAATCTCCCTAAAGTTGCAATGGAATGGAGTGAAGCTATAGTAGCAAATTTTGTCTCTTTGAAATTGCCATAGGGCAAGGTGAAGTCACGACACTAAATCCTATCTTCCTAAAGTTATAACGAAGTGGATACAGTACAGTGGAGTAGCCAATGAGTTGAAAGAGTGGGTTGCGAGGTTCAGCAGGACCGGATGAAATTAATTCTTCTTTTAGTCTTTGCTTCATTCCTGTTACACGACAATGAGAAAAGAGAGGCAGTTGTAACACCTTAATTTCACTTAGCCTAAATAAAACCAAAACAAAAAAAACCAAAATAAATATTGAATTTTAAAGTCCATAAAAATAGTCCAATTTACAACCCAAATCTAAAATACCTTAACTCAATTACCTAACAAGACCCAATACCCAATGACCTAAAGCCCAAAGGCCCAAAACCTTAAACACATCAGGAAACCTTAATCTCTTCTACGCCGTAGCCCTCGTGCCATGTCAGCATGCGTCCCCCAAGGCCAGATCTGTCACCCTTTCACTAAAATGATAATTTTAGAGGTTCCCGACGCTGTTGACCGGAGGAGCCTTTACCATCAACACGAAAATAGCCTGCAAAACAAAGGAGAAGTCAACAAAAACAAAAGTAAGAAAATTAATATTTGTAATTTCCTTTGGCTATAAAGTCATCAACAAAACCTTGTAATTTTTATAGAGAATCGAATAAAAAAAGAAAAAATTTCGAAGGTATTATTGCTGTTTTATATATATTCTTTTATTTTGAAATAAATAATAAAAAAAGGTTAAGGTTTCGTACTTGGTGTCACCGCCGACGTCGTAGCCATGGGGTGTCCCTCCGAACTCATTAATGTTCATGGGGGGCTCCGATGAGGGGGTTATTTATCAGAAAAAAGGGAAAAGAAGACAAAATAGATCTTTTAAAAAATTAGTAAAAATCGAAACTTTTGGTTTTTTTTTAAGATTTGGGATCAATTTTGAAGGTTTGAAGCCCCGATCTACTTTTCAAAAAATGGTTTAAAAAGAAGAGTTTTCAACAAATTGACCACCGTTGACGGTGGTTACTGACGTCGATGAACTGCGGTCCACGGTAGACAACCGACGGACCGGTGATCGGACTCTAACCCCTTTGAGAGAAAAATGAAGAGGGAGGAGAGCCTTTCTGTGAAAAAGAATGAGAAAATGAGTTTTTAAAAAAAATCTGACTTAAATACTAAGGGTATACTGCATCATTTTGGACAGGGGAATCAGTGTCCAAAACGACGTCATCTTGTTATGCTTGATTCGACCCGACCCGTCTGACTCAGGGTCCGCGTGTTTTTTACCAGGGAGATATTTATCCTCCTGGTCCTTCCGCTTTGTTTTTTGTTTCAATTTCGTCCTTTAGTCCTTTTTTAAAATTTATTGCAATCATGCTCGAGATTTTAATCCGTTTTTGATTTGGTCCTCTGACCTTTGACCATGGATGCAGACATGCGTCAAAATTTGGGAAAACTACCCACGCAAGCCCTGTTCTTTTTAAAAATTCGAGTTTGACCTCGTTTTCATTGTTTTTACTTAAAACTCTATTTTTGTTTTAATTCAATCATTCCACATTTTTTTCCTTTTAATCTTGCCCATTATCCTGTTACTTTTCAATTTAATCACTTCTTGGTTTTATTTCTTTAAAATTTTTCCTTTTTATTTTGTTTTCTTTTAAACTAAGTCCTTTTATTTTATTTTTATTTTTTAAAAATTTTAATCCTTTTATTCTGTTTTTTAATTATTTAATCCTTTTATTAATTCTTATTAATTTTTATTTACTTTGATAGTCAACTCGTATTTTTATATTGTATATTTATTTATTTAATAATTTTACTTCTTATTTAATTATTTGCTTTTATTTTTTATTTTAATTTAATTATGTTTGATCTTTTATGATTGTGTTTAGTATATTATCCTTGCATCATTAATTTATAATTTTTTTTTTATTAATTGTATTGTGTTTTATTTTATGTATTTGTTGTTAATTACATTTACTTTCATTTTATCTATCTATTTAATTCGTGTAAGCATGTTTTATTTTGTCATTATTCAATTAAAATATGTGCATAATCATTTACACTTTGTAAAAATATTTCAATAAAATAAATTACATGTCATTTTAATTTCTCTTTAAATGCATAAGTAATTTTCAAAACCGATGCAATGTTCTTTTATTTTTGAGAATTTGAGAAATTGTGCCCTAACGTGTTGGGTATTATTTTTCTTTGAACCTAAATAATTTAGTATCCGATTTTTCTTTGAACCTAAATAACTGAGTATCCTATTTAAAGTTGATAAATGTTCAATGTTATGCTATTTTAGGGAACTCGAAAAATTGTGCCTTAACGTGTTGTGTATGATTTTTTTTCTTTGAACCTAAGTAATTTAAGATCTTATTTAAAATTGATAAATGTTCTTTATTTTCGAAGATTTGAGAATGTTGTGTCCTAACTTATTGGACATGATTTTTCTTGATTGGTTCAAAATAAATGGGCTTTCTTTGCAAAAATTCGATTTTAGATAAAACATCTCATTCACACATGTATGGATCACATTTTAAATTCTTTTCAAGTTTTCAAATTTTCAACAATTAAAACATTAAATAATCAATTAGGTACTAATTTTGGGCATGTTAGGGTGTTAATCCTTCCTCATACGTAACCGACTCCCGAACCTTTTTTCTGATTTTGTTGGTCAAAAGTAATCATTTTAATAACTTTAACATTTTATTAAAATGAATATATTTCGAGGTGATCCGATCGCACCTAATTAAAAAAGATTGGTAGCGACTCTATTTTCGATTTTAAAAATAAAAGTCGAAACTTTTTTCAAAAAATGATTTCAACATATATTTTATAATTTTTAAAATTAAATTAAATTATTATTATTTTATCACTAATATTCATAAATTATAAAGGAAAACTTTTCGACAAGACCTCTCAATTTGCCATTGATGTCCTATCATTTTGTCAATGAATCTTCTAGCGATACAAAGTGGGATACAATACTATTTGGGTCCATTTTTATCCTAATTTTCGTAAGAGTCCAAAAAAGCGACAATGTATTTAACTCTGTCCTTGGTGATACGTTCTGGTTTTCTTGGTTGTGGTGTGGTTGTGTTTGGTTTGTTTTGTTTTTGATCTGGTTTTGATCTGGTTTTCTGGCTTGTTTGCTTTGTGCGTTTGCTATGGAGGAAGATCTAACGAATCTACGTCTGGCTGATGAGGAAGAAGATGCCTTCAAAGAGGATTTGGAGGCGGTTAAGAAGGAGCAGGAGTTTGCACTGGTTGGCACTTATCTCACTGACAGTGTGGTCAGTTTTTCGACACTTAGAAGCACTATTGTGGATCTTTGGCATCCGATTGGTGGGATTGGAATATCGGATATTGGTGAGAAACGCTACTTGTTTAAGTTCTTCAATGCTATAGATCTGAATAGGGTGGTTGATGGGTGTCCTTGGTTGTTTAATAATCACCTATTGTTACATCATAAGTTACAACTGTTGGAAGACCCTCTTACTATCTCCTTAAATTTCTCTACCTTTTGGATTCAAGTTCATGATTTACCTTTAGGTTTAATGACGGAATCTTTGGCTAGGCGATTTGGTGGTTTTTTGGGTGAGTTTATGGAGTATGATACTCATATTCCTTCAATGGGCATTTAGCATTATATGAGGATTAAGGTTTGCATTGATGTTCGGTTGGCTCTCAAGCGTTGTAAAAAAATTCAGGTGGGTGATCGATTTTATTATGCGCGATTTCAATATGAAAAATTATCTTTGTTCTGTTTATTTATGGGTTAATTGGCTATGGGGAGAGTTTTTGCCCTTTGCAGGCGAGAATTGATCTATTGAAAATTGGGTTTGGTTGGGATGCCTCTTTATGTGCGTTGCCAAGAGGAAGATTAAGGAGGGTGAGTCGATGGCTTAGGCAATCGGATGGGACATCAGTTGGAATGACAAGCATGGAAACTGAAACATTGGGGCATAACTTTGGTGGTTCAAATCTGGCATTGGGTTAAAGGAATTATTTGGGGGATTTGAATGCCCTGGCAGGATCCAAGCTGATTATAATCAGATTGCTTTTAGAGAGATAGGTCCAAGTGAATTTTTTGGTGGATTAATAAGGTCTATGGATTTCGAAATTGAAGAGGATGTTAATCCTATTTCGACTGAAGATGGAAAAAAATGCAAAAGATTGTTCGTGAGGTCGATTTATCTTCTGGTTCTGAATTTGTATCGGCTGGCTCTACAGGGCAGGGCAGCCGAGAATTATGAATCTATTAAGCTGGAATGCATGGGGATTGGGGACTTCACGGGCAGTTCGTCTCAAGAATAAGTTGAGATTTGTTTGTCCCCAGGTTTTGTTTCTTATGGAGACAAAGCTAAGTGCTAGAAGGATGGAGAGTATTCATCAGAAATGTGGATTTCTACATGGTATAGATATTGATGTTGATGGTTCTAAGGAGGGCCTTAGTATGGGGTGGAGGAAGCATGAGGACATTGTGCTTCGTAGCTTTTCTAAGCACCATATCGATGTTGAAATTATTGATAATAGGTTGGATGTTAGATGGCGTTTCACCGGTTTTTATGGACATTTGGAGGAGAGAAAGCATAATGTTACTTGGAATTTATTACGTACTTTACAATAGGATCAATTGCTCCCTTGGCTAGTTGTTAGGGATTTTAATGAGATTGTGTTTTCTTTTGAGAAGGCTGGTGGAAGAATGAGGCACAAATGATAGATGGAGGCCTTTCGATCGACTTTGTTGGATTGTGACTTGCATGATTTGGGTTATATGGGTAATTGGTACACATGAGAGCGTGGCAAGTTTGCTTCAACTAATGTTCACGAACCTCTTGATAGGGGGATACAAATGCGGCTTGGTGGAACCTCTTCACGGATTATTCGGTAAGCTATCTTCTTCACTCTTTTTCAGACCACTGTCTAGTTCTTGTGTCTACTGATTCATCTAAAAAGGTTAATAGTGGTTTTGGGCGAATGGGGTTCAGGTTTGATGCTAATTGGGATATTGAGAGGGATTATGAATATATAATTCGAGATTTTTGGCAATCAAATTCGGATGCTCTTCCTACCAAGCTTAAAGGATTGGGAGCAAGGTTGATGTCATGTAATAGAACATTGAAACAGGTGCGTTGGTCTCATAAGAAGCTTTTGGAGGAACGTTTAATTGAGGTATCAAGATAACATCCGACGGATAACTCTCTTATGGAGATGGCTATGATTCATCTTGATCTTAATATGGAGGCTGATAAGGAAGAGGTGTATTGGGAGCAACGGGCTTGTTTGAATTGGCTTAAAAATGAGGATCGAAACACTTCATTTTTTCACAAGGTTGCCTCAGGAAGAAAAAGGCAGAACAAAATTAGGGGCCTTTTGGATAGTAATGGTCGTTAGGTTGTGGATAAGGCTGGTCTTTCGCGTATTGTGATGGACTATTTTAAGGATATTTTTACGGCTTCGAATGATGGGGACACTTCGACTACTTTTGATAAAGTTCATAGCCATATATCTGTTGATATGAACATTAATCTGTTCAAGCCATTTATTGCGGAAAAAGTTTGGGTTGCTCTTAAGGGAATGGCGCCTCTAAAGGCTTCCGGCATTGATGGGTTTCCAACTCTTTTTTGTCAGTGATATTGGCATATAGTGGGATCGGATGTAGCTTCTTATTGTCTTGCTGTTTTACATGGGAAGATTATTGTGGAGCATATAACAACACCCACATTGTGTTATTCTTAAGGTTCGTAAACCTACTTCTATTACTCAACTTCGCCCGATTAGCTTATGTATGTTTTGTATAAAATTATTGCCAAAGTTATCGTGAATAGAATGAGTGGGCTTTTGTATGTATGTATTGGTAAGATGCAAAAAGAGTTTATTTCTAACATACAAATTACAAATGATACCATTATCGCATATGAGTTTTACATGTGCTTAAAACTAGAAAGTGGGGTAAGGATGGGAACTTTTCTCTCAAATTAGATATGAGCAAAGCATACGATAGGGTGGAGTGGGATTTTCTCGCAAGTATGATGATTAATTTAGGCTTTCAAGTGGATTGGGTTACTTTGGTTATATGATGTGTCGCATTTGTTAGTTATACAGTGGGTATTAACGAGAATCTCAGTGACACGATTATTCCTTTGAAGGGGATTCGACAAGGGGACCCCCTTAGCCCTTATTTATTTGTCTTATGTGTTGAGGGTTTTTTTACTCTTTTGAATGAGGCGATGGATCTTAATTTGATGAGAGGAATTCGTGTTGGTCGATCTGCTCTATCTATCAATCATCTGTTCTTTGCAGATGATAGTTTGCTGTTTGGTGATGCTACTAAGGATGGGGCTGAAAGGGTCGACGGTCTTATTTCAATTTATGAGAAAACTTCGAGGTAGAAGGTTAATTTTGAGAAGTCCTTAATTTATTTTGGCTCAAATGTGTCAGCGAGCAATCGATCTATTGTGGCTTCTACTTTAGGTGTTCGTGTTGCGGATAATCCAAAAAATTATCTCGAGTTGCCTATGATGGTGGGTCATTCTAAGACTCGAGCTTTTGCACATTATATTGATAAATTTTAGAGTAAATTAGAAAGTTGGAAGCTGCATTTTCTTTCGGTTGTAGGGAAGGAGGTAATGATTAAATCTATTCTTCAATCTTTGCCCATTTAAGCCATGCAAGTGCTTTTGTTTCCAAAGTCCCTTTGTTCTCGGATAGAAAAAAGTTTTAAATCGATTTTGGTGGAGAAATTCTCGGTCTTTGAAGGGTATGCATTGGAGTGAATGGGGGGATTTGGGTTTGCCGAAAGCGTATGGGGGACTCGAATTTCGTGACTTTGCTAAGTTTAATCTTTCATTATTAGCTAAGCACAGTTGGCGTCTTTGGACCCAATCGGACTGTCTCCTAAGGCGTGTTTTAAAAAGCCGTTATTATCCACATACAGACTTTTTGTCAAGTGGGCTTGGTTTTTACCCATCCCTTACCTAGAGGAGTATTCTATCTGCGCGAAAAGTGCTTGAGAAGGGGCTTGGTTGGCAGATTGGTAATGAAGAGTCCATCAATATTTGGAACGACCCTTGGGTTCTTGGGACAACAGATGGGTTGATTAAGTGTGAGTCAATTGATATCCACTATACTTATGTGGCAGACTTGATGGATAAGGAGAACAATACCTGGGATGATGGTGCGGTTTGGCATGTTGCTGCTACTGATCAAGTTGAGTCCATTTTAGCCATTCCAATCTCCCTTCAACGTCCTGCTGATCTTATGGTATGGCGTCGTGATGGGACTAGGGAATATACACTAAAAAGTGGCTATAAATCTCTATTACAGGACATTTTGCCTAAGGCTGATACAATGTGTACAATATCTAGCTGCAAGTTCTATTCTACTCTATGGTCTCTCCAAATTCTGCAAAAAATTAAGTTACATGTTTAAAAGGCTTACAAAAACTTTCTTCCTACATATGATAACCTGGGAAAGAGGGGTCTTCATAATCTTGTTTTTTGCCCATTGTGTCATGATGTGCAAGAGTCCGTTGATCATTGTCTCCGCGGCTGTCAATTTACCCGCCAAGTGCTGGATCTACTTCGGGTTCATTATGGCCCTGTCACAGAAAGCTCAGATTACAGATTGTGGTTAAGTGGTTTTCAACACGAATAATAATTTTAAACAAAATATTTTTGCAGTAGTGATTTGGGTAGTCTGGTATGCTGGAAATAAATTGATTCATGAGGGAATTGTTCAGACGAGTTTGGATCTAGCTGGGTTTGTTTTTGGGTATATGATAAAACTAGAGGCGATTCTCAAGGATAGTTTTGTTGTCCCGACCTATAGTAAATGCCAGTGGAAACCACCGCCCTAGGATATGTTCAAAGCTAATTTGGATTCCATGTTTAATGTTATTACTAAATCTACCTATTCAGGTGTTGTAATACGGAACAACATGGGATTGATTATGGGAGCAACGACTTACCCTCATGTTGCAGATCCTTTTGTTGCTGAAGCTAGAGCTTGCTAAAATGCTGTCTGTTTTGCGAAGGAGCTGGGTTTCTCTTCTATTCAGATCGAAGGAGACTCATTGGCTGTTATCAATAGATTGAAATCTGGAAGGGTTGATCGATCATTCTTGGGAGCGATTGTTCTTGATATTAAATCTCAAATGGGTTTTTTTTTAAACAGATTACCTTTCATCACGTTCGATGGGAGGCGAACGAAGCGACCCACACTCTTGCAAAGGAAGGAGTGCGTATCTCTAAGGAGCGGTGTTGGGTTGAGGAAGCCTCGAGTGTGGTTGAATGGACGACAGAGGTTGACTGAGTCAAACACTATCGTTCTTTCCAGATGATTTGATTTAAGACCATCAAAATTTCATTTATCCTTTCATATCTCTGTGTGTTGTTTTGCCTCTCCATTGTTCTCTGTTTTGGTTGTTTTATCGATTGGTTTTGCTTTATGGAGGGCATTTAACTTTTTTACTTTAGGTTTTCTTTTTTGGTATTTTTTTTAATATACTGGTGTGATTACATTGTAGTATCTATTTATATTTTCTTAATCTTTTGATAACGCACACACACTTTGCACACACAAGTGCTCGAACTCAGGACCCCTAAGATGAACAACATCATCTTTTTCATTAGAATCACTTATTAGGTTTTTTTTGGCGTTCCTTGTTCTTTTGGTTTATTGGTTTTGTTGTTTTTTCTTTGTTTTAATTTATTGTTGCCGTTTGGTGTTTTTTATATAAGGTTTTCAAGACACGTGTTTTTTATTTGATATTAATGGAAGACAGCTCATTTATTATTAAAAAAAAAAGCACTTGTGGCGATAAATTGCCAGTTTATATCAATAAATCTCAACAAAAATTAGTCATACAGGCAAAACGAAAGTGAAACCCTTGAAAGCTCACAGATTCAAAAAAAAAAAAAAAATGGCATCTGCTGGTGCTGATTTTAGTTCAGACTATGATCGAACGACAGATATCAAGGAATTCGATCAGTGCAAATATGGAGTGAAGGGGTTGATAGATTCAGGCATTGCTTCCATTCCCAGAATCTTTGTTCAACCACCTGAAACTCTGGCCACTCTCAATCCTTCTCAGACCAACACCAGCAATATCCCTGTAATCGACCTGCAAAACATCACCTCAGAGGCTCACCGTCCCAAAATCGTAGAGCAAATAAAAAGAGCTGCAAATGAATGGGGTTTTTTTCAAGTAATCAACCATGGAATCCCTGAATCGGTGCTGGAGGAAACGATTCAAGCCGTCAAATCATTCCACGAACTGCCGGCAGATATCAAGGCCAAGTATTATTCCCGTGAAGAGATGAAAGGCATGCTTTATGCAAGCAATAACGATCTCTATCGTTCTAAAGCAGCTACCTGGCATGATTATCTCCAGGTTTGGATGTCACCAGAGGAACGACGTGCAAAGGTGGATAATATACCGGAGATACTGAGAAAACAGTCGCTTGAATGGGATATTTGTGCTAAAAAAGTAGCTGAAGATGTGATGGAGCTGTTGTGTGAAGGGATAGGGTACGAACGTAGCAAGTTTAAGGACTTGGGGCTCTCTGGTGGAAGGGTTTTTGTGGGAATCTATTATCCATATTGTCCTCAACCTGATCTCACACTAGGGCTCATCCCACATACAGATCCAGGTATCATTACAGTTTTGCTTCAGAATCAAGTTCCAGGGTTGCAGGTCAAACATGGGGAAGAGTGGGTTGATGTGAAGCCCCTTCCTGGTGCTTTGATAATCAATATCGCTGACTTGATGCAGGTGAGTGGCTAGCTGTATAATCAACAACTTTTGGCAGATGAGGTAAATAGAATTTTATAGTTTGAATTGATGGATTTTTGTTTTTCAATTGGAATAGATCTTTTCCAATGATGAATACAACAGTATTCAGCATCGAGTTCGAGCTAATTCATGCGAAGAGCCACGTATCTCAGTGGTTGAGTTTCTGAATATTGGAGATTGGGAAGATTGTGAGTATGGACCTTTACCGGAGTTGGTTTCAGCCGAGAAACCGCCACGCTATCGTAAATTCACCAAGCTTGATTTTCTTAATAATTTTTACAGCAAAGGACTGGATAGCAAATCTCTCATCCATAAGCTTAAGCTCTAAGCCATTGCTAAGAAAAATACATATTAAGCATGCCTACTGATGTTAATGCTTCCTTCCTGCTGTTTTATTATTATTATTATTATTATTAAATAAAAGAGTAAGACTGAACTTTATGTTGGATATTTTGAGTTTTTTTACTTTTTTATTTTTTTGCAATAAGTACAATATCATTATAAAGGGTGAATCGGTGAATTCAATTTTACATTCGGATTTCGGATTTTATACGGTTCGCACATCGAGCTCACATGATATTAAGAGTTTGTAGGAGAGGCACTTACACTTTTCCAGAAGATCACACGTGAGATCACATATGAGATCGGGCAATGTGGGTTCGTATGCCACTACAAAGGTGAACCCCTATCGTATAAATACGTGTTAAGTCTAGAGTAAGATTTGTGTTGGCATACATATAACTTAATTGGGATGTCACATCAATGAACAATAACCATATTATATAAATAAACAACCTTACCATCTAAAGAAGATAAAGAAAAACACTCAACATAAATATTTATTTTAATAATTAATAATAAATTTATTTATGAAAAGCTATTAGAACTTAGGAAATTAACATAGAGTTTTAATTCTATGAAAGAAAGTTTGTGAATATAAAAAAGAAGTTTTATTTATAAAATAAAATCCTTAATAGTTTTTAATCATTAACCTTTTATTTTAATTATTAAAGTAAGATATTTGAAATTTTTATAACATTTTATTAATTTTTGTTTCTGGATTTTCAAATTTAAAGTTTAGTGACAAAATTAAATTGAAATAACAATTTAATAGTAAAATTTAATCAAACAAAATTTTCAATATTAAGTTGAAGTATAATACTAATTTTACCTTTAATCTAAAAATATAATAAAAAATTCAATCAAAAAACATAATGATAAAATAGTTAATCAAGTTGATTGTTGAATAGTTAGTAATAATAATTTATAAATAGTTGGTTAGAAGGAGTGACTGAATTCTAAAAAGATTTTACTTAAATGTTATTTCGATCCGAACAATATTAATCTCAAACCTTATAATGAATAAAAAGATTTGTGATTAAACCCAAATAAACCCAAAATTAAGAAAGATTATCCGGGTTTTTTTATTATTCGTCACATATCCCGCACGGCTAATATGGAGGTTGATAATCTTGCCAAAGTAGGGGCCAATAGAGACTGATTTATTGCAATACTTTGCTTAATCTTTTTTATTTCCTTTCTCGCCTTTGCTACCCGGGTCTGCTTTAGTTTTGGCTTGTCGTCTTTTCCCTTACTCGACTATGTATGGGTTTGACTTGTATTCAGTTTTGTTGAATAAATAAATTTTTTTTAATTTTTAGGACTTGTTTGAACAACACAATATAATTACAAAGAATCGTAATTGTTACATCCCAAAATATAAGGGTTAGATGAAATAAATAACCAAATAATTAAATAGGTGTAATGGTTAAGTAGCTTGTATATTTTAAACCTCAATTTTTCCATTTCTTTTTCTTTTAATTTTCAGCAAATAAGGATGAAAATTACACTAAAATAATTATTAAATGGTATAGAAAATGTAACATCCCATTTTCTGTAATGTCGAGAACTGTAGTTCGGGATCACACATTTTGACCAAAGACATCAGTAAATATTATTATTGTATTTTATTATAATAATATATAAGAGAAAGTGTAAGGTCATGATAAATTTTTAAGATGATAGGATAGAATAATGATAGTTTTCAAAATTAGGTTCCATAGTTGAAATACATAATAAACAAGGAATGATTAATTAAGGGGCTAAAATTGCAATTACTCCACTAAAAAATTTAGATATTTTATTTTTATTATTTGAAATGAAAGTTAGAAAATAATGATAAGAAGGTGGTAGTGGGATAAGTTGGTGAATGAGTGGAGAATAGAATAGGGTGTTAGGAAATTATATAGATTAAATAAAAACAAAAACAAAAAAAAAGGCTTCATCTCCTCTCTCTATCTTCTTCAAGAAACGAGTATTTCCATTGTTAAGAGGAAGGAGTTTTTGTTGAGAGCTTCCCTTGGATTTGGAGACCTATTAAGGTTAGTTTGGTGATTTACATGTTCAAGGTTAATTTCTACTTGATTTTGGCAACCTGAAACGTCATAGCAAATTGTGCAAGCGTACATTGTCGATGCAAGTATAGTATGTTGTAGCTCAATTTCGTCCGGGTTTTTAAGTCCAATTTTTTCCAAGACCCAAAAATTAAAAAATTTAAAATAATGATGAAAAAACCTAACAACTATCCTTGGATGCTTCGTCACCACTACTTTTACCGAGAAATCTTAAAAATTTGCAAATCTGTAAAAAAGGAAGGAAAATCACAAAAAAATGTACATTTTGTGTTATAAATACACAAAATCAAATGTAATAGAGGGAGGGTTTTTTCTTTTTGAATAAGATTGAGAGGATTTTTTTTATTCAGAGGAGAATTTTTTATTTGTTCAGAGAAGATTTTTTGTGAATGATTTTTTATTTGTTCAGAGAGAATTTTTTTTGTGGAATAAGATCTAGAGATTTTTTACAACATTTAGAGAATTTTTTTGAGACACACATTCAAAAAAAATTCAAAGCAAATATTGAGACCCATGGCTTCAATCGGGTTTGCTCGAAGTTCATCGAAGTTCGTCTTTTTTTATTATTATTTGTATTTAGTTGTTTATTTTGATATTTATTTATTGATTTTTTGTTTATTTATTATTTATTTTCATGCCTAATTCCAATTATTTTTATTATTTATATTTGTTTGTTTATTTTAACATTTAATTTATTTATTTATTTATTTTTTGTTGTTATTTATTTTCATGCCATTTTTTTGTTATCTATTTTATTATTATTTATTTATTTATTTTGCATTTATTTTTATTATTTTGTTTGTTTATTTATTTATTTATCATTAAATTTTATATTTTTTTATTTAATTACATGTTGATTAATCCTTAATTTAATTATATCAAATATTTTTATTATTACATTTCATATATTTATTCATTGATTTGTTATTTATTTGTATGTCATTTTTTGTGCCTTTAAATTAATTACATGCCTTATTATATCTTTAACTTAATTATTTTAGAGTTTTCCCATATTTGTGTTTTATATATATTTATTGTTGCTTATATTATTAATTAATTAATATTTATTGCTATTATTACTATGATTATATTGTTATTTTATTTAAGAATATCATTATATTTTTATTGTGTTATTAATTGTATTTGATTGTCTTCATTTAGTTATTTATATTCATGTATTTTATTATTCTGTCATTATAATTGTAAATTATGTACATACTCATTCATTTATTTTTGCATGACATTTTAATTCATGAATTGTCTTTTGAAAATTGAGGCAATGTTCTTTGTTTCGGGAATTTGAAAGAATCATGTCTTAACTTACTAGGTGTGGTTTTTTTTTCTTTGGACCGAAATAATTGAGTATCCTTTTTTAAATTAAAATCCGGGATTTTGAGATGATAATTAAGAATACTTGTTATTTTCGAAAATTTGAGTTGTTATGTCCTTACTTACTGGATGTGACTTTTTTTGATTAATTTGAAAATAACGAGTCTTCATAAAATTATTTTTTTTAAATTTGACATTTATGCATTTAAGGATCACAATTTAAATTTTTCTCGAATTTTTAATTTTCAATAAATAAGACTTTAAATAATCAACTAGGTACCAATTTTGGGCGTGTGAGGATGTTAATCCTTCCTTATGCGTAACCGACTCTCGAACCCATTTTTATGGTTTCAAAGACCAAATTTTTTTATTTTAAAAATTTTCTAGGTGATCCAATCACACCTATTTTAAAAAGGTTGGTGGCGACTCCATTTTCGGTTTTTTCGAGACATTTTTTCTTTTTTCAAAAAATAGTTTCAACAGCTTGACGACTCCGTTGGGAATATATTTTAAAGAGGGTCAAACCACAAGTCGATTATTTTTTGCCTTCTTGTTGAAAATTTAAATTTTGATTTAATTTAATTTGTGATCCTTTGCATTTTATTTTATACATATTGCTTTGCATTTTATTGTATGTATGTTGTATTTAATTTGTAACATTCATATTTTCACATACATTTGCATTTGTTATTACACCTTTTAAGTGGAAGTGAGAAGCTACTCCTTCGTGAGGTTTTCACCTCCGTGCAGGATAGTGGATCGCTTTCGGGATATATCCATACCTATGTTTTCGTGAGGTTTTCACTTCCGTGCAAACATATGGGAAATGTGTCCTCTGAACCGAACTCATTTGTATGAGCCTATAATGGGTGAGGACTGAGGAATCTACTGGTTTGGGTACCTTTACTCTAGAACTCAAACTACATACAGGGAGCCTTAAGTGCCTATCCTAGGTAGAGTCATGCCAAACTTTTAGTGATTACCCAAAATAGATGCGTAGGTTCTTTGTTTATGCTTTTAATTTGTTGTTAAATTTTTTATAATGATTGTACTAACTTGTTTTATGTCCCTTTTGCATTTCATCTTCATATTAGGAAAGATATTGATTTAGGCTCGAGTTCTAATAGATAGCTGGTCATGAAAAAAGGGTATCTTGATAAGGTAGAAGATAATATGGCCGTGCGCATGTGGTCAGAAGCTAAGCAACTTGAGAAGGGCGATAGCTTAACTGGTGGACATGTATCAGATTATTGGGACTTTACTCGGATAAGTGTGACTCAAAATAATTTTTAAGAGATGAAAGAGATTTGGGATCAGTGGGACGATAGAATGAAGCAGACTTTTTAGTGTGAGTATGGAGATTTACCTTATTTACTTGATGTTAAGATGGACAAGCATCTCTTTTGAGCCCTTGCACAACACTTGAATCCAGCCTACAGTTGTTTCACCTTCGGGAACATGGACATGGTGCCTACGATCAAGGAATACACCACTTTACTTCGTAGCCCAAAAATTCAGGTAAACAAGATATACTCAAGAGCTGCTAGTGTCCAAAGAAATTGATGAATATTACGACAATGAGTGAGTAATGGGTAACAACTTGAATTAAGGTAAAAGGCGATAACATATGTATCACTTGGAAGAGCTTGCGAGATTTGATTTTAGTACATCTAGACACGAAGAAAAAGGTGGATATATTTGCTCTTAGTTTATATGGTTTGATTATTTTTCTTAAGGCGTTAGGGCATATAGAGGAGGTAATCACTGATCTATTCGACCAGTTAGATAAAAGGGTTACACCTGATCCGGTGATTCTGGTTGAGACTTTCAGGTCGATGAGTGCATGTCGAAGGGAAGGAGAAGGAAGATTTATAGGTTGCACACCATTACTGATGGTTTGGTTCCATAGTCACTTCTGGAAGGTGGAAAAGGTCTCCTATCGAGTATTTTCTGAGAGTTATTCCCCTTTGAGGGAATTTGTGACTATGCAGAGGCAAGAGATATTTCTGAGAAGTGGATGACGATACTCTATAGTCTCCGAAACGAAGACATCGAATGGAAAGCACCATGGTGTATTCCTAATGAAATGCTTTATCGATGTGGAGATTTTGATTGGGTACCACTACTTGGGGATATAGGGAGCTGTAGGATATGCTCATTTATTAGTGATGAGACAATATAGATCAATGCAATTCATCCCAGTGACACAAGGTTTGGCTCAGTGCGAGTTTACGTATAAGGGTGAGAACAACAAGAAGAAGGTTTGAGAGATATCGAATGCTTGGAATCAAGTTCGCATAATAAAGACGTTTGCTGCAAATCTCATGGTAATCTCGGAGTATGATGAGTGGAGGAATAGAAGAATTAATGATAACATCCCTGTGCCAAATCCAACAAAATGTCTGCCAATTTAGGAGTATTTACAAGTAATTCCATCAGAATTAGAACTCATAAAGAAAGATTTTGAGAAAAAAGTTAAGTTGGAAAAGGAGATAGAAAAGTTAGAAGAGGAAAAGATGCAATTGGGGTTAGATGTTGATATCCAAAGATTAGAGGTCGAAAAGATGAGGAAATGAAAGAAAAAGGTTGAAGAGGAATTGGATAGTTTGAAGAAGGACTACATGAAACTCCGTCTGTCAATGAGAACCGCTAGGTTAAGTAAGACATCAGAACCATGGCAACAAGAAATTCAAGAGGAAAAGATTCGAGCGAAACAGTGGAAGAGAAAGTTTCAAGATGCTCAAGTCCAAGAAAGTGCCATAAAGAGTAAGCTGTTGGAACATCAATTAGAGAAAGCTAAGTTGAAAGCTCGAGTAGCTGAGTTGGAGGAGTCCTTGCATAAGCATCACAGTCATAAGTCTGTAATCGAGTTGAGGGCAAGTCAGGCTGAGAATAAGGAGCTGAAGAAGAGAGTAGAAGAACTTGAAACTTCTTTGCAAAATTATGAGATCCGAATTGAGTTCTTTGAAAGAACCTTAGAGATAAATGATAAGCAACTTCAGCACTCTCAAAGGCAAGTCAGAGATCGAGACTATGACATGGATGAAGCATTGACTCAACTAAGAGAAGTGGTGGAATATTTGCAGATGTTAGCTGTTTAAGTCAACGTTTTGAGCTTAGAGGATGAATCAGAGTCTGATAAGGGCTAAAAGTTATCATGTCTCCTTCGAAAGATTAAGACTCTGAGCAGTAGGGCAAGGGTTTATATGTAATTTATCTTCTGTAAAGATATTCATTTCTAGTAAAGCCATTCTATCGGAATTCGATCAAGAATCAATACCTTTCTTGCATATGCATGCATGTATTCATTAGCATTACATTTCATTACATGCATTAAATTTTAAAAAAAATAAAAATAAAAATAAAAATCCTTACATATTTAAAACATTCGTGCCAAGGGGAGTGTTATCAACTTTGAACAAAAAACTAAGAGAAGGAAAGATAATCAAAATAGTGGGGGGAATGTTTAAAAAATTTTGAGTGTTAAAATCATATCCAGAAAGGGGAATGGAGAGGGGAACCTAGCAAGAATTCGTCTCTACACCATCAGAAGCGTTTTTGGACAACTAGACTGTGGAGGAGCTTCTTGTAGTTTTTAGGACTTTTCCAGATTAATATTCAGAACACACTTTTTGCTCTAAGCCCGAGAATAATAAGGATTCTTTTGTAAAGGGCACATGATCACTATATGTTATTTTAATAAAAACGATGCATTTTGTTCATCCAATTTGGCAAACATCTTACCATTCTTTCCATTCATTTCGTACCATAATCCATAATTCCTAAATTCATTTGTTCTTTGATCCCCTTTTGTTCATATGTCGGATCCCTTGATATCAATGATATGAGTTTCGTTGTTGCCGACCTAGAGCCTCATTTTGAGCAAGATGTGTGTTTAGAAGAATCCTAGGATTTCGAAGATGCTCAAGATTGTAATTTATCTTCTGATCTATTGCGGATGATTGAGCAAGGCGAGAAACAAATCCTACCTCACAAAAAAATAAATAGAAGTTGTGAGTTTAGTAGACGAAATTTAAAAAAGAGAGGTGAATATTGGGACCTGTATCTCTGTAGAAATAAGGCGAGATCTTATTGAATTACTTCGGGAGTTCAAAGATGTATTTATGTGCTCCTATCAAGACATGCCTGGTCTAAGTACTGATATTGTGGTGCACAAGCTCCCCATAAGAGAAGAATGTAAATCGGTCCAACAGAAGCTTCGAAGAATGAGACCTGATGTACTGAAGAGGTTAGAAAACAATTTGATGTTGGTTTCCTACAAATGGTTAAATATTCAAAATGGCTAGCCAACATAGTGCTAGTTCCTAAGAAAGATGGGAAGGTACGAATGTGCATGGATTATAGGGACTTAAATAAAGCTAGCCCGAAAGATAATTCCCTCCACCTCATATCGACACCTTGGTGGACAACACAGTAGGACATTCTTTGTTCTCCTTTATGGACAATTTTTCGAGTACAATCAAATAAAGATGCATCCTGAGGATATGGATAAAACCACATTCGTTACCAAGTTGGTAACCTTTTGCTACAAAGCCATTCCATTTAGACTGAAGAATGCAGGGGCAACATATCAAAGGGCTATGGTAACTCTGTTCTATGATATGATAGACAAAGAGATTGAGGTGTATGTCGACGATATGATCGCAAAATCTCGAATAGGAGAAGAACACGTGAAGGTTTTGAGAAAGTTGTTCTTAAGATTGAGAAAGTTCCAGTTGAAGTTGAACCCAAACAAATGTACTTTCAAGGCTACTTCAGGCAAGTTGTTAAATTTTTTGGTCAGTAGAAGAGGAATTGAGATCGATCTTGATAAGGTCAGAGCTATACAATAGTTATCACCACTACATACTCAAAAGGAAGTTCGAGGGTTCCTAGGAAGATTGAATTACATTACTCGATTCATCTCACAACTAACCGAGAAGTGTGATCCTATCTTTCGTCTTCTCAAGAAGCACAACCCAAGAGTGTGAGATGATTAATTCCAAAAGATTTTTTACAAAGTTATACATCATTTGTCCAACACTTCAATTTTAATGCCACCAAATCCGGATAAACCTTTGATCCTGTACTTGGCCGTATTTGAAAGCTCTATGGGATGCGTACTGGGCCACCATAATGAGTCAGGAAAGAAAGAACGAGCAATTTATTATCTTAGTAAGAAGTTCACTGAATGCGAGATAAGATATTCACCAATTGAGAAATTGTGTTACGCTTTGGTCTGGACAACTCGAAGGTTAAGGCAATATATACCTTACAACTTAGTTTATTTCAAAATTAGATCCACTTAAGTTCATGATGGGTTAAACTGCATTAAATGGAAGAATAACTAGATGACAAATGCTGCTATCTGAATTCAATATAGTCTATGTAAATCAAACAGTGATAAAAGGGAGTGTAATAGTAGATTTTCTAGCTAGCAAAGCTCTTGAAGACTATTAGCCATTAGACTTTGATTTCCCAAATGAAGATTTAATATATGTTACGACCGTAGAAGAAGGGCACCCATGGAAGATGAAGTTTGATGGCACTTCAAATGCCATTGGTAAAGGAATTGGGGCAGTTTTGGTATCCCTAAAAGGAGATCATTACCCTTTCATAAGCAAACTAGACTTCGATTGCACAAATAACATGGTGGAATATGAGACATGCATCATGGGTATTCGTGCAGCTATAGAACGCAAGATCCAGGTTATAGAGGTATATGGAGATTCTGTATTGGTGATTTATCAACTCAAGGGTGAATGAGAAATGAGGGACTCTAAGTTGATTGATTATCGAAAATTGATTCTCGAGTTAATTAAAGAATTTGGGGATATCATCTTCCATTACCTCCCGCAAGAAGAAAATCAGATGGCTGATGCTTTGGCTACCCTTGCCTCTATGATTAAGATCAATAAACAAGAAGACATGAAGCCTATTCAGATGAGCATCTATGAGGTTCCAGCTCATTGCTATAACATTGAAGGGGAAGGAAAAGATAATCATCCCTGGTATGTGGAAATATTGCAATACGTAAAGGACCGTAAGTACCTTGAGCAAGCCACTGAGAACGATAAAAGGATGCTGAGAAGGCTCGTAATTGATTATGTCTTTGATGAAGATATTCTATACAAAAGAGAAAGGATCAGGTTCTGTTGAGGTGTGTTGACACTGTTGAGGCTTAAAAAATTCTAGAAGAAGTCCACGAGGGCATTTGTGGAACGCATGCCAATGGTTTCTCAATGGCCAGATAGATCAGGAGATTCAGGTATTATTGGTCAACCATGAAAGATAATTGCATTAGATATGCTAAGAAATGTCACAAGTGCCAAATTTATGGAGACAAAATTCATGTACCTCCTTCACCTCTTTATGTTATGACCTCCCCATGGCCTTTTTCTATGTGGGACATGGATGTTATTGGGCCAATTTCACCGTAGGCTTTTAATGGGCATAGGTTCATTTTTATGGTCATTGATTACTTCACTAAATGGGTAGAAGCTACTTCCTACGCTAATGTTATAAAATCAGCAGTTAACAAATTCTTAAAGAAAAGAAATCATATGTCGATATGGAATGCTAGAAAAAAATCATATCCGACAATGCTCTGAACTTGAACAATAGCACGATAGCAGAAGTTTGCAGTCAGTTCAAGATCAAGTGTCTTAATTCAACACCGTATCACCAAAAGATGAACGAGGCAGTGGAGGCAACTAATAAGAACATTAAAAAGATCGTTGGAAAAATGACAAAGACCTATAAAGATTGGCATGACAAGTTACCATTTTCTCTCTACGCATATAGGATGTCTATCAGAACTTCTACTTTGTCAACACCGTTCTCACTAGTATATGGAATGGAAGTAGTTCTACCCATTGAAGTGGAGATTCCTTCTCTTCGAGTCTTATCAGAAGTAAAGTTAGACGAAGTAGAATGGATCCAATCAAGATATGACCAATTAAACATGATTGAAGAAAAAAGGTTGAAATCGATCCTGCATGGTCAAATGTATCAAAAGAGAATGATACGGGCTTATGACAAAAAGGATTGCCTTAGGGAATTTCATGAGGGAGATCTAATTTTAAAGAAGATTCTTCCTATACAAAAGGACTTTCGAGGGAAATAAATGCCAAATTAGGAAAGCCCATATATGGTAAAGAAAGCCTTTTCTGGAGGAGCTTTAATTTTAACTAAGATGGATGGAAATGATCTATCAAACCCTGTGAACTCAAATTCGATAAAGAAATATTTCGCCTAAAAAAAAGTTTGAGTTGAAAACCTGAAAGGATGGCTCAAACTAGAACTAGAAAAAAAAGTTCAGGTTGAAAACTTGAAAGGGCAGCTCAAACTAGCAAAAAAAAAGGAGGGTCGAGATGAAAACCCGCAAAGGGCATCTCGAAGCCTAAAGGAGATTTGAGTCGAAAACCCACAAAGGGTGGCTCAGATTTGGGCCAAAGGATTGGGCATGAAAAGGTCTTCTCTCTCAAAAGTAACAAGATAGAGAGATGTTACATCTGGGGCATCGATGAAGTACAACAGTTTCCATGAGTACACATCAGGTTCAAATGGTTCTCGTCAAGTTTGCTCAAAGAAACTCATACGTTGATATCTGAGGCATCTGATTGTATTCCTTTTTGCTCACTTTAGCAACTTTTGATTGATGTTTGCCATTTTTTGATCGACATTAGCTATTTTGATCAATGCATGTAATCTTTTTTAATCAAACCCACTTTCTAATCAATATTGATATTTTTTACCAATGTTTTATCATTCATTCCCATTTAAGCCTTGTAACTTCAATTTTATTCATGTTCAAGGCATTCTTTGCATTGAAATAACAGTTAGTGGACTAGACAATATAAGGTACAAAAGGATTTTTCCATATTGCTTTGGAAATTTTCTAAAGGTACAGGAACCTGAAACAGGACCACCAGTTCAAAATAACCAAATCCGAGGGTCAAAAGGACCTTAAAACAGTAGCTCAAAGTATGACTACCTTTTGGATTTCATGTTGAGGACACTAGACTTGAAAAGAAGACATGGTGATGTATTAAGGAGGGAACTTAGGCAAATGATGAACAATGTAGATTTAAGGACCAAAACAGAAAATCATTTTAAAATATGACATCTTTGCATGCATATCAACATCATTCATGTACATTTAGACAGGAGAATTTGATTTATTCAGATCATGACATCCTAGTTACATGGCCTAGATAGAGGTCTATAAGACAGATTCTACAGGTCATATCCCCGAAGAATGACATGACAGAACAATTCCCATAAAATGGCAGGAGGAGTAAAACAAGTGACAAATTTCAAATCTGCATGGAAGTTACAGTGGAATGGAGTGAAGCTACACCAAATCATAGAGTTTGAAGAAGGATAGGTTGACACCGTAACGGTGGACCTAACATCCTAAAATCGAAGAGGGAAAGGTTGAAGCCACAACGACGGACCTTACACCTTAAAATTGAAGAGGGATAGGTTGAAGCTGCAACGACGGACCTAACACCCAAAAATCGAAAAGGGAAAGATTGAAGTCGCAATGACGGATCTTACACCTTAAAACTGAAGAGGGATAGGTTGAAGTCGCAATGACGGACCTAACACCTTAAAATCGAAGAGGGATAGATTGAAGCCGCATGGTAGATCTAACACCCTAAAACCAAAGAGGGAAAGGTTGAAGCCGTAACGACGGACCTAACAACCTAAAACATGACGAGGGAAAGATTGAAGTCACAACGACGTATCTTACACCTTAAAACAAAAAAGGAATAGGTTGAAGCCGCGACGACGGACCTAATACTTTAGAAATGAAGAGGGATAGATTGCAGCCACGACGACGGATCTAACACCTTGAAAAAAAAAGTGAACAGATTGAAGGCAGAACAGCGAATCTTACACTTTAAAAAAATTTTGTGGAGATTGAATCCTATTTCTTTGAAGTTGCAGGGAAACGAATCAAACAACAATTATTCTAGAATTTCAACAGTTCAAGATGAAGCTGCAACAACAAACCTTATTTCCTTGAAGTTGCAATGAGAAGTTGAAGTTGCAGGATCAGTGGAGTAGAACTACCAACGAGATGAAAGAACAAAGAAGCACTGAAGACAGAAAGACCAGACAAGTTTGGTCTCCATTGGAATTTTTGCTCCATTCCCTTTACACGACAACGAGCAAAAAGGGGTAGTTGTTTAGCCCAATTTCGTCTGGTCTTTTAAGTCCAATTTTTCACAAGGCCCAAAAATTAAAAAACCTAAAATAAAGGTGGAAAAACCTAGCAGTTGCCCGTGGATGCTTGGCCACCACTACTCTTACCGGGAAATCTTGAAGATTTGCAAATCTGCAAAAAAGGAAGGAAAATCACAAAAAGATGTATATGTTGTGCTATAAATACACAAAATCAAATGTAATAGAGGGTGGTTTTTTTCTTTTTGAATAAGATTGAGAGGATTTTTTATTTGTTCAGAGAGAATTTTTTTTGTGGAATAAGATTCAGAGATTTTTTACAACATTCAGAGAATTTTTTTGAGACATACATTCAAAGCAAATATTGAGACTTATGGCTTCAATCGGGTTTGCTCGAAGTTCATCGGAGTTCGTCTTCTTTTTATTATTATTTGTATTTAGTTGTTTATTTTGATATTTAATTAATTAATTTATTTATCATTTATTTTCATGCCTATTCCCAATTATTATTATTATTTATATTTGTTTGTTTATTTTAACATTTAATTTTTATTTTTATTTATTTATTTTGTTTATTTATCATGTTGTTATTTATTTTCATGCCATTTTATTGTTATCTATTTTATTATTTATTTATTTATTTATTTATTTTACATTTATTTTTATTATCTTGTTTGTTTATTTATTTATTTATCATTAAATTTTATTTTTTTCTTTTTATTTAATTACATGTTGATTAATCCTTAATTTAATTATATTAGATATTTTTATTATTGCATTTCATATATTTATTCATTGATTTGTTATTTATTTGTATGTCATATTTTGTGCCTTTAAATTAATTACATGCCTTATTGTATCTTTGACTTAATTATTTTAGAGTTTTCTCATATTTGTGTTTTATATATATTTATTGTTGCTTATATTATTAATTAATTAATATTTCTTGTCATTATTACTATGATTATATTGTTATTTTATTTAATAATATAATTATATTTTTATTGTGTTATTAATTGTATTTGATTGTCTTCATTTAGTTATTTATATTCATGTATTTTATTATTTTGTCATTATAATTGTAAATTATGTGCATACTCATTCATTTATTTTTGCATGATATTTTAATTCATGAATTGTCTTTCGAAAATTGAGGCAATGTTCTTTGTTTCGGAAATTTGAAAGAACCATGTCTTAACTTACTGGTGTGGGTTTTTTTCTTTGGACCGGAATAATTGAGTATCCTTTTTTAAATTAAAATTTGGGATTTTGAGATAATAATTAAGAATGCTTGTTATTTTCGAAAATTTGAGTTGTTATGTCCTAACTTACTAGATGTGGCTTTTTTCGATTAATTTGAAAATAACGAGTCTTCATAAAAATATTTTTTTTAAATTTGACATTCATGAATTTAAGGATCACAATTTAAATTTTTCTCGAATTTTTAATTTTCAATAAATAAGACTTTAAATAATCGACTAGGTACCAATCTTGGGTGTGTGAGGATGTTAATCCTTCCTTATGCGTAACTGACTCTCGAACCCGTTTTTATGGTTTCAAAGACCAAATTTTTTTATTTAAAAATTTTCAAGGTGATCCAATCACACTTATTTTAAAAAGGTTGGTGGCAACTCGTTTTCGTTTTTTTCTAGACATTTTTTCTTTTTTCAAAAAAATAGTTTCGACATAGTAGACAGAAGTGAATCTGTCAGATATCGATCTCACGAGGATGGTGTTTTTATTGTCTATAATTGTCGGTGCATTGAATAAGTAAAATGCAAGAAATTTTTAGAATGGTTGTCGGACTAATAATGTAAAATAAAGATAAAATGTAATAAAAGTAAAATGGGATCCACAATGTGAATAGTCAGCAGAAAACTAAGTGTGACTTACAAGGTTAAGAATAACAGGTAATTTGTCGGCGTAATGAAGTACAATGAACATATTACCAAACTTGGCTTTTCTATCAGATCTATGATTTTAATATGCACACTAACCACACCTTCCAATGCTGGCAATGCATCACACTTAAGAACAAGTGGACCAAATTCCTTCAATCCCCAAGCAACTTCCGTTGTCTTGCTTGTTAGTTTAAATTGTCACTGCACCTTCCAGTGACTGTGACTGTAATAACACTTTCGTGCTAAAATCATTCAAACCCAAAGACTAAACAGTAAAGGCAAGCTTGGATAAAATATCAGTTAGTCTAAATATCAAGTGTACTTCCATACAATCTTGAAATAACATGAATTACCATTATTTGAGAAAGAAATATAAAAGAACAAATGGAGTACTATATTCCTAGTTTACTCGAAATGCTCCCTTACTCTCCCTCTTGTGTCACACTTAGGAACTCTTCGTCAGGAGCTAGTCTGCATCGCCTTCACGTTCATTCACCCGAGGGGTCTCAAGCCTCCATAATCTAAAGCTCAAAAGCTAGGTTGAAGAAGATAATATTGCAAAAATGGGAGACTAAAGGAAGAGAGAGACTCCTTTCTCTTTCCTTGTGAGTGTTTATATTTATCCCAAATTGTACAGGTGTCTATTCTCCAAAATTGAGCTATCTCTGGTTATACAAGTTAGTTATACCAGATTGGATAGCTCACAAATTTCTGTTCTTATCCAGACAGCTGTTAGATACAGCGATAATTCTGGGCGCAATTCTGGACACGTTCATGCAGTGACAATTCTAGACATGTTCATGCAGCGACATTCCTGGGTGCAATTGAAGAATACTTATGTAGCGATAGTCCTGGATGCAATTAAAGAATATTTATGCAGCGATAGTCTTGGGTGCATTCTGAAAGTGCTCATGCGGAAACAGTTTTGGGCGCAATCTAAAAGTGCTCATGCAACGACATTAGTAGTAAAATATGACAAAATTAAGGAAAACTATGTCAAGGTCCACTGAGTTAGAAAATGCAATGTACTAAACTAAAAAATGTTAAAATATGTACTAATGACAACTAAATGGGAACAAATTATCCAATAAATTGGGAGAAAACATATGTTCTTTTTAGTACCATCACACCCCCAAACTTGAGTTTTTACTTGTCCTCAAGTAAAACAAAAACTAGCAAGGCTACAAAAGAATTAACCAAGGCAAATGATCATTCTAGCAACTTAAGTCATCCAAAATCCCAATGAATGAATCACATTCATATGAGAGAATATTAGATCGACAACACATAAGTATGAATAACTAAGATTCAAACTTTATCAAAGCCAGCATCATGCTTCAAATCCTAAATTCTATCTACCAATATAGCATTTATTGTACACTAATATAAATATATTTCTTTTTCTTTTTTTATGTAATTGAGGGATGTCGTTGCATTACTGTACCCTTGTTCTTGAGAAGTAACGATGGAGTGCAACAAACCCCCAAGGAGTACGTAATTACGTCAACACACACTCATGCAGTGACAGCCTTTGGCCAGATTACTTTTTCTAACGCTTGCATTGGAGTGTTCCCCCTTGAACAGTTCACATTACACCCATATTGGAGTGTCTTTTATTTATAACTATATACATATACAAGCAGCTATAAAAGGCAATTTCATTCAAGATTCAAGGAATGATGCTAGTCATCCATTACTAATGCAATCTAAATCATTCATTAAGGAATTGAAGATACAACATTCAGTCAAATTTATCCAGCTCATTCACTGACATTTCAAGTGATTCAAGAATTAAGCATCAAATGAAAAAAATTTCAAGCACATTTCCAATAACTTTGCATGCTTTCATTAAACTCAAAAGGAAAATTTTTTAAAATGTGGGTGCAATTGCATTTCCAGCCCATATACATTCACTACAAACTTAAAGTTTGCATTGTCCCTAATGCATTGACATTAATAAATATATATATATGGAAATGCAATGACATTGTAGATGCAGTGACAATAAAAATGCAGGACAATTATACTACAGCTACATGATATGCATAAAAACTAAACTAAGTGCTAAAAATAAAAATTGACTCAGTATGTTGCAGCCGAAGATGTGGCTACATTGGTCTTCTTCTTCTTAAGCTTTCACTTCTCTTTGCGGTGTTTCTTGTCTGTGGCGCGCTTCCTCTTTCGTTCCTTTAGCTTAGCTGGATCTGTGGATTGCTTCTCAACATTAGGCTGCGCCCTAGCATCATCGTTCATGACATCATATGGGTGTATATCAACAAGTGGTGCAACATAAAGCACCATGGCTAGAAGATTGGAATCCTCATTACTGACCGTTACAACCTCCGCCTAACTTACTTTAGGTGGCACCAAATCATCAGATGATGCACCTACAAGTTCAGGTGCGGTAACAAATTCCTCAACCGAATTTGTCGCGACATCAGTTCCTTCTCTTCTTTCTTCTTTTTCTTTTTGTTTGAGCTTCGCATAGTCTGTGGACTGCTCTGGCATCATCAGCTGCTGCATTTGTTAGTCTAGTGTAGACCACTATTGCCAAAGGATTGTGGTCCTCATTAATTTCATCCACAGCTTCCGCCTGACGCGCTCCATCTTACGCCAAGCCTTCAGTTATTGCACCCATAACTTTAGCTGCGAGGACAAATTTCTCAGCTAAATTTGCTCGACATCTATTTCTTAATCTTTTTCTTCATTCACACGAACTTCTTTCGTTTTCAGCATTAAGTTAGTAGGTGCAATACAGCTGTATAAAATTGCGTTGACAATGGAATCTTAATGCATCGACAAAGGTGTTTGCTTATTCCTCAATTGGTGCAGACACAATATTTTTTCCTTCTTCTTCAAGTGCCTCATACTCTTTTATTCTCCACACAATTCCAAAAATTTTCCACTCTATCTTGAGTTTTTCCAATTTCGTAACTTCTTAATTACGGATATAGGCATCAAAATTATGCTTTCATTGAAATCACATAATGCCTTTCTAATATATCGATCACCAATGTAATAAGGTATTGAGAAGCTCTTAGGATCCTTAAATTCTTAGAGCAATTTAATTGTCATGATAGTGCACCCTTCAGTAAGTGCGATTGCTTCGACTTCTCCTAATCTTTTCTTCTTTGACCATGCATCTTCAAGTTTCTGGTGCTGTTTTGCTGTAGCATATGTGGCGACAAAATGATCTGATTCTGTCTTTGCAATATTTTGTTTAACCTTTTCAGTTGCAGTTTGCTTTTTAGAATGTTCTAACATCTTTCCACTGTTGAGATCTGAATTATCTTCCTTTACTTTAGCATTTGTAACAACTTCAATTAGTTAAGTCATACTTCTAGGAATGATTCCCTCACAATGCTCTTGCCTTTGTGATATCGAATTCTCAATATCAATCAGCAAAGATTCTTGTGGTCACAAATTTATTGCACTCACAATCTAGCCAAATTGATATTCTAGAGCTCGTATGGATTCAGCTTTACTCTAAAGCACAGCTTCAGTCTTGGCAAAATATTGTATCAGAAAATTTTCAAATGATGAAAATTCTAATGCTTCGTCTTGCTGGGTATTTTACCTTGACAAGAATTGACAAAAATTTCAATGTTGCTCCCACTCTGATGTGTAGATGTTGGAATATGGATTTTCATTTCGATCAAAATTCCCCATGTGGTACACATTTATTAGATTTGATGAGCATTGCTCAAACTCATGGTTGCTTCCACAGTAATCACAAATTGTCACAGCAAATTTCCATTCTACAATTGCTGTAGCATTCTGCATTGAATTACTCATATTAGTCAAAGAAGATACTTGGGCGATTATCACATCGAGCTCCATTTCTATAGCATCACTTATGCCATTCCAACATCTTGAGGTTCTATACACCTCGTTCCTCGCCATATTTCGCTAAAAGAAAAATGTAAAAGTAAACAAGTTAATGGCAAATAAAATTTAGATAATAAAGAATAAATGCAAAGACAAAAATAGACATCAAACAAACGCCATCCCTAGCAACGACGCCAAAACTTGGTCGAGCTGAAACGTCAAAGAAAATTGTGCAAGCGTGCACTATCGATGCAAATATAGTAGACAGAAGTGAAACTGTCGGATATCGATCCCACAAGGATGGTGTTTTTGTTGTCTATAATTGTCGGTGCATTGAATAAGTAAAATGCAATAAATTTTTAGAATGATTGTCGGACTAATAATGTGAAAATAAAGATAAAATGTAATAAAGGTAAAATGGGATCCACAACGTGAATAGTCAGCAGAAAACTAAGTGTGGCTTACAAGGTTAAGAATAACAAGTAATTTGTCAGCGTAATGAAGTACAATGAACATATTACCAAACATGGCTTTTCTATTAGATCTATGACTTTAGTATGCACACTAACCAGACCTTCCAGTGCTAGCAATACATTACACTTAAGAACAAGTGGACCAAATTCCTTAAATCCCCAAGCAACTTCTGTTTTCTTGCTTGTTAGTTTAAACTGTCACTATACCTTCTAGTGACTGTGACTGCAATAACACTTTCGTGCTAAAATCATTGATACCCAAAGATTAAACAGTAAAGACAAGCTTGGATAAAATATCAATTAGTCTAAATATCAAGTGTACTTCCATACAATCTTGAAATAACATGAAGTACTATCGTTTAAGAAAGAAATATAAAAGAACAAATGGAGTACTCTATTCCTAGTTTACTCGAAATGCTCCCTTACTCTCCCTCTTGTGTCACACTTAAGAACTCCTCGTCAAGAGCTGGTCTGCATCGCCTTCACGTTGATTCACCCAAGAGGTCTCAAGCCTCTATAGCCGAAAAGCTCAAAAGCTAGGTTGAAGAAGATAATATTGCAAAAATGAGAGACTAAAGGAAGAGAGAGGCTCATTTCTCTTTCCTTGTGAGTGTCTACATTTATCCCAAATTGTACAGGTATTTATTCTCCAAAATTGAGCTGTCTCTGGTTGTACAAGTTGGTTATACTAGATTGGACAGCTCACACATTTCTGTTCTTATCTAAACAATTGTCAGATACGGTAACAATTCTGGGCGTAATTCTGGACACGTTCATGCAGCGACATTCCTGGGTGCAATTGAAGAATACTTATGTAGCGATAGTCTTGGATACAATTGAAGAATATTTATGCAGCGATAGTCTTGGGTGCAATCTAGAAGTGCTCATGCGGTGACAGTTTTAGGCGCAATCTAGAAGTGCTCATGCAACGACATTAGTAGTAAAATATTACAAAATTAAGGGAAACTATGCCAAGGTCCACTGATTTAGAAAATGCAATGTAGTAAACTAAAAAAATGCTAAAATATGTACTAAGAAAAACTAAATGGGAACAAATTATCCAATAAATGGAGAGAAAACATATGTTCTTTTTAGTACCATCATACCCCCAAACTTGAGTTTTTATTTGTCCTTAATTAAAACAAAAACTAGCAAGGCTACAAAAGAATTCACCAAGGCAAATGATCATTCTAGCAACTTAAATCATCCAAAATCTCAATGAATGAATCACATTCATATGAGAGAATATTGCATTGACAAAACATAAGTATGAATAACTAACATTGCAACTTCATCAAAGCCAGCATCATGCTTCAAATCCTGAATTCTATCTTCCAATACAGCATTTACTGTACACTAATATAAATATTTTTCTTTTTTTATGTGACTGAGGGATGTCGTTGCATTACTATACCCTTGTTCCTGAGAAGTAATGATGGAGTGCAACAAACCCCTAGGGAATACGTAATTGCATCGACACACACTCATGCAACGACAGCCTTTGGCTAAATTACTTTTTCTATCGCTTGGATTGGAGTGTTCCCCCTTGCACAATTCACAATACACCCATATTGGAGTGTCTTTTATTTATAACTATACATATACAAGCAGCTGTAAAAGGCAATTTCATTCAAGATTCAAGGAATGATGCTAGTCATCCATTACTAATGCAATCTAAATCATTCATCAAAGAATTGAAGATACAACATTCTGTCAAATTTATCCAACTCATTTACTGACATTTCACGTGATTCAAGAATTAAGCATCAAATGAAAAAAAAATTTAAGCACATTTCCAATAACTTTGCATGCTTTCATTAAACTCAAAAGGAAAAATTTTTAAAATGTGGGTGCAATTGCATTTCTAGCCCATATACATTCCCCCCAAACTTAAAGTTTGCATTGTCCCTAATGCACTAACATTAATAAATATATATGGAAACGCAATGACAGTGTAGATGCAACGACAATAAAAATGCAGTGACAATAAAAATGCAGGGACAATTATACTACAGCTACATGATTTGCATGAAAACTAAACTAAGTGCTAAAAATAGAAACTAACTCAGTGTGATGCAGCCGAAGATATGGGTACATTGGTCTTCTTCTTATTGCACTTTCGCTCCTCCTTGTGGCGCTTCTTATCTTTGGCGCGCTTCCTCTTTCGTTCCTTTAGCTTGGCCGGATCTGCGAACTGCTTCTCAACATCAGGTTACGGCCTGACATCATTGACTGTGACATCAGATGAGTATATTTCAACAAGTGGTGCAACATAAAGCACCATGGCTAGAGGACTGGAATCCTCATTACTGACCATTACAGCCTCCGCCTAGCTCGCTTCAAGTGGCACCAAATCATCAGATGATGCACACACAAGTTCATGTGCGGTGAAAAATTCCTCAGCTGAATTTGTCGCGACATTAGGTCCTTCTCTTCTTTCTTCTTTTTCTTTTTGTTTGAGCTTCGCATAGTTTGTGAACTGCTCCGGCATCATTAGCTGCTGCATTTGTTGGTCTAGTGTAGACCACTATTACCAAAGGATTGTGGCCTCATTAATTTTATCCACAGCTTCCGCCTGACTCGCTCCATCTTGCGCCAAGCCTTCAGTTATTGCACCTACAACTTTAGATGCGGGGATAAATTTCTTAGCTAAATTTGCCTCGACATCTATTTCTTCATCTTTTTCTTCCTCCACATGAACTTCTTTCATTTTCAGTATTAAGTCAGTAGGTGCAGTACAATTGTACAAAATTACTTTGACATTGAAATCCTAATACGTCGACAATGGTGTTTACTTATTCCTCAATCGGTGCTGACAGTATTTGTTCCTTCTTTTTCAAGTGCTTCATACTTTTTTTATTCTCCACACGGTCCCAAAAATTTTCCACACTTTCTTTCATTTTTTTCCAATTCCGTAACTTATTAATTACGGATATAGGCATCAAAATTATGCTTTCAATGAAATCACATAATGTCTTTCCAATATACCGATCACCAATGGAATACGATATTAAAAAGTTGTTGGGATCCTTAATTTCTTCGAGCAATTTAATTTTCATGACAGTGCAACCTTCAGTAAGTGTGATTGCTTCGACTTCCCCCAATCTTTTCTTCTTTGACCAAGCATCTTCAAGTTCTTTAGGCTGTTGCTGTAGCATATGTGGTGATAAAATGATCTAATTCTGTCTCCGTAATATTTTGTTTAATCTTTTCAGCTGCAGTTTGCTTTTAGATTGTTCTGACATCTTTCCATTGTCGAGATCTGAATTATCTTCCTTTACTATAGTATCTGTAACAACTTCAATTAGTTGAGTTTCACTTTTAGGAAAGATTCCCTCACAATGCTCCTACCCTTATAATATCAAATTCTTAATATCAATTAGCAAAGAATCTTGTGGTCGCAAATTTAATGCACTCACAATCTAGCCAAATTGATTTTCTAGAGCTCGTATGCATTCAGCTTGACTCTGAAGCACAGCTTCAGTCTTGGCAAAATATTGTATCACAAATTTTCAAATGATGAAAATTCTAATGCTTCGTCTTGCTGGGTATTTTGCCTTGACAAGAGTTGATCATAATTGGTAGTGTCCATTCGGATCTAACATCGTTGTTTATACTTTCAAGGTCTTGATTGTTCCAACAAAAATTTAGATGTTGCTTCCACTCTGGTGTGTAGATGTTGGAATATGGATTTTCATTTCGACAAAAATTTTGTGCACATTTACTAGATTTGATGGGCATTGTTCAAACTCATGGTTGCTTCCATAGTAATCGTAAATTGTCAAAGCAAATTTCAATTTTGCAATTGCTATGGCATTCCGCATTGAATTACTCTCATTAATCAAAGAAGATACTTGGGCAATTATGGCATCGAGCTCCATTTTTATAGCATCATTTATGCTCGTCCAACATCTTAAGGTTCTATACACCTCGTTCCTAGCCATATTTCGCTAAAAGAAAAATGTAAAATTAAACAAAAAAAAGGAAACAAGTTAGTGACAAATAAAATTTAGATAATAAGGAATAAATGCAAAGACAAAATAGACATCAAACAAATGCCATCCTCGAAAACGATGCCAAAACTTGATCATGCTAAAACGTAATAGTAAATTGTGCAAGCGTACACTGTCGATGCAAGTATAGTAGACAAAAGTGAATTTGTCGGATATCGATCCCACGAGGATGGTGTTTTTGTTGTCTATAATTGTCGCTGCATTAAATAAGTAAAATGCAATAAATTGTAAGAATGGTTGTCGGAGCAATAATGTGAAAATAAAGATGAAATGTAATAAAGGTAAAATGGGATCCACAACGTGAGTAGTCAGTAGAAAACTAAGTGTGACTTACAAGGTTAAGAATAATAGGTAATTTGTCAACGCAATGAAGTACAATGAACATCTTACCAAACTTGGCTTTTCTGTTAGATCTATGTCTTTAGTATGCACACTAACCACACCTTCCAATGCTGGCAATGCATCACACTTAAGAACAAGTGCACCAAATTCCTTCAATCCCCAAGCAACTTCCGTTGTCTTGCATGTTAGTTTAAACTGTCATTGTACCTTCTAGTGACTATGACAGCAATAACACTTTTGTGCTAAAATCATTCAAACCCAAAGATTAAACTATAAAGGCAAGCTTGGATAAAATATCAATTAGTCTAAATATCAAGTGTACTTCCATACAATCTTGAAATAACATGAATTACTATCGTTTAAGAATGGAATATAAAAGAACAAATGGAGTACTCTATTCCTAGTTTACTTGAAATGCTCCCTTACTCTCCCTCTTGTGTCACACTTAGGAACTCCTCGTCAGGAGCTGGTTTGCATCGCTTTCACATTTATTCACCCGAGAGGTCTCAAGCCTCCATAGTCGAAAAGCTCAACAGCTAGGTTGAAGAAGATAATATTACAGAAATGGGAAAGTAAAGGAAGGGAGAAACTCCTTTTTATTTCCTTGTGAGTTTTTATATTTATCCCAAATTGTACAAGAATCTATTCTCCAAAATTGAGCTGTCTCTGGTTGTACAAGTTGGTTATACCAGATTGGATAGCTCACACATTTTTGTTCTTATCCAAACAACTTTCAGATACGACGATAATTTTGGGTGCAATTCTGGACACATTCATGTAGAGACAATTTTGGATATGTTCATGTAGCGACATTCCTGGGTGCAATTAAAGAATACTTATGCAATGATAGTCCTAGATGCAATTGAAGAATATTTATGCAGCGACAATCTTAGGTGCATTCTGGAAGTGCTCATGCGACGACAGTTTTAGGCTCAATCTAGAAGTGCTCATGCAGCGACATTAGTAGTAAAATATGACAAAATTAAGGAAAACTATGCCAAGGTCCACTGAGTTAAAAAATGTAACGTACTAAGCTAAAAAAAAGCTAAAATATGTTCTAAGAACAGCTAAATGGGAACAAATTATCCAATAAATGGGGAGAAAACATATGTTCTTTTTAGTACCATCACACCCCTAAACTTAAGTTTTTACTTGTCCTCAAGTAAAACAAAAACTAGCAAGGCTACAAAAGAATTCAACAAGGCAAATGATCATTCTAGCAACTTAAATCATCCACAATCCAATGAATGAATCTCATTCATATGAGAGAATAATGCATCGACAACACAAAAGTATGAATAACTAAGATTGGAACTTCATCAAAGCTAGCATCATGCTTCAGATCCTGAATTCTATTTACCAATACAACATTTATTGTACACTAATATAAATATATTTCTTTTCTTTTCTCTTCTCTTCTTTTTCTTTTTTTTTTTATGTGACTGAGGGATGTCGTTGCATTACTGTACCCTTGTTCCTGAGAAGTAACGATGGAGTGCAACAAACTCCCAGGGAATACATAATTACGTTGACAGACACTCATGCAGCGACAGCCTTTGGCCAGATTACTTTTTCTAACGCTTACATTGGAGTGTTCCCCCTTGCATAGTTCACAATACACCCACATTGGAGTGTCTTCTATTTATAACTATATACATATAAAAGCAGTTGTAAAAGGAAATTTCATTCCACATTCAAGGAATGATGCTATTTATCCACTACTATGCAATCTAAATCATTTATCAAAGAATTGAAGATATTATATTCAGTAAATTTTGTCCAACCCATTAACTTACATTTTACGTGATTCAAATTTTCACAGCAAATTTTCGTTCTGCAATTGTTGTAGTATTCTGCATTGACTTACTCATATTAGTCAAAGAAAATACCTGGGCGGTTATGGCATCGAGCTCCATTTCTATAGCATCACTTATGCTAGTCCAACATCTTGAGGTTCTATACACCTCATTCCTAGCCATATTTCGCTAAAAGAAAAATATAAAAGTAAACAACAAAAATGAAACAAGTTGGTGACAAATGAAATTTAGATAATAAAGAATAAATATAAAGACAAAAATAGACATCAAACAAACGCCATCCCCCGTAACAACGCCAAAACTTGATTGTACTGAAACGTCACAGCAAATTATGCAAGTGTACACTGTCGATGCAAGTATAATAGACAAAAGTGAATTTGTCAGATATCGATCCCAAGAGCATGGTGTTTTTGTTGTTAATAATTGTCGATGCATTGAATAAGTAAAATGCAATAAATTGTGAGAATGGTGTCGGAGCAATAATATGAAAATAAAGAGAAAATGTAATAAAGGTAAAATGGGATCCACAACGTGAATAGTCAGCAGAAAACTAATTATGGCTTACAAGATTAAGAATAATAGGTAATTTGTCGGTGCAATGAAGTACAATGAACATCTTACAAAACTTGGCTTTCATGTTAGATCTATGACTTTAGTATGCACACTAACCATACCTTCTAGTGCTGGCAATGCATGACACTTAAGAAAAAGTTGACCAAATTCCTTCAATCCCCAAGCAACTTCCGTGGTCTTGCTTGTTAGTTTAAACTGTCAGTACACCTTCCAATGATTGTGACTACAATAACACTTTCGTGCTAAAATCATTCAAACCCAAAGATTAAAAGTAATGGCAAGCTTGGATAAAATATCAATTCGTCTAAATATCAAGTGTACTTCCATGCAATCTTGAAATAACATGAATTACCATCGTTTAAGAAAGTAATATAAAAGAACAAATGGAGTACTCTATTCCTAGTTTACTCGAAATGCTCCCTTACTCTCCCTCTTGTGTCACATTTAGGAACTCCTCGTCAAGAGCTAGTCTACATCGCCTTCACATTGATTTACCTTAGGGGTTTCAAGCCTCCATAGCCGAAAAGCTCAAAAGCTAGGTTGAAGAAGATAATATTGAAAAAATGAGAGGCTAAAGGAAGAGAGAGACTCCTTTCTCTTTCCATGTGAGTGTTTATATTTAGCCCAAATTGTATAGGTGTCTATTCTCAAAAATTAAGCTATCTCTGGTTGTACAAGTTGGCTATACCAGATTGGACAGTTCACACATTTCTGTTCTTATCCAGACAACTGTCAGATACGGCGACAATTATGGGCGCAATTATGGACACATTCATGCAACGACAATTCTGAACATGTTCATGCAACGGCATTCCTGGGTGCAATTGAAGAATACTTATGCAGTGATAGTCCTGGACGTAATTGAATAATATTTATGTAGCGACAGTGTTGGATGCATTCTAGAAGTGCTTGTCGAAACGTTTTTAAAGCGAAGTTTCAAAAAATATTTTAAAATTTGGAAAATAGTAGTCGCCACCAATCTATTATTTGGTGTGATTAGATCACCACAAAACGTTTAAAATACGATTAAAAATGTTGGTCTTCGAAATCCAGAAAAACAGGTTCGGGAGTCGGCTACGCATGAGGAAGGATTAGCACCCTCATACGCCCAAAATTGGTACCATATTGATTATTTTTAGGTCTTGATTTGTAAAATTTAAAACTCGAATAAAGTTTAGAACACGATCCTTTATTGCATGAATTATATTTAAAAGAAATCGATTTTATTTGGAAATCCCACTATTTCAAAGTGATCGAGGAAGAAAGTCACGTCCAGTGAATTAGGACATAACATTTCGAGATCCAAAAATAACGAGCTTTCCTTTGTTGTAAACCTTTAAATTTTGGAAAAGGATATTTGATTATGTCGATTTAATGAAAGGTTGCACCTAGTGAGTTAAGGTGCAAATTTTCAAAATCGGAGATAAGGAAACATTGCCTCGATTAAGGGTATTCGATTATTTCGATTTGAAGAAAGATTGCATCTAGTGAGTTAAGGCACAAAAATTTGAAATTCGAAATAAAAGAATATTGCCTTGATTTTAAAGTTTTTATGAAGAAAATTTTGGAAATAAATATACGAGTTTGATATGAATGAGCAATTAATAATGGATATTAAATAACACGAAGCAAGATAATTAAGCAGATGAATGATATGTAAAAATCAAAAATGCAAAACACGAGTGCATAATAATTAAAATTAAATGTAAATATTGATTAGGAAGAAAATAAAGCATTCGGAGTTAAAAATGAGACCTTTTGGATACTTGAGGGTAAAATTGGTAATTTTAGACTCTCGAAGGCAAAATGGTAATTTTGGAAAAATTTAGAGTTAAAAATGAAATTTTGAACGTTCGGGGGTTAAATGGTAATTTTTAGAAAATCGGGATCAAAAACAGAAATTTTAGACATTCGGGGTAAATTTGTGATTTTTAAAGTTTTGAGGTCAAAAATGGAGTTTTTGAACATTCGGGGGTAAAATGGTAATTTTTATGAGAATCGGGATCAAAAATGGAATTTTTGGACATTCGAGGGTAAAAATGTAATTTTTGGAAGTTTCGAGGTTAAAAATGGAATTTTTGGAAATTTAGGGGTAAAAATGT
Source organism: Gossypioides kirkii (assembly GCA_005610355.1). Classification (NCBI taxonomy): domain Eukaryota; kingdom Viridiplantae; phylum Streptophyta; class Magnoliopsida; order Malvales; family Malvaceae; genus Gossypioides; species Gossypioides kirkii. Next base: position 10,600,655 of record CP032245.1, read on the forward strand.
AATTTTTAGAAATTTTAGGGTTAAAAATAGAATTTTGGAGAAGTTTGGGGGTCAAAATATAATTTTTGAATAGTTTAGGGACGTTCAGGACAATAAAACCAAAAATAGGTGACACGTGGCAGCCCCTCAGGCATCTTGAAGTCAAAGGACTAATTTAAAAATTATGAAAAAAATTTGGGCCAATTTTGTAATTAAACAGAACTTGATTTAAGGATTAAATTGAAACAAATTAAAAGTCATAAGGACTAAATTGAAACAATCAAAAAATACGGAAGGACCAAATGCAGAAATATCCTAATTTTTAAAAACACACGGATCTTGAGGCTGGGTCGGGTGTGATCGGGTCGGACATGGGTGGATATGGCAAAACGGCGTCGTTTTGGGGCTGAAACTTAGCCCTCAAAACGGGGTCGTTTTAAGGGCTTATAAATAACATGTTTTAGGTTTTTTTTTCATTTTCTTTCCTCTTTTTACAAAAATTCCTCAAACTCTCTCATTTTCACCCTATGACCGGCCATTCCTTGGCCGAACTTCGGCCAGCCGTCCAACGCGCGTCTGTACCCACACGCCGCTTCCCAACGTCTCCGAAGCCACCGCGATCTACCTCGCTCAGTTACCTTCCGCCCACGCGTCGCTGTCGCAGGTAACCGTCCTTTCTTTTCTTCTTCTTTTTTTTAGAACCATTTCATTTTCTTTTTTTTATTCCATTTTTTAGACTGAAACCCAAATCTGAATTTTTGATTCAAATCTTTAAACATTAATCCCTTCCCCTTTCTCAAAAACCTTTTTAAACCTCGTTTCAAAACTCATTTCTTTTTATTTTTATTTATTTCAAACTATGCATGTTTAAAACACCATTTGTTGTTGATTTCTTGTAGATCTGTGCACGACGAAGCGATGGCGGCATCCAGAGGAGGCTCCGGCGTGAAGCTTCGACGACGGCGAGATCAAACAGGAAAGGAGAGACCTTTCGTATTTCTTCCTTTTTTTATGTATTTTACTAATAATTTATTAATATTATTTATTACTAGTATTTTATTATTACTGTTATTATTATTAATATGATTATTAAGATATTTATTATTATTATTAATGCGTCTTTAATGCATGTTTGAAAAAAAGATGAATGAAATTAATATAATAAGTGATGATTTAATGTATGCATGTATATGTTTAAAACGTTAGAAATAATTGAAACAATAAATGACAGTGGTGATTTGCTTAATAAATATTGATATGTATTAAGAAGGCAGAGAGTTTGGAGACTCAAATCATAAATGACAATAAAGGTGTTTGTTCTGGGACTATACCTTGGTAACTTGATGCCTGAATTTTGAATTTGCTTTGAATCTTTCTGTTACTCTCTATGTATGTTCAAACGTCTTTGTTTTGTATTGGATAGAAAAATGGATTCTGTGTATTGATTTCTCAAAAGGGCCTCCCTATTTACAAATTTTGAAACAGGTTTTATAACCAGTTTTTACCATCATTACAAATCTGTTTATCCTATCTTGTCTTTTGCAGGTACAGCTACGGTGGCTGTAGCAGTGGTGATGGCAGAGCAAGTTGAAGTTGGTGGCACTGTAGGAGCTGACGTGGCAGGCCCTGGTTGGCTGAGGTGGACGGCAGTAGTGCAAGCGGCTTAATCATTTGGATCAATGGTGTGTTTGGGTCCAATTGGGCTCCAATTTGTAATTTGGATTTCATTCGGGCTTGAATTAGACATTTTTGGGCCTAATCTGGCCTTTTTAATTTGGACATTTGTAATGGACTTTAATATTTATATTAAGTCTTAAATTTAAATTTATATTTATATTTAAATTAAATTTAAATTTTAAAACAAATTTAAACTTAAGATAAATTTAAATTCAAAATAAATTTAATCTTAAAATAAATTTTAAAAATGGGTTTAAATGTTAGGCTAGGTCAAAATTGGGCTCCAACAGTGCTCATGCAGTAACAGTTTTGGGCGTAATCTAGAAGTTCTCATGCAACGACATTAGTAGTAAAATATGACAAAATTAAAGAAAACTATGCCAAGGTCCACTAAGTTAGAAAATGCAATGTACTAAACTAAAAAATGCTAAAATATGTGCTAAAGACAACTAAATGGGAACAAATAATAATGGGGAGAAAACATATGTTCTTTTTAGTACAACCACAACCCAAGGGTTGATTGGTGATGTTGTTTGCAACTTAGAAACTTACCATGAAAGAGGTAAAAATGTTGAGTATTTATTAAATTAAATCCATGAGTTTGAGAGTTTTATAAATGGGTTGTTGAAATTATTTGGGAGATTTATGATCAAAGACCTATTAGTGAAATAGGTAAAGATACAAGTATTATAAAGGAATTAATAGAAGATAAGGGTATAGATTGGGAAATAAGAAGAGTAGGATGTCTTGAATGGTACTTGGTATAGGATAAGATGTCAAAAATGTTATTAAGGACTAAATAGCACAATTGTAAAATGTTACGGGTTATTTTGTAAAATTACCATGATAAAGATTCTTATCTCTATTCTAGTCAATTAAATTGAATATTGAATAATTGGATGAACACATGATTGTCTAGATCAAGGCACACCACAATCGGGTTTGAGTTGAGGAAAAGACAAGGTTACGGAATAGCCATCGATCCTTTTTGCGATTTGTATAACCAAGGTACATTGTAACTTACTTTGAATTTAAATTGTCTATTTTTTATATTTATATATATAACTAGAATTGTTGCATTTGAATTGTATTGTTTATATTGTTTGGGAAGAGTTAAATCTTACGATAGAATAATATGAAATGACATGGATATAAGTTCGTTCGATTATGAGGAATACTGGGATTTACATGACCCGATTTGTGGATTTACATGTTATATGGGTGCTGGTCTTAGATGTCCTACCCATGGCTAAGATTCGGCATATGTTGCAGATTCTCTATAGCTCGTGTAAGCAACATCGTGTAGCCTAACATCTCGACTTACAGCTCGTGTAAACAGGCCCACTTCACAGCTCATGTGAGCATTACATGTTATATGGGTACTGGTCTTAGATGTTCTACCGAGGGCTGAGATCCGGCATATGTTACGGATTCTCCACAGCTCGTGTGAGTAGCATTGTGTAGCCTAACATCTCGACCCACAGCTCGTGTGAGCACTACATGATACAGAGATGTTACGTGCACACTTAGTGTGAATATGATACAGATATGACCCATGTATCATTCCAAAGGTCTCATGGGAACACAAGTAGCAGTATACGTAAGAAATTGATAGTATATGGTTGAAATATGAAATATAAAACATGATAAAAATTATGAAAATATTAAGAAGAAATTATATATATATATATGGGAGATAAGAAAATGAACGGGAGTACATTTCTTATGGAATATGTATTTTGGTAAGTCAAATTTCTAAATGTGAACTTACTAAGCATTTCATGCTTACGTAATTATTTTTCGTGTTCTTGTAGATCGTGGGAAAGCTTGATAGTCTAGATCTCAGGAGCATCATCACACTGTCCGACCACTAATTAGTAGCTCTTGGTTACTTATCTTAGGTTTCTAAATGACATGTATAGGTTTGGATATTTTGTTATTTTTATAATTACTTAGGTAAAAGGTCCATTATGTGTTTTGTTGGTATTGAATGATCTTTTGGAAAATGACGAATTATGTTTTGGAAATGTAAACTTGAAGAAATGATGATTTTATAAACATGTGTACTTGTATCGGTAGTACTCTTGTGACTACCGGTAGAAGTACAGGGTAAATTTGTGGTTTGGTTGCTGACCTTTTTAGTATCGATAGTTGTATCTTAAAGTATCAGTAGTTATAGAAGTTTCAGTAGTAATTTTCACTTGTATCGGTAGAAACTACAGTAAAAATTTACTCTACTCTCTGGAGTTTTTACTACCGGTAAAAGCATGAGTTGTTCCAGTAGTACCTATACTTGTGTTGACAGAACTCTCCCTACTACCGATAGAAGTCTATAGGTATTTTCACTTGTTTTCTGACTTAATTTCTATCGATACTTACCTAATCGAGTACCCGTTGAAATCCATCAAATTCTTAAAAATGTTGATTTTAAGCCGAAATAAATACGATTAACTTCAAAACTCGAGAACTTCTTTTAGTATGTCTACGGAACATTGTTTTAAGAGGAATACAAGGGCCTTTAAGTAGTCGATTAAGAAAAATGTTAAGGTAAATGCTACCTACATGGGTTCGATAATCGGATCGGGCAAGGGGCATTACATTAGTGGTATCAGAGCTACGATTTAGTCAATTTTAGGACTGAACGTAGCAAGTATAAAAATAGTACATGCCATTTATATAACATATGATAGTGTGATGCCTACTGTTTATTAAACTAATAGTAAAAATTTTATTTGATAAGAGATGTCACACAATCCGGTTGAACCCGTTGAAGTCAAAAGTAATGTGCAAGTCCCAGCTCAGGAGGCAGCTGCTAATGAGCCCGTTTCTGAGGGCTAAAGGAGTGAAACAAGGGACGCATTCTTCTATATGATGTCTGAGTGGTTCACAGAGTATATGAGAACTAATCCAATGACGCAACGTCCTCTATCTTCTCCAATACCACCACCAGTTCCTTCTACTCCAATAGTACAAGAATAAATCTGAGTGAATAGACCTCTCGTGGATAAGCTTTGCAAGAATGGAGCTGAAGAATTTTGAGGTACATTAGAGGATGATCCTAAGAGAGCGAAATTCTGGCTAGAAAATACCCTTCGGGTAGTAAGGGAGTTGTCTTTCTCTCCCACAGATTACTTGCAACGCACTATATCGTTACTAAAGGATTACGCATATCAATGGTAGACTATACTAACGGAAACGTTACCAGAAGATTGCTTAAACTGGGATTACTTTCGGGCAGAATTTAAGAAGAAGTACATCAGCCAGAGGTATTTAGACAAGAAAAGGAAGGAGTTCTTGGAATTGAAACAAGGGCAAAGAACTGTGGTAGAATATGAATGAGAGTTCATGTAATTGAGTAAATACGCACAGGAAAGTGTATCAAATGAGGCGAGAATGTGTGCTCGATTTGAAGATGGGTTGAATGAAGACATTAAGTTGCTTGTTGGTATTTTAAAATTGAAAGAGTTCGTGGTTCTAATTGACCGGGCTAGTAAAGTTGAAGAACTGACAATAGAAAAGAGGAGGGCTGAACAAGAATCGCAAGATATGGGTAAACGGCCTATGGGAAAATCCTTTTCATCTCCCACAAAGAAAGCGAAAGGATTTTACAGTCGCATGTCCACTCATTCCAAATTTATAGGGAGAGATCGAGGGAAACAAAGTAGTTTAATACCTCAAACCACATCTGTAGCTAGTGTTATTAGTGTCCGCCATGACAGTAGACCTGAATGTCAATTATGTAAACGAAGACATTTCAGGGAGTACCGATTAAAGGCGGGATCTTGTTTCAGATACGGGTCACCCAATCATTACCTCTGAGATTGTCCTAAGAGGTCTGATATAGATAGAGTTCAAAGTACTCATTCCAGCTATGCACAATCAAGAGGAAGACCTTCGAAGCTCAGTAGTATAACGGGAAACAATAGAAGTGGAACGAGAGATTCCTCAATGAGGTCAGAGGCAAGAGCACCAGCTAGAGCTTATACCATACGATCCCATGAAGAGATGATGGTATTACAAATGACATAATTTTCTCCCTAATTTAGTGTTTTAATTGTCTCTTTTATATCTCATTTAGCATGCATCATAGTCATTTTATGCTTAGTTTTTACATTGTCTAATTCATTACTAGTTAGTTTAATTTCTTGTTATTTTTATCTATTTTTGTACTAATGTCGTCGCATTGAATTTGAACCTCAAATAAGTATACTCAAGCTGAATTTACATCTGAAAGCACCAGCGCAGGAATATCACTGGTGTCGCCGCAATTACAATCTCAGATTGGAACCAGTAATGCAGTGACAACCTGTAGATCTCAGAAGAACACACTAAAACTACGTGAGTGCAAAGCTGTATTCTAACTAACTTTGACAACTACAAAATCTAGATCTGGATTTAAGAATGGGAGGCTGAAATCTGCAATTTCTTGAGCATATAAATAGAAGAACAAAGAATGAAGAAATAATCAAGAATTAAAGGATTGAATTCTATAAATTCTGTGTGATTTTGGAGATTTAACTGGAAATTAGGAAGCTGATGAAGTAAGTCTGCAGCCACTTCTAACGAGAGGTGCTTGATGCAAGGAAAGAGGAACAATTAGGGAGTAGTCCTAGTTATCTAGAGATAGTAAGCTTCGATTGTACTCTTTAATTCTTCTTTAACGATGATGGATTTTTATAACATTAAATGAATACGAGAGTGTCTTTTAATGCTAGGTCATTTTGATTCTTATTTTATGCAGCTTAATTGTTTATTCTTGGATCTAACCGCTTTAAGCACGAGAGTGAAATTACAGTCTGTCGACATCGAGAGATGCGGTGACAAGTTAGGTTAACAAGTAAGTTAGGCGAGAGCTTCTTAAGATTGGACTCCAATCACTTGTTCTTAAATGCACAACATTGCTCACACCGAATGGTGGAGTAATTATGGGTATTTAAGCCTGGATTAAACAGAGAGTTGTTATTGGTAAGAACTCAAAACAACCTTATTGCTGTGACAATCCATCTATACTTTACCTTGTCGATGAATCCAGCATTGCAACTTAGCAGAATCAATGAACCATTTCTACCCTTTACACTTGATCTTTTTTACATTTCATGCATTTAAATATTCAACACTCAACACATTTGATTTACTTTCAGTACATTAACATTTAACCTCTGACATTTAACTCTGATTGCATTGACAATATTAACTATTTTAGTGTGTAGATTTAACGTAATTGCATTGACATCCTTACTCATATTTTACTCATTTTCAGTATTAATTACTCCGACAGTTAACATCAAGAACCCATTTTCCCGTGGGATCGATATCTGATAGAACTGTCTATCAACTATACTTGCATCGACGTGTGTACGCTTGCACAATCGTTGTGACGTTTCAAACGCGATCAAGTTTTGGCGCCATTGCCAGGGAAATTGGCGTTTGTTTGATGTTTACTGTTGTAGTTGCAATTAATTCTACTTACTTAACTTTTAATCTTTACTAATCTGCTTATTTTTCTTTATTTTCTTTTTCAGTTCTATAAGTGTTGCATGTCCACAATGAAAAATCCTAAGGACATTGTGAGCTTTGATCCGGAGCTTGAGAGGACACTTAGGAGGAGAAGGAAAGAACAAAGGAAAATGGCTAGTAATAACAATAATAACAATTTACCACCATTGCTGCCACAAGATGAAGTTCCTTCAGTGTTGCCACAAATTGTTAATGATATACCACCACCACGTCCACAAGAAGAACAAGTGCAAAATAGGACAATAAGAGATTTTGTTGTGCCTATACTTGATGATTTACAACTAGGGGTTGTGAGACCAGCTATCCAAGTTGGGAATTTTGAGCTAAAACCAGTGATGTTTCAGATGTTAAATTCAAATGGGCAATATTCTGGTTTTCCTCATGAAGACGCAAGAGAACACTTAAAATCATTTTTGCTTATTTGTGCATCCTTTAGTCAACATGGTGTCCCTGGTGATGCCTTGAAAATGTAATTATTTCCTTATTCGTTGTAGGGTAAAGAAAGAACATGGTTTTTAGGATTTTCAGTTGGATCAATAACATCTTGGAATGCGTTAGCAATGCAGTTTGTTTTGCGTTTCAATCCACCAATAATGAATGCAAGGTTGCGAAATGATATTATTGCGTATCATCAGGTGGATGATGACAATTTACATATAACATGGGTGCGTTATAAAACATTGCTTCGACACTGCCCAATGCATGGAATTCAACAAGAGACCCAAACAGAAGTTTTCTACAATGGTTTAAATGCTCAGACAAGGAATCTTGTCGACGCATCAGCTAATGGTCCCTTGTTGGATTGTACATACAATGAATCCATAAGAATTCAAGAGACGATTGCTCAAAACGATTATCAATATCCTATCTCTCATTCTGCTCAGGTAAAAACTAACCCTAGAGTTCTTGAATTAGATGCTATTTCTACTTTATCAGTGCAGGTATCCTCATTGGCCAATATCATAAATAATATGAAGGGAACAAATAATGTTTCTCCTATTCAAGTGGCACAACAATTGGATGCGCTGATATTTTCTTGTGAAATTTACGGCGACAATCATAGTTATGAGGACTGCCCACAACATGCAGAAAATGCTTTTTACGTTAACAACATCAGAGGGGGTTTATTTGGTAACATACGATAATCAATCTCAACAACCTTGGGGGAATCAAAATGCTTTCACATTCAGATATGGAAATTCCTCAAATCAAGGGGGTTACAATAGCAATCCACAGTAGAATTATAATCAGAATTCACAAATAAATTCTAGATCTGAATAGATGCAGTCACATAGTCAGATGCAACCACAATCTCGATTAAAGACACGACAATCTATGCTGCCACATATGCAAGGACAACATCATCAAAATCAACAGCAGCAATTTTCTCAACCAAAGTCAGATCCTATGGCTGCTCTTGAGGTAATGATGCGCGAGCATATCACACGAACTGAAGCAATCGTGTAAGGCAACTCTTCTTCCATTCGAGCATTGGAAGTCCAGCTAGGACAGTTGGCTTCTAATCTCAGCACCAGATCACCAAGCACTCTACGTAGTGATACAGAGAATCCTACACAGAAGGGGAAGGAGCATTACAAAGCAATCACACTGAGGAGTGGGAAGCAGACGGTTGAACCAAGCAGTTCTAATCAAGACTATGTCGATACATCTGAGCCACAGTAACTGGAAGAGGATGAGCTGAAGAAAGTCAAGAAAAAGAAAAAGCAAATGAAGACGAACCAACTGTAGTGCCATCTATACCAGCAGTTTGCCCAACTAAGTTGTCGAAGCAACTTCCAACGTCAAAACCACCGAGTTTTTCACAAAAACCCAATGTTACAATACCTTTGCCATTTCTGAAAATATTTAAAGAAAAAGTCCATGATAAAGAATATCAAAGGTTTGTTTCTACTTTGAAACAATTGCATATTAATATACCTCTTGTAGATGCTCTTGTGCAGATACCCAGCTATGAGAAATTTATGAAAGAGCTACTTTCAAAGAAGAAGCAATTGTTTGAAATCGAGACGATTGCGCTCACAGAGGGGTGCAACGCTATGATTACAAACAAGTTGCCAACAAAGATGAAAGATCTTGGAAGCTTCACAATCCCATGTTCCATCGGAAATCATTATCTAGGTAAAGCTTTATGTGATTTAGGAGCAAGTATTAATCTTATGCCTTTGTCTACTTTCAAGAAATTAGGAATAGGTTCGATGAAGCCCAATGCGGTGACATTACAACTTGCGGATATATCCTTAGCACAACCTAAAGGTCAAATCAAAGACATCCTTGTACAACTAGATAAGTTCGTGTTCCTTATTAATTTTATAATCCTAGACTGTGAAGTAGATAAAGAGGTGCTCATTATCTTGGGGCAACCATTTCTAGCAATGGGGCGCACACTTATCGACGTATTTAAAGGAGAACTTATCATGCGTCATAACGATGAGCATGTGACCTTTAGTGTGTTTGAGGCATCTCCGTCCAGAAGTAAAAAAGCAATGTTACCACATCGACGTACAAGATGAAATCATTTTAGAAGAATTCAATGCAAGAAGTCTAGCAGCGTTAGATAAAGAAATGGTGACATCCACTGAGGAAATCCTAGATGACTGTAGCGATAAAGATGAGGTTAACAATTGTGAGCTGAGACAGAATTGGCAATTGAAGTCTTTGGAATTGTCTAATAGAACAATCCTGATGTTTAAACAATCTATTGAGAAAGCTCCTACCTTGGAGATGAAGCCATTACCGACGTATTTAAAATATGTGTTTCCTGGTGACAACGAGATATTACTTGTTATTGTCAATGTATCCCTCGATGCAACTTAGAAAAATAAGCTCATTGCCATTCTAAAAGAACATAAAAGAGCTATAGCCTCGAGCATTGTTGATATCAGAGGCATCAGTCCCTCTTTTTGCATACACAAGATTAGATTAGAAGATGAAAAGAAGCAATCAATTGAGCAACAAAGACGACTTAATGAAAAGATGAAACAAGTAGTAAAGAAGGAAATTATCAAATGGTTAGATGCGGGCATTATATACCCTATTTTCGATAGTGATTGGGTGAGCCCTGTCCAATGTGTGCCTAAGAAGAGTGGTTTCACGGTTGTGACAAATGACAAGGATAAGTTAATCCCTACTCACACTGCGACTGGCTGGCGAGGATACATGGATTATCGTCGACTGAATGCGGCCACAAAGAAAGACCATTTCCCACTGCCTTTAATTGACCAGATGCTGGATAGGCTAGCTGGTAAAACCTATTATTGCTTCTTAGATGGCTACTTTGGATACAACCAAATTGCCATTTCATCGGACGATCAAGCAAAAATAACATTCACATACCTTTTTGGAACCTTTGCTTTCCGACGTATGCCATTTGGGTTGTGCAATGCGCTAACAATATTCCAGAGAGGTATGATGAAAAATTTTCTCGGACATGATCGAGGATTCCTTAAAGGTATTCATGGATGATTTTTCTGTCTGTGGATAAAATTTCGACCAATGCGCTAACAATCTGGCAAGAGTTTTGAAGAGATGCGAGGACACAAATCTAGTTTTGAATTGGGAGAAATGCCACTTCTTGGCAACTGAAGGCATTTTCCTCCAGCATCAGATATCTTGTCAGAGCAATGAGGTTGATAAAGCAAAGGTGAAAATCATCGAGAAACTACCACCGCCCACCAATGTTAAAGCAATAAGAAGCTTTCCTGGACATGCTGGTTTTTATAGAAGATTCATTCGAGATTTTTCCAAGATAGCTAAACCATTATGCTCATTACTGGAGCAAAATAAAAAGTTTGTGTTCGATGGTAACTATTTGGACGCATTCATGACAATAAAGAAGCAACTAGTACAAGCCTCAATTGTCGTCGCACCAGACTAGAGGCAACCGTTTGAACTAATGTACGATGCAAGTGACTTTGCTGTGGGAGCTGTACTTGGCCAATGAAAAGAGAAGGTATTCCATTCTATTTACTATGCTAGTAAAACTCTAACTGAAGTGCAGGTTAACTACACTACCACTGAGAAGGAGTTGCTAACAGTTGTCTTTGCATTCAACAAGTTTCGTTCATATCTTATCGGCGCAAAGATTACAGTATACACAGACCACTCCGCATTGAAATGTCTTCTTAAAAAGAAAGACACCAAGCCTAGACTGATACGATGGATCCTACTCCTTTAAGAATTTGATGTTGAAATCAGGGATAAGAAAGGATCTAAAAATCAAGTAGCTGACCACTTGTCTCGACTGGAAGTTAGAAGTGAACATGGGCAGACGTTCCAAATTGTCGAAGTATTTCCAAACAAGCAGCTATTCTTTGTTTACGCATCGCCCTAGTATGCCGATGTTGTCAATTACCTTGTGTGTGGGAAGCTACCAATGAGTATTACTAGTCACAAAAAGATCAGGTTTATACGTGATACTGAAAAATATCACTGGAACGAGCCATACATATTCAAGGTATATGTAGACAATATTATTCGCCGTTGTGTACCTGAAGAAGAATTTAATTCAATCCTATGACATTGTCATGATACCCCTTATGGAGGACATTTTGGTGGACCAAGGACTGCTGCTAAAGTCCTATAGTCAGGATTTTATTGGCCCACATTGTTTCAAGACGCCCATAACTTCGCATAACAATGTGATCGTTGTCAATGCACTGGTTCAATATCCCGACGCAATGAGATGCTCCAACAACCAATCATGGAGGTAGAGCTCTTTGACGTTTGGGGTATCGACTTCATGAGACCATTTCCAAGCTCTTTTCGAAATGTGTATATCTTAGTGGCTGTTGACTATGTCTCGAAGTGGATCTAGGAAATTGCAGTGCCAAAGGATGATGCTCGGACAGTGTTGAAGTTCTTTCAGACATATATCCTTACAAGATTTGGAACACCAAGAGCATTGATAAGTGACCAAGGGACTCATTTTTATAATAACCAAGTGGCGACTGCATTAAAAAGATATGGTGTGAAGTATAGTATGGTTACTACGTATCACCCACAAACCAATGGTTAAGCCGAGGTATCCAATAGCCAAATTAAAGGCATACTTGAGAAGGTGGTTAACCCATCTAGAAAGGATTTGTCTTTGCGGTTACATAATGCATTGTGGGCACTTCGCACTGCATACAAGACCCCGTTGGGAATGTCACCATATCAACTAGTGTTTGGTAAGTCTTGACACCTGCCACTTGAGCTTGAACATAAGGCTATATGGGCAATAAAGCAGGTGAATATGGATTATGATGCATTCCAAAGTGGTGCAGTGACAATTAAGAATCTATAGGATGGACAACAATTCAAAGTGAATGGCCAACGTTTAAAACACTATGTGAGCCTAGATGTCAAAGAACCAAACTAGACCATCAATCTAGTCACATTTAAATAATGTCAACGTAATTTTTTATTTACTTTTATTTGTTTCACTTTTACCTTTGTTGTTTCAAATTCCTTACAGAAATAAAAATCAAATTTTTGTCGAACCATCGAAGCACGTTTTGTCGATGCATTCTGCGATGAGTCGGCATTGCTTTTTTAGCAAGAATCGCGTCGATTGATTTCTTTCTCTCCCAGACATCAAATCAAAATGAAACAGTACGATCTACAGCCTGGTAATTAATGGTTGTAAACGCAATGTTTCCCTGTAATTTTTCTAATCATCACTCCTAGGTTATAAAACCTCCCTCCTGCAACTTCTTTTTCTCCTCACATCTTTCACTGTTGCTACAATGTTTTCTTCATTGCTTTCATCCTTTCTTTTCTGTTCACAAAGAACTTATTTCTGCAAACTTCTCTAACTTTCTTTTTCTTTAAAAATGGCAAAAACTCGTGCCTTGAGAAACACTTTTAAAACCCTTTCCAAGAACACTCCAACCACTTTTACTGTGGCTCTACCCATACCACCACCCTCATCTATAGGCCCAGTCTTATTTCTGATGACTGCGGCCAAAGACCGCTACCAAAACACCATGTTAAAACGCAACCTCCATCCCGAACAAGGCCTACAACTTTCTCCACACTAGGCTCTAGAAAAGCATGTTCATCGTACCATAAGCCGCCTTGGGTAAGAATTTTTTTGTGAGCACCTTCTGGTTACTCCCCTACATTGGTCAGGGAGTTTTATGCCAACTTGGTGGATCCGGACCAAGAATTTATTTTTGTACTGGAAGGGCTCATTCCATGAAGCGCTATACAGGTAAACGTGCAATAAAGGATTCCAGAGCGAGTGGACGACCATGCACCATTTATGCATCGTTTGGACGATGAAGGTATGGCACAGATGATGAGGGACCTATACATCGATGGAGCCACTTGGACTGGTAATGGCTTCCACAACTACACAATGCACAGAAGGTACCTTACACCCTTTTACAAAGTTTGGTTCCATTTTATCAACAGCCGCATCTTGCCTTCAACCCATAGCACTACGGTGACATTAGATTGTATGTTTCTATTACAGTCTACCTGCACCACCGACACATCGACATCGATGAGCTCATACATGCCCAAATCACAGAAGCAGTTGCCAACAGACTATTGTACTTCCTTTTCCCTCTCTCATTATTCTGCTTTGTAAACAAAAAGACATTGTGCCCAAAAATGGTGAGGAGGTCTTAGACAACAAAGGTTCGATCAATAATATCTCTATTGAGCAGATGACACATGTCTAAGATACACCAGTTGCCAAGGAAGCCTCCAAGAAAAGGGATAAAGGAAAGGGTAAAAAGAAGGTTGATCAACGTGATGCGCCTACAGAGTCCCAAGTGGTGAAGAAGTTAGCCTTAATGGAAGTACACTTAGATCGCATTGACATGCGATCAATCCACACTGATAGCATAGTAAATGACATGGATTTTCAGCTGCACAAATTTTATACTTATATAAAGGTTTGAAACGAGGCCATTGTCGTCGCACTGAGCCAGATCAGCCCTACTCCATTACCAAACTTCCCAACCTTTCCATCCATTTATGGACCGATGCAGTACTCGTCTTCCGAGCAACTTACCACTAATGGTAGACCTGCCCCTACACCAACTCGGATTCACATTTTCGATGATGGGAAGGATGACGGGCACTCGCAGGCTGATGAAGATTATTATCGCATCATCTCCCACTTATTCGAGGATGAGTTCTCTAACAATCTGAGCGCGAATACGGCTGAACGAGAGGCTATTATGGAGGAGGATGTCGATGCAGTGGAATGCACTAACACTGGCCCAATTGAGACTGAGAAGCGTGTGCACAAGGATGCGGATTAGGGGGAGGATCAGTTGAAAGATCAAGAAGAAAAGGGAAGGAAAGAGAAAATAAAGAGATAGAACCTACCGAGGTGCAGGAAGAGAAGAAAATAAATGCCCCGATAATTATTGTTGAGGATGTTATGGGGGCATCCAGCTCAAACGAGGCTCAACCTACTACAAGCTGGGTTGAAGTTGTCACCAGCGAGATAGAGGAGCTGAATCCTCTTGCTATCATGCCCTATGTGGCACCACTCGCAGAAATCCACCCATCAGAGGTGACAATCGATAGAGCCACCACCCAACCCATTGAGGAGGAGTAATCCACCGAATCGGTTAACAGGAAGGATAACATGAGAAAAAGGCGCAAGTATAAGAAGAAGAAGAAGAACCATAACGAGGGTGAGCGCCCAAAGAAGAAGAAAAGTAAAACAAAGGCAGACTCTGCATCAACTGCTGACAAGTTAGTACATTTCTTTTTAGTTAGTTTTCATGCATTATTACTATCACTGCATTCCTTTTGTTAGTTTAATTGCATTATAGTTGCATTTCTATTATTTCTGTATACATATTGTCAATGCATTAAGGACAATGCAGACATTAAGTTTGGGGGAGACTATGTGAAATGGAAATGCAATTACACCCACATATTTGAATTTTACTTATCTCTTTGGTTAATGAGAATTAAAAAATTTTCAACATAAATGTGCTCACAATTTTTATTTTTATGCGTAATTCTTGAATTGTTTGGATGTTGATGTGGAAATTGGATGAATATCAATGAATGATGATGAGTCTGCTATTTTTGAATGAATGATTAAAATTGCTTCAGTAATAAAATGATAGTGTTAATGTTGAATCTTGAGCTAACTGACCAGTTACAGTGACATTATATGAATAAAAGACACTCTAATGTGAGTGCATTATGACTATCCAAGGGAGAACACTCCGCCGTAGGTTTAGAAAAATCATATAGCCAAAGGTTGTCACTATAAGAGTGTATGTCGGTGCAATTACATACCTCCTAGGGGTTTGTTGCACCCCATCGTTACTGTCTATGAACAAAGGTAGAGTAATGCAATGACATCTCTCAGTTATTTGAAAAAGAAACAAAATGAGAAAAAGGAAGAAAAAGAAAAAGAAATTGATAAATGTTGTATTGGTTCAAAGAAAGATTAGGATTCAATGCATATCACTAACATTTATGAAGTTGGAATTTTTAATTATTCATGCCTATAAATTGTCGGCGCATTATTCTATCATATGAATATAATTTGTACATTAGGACTTCAGAGAATTCAAGTGGTATGACTAATGATTGCGGAGACATTTTTACTTGTGACTTTTTTAATTTTTGTTTACTTGAGGACAAGTAAAAACTCAAGTTTGGGGGTCTGATGGTATTACAAATGACATATATTTTCTCCCTAATTTAATGTTTTAATTGTCTCTTTTATATCTCATTTAGCATGCATCATAAGCATTTTATACTCAGTTTTTACATTTTATAATTCATTACTAGTTAGTTTAATTTCTTGTTATTTTTATCTATTTTTGTACTAATGTCAACACAAGCATTTCGATATATTGCGTCTTAGAATTGTCAGCGCAGGAGCTCAGGCTAGAAAATCAATATTGGCAGAATGCAGCCACAAGATCAGCTTGGGATTGCAACCAAGAAATGTCATCGCATTGAATTTGAACCTCAAATAAGTAAACTCAAGCTGAATTTACATCCAAAAGCACCAGCGCAGGAATATCATAGGTTTTGTCGTAATACAATCTCAGATTGCAGCGACAACCTGCAGATCTCTGAAGAACACACTAAAACTGCGTGAGTGCACAGCTGTATTCTAACTAACTTTGACAGCTGCAAAATCTAGATCTGGATCTGAGAATGGGAGGCTAAAATCTGTAATTTCTTGAGCATATAAATAGAAGAACAAAGAATGAAGAAATCATCAAGAGTTAAAAGATTGAATTTTATAAATTATGTGTGATTTTGGAGATTTAACTGGAAATTAGGAAGTTAATGAAGCAAGTCTGCAACCACTTCTGACGAGAGGTGCTTGATGCAAAGCAATAGGAACAATTAGGGAGCAGTCCTAGTAGTCTAGAGATAGTAAGCTTCGATTGTACTCTTTAATTCTTCTTTAACGATGATGGATTTTGATAACATTAAATGAATACGAGAGTGTCTTTTAATGCTAGATCATTTTGATTCTTATTTTATGTTGCTTAATTGTTTATTCTTGGATCTAACTGCTTTAAGCACGAGAGTGAAATTACAGTCTACCGACATCGAGAGATGCGGTGACAAGTTAGGTTAACAAGTAAGTTAGGTGAGAGCTGCTTAAGATTGGACTCCAATCACTTGTTCTTAAATGCACAACATTGCTCACACCGAGAGGTATAGTAATTATGGGTATTTAAGCCTGGATTAAAAAGAGAGTTATTATTGGTAAGAACTCAAAAGAACTTTATTGCTGTGATAATCCATCTATACTTTACCTTGTCGACGCATCCAGCGTTGCAACTTAGCAGAATCAGTGAACCATTTTTACCCTTTACACTTGATCATTTTTACATTTCATGCATTTAAATATTCAACACTTAACACTAAACACATTTGATTTACTTTCAGTACGTTGACATTTAACCTTTGACGTTTAACTCTGATTGTAATGACAATATTAACTATTTTAGTGTATATATTTAACGTAATTGTATTGACATCCTTACTCACATTTTACTCATTTTCAGAATTAATTGCTCCGACAGTTAACATCGAGAACCCATTTCCTCGTGGGATCGATATCCGATATTGTCTATAAACTATACTTGCATTGATGTGTGTACGCTTGCATAATCGCTGTAACATTTCAAACGCGATCAAGAGACCATGGGACTTGATGTGATTACGAATACCTTTTCTCTCTTTAATGTTAATGTTATTGCATTGATTGATCTGGGATCAACCCACTCATATATATGCACCACACTGGTAATGAATACAAATATACCGATCGAGTCAACCGAGTTCGTTGTTAAGGTGACCAACCCGTTAGGAAAACATGTGTTAGTAAACTAGGTATGTCGAAATTATCCACTGAAAATTCACGGCTATTATTTTTCGGACGATTTGATGTTGATGCCTTTTGATGAGTTTGATGTAATTCTTGGTATAGACTGGTTAACTTTACATGACGCCATAGTAAATTATAAGCAGAGGCAAATCATATTGAAGAGACAGAATGGAGAATCGATTATAGTTGAAACTGACAGCGTCGTTGGTACAGTCAATTTCATTTCTGTCTTGTCAGCTCAAAAGTGCATACAAAAAGGGTGCGAGGCATACCTGGCATATATGGTAGATTCTAGAATCGCAGAAATGAAATTGGACTCAGTCCCAACTGTTTGTGATTTTGTGGATGTTTTTCTTGAGGAGTTACCGAGAATTCCACCAATTAGAGAAATGAATTTTGCAATAGAGTTAGTACCGGGGACCTCACCTGTATCGATCGCTCCGTATAAGATGGCTTCAAAAGAGTTGAAAGAATTAAAAACACAGTTGCAAGAATTAGCAGACAAAGGGTTTATTCGACCAAGTTTTTATCCTTGGGGTGCACCTATTTTGTTTGTTAAGAAAAAGGATGGATCGATGCGGTTGTCCATTGATTACAGGCAATTGAATAAGGTTACAATTAAGAATAGGTATCCATTACCCCAGATTGACGACTTATTTGATTAATTAAAAGGTGAGACCGTGTTTTCGAAGATAGATCTTCGTTCGGGGTATTATCAACTACGAGTGAAAGATACTGATGTGCCGAAAATAGCCTTCAGGACTAGGTATAGACACTATGAGTTCGTACTCATGCCATTTGGTCTAAAAAACACCCCCGTCGCTTTTATGGATTTAATGAATCGAATCTTTAAACCGTATTTGGACAAGTTTATTATGGTCTTTATTGATGATATATTGGTATACTCCAAAGATGAATTAGAGTATGCACAACATTTGAGAATTATTTTACAGACGTTACTCGAGAGACAGTTATTTGCAAAGTTCAGTAAATGTGAGTTCTTGTTACGTGAAGTAGGGTTTTTAGGGCATGTTGTGTCAGCAGAAGGTATTAGGGTAGACCCGGGAAAATCTCAACTATTTTGGAGTGGAAACCACCTAAAAATGTCACGGAAATCCGAAGCTTTTTGGGTTTGGTCGGATATTATCGATGTTTTGTCAAAGGATTTTCAATAATTGCCTCGCCTTTAACGAAGTTTTTATAGAAAGATGTGAAGTTTAATTGGTCAAACGAATGTCAACAAAGTTTTGATCAATTGAAGACGTTATTAACCGAGACACCCGTGTTGATTCAACCTGAAGTCGGTAAAGAATTTATGGTTAATAGCGACGCTTTGTTTAATAGTTTAAGGTGCATCTTAATGCAAGAAGGCAAAGTAGTAGTTTATGCTTCTAGACAGCTGAAACTGCACAAAAAAAACTATCCAACTCATGATCTAGAGTTAGCAGCCATTGTATTTGCTTTGAAGATTTGGTGCCATTATTTATATGAAGAGAAATGCCATATTTACACAGACCACAAGAGTTTGAAATATTTAATGTCGCAAAAGGAACTCAATTTGCCTCAGCGTAGATGGATGAAATTGCTAAAGGACTATGACATAGTTATTGATTATCACCCGGGTAAGGCTAATATAATAGTCGATGCTCTAAGTAGAAAATCCTTGTTTGTCTTAAGAGCTTTGGATACACAATTGATGGTGGCTAATGATGGTTCTATCTTAGTTGAATTAAGAGCTAGACCGATGTTTTTACAACAAATTTGTGAGGCTCAGAAAAACTACCCGGAGTTGACCACTAAGCGAGCACGACTTAGTGAATCATCAGACTCAGCTTTTCATATTGGTACTGATGGGACTATGTACTTTCAAGTTAGGTTGTGCGTTCCAAAGAATTCAGAGTTAAATGAAATATCTTGCAGGAAGCTCATGACAGTAAGCACTCAATCCATCCTGGTGGAAATAAGATGTACAATGATTTAAAACGAATGCATTGGTGGCCAAGTATGAAACGAGAGCTTTCAAAATTTGTATCGCGATGCCTAGTATGTTAGCAAGTCAAGGCTGAACATCAGTTACCTTCAGGGTTATTGCAACCGATCATGATACCAGAGTGGAAACGGGAAAGAGTTACCATGGATTTCGTGACGGGGTTACCATTATCTCCAAAGAAAAAAGATGTCATTTGGGTTATAGTGGATCGTTTGACTAAGTCGGCTCATTTCATTCCAATGCGATTGGATTACTCAATGGAGAGATTGGCCAAGTTATATGTTACGAAAATTGTTAGGTTGCATGGGGTGCCCCTGGCAATCATCTCATATCGAGATCCTCGATTTACCTCGAGATTCTGAAGTAAATTGCACGAAGCCTTAGGCACTAACTTACAATTTAGTACAGCCTTTCATCCCCAAACGGATGGACAGTCCGAACGAGTAATCCAAATACTTGAAGATATGTTACGTTGTTGTGTTCTTGAGTTCAAAGGTAGCTGGGAAAAATTTCTTTCGTTGGTTGAATTCGCTTATAATAACAACTAACAGTCAAGTATTAAAATGGCTTCATATGAAGCTTTGTATGGACGGAGGTGTAGAACTCCCTTATACTAGCCTGAGTTAAGTGAAAGGAAAATTTTTGGTGTGGACTTAGTTCGTGAGATAGAAGAGAAAGTTAAAGTGATACGTGACTGTTTTAAATCTACCTCTGATTGTCAAAAGTCCAATGCGGATTTGAAAAAAAAAGACATCAAATTTTAGGTCAGAGATAAAGTGTTTTTTAAGGTGTCGCCTTAGAGGAAAGTATTACGATTCGACCGCAAAGGGAAACTTAGCCCGCGATTCATTGGACCATATGAAATCATTGAGAGGATTGGATCGGTAGCTTACCGATTGGCATTACTGTCGAAATTGGAGAAAATTTTTCACGTATAGATGTTGAGGAGATACAAATTTGATCTTTCACATGTAATCATGCCGACCGAAGTGGAAATACAACCGAATATGACTTATGGAGAAGAACCAGTAAAAATCGTAGCTAAAGAAGTTAAGGAATTGAGGAACAAACGCATAGCTTTGGTAAAAGTCTTATGGCACCAACATGGAATCGAAGAAGCAACTTGGGAAACTGAAGATGCGATGAGATCGCAATACCCAAATTTATTCTCTAGTAAGATTTTCAAGGACAAAAATTCCTTAAGGAGGGGGCAGTTGTAACATCCCATTTTCTGTGACGTCGAGAACAGTGGTTCAGGACCTCACATTCCGACGAGGGACATCAGTAAATATTATTATTGTATTTTATTATAATAATATATAAGATAAAGTGTAAGGTCATGATAAATTTTTAAGATGATAGGATAGAATAATGATAGTTTTCAAAATTTCTATAGTTGAAATACATAATAAACAAGGAGTGATCAATTAAGGGGCTAAAATGGAAATTAAGCCATGCATGGGAGGTGAACGGCAAGACTCCATTCAAAAGTTTAGATATTTTATTTTTATTATTTGAAATGAAAGTTAGAAAATAATGATAAGAAGGTGGTAGTGGGATTAGTTGGTAAATGAGTGGAGAATAGGGTGTTAGGAAATTATATAGATTAAATAAAAAGAAAAACAAAAAAAAGGCTTCATCTCCTCTTTCTATCTTCTTCAAGAAACGGGTATCTCCATTGTTAAGGGGAAGGAGTTTTTGTTGAGAGCTTCACTTGGATTTAGAGAGCTATTAAGGTTAGTTTGGTGATTTACATGTATTCAAGGTTAATTCCTACTTGATTTTGGCAACCCAAGGGTTGATTGGTGAAGTTGTTTGAAACTTAGAAACTTACCATGAAAGAGGTAAGAATGTTGAGTATTTATTAAATTAAATCCATGAGTTTGAGAGTTTTATAAATAGGTTGTTGAAATTATTTGGGAGATTTAGGGTCAAAGACATAATAGTGAAATAGGTAAAGATACAAGGATTATAAAGGAATTAATAGAAGATAAGGGTATAGATTGGGAAATAAGAAGAGTAGGATGTCCTGAATGGTACTTGGAATAGGATAAGATGTCAAAAATATTATTAAGGACTAAATAGCACAATTGTAAAATGTTGCGGGTAATTTTGTAAAATTACCATGATAAAGATTCTTATCTCTATTCTAGTCAATTAAATTGAATATTGAATAATTGGATGAACACATGATTGTCTAGCTCAAGATACACCATAATCGGGTTTGAGTCGAGGAAAAGACAAGGTTACGGAATAGCCATCGATCCTTTTTTTGATTTGTATAATCGAGGTAAGTTCGTAACTTACTTTGAATTTAAATTGTCTATTTTCGTATATATATATAACTGGAATTGTTGTATTTGAATTGTCATGTTTATATTGTTTGGGAAAAGTTAAATCTTACGATAGAATAATATGAAATGACATGGATATAAGTCCGTTTGATTCTGAGGAATATTGGGATTTACATGACCAGATTTCGGGATTTACATGTTATATGGGTGTTGGTCTTAGATGTCCTACTGATGGCTGAGATCTAGCATATGTTACGGATTCTCTACAGCTCGTGTGAGCAGCATCGTGCAGCTTAACATCTCGACCCACAGCTTATGTAAGCAGGCCCACTTCACAGCTCGTGTGAGCATTACATGTTATATGGGTGCTGGTCTTAGATGTTCTATCGATGGCTGAGGTCCGGCATATGTTGTGGATTCTCCATAGCTCGTGTGAGCAGCATCGTGTAGCCTAACATCTCGACCCACATCTCGTGTGAGCAGACCCATTTCACAGCACGTGTGAGCACTACATGATACAAAGATGTTACGTGCACACTTAGTGTGAATATGATACATATATGACCCATGTATCATTCCAAAGGTCTAACGAGAACACAAGTAGCAGTATATGCAAGAAATGAGATAGTATATGGTTGAAATATGAAATATAAAACATGATAGAAATTATGAAAATATTGAGAAGAAATTTTATGTAAATATATATGAGAGATACGAAAATGAACAGGACTACATTTCTTATGGAATATGTATTTTGGTAAGTCGGCTTTCTAAATGTGAACTTACTAAGCATTTCATGCTTGCGTAATTATTTTCCGTGTTCTTGTAGATCGTGGGAAAGCTTAACCGTTTGGATCTTAGGAGCGTCATCACACTGTCCGACCACTAATTGGTAGCTCTCGGTTACTTATCTTAGGTTTCTAAATGGCATGTATAGGTTTGGATATTTTGTTATTTTTATAATTACTTAGGTGAAAGGTCCATTATGTGTTCTGTTGGTATTGAATGATCTTTAGGAAAATGAGGAATTATGTTTTGGAAATGTAAACTTGAAGAAATGATGATTTTATAAACCTGTGTACTTGTATCGGTAGTACTCTTGTGACTACCGGTAGAAGTACAGGGCAAATTTGTGGTTTAGTTACTGACCTTTTTAGTATCGATAGTTGTATCTTAAAGTATCGGTAGTTATAGAAGTTTAGATAGTTATTTTGACTTGTATAGGTAGAAACTGCAGCAAAAATTTACTTTGCTCTCTGGAGTTTTTACTACCGGTAGAAGTATGAGTTGTTCCGGTAGTACCTATACTTGTATCGATAGAACTCTCCCTACTACTGATAGAAGTCTGCAGGTATTTTCACTTGTTTTCTTACTTAATTTCTATCGATACTTGCCCAATCGGGTACAGGTAGAAGTCCATCAAATTCTTAAAAATGTCAATTTTAAACCAAAATAAATACGATTAACTTCAAAACTCGAGAACTTCTTTTAGTATGTCTACAGAACACTGTCTAAAGAGGAATACAATGACTTTTAAGTAGTCGATTGAGAAAAATGTTAAGGTAAATGCTACCTGCTTGGGTTCGGTAATCGGACCGGGCAAGAGGCGTTATAGAAAATATCCAAGAATGGGAAGTAGTTCAAATGGTTAAGCATCACTTTTTCACCCATTGGATTCCCAAGTTCAAGTCATGCCAACATTACCCCATTTCCCTTTTATTTTCGACAAAAAGGGTAAATTACCATGCAACCTTTTAAAAGTTTGAAAACCCAGCTATTTAGTCCCTTTTCCTAATTACATTAGTATTTTGATTTATTTCTTTCATTCCAATTAGAATTTTAATCTTCTCTTTTCAAATCCCCTTAGAATTTTGCTTCTATCTTTTCTATTTAATCCCTCTTTCTTCTCTTTTCTTTTCTCCCCTTTACATCATAATTTTATTTCATTTTTGAAATTTATTTTTGCTTCTTGAATAAAAAGCTAATTCTGATTCAAGTCATTTCTCAACTGAAATCATAATCACCACTAGAAATATTATTAATTCTTGGCAAAAAGTGGTAAGTACGCCTCAAATCCCGAAATTTGATTTTGAATTTTTATAGATTTTCTATTTAACGAAAATCTTGCGATCAATTAAACGATATTTCTCGATTTTTCATCGAATCTTTCGATAATCTTGACGAATTTTGAAATCCATTATTAATTCTTGCATACATGTCGTTTGAAGGACTCGATTTAGGTACCTCAGACTAGATCCAAGCGTGACGAACATTGTTTAAGATCCCAGAGATAGGTGTGTGTTCTTTCAAAAGCGAATCGGTGAAAGTCGAGCCTAAAATAAGGCCACATGACTAGCCACATAGGCATGTGGGCGGGTCCCTTATTTTTCAGATTTTATAATCTTGTCTCCTTTTTTTAGATTTTACAATTTTACTCCTATTTTTTTGAATATACTGGTATGATTACATGGTAATATCTGTTTATGCTTTCTTATGTCCCTTTGACAACGCACACACACCTTGCACACACAGGCACTCTAACCCGAGACCCTTAGAATGAACAACATCCTCTTTTCCACTGGAGCCACTTGTTGGGTTCTTTCTTCTATTTTTTTAATTTAATAATTTTATCCAAAATTTTATGATATATTTAATTTAGCCCCTGATTGGTTCCCAAACTATTTTTAATATTTGATTTATTTAATTAAGCCCATGATAACATGAATAAGGCTAGAATTCATTATCTAAATGACTGAAATAATATGATATTTATTGTATTTGCATGAATTGTGAATATATATGTTTAATGTATATGTATTGTTTATATGATCCGAAAAACTAATTGACTTATCCCATCGGCAATAGATTTCATAACGTCCCCCTTTAAAAAATCTAGATCTTCCCTGTCCTTAAAATGGACTTTCTTGGTGTTTCGATCTTCAGAAGAATTACTCACAGCTTCAGTTGTCTCCTTTGTATTCATTTCGTGATGTGAAAATATTGTATCTTATTTCTATTCGTTCTCGGTTTCTCAACATAAACTAATTTAATACAATAAATATAGTATAAATTTTTTTTCAATGATAGTTTTATTATTTGAAACTCATGTGATAATTATACAAGTTTGACTGTTAATATAATAACATGAAAAAATTTATTTAATAAAATAATTATACATAAAATAAAATAAAAAATCAGAAAATCTCAAAATTAAAAATTCTTCAAAATAAACGAAAATTTCTCTTACTAAAAATAAGTAATAAAAATAACAAAATATTAAAATTAATTTTATTGTTAACTCTCATATGAAAATTTTAAGCAAAAGGACCTTAATTTGTTATTTAGCCATAATTTAACAGCAAGTAAAATTCATAAAAGAAAAGGCATCAGCCATAAATCAAAAGTGATTTAAACCTGCCACTATGACTGACGACATTAACTTCAGCGGAAGATCAGAAACTAAAAATCTATGACAGGGGAATTAATATTCATCTTAAAAGATTAGATTTCCTACAGGTATTCAAAACATGCAGGGAATTCATTCTTATCTGTCATAACTTCATTACTGACTCCAAAGTAAAATCAAAATCAATAAAAGCTTAACTCCCAAGAGTTCCACATGTAAATTACGATCAAAATCCATTCTGGAACTAATGTTCGACAACATAAAAGGGCAAAACAAGCTTCAATCTAAGCCAAAATTTGTTTAAAAAAGAAACTCCAAGCATATTGGAGGAGCAGCAGCAGTGTGCAACAGATACAAAGCAAAGAATCACAGCCTTCTTCCACGTCTGCCTCCCTTTCTACGGGTACTGTCAGTGGGAATGGGGGTAACATCCTCTGAGGTGAAGAGGGTACAAGTAAGTTTACAAGAGTTGAAATTACAGGACCCAATGAATTGTGGAGAACTGAAACGGTGAAAGAATCTTACCTATGCGTCCAATTTTCATGCCTGAACGAGCAAGGGCTCTAAGTGCTGACTGTGCACCAGGACCTGGTGTCTTGGTCTTATTCCCTCCAGTAGCTCTTAGCTTTATATGAAGGGCAGTAATACCCAACTCCTGCAAGATAACAAACAGGAACTGCCATAAGTTCACTGCACATAAACCATGTATTGCAACACAAGTCAGAGAGAAAGATATAAGACCTTGCAGCGTTGAGAAACATCTTGGGCTGCAAGCATGGCTGCATAAGGGGAAGACTCATCCCTATCAGCTTTCACCTTCATGCCACCTACATTTGAAAAATGAAAGGAACAAGTTAGTGAAATATTATTCAGAAAAATAGCCTGAATGTCAGACATGAATATCATCAAAATATGTTGTAATATTGACACCAAAAACACGAGAAAGCAAAAGCACAGAAATGGTAATAATAAAATCAGAAGCCAAGATAGCAAAAGAAACCAATTTCCTCAAGAAAATCATAAACCATACCAGTAATGCGAACCATTGTTTCCCTCCCTGACAAATCAGTCACATGCTGGAAATTCAAAATTGCATGTTAAAAAGAATGAACTACCAGACAAAATCAATGTAAACAAGTAGGTTATTGCTTACAATGAATGTGTCATTAAATGAAGCAAAGATGTGAGCCACCCCAAAAACATACTCGCCCTCTCGAACAGCAGGTCCTAGGTTAGTATTCTCCTCCTTGGGCTCTCTAACCTTTCTCCTCGACTACAAAGCACCACAAATCAATGAATAAATCAGTTATCTTACTTGCACGCTGTAAATCTATGAATCTGCTATAGCAATAATGCCTATAAGGGAAGCACCAATGCTCCATTTGAATCACGAAAACACGTCGAAAGAGAATGCAAGGTTAAATGTAATCTAATTAGTAAATGGTTCCAATTTGAACTTTTCCATTTCAAGACTAAGACAAAGAATTGTATATTTATATTCATATTTTGATTCAGTTTTTCAAGCACAGAAACATAACAAAAGCTAGTGCATAGTAAAAAAAATGCCAATCTAAACTACAAACCCCATAACCTCAAGAAAGTTTATTGTTAAATTTCATTTAGTCTGTAAAATTCACTCGTTTCTACAGTGAAATCGCAAACTGATTTTTTTCTCAGAAGCGAAACAAGATTTAGCTTATCAACGAGAATACAGATAAATGCAAAGTGATACTCACCATGGCTTAGGCAAAACGAAGAAGCAGTTAGAGACTAGGGTTTTGTGAAAGCTTTTGTTGATGCTTTGGCCTCCGACGACTCTAGCCTTCGAGGAGAGGCTATTAAATCAGCTGCTACCGTTTTATAGTTAGGTTTACGACCCCTGGCCTTAAATGACGAAAAGGTCCTTGTCTTTATTCAATATTTGCAAATGGGTTAATGCTTCCTTTTATATTTTTGGGTAAACTTCATAGTTGGTTACCCAACTTTAGGGACTTTCATTTTGGTCACCCAAAATGAAATCCTTGCAATTTAATCACTCAACTTTTAAGGCATTTTAAATTTAGCCACCCAACCATTAATTCTCTAACGGTGGTTAATTGTACATGACACATCTTGTTCACTCTTTCATTTTGATCACCCAAAAAATATCCTTTTTTGAAATATTGATTGGAGTAAAAAAAATAAGGATTAAAGTGAAAAAGCAATAGAAATTAAAATAATCATTAAAATTGTGAAATTGTATTTGTTTATCATATTTTTGAAAATTTTACTTTTTTTCAATATTGAAATTTTAAATTTCAAAAAAATAAAAATAAATTAAATAAATTGTTGAAAAGATTTTATCCCTTTATAATGTTAATCAATTTGCTACTGTAATATTGAAATTAATTAAATTAATCTCTTTCTAAATTTAAAATTTATATTTTATATTTCTATATTATTCTTGATGAAATTAACATGGGAACTCATATTTAATAATTATCTGCGAAATTTAAATTTTTTTTTATTTTATAATCTCGAGTCTTCAATTCTAAGCTAAAAGCAAAGAAAAATAATTGCAGTTAATTAAATTAATTACTTGTTCTTCGTTTGGGTAAATAAGTGATGAAGAAATTGTAGGTTTTGTTTGGCATAGAAGATCAAATTAATTAATTGTAAGGATTTTTCTTTGTTTTTACTTAGTATGAAAGACTCGAGATCATATAATAAAAATAAATTTGGGTTTTATGTACAATTATTAAAGATGATTTTATTTGAGTTTATTTTAATTTGGAAATATAAAATAAAAATTTAAAATTTAAAAGGAGACTAAATTAATTAATTTCAATATTATAATAACAAATTGGTTGACACTGTCAAGGGATAAAAAATTTCCAATAACTTATTTAATTGATTTTTATGTTTTGAAATTTAAATTTTCAATATTATAAAAATTAGAACTTTCAACAAAGGGGTAAGCAGGTACAATTTGACAATTTTTAAAGCATTATTTTAGTTTCTACTTCTTTTTCACTTTAATCCTTAGTTTTTTTACTCCGATCAATACTTAAAAAAAGGATATCTTTGGGGTGACCAAAATGAAAGTTTGAACATGATGTAGCTTGTACAGTTAGTTAACTGCCATTCTAGATTTAATGTTTGGGTGATTAAAATGAAAGTCCATTAAAAGTTGAGTGACGAAATTACAAATATTTCATTTTGGGTGATCAAAATGAAAACACCTTAAAATTTAGGTGACCAACTAAGTAGTTTATCTTATATTTTTCTATTTATATTTTTGCATAAATTGAAGAAAAGAGAAATGTAGAGTTTGCTATAAACAAAGAATTTTTTAAAATGGTATTTTAGACAAGTTAAATAAAAGTATAAATAAAAAAATTCAAATGCCTTAAATGTCACCTTTTGTAGAGAATAAAAAATATAGTAAAAAAGAAAAAGGGTGAACTGAACAATTGGTCATCCAACTTTCATAAGTATTAATTTTGAGTATAAAAAATAAGTTTGCAACAAGGGCACTCACACTACAAAATTTGTTCATTTTTGGTGATTCTCAGTTATAACGGCCAATGAAAATCCTACCTTTGCATGCCAACTTATTTTTTTTATTTTCCACATGTATATAATTTTTACTATTTTTTGTTTAAACCCAAAAGATATCTATCATTCCTTTCTCTTTTTTCTTTTCCCCTTTCTTTGAAACCTTAAAGAATTGCATTGTCATCATCACTTCATTTTCAGTAATGTAACATCCCATATCTAACTCGATCGTTGAGTCCGACCTACAAGATATCACATTCGATGTCAGAACAACTGCGATATCAATTCCATTCAATTGCAATAGTTTATACATGCTATTATGTTCAATAGGTAATCACGACATGATATATAATCAAGTTCGGGATTTAAACGAGCTTACGAAAGCTCTTTCAATAATCCGAAGTCGATTGAGGACTAAAATGTAAAATATCAAAACTATCAAATTCACATCACGAAAGGCAACATTCTCCAATGGTCAACACCACCAAAATGCCTCTCTCATCCTCTTCTTTCAATTTGTTAGAGCAAATCTCTCTAAAATAGCTAAGATCTATTCCTTTTATCCTTTTTTGTTTTTGCACCACCATGAGAATCACCTTTCTTCAGCATCGAAACTATAATCGAGCACTGTGGTTAGATAGCTCAAAGTCTCCTCTATTTTTTTTCATTTTTGTTCTCTGGAGAATGGCTTAAAACTTTTCGAGATTACTCTTTAAACCGCAATTAAAAAAAAATTCGATTTCCAAATCTTGTTGTCGAATGGCATTGGCTTCCAACCATGTTGCTCTCCTCGTCGTCGAACACTCTTCCACCATTCAAATCATCAAACTGTTTCCGTTCACCATGAACCCAAAAAAGGTTTCTTCTCTCGTCTTCCTTTTCCTCTATTTTTTTCTTCTACCTCTTTTTTTTTTTCTTTTTCTTGCAGGTTTGGATTTGGGTTTTTTTAGTGTTATTTTTTATTATTCATTAGGTTGTTGGGGTTATTTTTTACTTGATTGTTGTTATGGCGATGATAGTGCTGATGGGGTTAGGTTGTAAGTTATGTGGTGGTTGACGTGGCGAGTGATGGTCAATTTTGATAGTGGGGGTTGAAGATCGGTGGCAAACTTAAGAGGCTGGCAGGGGTCGACCTCCCCTAAAATGGAAAATTTTCATCTAGATCTAGGCCTCTTAAATTTTTAAATTTTTAATGGTAAAATTACACTTTTTCCCCTCTCAAAAATGATAAAAAAATTGATTTCGACCCCCAAAAATGACAAAATTTTCTCAATGCTGAAATTAAAATGATAAAATTACATTTTTACTATCGTAAAAATATATAATTTAATTTCGGCCTCCTCAAAAATTTTTTGGTTTCGCCACTGTTGAGGATGGTTGTAGATGGTGGGAGAAGTGGCTGAGATTTTGGGTGCGTGGGAGTTGATTTGGGTTAAAGGTAACAGAATGGGTTGATGATGGTGTATGGTGGTGGGCTTTGTTAGAGGGTGAAGATTAAGGGAGATAAGAGTTGAAAGAATGTGGAAAATGAAAATAAATTATTTGAATGCAAAACAATGAGGTGGTAACTAATATCCAAGGTGGAAAATTAAAAAAAAAGTTGGAATGTCACGCAAGATTTCAATTTGAAATTTCAACGAAAGTGATCAAAATGAACTTTGTAATATGAGTAGTCATTCTGCAAATTTTTTTGAGTGCCTAAAATGAAATTTTTTTAAAGTTATGTGATTAAACGTGTAGTTTACACAAAGGAAAAATAGAATGGCATATTACTCTTATGTCATTCTTGAAATAAATATTTTTTAGGAATAAAGCAAAGAAAATTACACTATACATATTATTTATATTAAATTATGGCACACCCATGATGTGAGTTAAAATTTTATATAATAAATATACTTATTTAAAGTTCGTATATAAAATAAATGAAATTTTTGGTTGAATGGTAAAATTAAAGGTTTAAAATTCATTATATTTTAAGTTCAAATCTCATTTTGTGTGATTTTTTATTGATTTATAAAAACATAAAAAGACTAAAACACCCTCATAATTATATAACTTTATGAAATGAATGGTGTTTTGGTGATTTCTCAAATAACTTGTGTCTAGTTAACTCGTAATATCAGGTCAATAAGGGGTTAAAAATAAGTATAAATTAATATGCTTAAATTGATCTAGAAAGCAACTCTGAATTTGGGATAAAGACAAGTTCGATAGTAGCTAGAAAAATATTGAAGGGCTTCTTTATAAGTTGGCCTACACTTAGAAACAAGTTCCTAATGTTGAAAGGATGAAATGGCTTAAAAAACAATTTGATAGGCAATGGGAATGGGAATGGGAGAAATTCCATTACACCTAAAGATATCATATTAATCGACTCTAACACGATGATAAGACCACTTGCTTCTTTCATGTTATGATGATGCATCATTGGTGTAACACCCTAATTTTTATTTTAAGGATTAGATTGTTAAAATTGAAAAATTAAAGGGCTTAATTCATAAATTTTGTGAAGTTAAGGGATTTAATTGAACTTTAGTTAAACTTTATGGTCAAATTGGGTTATTTTGGGATTTAATTGTGAGGCAGGTCAAAGTGTTGGGCTATTTCTGAAACCCTAGAGGTCTTTAAGGACCTCCGAGAAATTTTACCACTTTTACTTAGTATTTAACCCAAGTTTTTAATCTTCCAAAACCTTTAACTCCCTTTTTGCTTTGCGTCTCTGCCGATTTTTGCTCAAGCCTCTCCCTTACGTTTTTCGTTCACCCTCCAACAACCTACCATTTACCGTCCATGTGCCACACCGTCGGCACCCTTGTGTTCCTCGTCCTCTCGCAATCAAAACCCTTCCCCTCGTGTTTACGTTGCCATTTGTAAGAACGGTGCTTCGTCCATTCGGCCTTCTCTTGTTCGTCACCTCCCCCATGTGCTTCGTCATTTTACCGTCGTTGTTGGGCGTTGGTAAGTCTTTAGGAACAAACGGTTCCTCTTAAAACTTATGTTGGGAGTCTCGGTTGCCCCATTACCGTTTTGTGTGCCACCGTTAGAGAGGGATCGACGTTGTCGATCAAGGGAGTGTGGAAACCCTAATGCCCAAATTTGTTAAGTGTAGGAGTGGGTCCTTGTGAAGCCCAATGTGGATCAAGCCCAAATGTTGCCTAGCCCAAATACCAAGTGACCTATACCATTGACCCAACACCCAAACCCTAGCCCAATTCGGATTGAACCGAACCGACCCAATAACCTAAGCCCTAACTTGAACCATGTAACATGAACCATTGACTTTAATCGAACCGAACCGTTGATTGTTGACTTGATCGTTAACTTTTCCATTGACCTATTGACTTTTTTTGAAGAACCCTACCCTATCATTTTTCGACGTCCTTAGTTTGTTTTCATTAACTGTTTCTCCAAATTCGAATTCGAAAGTCTCTTTTTAGCTGTTTTACTCTTAATTTTGAGTTTAGAGTTTATTAAGAGGTTTAATTTGGGAATCTAATGTGAGATATTTGTGTTTAGGTGATCATGACTTCGAGGCCGAAGATTTACCTCCTCCTCCACCTGTGCAACCAACTCTTGCATCAGCTTCGAGATCTACACGTGAGTTATTTCGGTTTTGTGTTATATTGAGTTGGTAGCTTAGAAATAGTCTCTGATGTAGAGTTTGTGCTTGTGGATTCTAATCCTGTTAGATCCATGCTAGATCTGTGCCTCGTAGACGACCTCCTCGTCATTAGAGCTTCAACCTTCTCGAGGATTGTTTCTGACTGTATTACATCCTATTGCATGATTACATTTGTGATATGCTATTATGTTTGTGATATGCTATCATATGATGATTCTGAGATATGATATTTGTATGATGTTATTCTATGTTGTGAAAAAAATGGTATGATTGTGTTTTGAGCTGTGTTAGAGCATGTTGATATTGTCATGCATGCCTATTGGATTATGGATAATTGGTTATAATATTATTAATATACTGTGAACTCTGATATTTATATATAATATCATGAGATTGAGATTGAGATTGGGATTATGAATAAGATATACATGTGATCATACCATTATGTGCTCATGGGTTGGGTTTGTACGGTAAAAGACGTGGTTATCACCCCTTCAAATGGTTGATAGTAAAACCACACTGCGACTGGTGATGATTGGTTGGGAAGAGGTTCTCGAGAACCCTTTCATTATGTTGGTATGCTGGAGTATGGGTACATTGCATTATGCTTGTGGTTGTATCATGCTTTGTGGTTACTTTTCATGTTATGATTTTATTGTGACAATGTAAATAAAATGTATGCACTTTACAGACACACTAGGCTTTTTAGTTCATTTCCCTACAGTTTTCCTTACAAATACTCGAGACATAGGTGACTTGGTACCCGAAAGAACATCTATAACTTCTTTTATTTTATTTATTTGCTTTATTTACTATGTATAAGTTATTTTAGGATTTCAGGTTATTTTATTATTATATTATTTTGGATTGTAAGGTTAATTTAAATTTGGGATTTTTTGAATTTGTTTAAGTATTATTGATTATTTAGTTAATTTATATTGATATATATATGAATGAATGAATATGAATATTGAGATTGTGTGAGGGTGAAATTACAATAGTGACCTTCTAAATCCAGTCATATCTTCTAGCCAAGTAAAGAGGGTTACATTTAGTGGTATCAGAGATGAGTTTAACCCTCGGACTGTGAGGCTCTCTAGACAAGTTTTTAAAGGTTTTAAAAAGTTTTAGGTAAATTAGGATTTTTAAATAAATTAATATGTTGTAGTATATTTTCGTAGATGATATATTAAAGTTGAGATTCAATTTAAACTCCAGTACTAATTCTTACTTTAGTGATCTTTGCCTATGTAGATAGATACTATGCCACCACGTAAGAGTTTTAGACTTATGATTGGTCGCTGCCAAGATCGAGGTTGGGGCAGTACTGCTAGGGTTGTTAGTGATCCTACTCTTGTGATTGAGCTTGAGGTGAATGTGGATGAGTTACCTAATGTTGAGGAGGATGAATTGCCCATTGGTGCTAAGGGTCAGTAGGCTGCTCAGGGAGACTTACCTACTGAGCAAACTCCGGGCGAGGTTTTACCTGATACTAGGGATAGTGAGACTGTAGAGTTGGACAGTGCTACGATTAATCGAGAGTTGTTGAGATTGCTCCATTGATCTACTAAGGGTCAGTCTGAGGATCCGAGGAGGCCCATATCTTCTGATTTCATAGCTGCTGGGATGAAAGTATTTGAGTGTAGGATTGGTATAGATCCTTAAGTTGTTGAGTACTAGTTAAAGGATCTTCAGAGACTATTTGTGGAAATGAACTACCCTATTGGGCAAAAGTTGAGGGCTACTGTTTCTTTACTGCGAGGTGAGGCACAGAACTGGTGGGAGACAGTGGAGGAGTCTACTCCTACTGGTCAACTCACTTGGGATTATTTTTTAGAGGTCTTTCAGGATCGTTATATGGGTGAGAAGTTCCTTGCTGAGTGTAAGGATGATTTCATGAATTTGAGGTAGGGTGACATGTCAATTACTAATTATGAGATTGAGTTCTTGAAGTTGATCCGATACTGATCGCGTCTGAAACGTCACAGTGATTGTGCAAGCATACACACGTCGATGCAAGTATAGTTGATAGATAATTCTATCGGATATAGATCCCACGAGGAATGGGTTCTTGATGTTTAAATGTTGGGGCAACTAATACTGTAATCAAGTAAGATGTTAGTAAGGATGTCAGTGTAATTATGTCAGATCTGCACACTAAAATTGTTAATACTGTCAATACAATCAAGGTTAATTGTTATAGCAACTGAAAGTAAATCAAAGTATTGTTGAAGTGTTGAGAATTTAAATGCATAAAAGTAAAGGTGTGATCAAGTGTGAAGAATTGGAGTGGATCACTGACTTCGCTAAGTAGCAACGCTAGATGCATCGACAAGGTAAAATATAGATGGAATGTCGCTGTAATGAAGTCCCTTTGAGTTATTACCAACAACAACTCTTTACTTAATCCCGACTTAAATATCCACAATCACTCCACCTCTCGGTACGAGCAACGATGTGTATTCAAGAACAAGTAACTGGAGTTTGTCCCAGTCACAAGTAGCTCTCGCCTAACTTACTTGTTAACCCAACCTGTCACCGCATCTCACGATGTCGACGTACTACAATTTTACTCTCGTGCTTAAAACTGTTAGATCCAAGAATAAATAGATAAGCAATGTAAAATAAGAATCAAAATGATTTAACATTAAAAGGTACTCTCGTATTCATTTAATATCATCAAAATCCATCATCGTTTAAAAAGAATTAAAGAGTACAACGAAGCTTACTATCTCTAGACTACTACGCCTACTCTCTAATCGTTCCTCTTGCTCTGAATTAAGCACTCCTCATCAGAAGTTGCTGCACACTTGCTTCATCAGCTCACCCTCCTCTAACGTCAAGCTTCCATGGCAACTTGCTTGAAGATTTAAGAGATTTTTGGATTTAAATTCTTCACTCCTTAATATTTTTCTCCTTCTTCTTTCCTCTATTTATAAGTTTAAGAAATTGCAGATTTTCTCCATTCTCAGATCCAACAACTTTTTACCGCTGTAAAAATTTGTTATTGACAACTATACAGATCTGATTTGTTTACTTGACTGCTGCAGAATGTCGACGTAATTTATAAATTGTGCCAACAATTTGTCAGCAGAATGTCCCCATATTTCTGGACATCTCTTCTTAGATCCAGATCTAATTACAACTGTCACAATTAGTTAAATTCCAGCTGTGCACTCACGTAGATCTGGTGTAATCTTTATAACTCTGCAGATTATCGCCGCATCTCTGGTCGCGATCTGAAATCTTTAATTACGGCGACATGTGAAATTCCTGCGCTGGTGCTTCCAGATGTGCTTGTGGCTTGAATTCACTAAACAAAGTAAATATTTCTATGCATCGACATCTCTGGATGCATTTTCAAATTATACTTGTGGCTGCATTCTTCTTCCAGCATTGATCTTCTGAGATGAGTTACTGCGCTGACAATTCTAAGGCGCAATATATCGGCTGTTTGTAACGACATTAGTACAAAAAGAGGTAAAAATAACAAGAATTTAAACCAACTAGCAATGAGTTAGAAAATATAAAAACTAAGTATGAAATGCTTATGATGCATGCAGAATAAGATATAAAAGAGATAATTAAAACACTAATTTAGGGAGAAAATATATGTCATTTGTAATACCATCACACTCCCAAACTTGAGTTTTTACTTGTCCTCAAGTAAACAAAAATTAACAAAGTCACAAGCAAAAATGTCACCGCAATCAATATTCTCACAACTTAAATTTTCTGAAATCTTAATGCACAAATTGTATTTACATGATAGGCTAATGCGCTGACAATTTATAGGCATGAATAATTAAAAACTACAACTTCATAAATGTTAATGTCATGCATTGAACCCTAATCTTCCTTGAACCAATATAGCATTTATCAAAAAATTCTTTCTTTTTTTCTTTTTCTTCCTTTTTCTCATTTTTTTCTTTTTCAAATGACTAAGAGATGTCATTGCATTACTCTACCTTTGTTCCTGGGTAGTAACGATGGGGTGCAACAAACCCCCAGGAGGTATGTAATTGCACCGACACACACTCTTGCAGTGATAGCCGTTGGCTAGATGATTTTTCTAAACCTGCAGCGGAGTGTTCTCCCTTAAAAAGTCATAATGCACTCACATTGGAGTGTCTTTTATTCATATAATGCTGTTGCAACTGGCCGATTAGTTTAAGATTCAAACATCAACACTATCCATTCATTACTGAATCAATTCTAATCATTAATTCAAAATAGCAAACTCATCATTCATTCATATTCATCCAATTTACGCATCGCCATTCCAAACAATTCAAGATTTAAGCACAAAATAAAAATTATGGTCACATTTTTTTCTTGTAACTATGCATACTTTCATTGAACTAAAGAAACAAGTAAATTCTCAAATATGTGGGTGCAATTGAATTTCCATTTCACACAAACTCCCCCTAAACTTACAGTGTACATTGTCCCTAATGCACTAACAATACTATACAGAGAAGAATGGAAATGCAACTACAATGCAATTAAATTAACAAAAAGAAATGCAATGACAAAATAAAATGCAAAACAGTAAAATGCATGCAATCTATCTACAGAAAAATAAACTAACTCATTCTTGAGCAGCCGATGCAGAAGCTGCTTTGGTTTTCTTTGTCTTCTTCCTTGGGCGCTCACCTTCCTCTTTGTGTTTCCTATTCTTGTCCTTGCCCCTTTTCTTTTGTCCTTCGAACTAACCGGAATAGTAGATTGCTCCTCTTTTGCTGGTTGGGTGGTGGCCTCATCGATAGTCAGATCGGATGGATGGGCTTCATCAAGTAGAGCCACATAGGGCACAATAACTAACGAGTTAAAATCCTCCGCAATGCATATGACTACTTCAGCCTGACTCGTATCTAGTGGAGTTATATCATCACTAGATGCCCCCACACTCATGGGTGCTTCGACAATATCCTCAGTGATATCTGTCGAGGCATTTTCCTTCTTCTCCTACTCCTTTACAAGGTCCTTCATTGCATCTTCTTCTTCTTCTTCTTCATTCTCTTTCTCCTGGCCATCTTCCTTCTTCGCTTCCTCCACAAGCTTTTCTTACTCAGTTGTAGCAATGTCAACGCCATTCTCAATGTTCACACTCACAGATGCAATTGGTGTTCACACCTCCTCAACCACAACAACCCGCCCAGCCATATTAGCCCCAAGGCTGTTCGAGAACTCCTCTTCGAATAAGCTGGCTATAGTTTTGTAGCACTCTAGCATGACGTTAGAATGTCTTTCCTATTCCTCTTCATCGGAGATGTGGATTCTTGTTGGGGAAGGGACATGTTGTGGCATACCATCATGAGTAGGCTGGTCAGACGACGAGGTCATTGGTCGAAAAATGAAGGGGAAAGTTAGGAAGTCCGGAAGCGAACTGGGGCTCATGCTGCGTAATGCAGCGACAATTGCCTCGTTCCATGCTTTAGTGTATGCATAGAAGATATGTTGTCTATAGTCCATATCCTCTAATACACCGACAGTACAGATAGTGCGCATGTCGATACGATTAAGATTGACTTCCATAGCAGTCAGTCTCTTTTCCAACTGCAGATCTGTGGGTGCATCAGTCTGTTTTTCCTTCATTGTCCCTTTTCCCTTATCCTTCTTTCTTGGTGCTTCTCTCGCCAGTGGCGTCTTTTAGCCCTTCGTCATTCTCTCTACAGAGATATCATTAATAGGGCTCTTGTTGTCGAGCACCTCTTTCCCATTTCTGGGCAAAATATCCCTTTGTTTACAGAGTAGCATAATTAGGGAAGAAAAAGGTAATATACCTATTTGTTTAGAAGTGGCTTCCACATTTTAGTTGTGGATGATTGCGCCGACATCAATATGACGGCCCTTTAGAATTGAGTGCAAAATGTACATACGGTCTAATGTCACCGTGGTGCTGCGTGTAGAAGGCAAGAGACGACTATGCATGAAGTGGAACCATACCTTGCTATAGGTCGTCAGATATCATCGGTGCATGTTATAATTATACGGGCCACTGCCCGTCTAGATAGCACCATCAACACAAAGGTCTTGCAGCACCTTTCTAAGCAACTGACATTAATAAATATATATGGAAATGCAATGACAATATGGATGCAACAAAAATAAAAATAATGCAGTAACATTAATAATGCAGGGACAATTATACTATAGCTACATGATATGTATGAAAACTAAACTAAGTGCTAAAAATAAAAACTAACTCAGTGTGTTGTACCAAAGATGTGTCTGCATTGTTCTTTTTCTTGTGCTTCCACTCCTCCTTGCATTGCTTCATGTCTTTGGTGCTCTTTCTCTTTCGTTCTTTTGGCTTGGACGGGCCTGCGGATTGCTCCTCAACAGCAGGCATCACAGCCTCTGCCTGACTCGCTTCAGGTGGTGCCAAATCATCAGATGATACACCCACAAGTTCAAGTACAGTGACAAATTCCTCAACAGAATTTATTACGACATCAAGTCCTTCTCTTCTTTCTTCTTTTACTTTTGTTTGAGCTTCGCATGATCTATGGACTGCTCCCCAATTTCTATCTCTGCTCTGGCATCATCAACTGCTTCATTCGTTGATCCAATATAAACCACTATCACCCAAAGGTTTTCATCAGCAGCTTCCACATAACTCGCTCCATCTTGCGCCAAGCGTTCAGTTATTGCACCCACAACTTCAAGCGGAGGACAAATTTCTCAGCTAAATTTTCCTCGACACCTATTTCTTCATCTTTTTCTTCCTCCACATGAACTTCGTCCGTTTTCAGCATTAAGTTAGTAAGTGCAGTACAACTGTACAAAATTACGTTGACAATGGAATCCTAATGCGTCGACAATAGTGTTTACTTATTCCTCAATTGGTGCAGACACAATATTTATTCCTTCTTCTTCAAGTGCTTCGTACTCTTTTATTCTTCACACGGTCCCAAAAAATTTCCACTCTTTCTTGTATTTTTTCCAATTCCGTAACTTCTTAATTATGGATATAGGCATCAAACTTATGCTTTCATTGAAATCACATAATGCCTTTCTAATATACCAATCACCAATGGAATAGGGTATTGAAAAGCTCTTGGGATCCTTAAATTCTTGGAGCAATTTAATTGTCATGACAGTGCATCCTTCAGTAAGTGCAATTGCTTCGACATCTCCTAATCTTCTCTTATTTGACAATGTGTCTTCAAGTTTCTGAGGCTGTTTTGCTGTAGCATTTGTGGTGATAAAGTGATCTGATACTGTCGCGGTAATATTTTATTTAACCTCTTCAGCTGCAGTTTGCTTTTCAGATTGCACTGACATCTTTTCATTATTGAGATTTGAATTATCTTGTTTTGCTGTAGCATCTCTAACAACTTCATTTAGTTGAGTCTCACTTCTGGGAATGATTTCCTCACAATGCTCTTGCCCTTGTGATATCGAATTTTCAGTATCCATCAATAAAGTTTCTTGTGGTCGCAAATTTATTGCGCCCACAATCTGGCCAAATTGATATTCTAGAGCTCGTATGGATTCAGTTTCACTCTGAAGCACAGATTCAGTCTTGAAAATATATTGTCTCAGCAAATTTTCAATTGATGAAAACTCTGATGTTTTGTCTTGCTGGATATTTTGCTTTGACAAAGGTTAATCATAATTGGGCAATGTTCACTCGTCAATGTCTATATTTCCAGGGGCTTGATTGTTCCAACAAAAATTTGGATGTTGTTACCACTCTAGCGTGTAGGTGTTGGAATATGGATTTTCATATCGATAGAAACTTCTCATGTGGTACACATTTGCTAGATTCGATGGGCATTCTTCAAACTCATGGTTACCCCCACAGTAATCGCAACTTGTCGCAGTAAATTTCCATTCTGCAATTGCTATAGCATTCTGTATTGAATTACTCATATTAGTAAAAAAAGATACCTCGACGTTTATGGCATCGAGCTCCATTTCTATAGCATCACTCATCCAACATCTTGAGGTTCTATTTACCTCGTTCTTAGCCATATTTCGCTAAAAAAATGTAAACGTAAACAACAAAAAGGAAACAAGTTAGTGACAAATAAAATTTAGATAATAAAGAATAAATACAAAGACAAAAATAAACATCAAACAAATGTCATTCCTCGACAACGATGCCAAAACTTGATCGCGTTTAAAACGTCACAGCGATTGTGCAAGCGTACACACATCGATGCAAGTGTAGTTGATAGATAATTCTATCAGATATCAATCCCACGAGGAATGGGTTCTTGATGTTTAAATGTCGAGGCAACTAATACTGTAATCAAGTAAGATGTGAGTAAAGATGTCAGTGCAATTATGTCAGATCTGCACACTAAAATTGTTAATACTGTCAATGCAATCAAGGTTAATTGTCATAGCAACTGAAAGTAAATCAAAGTGTTGTTGAATTGTTGAGAATTTAAATGCATAAAAGTAAAGGTGTGATCAAGTGTGAAGAATTGGAGTGGATCACTGACTTCGCTAAGTAGCAATGCTAGATGCACCGACAAGGTAAAATATAGATGGAATGTCACTGCAATGAAGTCCCATTGAGTTCTTACTAACGACAACTCTCTACTTAATCCCGACTTAAATATCCACAATCACTCTACTCTTAGTGCGAGCAACGATGTGTATTTAAGAACAAGTAACTGGAGTTTGTCCTAGTCCCAAGCAGCTCTCATCTAACTTACTTGTTAACCTAACCTGTCACCGTATCTCTCGATGTCGACGTACTACAATTTCACTCTCGTGCTTAAAACTGTTAGATCCAAGAATAAACAGATAAGCAATGTAAAATAAGAATCAAAATGATTTAACATTAAAAGACACTATCGTATTCATTTAATATCATCAAAATTCATCATCGTTTAAGAAGAATTAAAGAGTACAACGAAGCTTACTATCTCTAGACTACTAAGCCTACTCCCTAATTGTTCCTCTTGCTTTGCATCAAGCACTCCTCATCAGAAGTTGCTACACACTTACTTCATCAGCTCACCCTCCTCCGATGTCAAGCTTCCATGGTAGCTTGCTTGAAGATTTGAGAGATTTTTAGATTTAAATTCTTCACTCATTGATATTTTTCTCCTTCTTCTTTCCTCTATTTATAAGCTCAAGAAATTACAGATTTTCTCCATTCTCAGATCCAACAACTTTCTACAACTGTAAAAGTTTACTATTGATAGCTATGCAGATCTGATTTGTTTACTGGACTGTTGTAGAATGTCGCCGCATTTCTAGACATCTCTTCTCAAATCCAGATCTAATTACAACTATCACAGTTAGTTAAATTCCAACCGTGCACTCATGCAAATCTGGTGTGATCTTTATAACTCTGCAGATTTTTGCCGCATCTTTGGTCGCAATCTAAAATCTTTAATTGCGGGGACAACATGTGAAATTCCTACGCTGGTGCTTCCAGATGTGCTTGTGGCTTGAATTCACTCAAACAATGTAAAGATTTCTATGCATCGACATCTCTGGCCGTATTTCCAAGCTATAATTGTGGGTGCATTCTTCTTCTAGCATTGATATTCTGAGATGAGTTTTTGCGTTGACAATTCTGAGGCGCAATATATCAGCTGTTTGTAGCGACATTAGTATAAAAAGAGGTAAAAATAACAAGAATTTAAACCAACTAGCAATGAGTTAGAAAATATAAAAACTAAGTATAAAATGTTTATGATGCATGCAAAATAAGATATAAAAGAGATAATTAAAACACTAATTTAGAGAGAAAATATATGTCATTTGTAATACAATTAGCTACGCATCTAGGTTGGTCACTAATGAAAAATAGAAGTGTGATTAATTTAGGAAGGGACTTTGACTCTCGCTGCAAGATGGAGTATATATGCATCATGATAGGATATTCGTAATATCAACTCAATAAGAGGTTAAAAATACGTATAGATTAATATGCTTAAACCGAACTAGAGAGCAACTCTGAATTTGGGATAAAGACAAGCTCGATAGTAGCTAGAAAAATATTGAGGGGCTTCTTAATAAGTTGGCCTACACTGAAACTTTTAGTTTAACAACATTTAAGATAAATTTTACATATGTTTCAAATGTTGTTGAGTCAATACAAAGTTATTTCAAAGTGTTTTTAAGTAATTTTGAGTGATACTACAATGTAAGATGAATCCCCCCCTAACATAGTCAATATCCAAATAACATTTGTAGAGGATAGGGGATCAACCCCGCCCCCGCCCCAAAGGGAATGATCCCAAGAGGATGGATCCCCCTCCCTTTATGGGATTGATCTCTTTACCTACCAAATAAAAATATACATTGTTTAGTAATACGAGTTTTGTACTTCCCACGACTATTTTTCATCCCCAACGACTTCAAACAATAAAAATTGAGTTACTTGGTATAATTATGCCTCAAGAATTTTATTTTTTTACATTTTTCTTGTACATAGACTTTGACTTCTTCGTTGCCAAATCAATGTATATGTTTTATTTCATTCTTTAAAAGAGCTCACGCTTTGTAAACATTTACTTTTGAGGGGTTTATTTGTTTACATCATTTTACCAATTTGTAATTTGTAGGGTTTATAGTTGAACCATAAAAAAATAAAGTGATTATATCTTAACCATCGTAAAAGGTGCAAGGAAGAGACTTCTATCATAGCCTAAGTAAAAGAATTTTGTTTTAAAGATTACGCCATGTTATTTTCATACCAAATAATCATTATTAATATACTTTGATCAAATTTCACACTTCCCAAAATTTTAATTTAATCCTTTTCTATAATTTCACATTCACATTCATCCTCATTGATTCCCTTTCCAAATATCAGATTAACTTGATAAATTAATTCATTTAATAATTCGTTCTTTTTTTACAATGTCATTATTTTTTTTACACAATGTCTAAAACTATTCATAATCCTTCATCAACTCATAAATAGGAAGATAATGCGCTTCAGTGCACTTGAACTCATATTCTCCTGCAATGATAATAATGTTAATGCCAATCGAACTAAAACTCAATCGTTTTTCAAAGCTTCTAATATTGCCACTAGTTACGTTCTTGAAATAGTGTCATATACTGAGGGATTACAATATCAATCACATGATTTGAACAGTGGCAGCAAACACGACCTTCGTGACTGATAGTCACCGTCTTTGGAAGATAAAAATGCCTTCTGGATCACAATTTAAACATCTGCCTTACGCTAGAAGCAGCTGTTTCATCCGATCTGAAAAATGGGTCGTCAACAACTTGGTCACATTCAGTGTGCTTTTGGAGAAAACTTTCTAAAGGCATCATACTAGTAAGATTCCCCTCTCTCTTATCTTAGAAAGGGGTCGTTCCAGGCATCTTCCAGTTTCCCTTTATTATACACTTATACCATCTAAGAATGGTGCATGAATCTTTGAAAACGGAAATGATTTTGACCGTGGCTCTCGATTTTGTCTCGTTTAGGTTAGTGCCCAAGGATGGTTCAACCTCAAAGGTAATGCTAAACCCTAAAACCAAAATAGTATTATGAGGCTAAATTTTACCACTTCATGGAACATTTGCCTCTAGTTTACTAACTATGATTTTTTTTGGGGGGGTGGTTATTTGATAGGTCAGCACCCCAGAATAGATCTTTCTCACAATCAGTGTTCTTAGTGAGCTTCTATCAGCAACTTTTGACCAGTTTTCCTCAGTGAGTAAGCCTCGCTATGCTTTAATTGCCATGGTAATGTCATTTGTTGCTGCCATTACATGCATCAATGAGCTTGCTTACAAGGCTGGAAAGGAAGGAGTTGTCTGGAGGTGGGAAGGCAAGTTACCCTGGGTTTATCACTCATCTCCGAGTCACAGGCGTTTCGGAACTTTCCCTGAAATGATCGGATTAGTTTGTGCCTTGTTGCAGTCCATTTTATCAGCAGTTGCTTTCACTTTTTACAATCAACATGTTGATTATCCCCTTAAAGTATCTTTTTGGCCAGTAGTCTTTGCTTTGGGACTATTTTGATCTAAATTTATGTAAAATCCTAAATCAGAATGGTTTTCAAAGAGATTAGATCCTAAGTCATGAATGTTTGATTCATTTCCCTTCCTTTTGACTAACACAATTCTAGACCTGCTCATATAACTTATAAGATCCAGATAAACAGTCAAACAGATATTCCAAAGGATCAACAACTGCCTCAAAAAAAGATACATTTCTTTTACTCTTATTTAAGAAATGGAAAAGAAACAAGATTTGAACTGTTCTGATTTCCAGGATGGTAAATTGGTGGATAAAATACTATTTTCAAATCTCCCTAACCTACAATAGTCGACAACTTCGAAACAAGTGAGAAGGGGAACATAAGTAAAGTGATATTAACCAATCACTCACATCGCCTTCAAGAATGCCAAATGAAACAACAATAATAGGTCTCATTTCCCAACAAGATTA
Organism: Gossypioides kirkii; assembly: GCA_005610355.1. Taxonomy (NCBI): domain Eukaryota; kingdom Viridiplantae; phylum Streptophyta; class Magnoliopsida; order Malvales; family Malvaceae; genus Gossypioides; species Gossypioides kirkii. The sequence goes on from CP032245.1 coordinate 10,645,413, forward strand.
TTGCAATCGTAAGAAAATTCATAGGTAAACCATTTTGCCCTGCAATAAACCAGCTCAGCAGCCTAATGACTAAAATGTAGAGCAATTTATGAATCCAAAGAAGAATAGGTTCAAACCTGTATAAGAGCCTCTTAAAATTACATTAAGGCGTTAGAGACTTCAGCTTGGGTGCCATAATCTCAAGAAGGCCCTTGGGATTGTCTACATGGACCCAGTGGCCAGAACTGGGAAGAACATGAACTGAAACCTTCCCTGCAGATTCATCTCCTTCCTGACTAGCAAGCCTTTCAAGCCGAGTAATAATATCAGCATCCCACCGATCACTTTTCTCCGCACGTACAATTGATATCTCCAACCCTTTCGAAGGGTGCTCCAACAAAGACCAATATGACAGCTCCCTAGAGAATTTTACATTGATAATTCACTAATAAGTTAACAAAGAAGAAGACATAGGCCAACTAAAAGTGGATTAAGTAATGTCAACGTAGAATCATTGATTATTACTACCTGTAGGAATGAAACATCTGGACAGCACCTTCAAGATTAAAGGCCCATGTCTCTTCTCCCCCAGTTTTCTTGAGGTTGGTGCCTATCCACTCCGACAACGACTTAGAGAAGCCCAGTTCAAGCATATGATTAACAAGCCACCTGAGAGCAGATATCATGAGTACACAACAGGCGAAAATGTTTGATCCAAATCACCCAAAAAAACAACATAAATAACAGTCAAATGAGCATTAGTAACTAAATTGTCATATCTAACAGAAGACGGAATTTTGAGCAATCAGCATACAGTTAACAAATGCACTACACCCAAGCAACTCATACTGAATGGCCAACATGCCATTGGAGCATAAGCATCCCCTCAACTAAAACGTGCAAATTATTGTTTACAACAAATTGGCTTATAATGCAGAACAAGAATCTTCAATTCAAACCATCAGTAGCAAAGATTCTAGTGATTTCAATTCAAAGCTCGATGATGGGTAGAGGTAGGCAAATTAATAAATGAAACGATCCAATTGACACTAGAAAACAAGAGCAACAGTGCCTAGAATTAGAAACAAGTTAGAGAAGGAACAGAAGTTTTACTTCCGTGATGGAACTGTTGAAGGTAAACTTTGCAATGTCTTCAAAACCTTTTCTACTTCACCATCACTGTTGTCAGATGTTACTTCTCCAGGGACAGAATCGAGTACCCAAAGCTGTTCTGCACCAGTAAATAAATTAAAATTAAAATTAAAAAAGAAAACAAATCACAAAATTTAATTCTCAAATGCATACAATTAGCAACAGCAGCAAAGAAACGGAAAGTATGGGGGTTTAGGCAATGGAGCAGTATATACCTGTTTGGGAAGTTTGACATTTTCACCATAATCTCTGTTTCCACAACTCTTGGCAAATTGCAAAGCAACTTTGCCACCCATGGAGTGGCCAATGACAACATCAGGCGAATCCCAGCCTTTGGAATTGATCAAATTACCCAAATCTTTAGCTGCATTTACCATATCATGGGGCGGATCCAACCCTTCCATCTCTGCTGAGTTCCCATGATTCCTTAAATCCACCAGCACCATCCTCCACTCTACAAAATAAAAAAATAAATTAGAGGATTGTCCTTTCTTTCGAATTTCCTAGGGAAACAAACGGCTCGGGATCAACTACCGGAAGAAGGGGAGCCGGATAGAGAGGAAACGAGGGTGCGAGAAAAGGAACGCCAGTTGCGGGCGGAGCCTAAGAGGCCATGGAGGATGAAAACCGTGTGAGTATAGGGTTTGTTTGGATTGGCTTGGATTTCTTCATAAGCTAGGGTTTGAAGAGATCTCTTTGAGGTATAGTAGTAGGGAAGAGTCAGGAGAGAACTCGGTGAGTTAAGAAAGCGAGTCAGGAGAGTGGTGGGTATCCCTTGTTTGTTCCTAATGAGTCGAGCCATTTGGAACACCCTGGCTTCTACCAAACTCTGTAATGGCTTCCAGGCAGAACAACTCGAATAAAAGAGTAGACGAAAAAAGAAAATTAGATAAATTAGAATCTCGGATTAATTTTCCCTTTAGTCCTGTACACTAATTTTAGATTTTTTAATTATGTTTTGTTTTATTTTTATTAAAATTTAAAAATATTTTTTAATATTTTTTTAAATTTGCTTAATTTATTCTTATTAATTTGCTAAAAGTTATTAAACCATTCGGTACTGAGAATGGAAGGGTACAACTTCCAATTTGATACTACAATATTACCATTAATTTATTTTTCTTAAAAGTTTTTTTTAATATTTTTCTTAAAAGTTAAATATGTGAAAAATATTTTATTTAATATAATATATCCTTATGTTAAATTTGAACATGTGTTATCAATTCACTTATTATCACTTTGGACTTAAAATTTTAAATCAAACAAATAGCTTTAGTTAAAACAAGTAAAAGGCTATTAATAATATTTTCAATTGGATTTTAAAATTTAAATCTAGGAGAGGGAATTAATTAAAAAACAGAGGGATAATTTCTTGAAACTAAAGTGAAAATATTATATTTATAAAATTTGAAAAAACAAAGAGACTAGGAACGAAATTTAACCAAATAATAACTGAGAGCTGTGGAATCTAGATCTAGAGGGATAAAATTCTTGGACTAAATTTCAGAAATACCAAAAATACAGGGACAAAGGAAAATATTAATAAAAAGACAAATTTGACAGCTGTGGGATTTGAACCCACGCCCTTTCGGACCAGAGCCTAAATCTGGCGCCTTAGACCACTCGGCCAAACTGTCTTGTTGATTAAATGAGACATACAATTCTATATGACTTAAATTCTATACGCAATCCAAGAAATAAAACTCAATCGAGTCGAACGGTTGTGTAAAGTTGATTATGGGTAGCCATGTTGAAGATAACTGTTTCCATTATGACTTGATTTCATCATAGCTTATTACAACTTCTCACAATTAGAGATTTAAATTATGGTTCCGATCGCGTTTTCGGTTGCATTGCGTTTATTGTGGTTGTGGACATAACGGATGTTATTGTGGTCATTACGAATATCGCGGTTATGAATTTTTTTTAAATTCGCACAACTTATTGTAAAACATAATAATTATAATTATAATTATAATTATAATTATAAAAAGTCACTTTCAATGATTTTTAGAGTGTTTTCTAACCTTATGGACTTTTATTAGTATGATAAAAAATTTACAATCATTAATTATTCTTATATTTATTTACAAATTTTCTAAGAATATTATATTAACTAATAATAAAGTAAAAAAGAAAAAAGAAATATTAAACATTAATCATATTTAATAAGTTTGAAAGTTTTTATAAATAAAATAATTAAAAATTCATACATGAGAGAAATCTTAAATATTTCTTGACAGCTTTGAAGATGGTGAAGATATCAAAATATTCTATGCTACAAAAGAAAAAAAAATAGATAAATGTATAGCTTCTCATTAATTATTCTTATTTCCTATCACTTATTCTCACTCTCATTCTACTTTCATATATAGTTTAACATGCTTCAATTCTTAATTATCTTTTCATAAAATATACTCCATTCATTTATTTATAGATGTATTTTAAATGTTTTAATATCATTAAATTTAAAAACATTAACAAAAGTTTTCTTTAAAAAAACATACCTTACAAATAGTGGACATACCTTACAAATAGTGGTAGTGATACAACTTAGTTTTCACCAATTAGTGGAATGATAAGGAGGATCAGATCCTTCACCTTCACTTTGAGAGTGTTCTTAACTTGATTCTCGTGGCCTTTATCTAAATATATATATATAAAAAAGTAACATATTCACCTTGGTTTTCATATAATTGATATGGAGGATATATTTGAGGAGGAGGATACATGAGAGGTGAAGGTGGGTGATACATTGGTGGTGGAGGATGCATTTGAGGTTGATATGACACACCATAATTAGGAAATGGTGGATAATAACCGTATGGTTGTGGATAACCATGTGAAGGTTGAAAATATGAAGGTTGTTCCGGTTGATAAAGACCTTGAGTGCTAGTAGATGAATCACTATACCCAATGTTACTATAACTCGTTCTCCTACCAGATGAAGAACCTACAAAAGTATGCTTCTTGTCTTTTCCTTTTGATGGAGCTCTAGGTTCACTTTTATCTCTCCTAGGTTCAAGAAACATATTTCCATCAAATTCCGATCTATCACGAAAATGTCCACTAGTGGTACCAACCCCATATTCTCCTCCATACCGACAAGAAGACTTAATTCCACCTTTATTACCATTGTGTCCATCATTTTTATCAATTGAACTTAAACCACCACCATCGAGTCCATCGCCACTCTGACTTGCCGTTGCACTAGATCTTGAATGAGACAAACTTTATTATTGAGATTGATCAACATTCATTTCATCATCAAAGGTATCCACAGGCAACACACCGGCATTTTCACTATCTAACAATGGATTCTCTTTCTCTTGAAGTCATTCTGATAGTGGATCAACATCTTCAAAGATATGATCAAGGTTTATAGGATTAAAACTAACGTTTATATCATCAATGCTCATTCTTTTTTGACGCCTTATCTGAAGCCTCATATTATAGTAAGTAAACACTAGTTTCTCAAGTTTTTTATACTTCAACCTATTTCTTGCCTTGGTGTGAATAAACTAAATGTGCTTTAATTTCGTTCGCAATTTGATGCAGAAGTTGTTTGACAAAGCAATTTAATTGCTAATATTTGTAACTCAGGAACACATGTGTCGTATATTATCCACCACTCAGTTGCATAATATTATTTAAATTTCAAAATAACTTTAAAATTTACAATATAATTAAATAATTTAATTAACTATTTACACGAATGCATTTGCTTCCAAGCTCTTTGTGCTTATAGAGTACTGAATGTCTCGTGTTTATCTCTAAATAGTAACAACTACATAAATAAAAAATAGAGTAAAAATAAAAAAAAAACAATTCCATTTCAAATTATGTAACTAAATTACAAATAATTGTACTTGAATCTAACCTGATTAACCATTCTGACTTGAGTATCAAGAGAAGGTTTTATTCTTTCAATTATTGATCTTGTATTTTCTAATGTTTCTATTAATACATTCTCGGAATGCTTCACCCCATTTAAAAAAAAAACTAACAACCCATAAAATTAACCATTATTACCCCGCCATTAAATATCAAGAGGCCAAAACTCAAAACCCACAAAATCAAACATAATCCTTAATTTATTTTTAAAAACAACAACAACAATCCATCATAATCCATTATTACTCGGTTACCCAAAACTCAAAAAATAATAATTAAAATAAAAAGTTCCCCAAATCCCCCCAACCCCTTCTTCTTTTTCTATCGTGAGGCAAAGAGCCAAAAACAAAAGAGAAAAAAATTAGGGTTTAAGTTTTTTTTGCTTTTCTTTGCAAGATCCATCCCTTCTTTCTTAATTTTTTTTTTCTAATTTCTTTAAATTTGCCTAGGCTACTATTGACTCGTACCAAAATACACAAAAATATAAAGATGATTTGCAAAGATTTTGTAAAAAATTTCTCATCAATCTTTGCATGTTACAACAAAAAGAAGCAAGAATCAAGACAAAAAAATTCAAGTACTTACTTGAAAATTTTGAATTTCTGAAAGTGCAAGTGAGATTTTGTTTAGAGATTTTTGTGATTGTGTTGTGATTTTGTTTGGTTTGGAGTTTGGATAGTGAATTCTGAGAGTGAAAGTTTCGAGTTTCAACTGTTTTTTTGAACAAATTTCTTGTACCGGTAATCGATTCATATTTTTCTATTGCTTTTGGGCTACTTTTTCTGTTGATTTTGAACTGCTTTTTCTTTTTTTTTATTGAAAATTATTTGATTTTACAAGTAAAGAATATATTTCCTTTATCTTATTATTTTTCTGTTGATTTTTTTAAAGGATTTGGATTTTTTTAATTTTACCGTAACGAAACAATAACGAGAATAGCGGTTCGTTACTATTGCAATTAGTCGTTACCAGTTAAATTGTGACCGCAATCCACAACTATTGGTGTGATTTCGTTTCACACCGCTATTTTCGACAGTAGCAGTTTCGAACAGCGCCACTACAGCTATATAGTAGTCGCTATTCCGCTACTTGACCGCTATTTAAATCCCTGTTCACAGCATAAATCATAATTCATTTAAAAAAACTAACAACCCATAAAATTACCTATTATTACCCAATCACCCAAAATAAAAAAGTCAAGACCCAAAACCCACAAAATCAAACATAATCTATAATTTTATTTTTTTAAAATAACAACAACTCTTCATAACCCATTATTACTCTATCACCCAAAACCCAAAAAATAAAAATTAAAACAAAATGTTTCCCAAATCCCCCGACCAACTAATTCTTCTATTGTGAGGTAGAGAGTGAAAAACAAAAGGGGAAAAAAAATTAAGGTTTAGGTTTTCTTTGCTTTTCTTTGCAATATTCGTCCCTTATTTCTCTATTTTTTTCCAATTTCTTTAAACTTTATCTAGGCTACCATTGATTCTTACCAAAAAACCTGAAAATATAAAGATGATTTGCAAAGATTTTGTCAAAAATTTCTCATTAATTTTTGCATGTTACAACAAAAAGAAGCAAGAATTAAAACAAAAAAATTCATGTACTTACTTGAAAATTATGAATTTTTGAAAGCGCAAGTGAGATTTTGTTTAGAGATTTTTGTGATTTTATTGTGATTTTGTTTGGTTTGGAGTTTGGACAGTAAAATTTGAGAGTGAAAGTTTAGAGTTTGGATTGCTTTTTCTATTTTTTTGAACAAATTTCTTGTACCGATAACTGATTCATATTTTTCTATTACTTTTAGACTGCTTTTTCTGTTGATTTTGAACTGCTTTTTCTTTTTTTTTTTATTGAAAATTATCTGATTTTGCAGGTGAAGAATATATTCCCTTTGTCTTATTATATTTCTATTGATTTTTTAAAGGAGTTGGATTTTTTTTAATTTTATTGTAACAAAACAATAACGAGAATAGCGGCACGTTATTGTCGCAATTGTCCGTTACCCGTTAAATTCCGACCACGATCCACCACTATTGATGTGATTTCGCTTCACATCGCTATTTTCGACTGTAACGACTTCAAACGGCACCACTACAATTATATAGCGGTCATTATTCCGCTACCCGACTACTAATTAAATCCCTGCTTATAATATAAACCATAATCAATTTAAAAAAACTAATAATCCATAAGATTACCCATTATTACTGAGTTACTCAAAATCAAGAGGCCAAAACACAAAACTTAAAACCCAAAAAATCAAACATAAACCATAATTTATTTATTTTTAAAAAAAACAACCTATCATAACTTATTACTACCCTGTCACCCAAAATCCAAAAAATAAAAATTAAAACAAAAAATTCCCCAAACCCCCAACCCTTTCTTCTTATTCTATCGTGAGGTAGAGAGCCAAAAACAAAAGATGAAAAAAAATTAAGGTTTAGGTTTTCTTTGCTTTTCTTTGAAATTTTCGTCCCTTCTTTCTCCATTTTTTTCAATTTTTTTAAACTTTACCTAGGCTACCATTGATTCGTACCAAAATACCCAAAAATATAAAGATGATTTGTAGATTTTGTAAAAAAAAATTCATCAATCTTTACATGTTACAACAAAAAGAAGCAAGAATAAAGACAAAAAAAATTCAAGTGCTTACTTGAAAATTATGAAATTCTAAAAGTACAAATGAGATTTTGTTTAGAGATTTTTATGATTATGTTGTGATTTTGTTTGGTTTGGAGTTTGGACAGTTGATTTTGAGAGTAAAAGTTTAGATTTTGAATTATTTTTTCTATTTTTTGAGCAAATTTCTTGTAATGATAATCGATTCATATTTTTTTATTGCTTTTGGATTGTTTTTCCTTTTTTTGATTGAAAATTATCTGATTTTGCTGGTTAAGAATATATTCTCTTTGTCTTATTATATTTATGTTGATTTTTTTAAAAAGAGTTGGATTTTTTTTTAATTTTTTGGATTTTTTTAATTTTACCCTAACGGGACAGTAACGGGAATAGCGACCCGTTACTGTTGCAATTGGTCGTTACTAGTTAAATTGCAGCCATGATCCACCTCTATTTTCGACAGTATTGATTTCGAACGACGTCACTACAACTATATAGTGGTCGCTATTCTGCTAGTCGACCGCTATTTAAATCCTTGCTCACAACATAAATCATAATTCATTAAAATAAAAAACTAACCCATAAGATTACCCATTATTACCCACTCACCCAAAATAAATAGGCCAAAATCCTACAAAATCAAACATAATACATAATTTTTTTTTTTTTTAAAAACCACAACCCACCACAACCCATTATTACCCAATCACCTAAAACCCAAAAAAATAAAAAATAAAACAAAAAGTTTCTCAAATCCCCCAACCACCTTCTTCTTCTTCTATCATGAGGTAGAGAGCAAAAAACAAAGGAGAAAAAAATTAGGGTTTAGGTTTTATTTGCTTTTTTTTGCAAGATCTGTTCATTCTTTTTTTATTTTTTTTCAATTTCTTTAAATTTTGCTTAGATTACTATTGATTCCTATCAAAAAACTCGAAAATATAAAAATGATTTGCAAAGATTTTGTCAAAAATTTATAATCGATCTTTTCATATTACAACAAAAAGAAGCAAGAATCAAGACAAAAAAATTCAAGTACTTACTTGAAAATTTTGAATTTTTGAAAGTGCAAGTGAGATTTTGTTTAGATATTTTTATGATTGTATTGTGATTTTGTTTGGTTTGGAGTTTGAACAGTAATATCTGAGAGTGAAAGTTTAAAGTTTGGATTGTTTTTTTTTTGTTTTTTGAACAAATTTCTTGTACCGATAACCGATTCATATTTTTTTATTATTTTTGGGCTGCTTTTTTCTGTTGATTTTGAACTACTTTTTCTTTTTTTGATTGAAAATTTTCTGATTGAAAATTTTCTGATTTTCTAGGTGAAGAATATATTCCCTTTGTCTTATTATATTTCTATTGGTTTTTTTAAAGGAGTTGAATTTTTTTTTAATTTTATCGTAACGAAACAATAATGAGAATACCAACTCGCTATTGCTGCAATTGGCTGTTACCTGTTAAATTGCAGGTACGATCCACCGTTATTGGTGTGATTTCGCTTCACACCGCTATTTTTTACAGTGGCAATTTTGGACGACGCCATTACCGCTATATAACGGTTGTTATTCAACTATTTGATTGCTATTTAAATATCTGTTCATAACATAAACCATAATCCATTTAAAAAAAACTAACAACCCATAAGATTACCCATTATTACCGTCACCCAAAATCAAAAGGCCAAAAACTCAAAACTTACAAAATCAACATAATCCACATTTTTTTTTAAAAACCAACAACCCACCATAACTTATTATTACCTGGTCACCCAAAACCCAAAAGATAAAAATTAAAACAAAAAATTTCCCAAATCCCCTCCACCCTCATCTTCTTTTATCTTGAGGCAAAAAGCCCAAAACAAAAGAGGAAAAAAAATTAGAGTTTAAGTTTTTTTTGCTTTTCTTTGCAAAAATCTGTCCATTCTTTCTTCATTTTTTTTTTAATTTTTTTAAAACTTTGCCTAGGCTACAATTGATTCTTACCAAAATACCCAAAAATATAAAAATGATTTGAAAAGAATTTGTCAAAAATTTCTCACAAAAAAAATTTAGTACTTATTTAAAAATTTTGAATTAAGTACAAGTAAAATTGTTTAAAAATTTTTGTGATTATATTGTGATTTTGTTTGGTTGTTTGGTTTGGAATTCGATCAGTGAAAGTTTAAGGTTTGAACTATTTTTTCTATTTTTTTAACAAATTTCTTGTATCGATAACCGATTCATATTTTCCTATTGCTTTTAGACTACTTTTTCTATTGATTTTAAACTGTTTTTCTTTTTCTTTTTTTGATTAAAAATTATCTGATTTTACAGACAAAAAATATATTCTCTTATCTTATTATATTTTTGTTGATTTTTTTAAAGGAGTTAGATTTTTTTAATTTTATCGTAACGAAACAATAGCGGGAATAGCGACCCGTTATTGCCGCAATTAGCCGTTACGCGTTAAATTGCAACCATGATCCATCACTATTGGTGTGATTCCACTTCATATTGCTATTTTGGATAGTAGTGATTTCGGACGGCACCGTTACCGCTATATAGCGATCGCTATTCCGCTACCTGACCGCTATTTAAATCCTTGCTTCACAATGACAAGGGAACATTTTCAGACTAGGAGAAAGGAGAATCCATAAATCATTACTAGTTATGACAATTGCAATCATATAAGAACATTCCTCGCACATTTCATTACTAGTTGTCTTTCATTTTCTTCTTATGAGTGGAGAGCAGTCATTGAGGGACCGATCTTCTTAGTCAAATGGATCAATTCGTGGGTCATGCTCACTAGCCATCAGCATCCCGGTGCACAGACAAGTTGGGCACATCACCTAAAGTAGAAGAAATCAGCCACCGGAATCTGACAACTCAGAGATTGATATAGTCAATCTTAGATTTGTGCATATATTCAGTTTACCTTTCCCGAACCGGAGCAGTTTGGACACCTTTCAGTAGTGGGCACTTTCAAAGTATGACCAGAAGCACTCGATACAGAGATAGGATCAATGCTCAAGCATACACCACTTGCAGAACATCTTGCACAGGCCAAATATCCTGCTCTTGGAACAACCACCCAAAAACAGAAGGTGAAAATTAATATAACTTCATCTTATTTCTCTCTGTTGCTGTTGCTAGGGCAAGAGTGCATTAAGGCATTAGGCTAAACAATACCACTTCAAATAGTCCGAAGGAATAAGAGAGTTAAAAATCCACAAGTAAATCAAGGAAAAGTGCATGGCCACAGAACAAACTAACGCATACCATTTCCGTGGCAATATTTACACCTTTTCTTCTCTTGTTGTTCAACATTGTTGGCTTCAATTAGCATCAAGGCTGAAATGACACCCACTGTGCCCCCTGAAAAGGATGCCACGATAGGATCGACCTGACTGAATCAAGAAACCGGTAAATTGTTACCGTAACTTAAAGTGTCTAATTATAGTCATTTTGCATCCGAGCGCTAGTTACTCCAGGTTTTCAATTTTGTAACTGAAGATAAGCTCAACGAATACCTTAACTGCAACGGTAGATGCATGTTGCATATGAAATCTTCATATGAGGTGCCTCCTAGACCTAATTTCAGCTCCAGCTGCCATGAAATGTAGATTGTATAGTTATATCATCAACTGCGATACAAGAAAACATGTATTTGGCATTTGGCTCAAGTCAGACAGTGGTTGGTTGGGGTTAGACAAGGAGCTAAACGAGAATAAACATGACTTCAGTCCAGTCTAGGTAACCTTTCATCTGGTCCATAAACCTTTCTATATTTTCTTCACATACAAGCAAATTCTCATAGTTTGGTAATAAATACTAGAAATGAGTCTATAAATACTACTATACATGGTAGTCAAAGGAATGGAAAACTAAAATAAAAATAGAAGTTATTGGTACTTACTGTTGGTGCAATAAGGCCTCCGAATACAATTATTCCAGATATAAATGCCAGGCTTGTGAAGTAGAGCTGCTTCATTGTCTTCGGTGTCTGCTTCAACGCAAAGGTTAACAAGGAGACTAAACAATGAAAAAGTCTAAATAGATCAATAACCAAAGATCTAAAAACAGCGTTTTCATGCATTTTCCAACATAGAAAGCATTTGCTTGTTCAAGAGTCTATTGTTTGCTTCAACTAATTCAGCATGAAATGCTAAATATACAACACATATTTATCTTAAAACTCACCACATGAGAGAGAAAAGGGATTGAAGATGGAATGTCAGGCATCTCATCTGTTTCTTCGTCGCCATTCTCATTGATAACTTTCACATTCTTTATCCGCTGTTGAATCCGCAATCTCCTTACCTATATAAAAAATGACATTAATCCAATCCACAAACGCATAATCTACTCCTTTTCCATTTCAACTTGTATTTCATAGACTCAAGATAAAATTCCTTAACAGCTTGCACGTGTAAAGTATATATATATTACGTTGTTGCTGTTGATTGAGAATTCGGAACGTCAAATGGTTTTTACATATAATTTGATATTTGGAGTTTCGGATTCCTAGGAAAACCTCTGTGTATTTATGGAACTTTATTTACCTCTTCCATGAGGAGAAAGATCTTATTGCGCCTGCTCTTTATATTATCTTCAATTTCCTGAAGCTGCATCTTCACAAAATCTTGAACAGTCTCCGGTCCATCAATGATGCAAAAGTTACTGAAAATCGAAAAGAAAATACAAAATTTCCTCTTAAAATTTTACAATGAACGCAGCTCATAGTAAAAACCCAAAAGCTAAACCCCTTATATGATGATAAACCAGAAACCCAACTTCAAAATCAAGCAACATAACGGAGACATTAAGAAAACCGATAATTCTAACAACTTTTAACGTATACAATTTCAAGCTATATATATTTGTGTGAATAGATATGTGATACTGATATCTGGATTCTATACCAGAAAGTTGACGAAATAAACCGAAAAAGAAAAGAGAAGGAAATAAGAGAAAGAAAGAACCTGGGAACGCTATCACCAGAAGGTGAAGGGTTGTTTTTAGAGGAGAAACAGAGGAATGGAGAAGGAGAAGAGTGTTTTGGGGAAGAGAGGAATTTGCGTTTTCCGTTTAAGGGAATTAGGGTTGTCAAATTTGGAGAAGTCGTAGGATGAAGAAGAAGATGATGAGAGTAGAGATAGAAAGTGCCCATTTTTCCTTTTTTTTTTTTTAATCAATTTCTCAATTCTTGAGAAGACAGACAGTGTTTAAGATGGTTGCTTTTGAATGGAAAAGAACATAAATAAAAACGCTTAATGCTTGATTTGCCCCCTAGCTATTGTTTGTTTCCACTATTCAGTTTAATTTTGTTATGTGACACATCCGTTAGATCAATCAGAATGTATTATACAATAATTAAATTTAACTTTGATTTATTGTTAATCGAGTGTTGATTGAGTTGACCATTTACGTGTCGCTATTAGAATGTGTCAATTATTTTTTTATTTTTTTAATATATATCTATTAGGTTGGAAAATTTTAATTTCTGTAATAGAATTTATTTATTGATATAAAACTTATTGTAATAATTTATTTTTAAAATTTTTCTTTTCAAATTGCAGTAATGTTAATATATTATATTTTGTATTAATTATAAAAATTAAATTAATGATAACTATTCAAGATCATTTATATATAATAATTCAACACATGTTATCATGAAATCAATCATGCTAGTTTTGATTTGCTAGTTTTGATTTTCAATTGTTTTGATATAATAAATTTTACTCTAAAATCCCTTAATTAAATTTGTATAAATTATTTTAATCTTATTTAAATATATTTCAAGTGTTACAAATTTAAAAACAAAGTTTTTAAATAAGTTAAACTTTTTGTAAAAGCTTTTGAAAACCCTCGGGTCTTTTAAAATGTTTCTAAGCCACATTTTTTAAGGTTCTCGATCTTGTTTCAAGACACTAGCATGTCTGTTTCAAGATAGATCAACAATGTGTTGGAAAAATGGTATTTTTGGGTAACTTCGAGGCATATTCTCGATAGGTAAAGGTAGAGGGTCGAATCATAAAATTATGATTTTATATTCTACTCCATGTGACCTTTACAACGGTATATCATATGTTCAAAAGGGATGGGTGATGAATGAGAAATTGATGCTCAAAATAAGACACTTGTGAATAAGTTGAGGAAAAGAAAAGCTTAGATCCCACATTGGTTAAATATCAAGTGTGGGATGTGTTTATATATGAAAACTTACCAAGAAATTGTTGAATGACTAAGTTTGAAACTTTGTCTCGCACGCAAAGGGGTGCAGATCCTAACCCATTGGGGTGGGGTGCACCCGCACGACGTGGACGACCTGAAATGTTTTGACCAATTAGTCCCGATTTTATGTGAAAGGTCCTTTAAATAAGATTTTCTTATCCTTAATTTACGGAATATTTCTTAAATTCTTACACATTTGAGTGCCAATAAAAACCTAAAGAATGTTGTAGAATTCTTTAGATATGATCTTTTATATAAAAATAAATATTCATTTAATTTATTTTTGTTTAGATCTACTGTGTTTTTACGTAAACAAAAATTATTTGTTTATATTATTTTGTATAGATCTTGTATTTAAATATTTATGTTATATGTGTTCGCTAACGTGTTTTGCCCAACACATTGAAGCTAAAATTGCTTCAAAGGAACCATGTCTCGAGACAAAATGTCTTTTGTCTCAAGACCAACCAACATTGAAGCAAATATAAGCTTCAAAGGAGCCTTGTCTCGAGACATACGATAGATTGTCTCGAAAGACTTCTAGCTCCAACGATCATATTTTGTTTTCTTATCTCAAGACAAAAAGGGTTTGTGTCTCAAGACACACTGCTACAGATTGCATTAAATGCTCGAAATAAATGTTTCCAATGGTTATAAACGTTCAAAAACCAATTACAGGGTATGAATTCAAGTTAAGAACACTTGAAGACAAAAGAAAAGAACATCCAATCATAGAAATCAAAAGAAAAGCATCAAGTTATCTATTCCTTCATTTTCTCTTATCTCTTAGGTGCTTATTGTTAGATATTCTTATCAATCTCATTTCAATTCCTTGAGAGAGCTAAACACTTATAAACACACACCTTTTAGAGGCTTTTATTGTTTACATCTTTTCTTGTACCAACAAAAAGCTACTTATGGTTTTAGAGGTATAGAACCTTAAGTTTTTTGTAAAGGGTTTTAGTTGAGCCACAAAAACTAAGAAGGGTTCTAGTTAAGCCATAAAAACTAGGGGAATGTTTTATCTTAACCTTGTGAAAAAATATAGTGATTGTAAGGATTATACATTTTCCTTGAAAGGTAATAACAAGTGTAATGAATTGAGAAATCATTGATTGAAGTATACCAAAGTAGTGAAGATAGACAATTTGGGCCAACCACTATAAATTGTCATTTTCTTAAGTTAGCTTGTTTAAAGTATTTTTACATTTTTTTTAAATTTTATACTAGAATATCCTCTATTGTTTTAGAAAAATAAATGAAATTTTGAATATAATATTTGAGCCCTAATTATATATGTTCAATCGGTTCCGTTGTTAGCTTGTTGAAATCATAATTGAATTGCATGTAAAACCAAATGAACATAAATGACTAGAAATGATGAAGTTAGAGAAATGGATCGCATTCACAAATTACTAAACCTATAAACTGAATGAAAAGATAACAAATTACTTGAATCCGAGCTCATTAAGCGTTGAAAAGAGCTTAATTTACCACAAAGAATTGTGGCAGATCATATAGTTTGAAGACCCAACAAGTAGCGGGGCTCGAGAGATTGAACTTCCTTCCTTCATGGACTCCATGGTTGCGAATTGTGCAAAAGCTCGCCTTCAAACAACTCTTGAAATCTAATTTGATACCAATAGAAATGAACAAGTTTTCTCCTTATCCTAAGTCAATGTCCCAATTGACGTTCAAACACAATTTGGAACAAGGCCGTACAAACTAGGCAATAGAAGAATATGTCAAATAAACGAATAGGCACACAAACTTTGTTAACAATCTTACTTTGCGGAACCTTATACAATGAATGGTTTATTCAACAATTGATCCAAAAACCTCTTGGCTAAAGCCCAATTTACCCTTATATAAGAAGCAATTACAACCCTAATAGATTTCCTTGACTTGTTACAATCACTCACCCAAATTACCTCACAACAATTTTCAACTTTCCAAGAAAGGCCTATATAAAGAGTGCAAAATACAAATGAATGCTAGCAACAATTACATAAGAAACTTAATAAAAAAACAATCTTAAAAGATACACACAAGACAAACATAGGAGCTGCCTAATAGGCAAAATATGACAACTTCTCCAAGTAACTTCGAGCAGATAAAACAACATTTGAATTGTAATCTTATCTAAGATAAATGCTCCTATATTGAATTTTGAATAAAGGTCTTCATTCCCAAGTAAAACATCCAACTTGGTCCCCAAGTAAAATGATTAAATGTAAGGAAAAAGATTGTTTATCCTTCCTCCTTATCCACTTATAAAATGATCAGGTTTGTAACACAATAAAAAACATAGCTTGATGATCACTAGTTGATTGAAAAACATACCATAGAGAACTAGGTCTAAAACGTCAACCTTATATTGCATACAAACTATCTTAAACAAATGTTCAAACTGTTACCCAATAGTATTTTCAACAAGATGTTCGAACACGAAACAAAATGTCCTAACATACAATCCAAAGCAATATTCTAACAAAGAATGTGGCTCCATTGTTTTGGACAACCAAGGTCTCAACACTAATGAAGCAACTTCTCTAATCTATAAAAATATTATGTTTTAGGATTTTGTTTTCTCTACTAATTTGAGAGAGAGGATAGATAAGAAAATAGATGTACTTTTATTATTAACTACAACATATTATTACAAATTCAATAATATATTTTATTTTTTATTTGGTATTTTTATTCTTTTATTGTATATTATCGGTGTAATTTATATTTTAAACCAATTTTTCAATAAAAAATAAATGAAAGCATGATGAATAGAAAAATTAAATCAATGTAAATGATAGATAATTAGCCATTTTGATTTATACATTTAGATTTTTCAATTTTAACTTTTTTAATCTATTGAATTTAGAATGTTGCATATGATATCAACTAATGGAGAGATCTTTTGCTAAAAATGAAAGTCGCTTTTTTTAAATGATTTTAATAAAAATCTTATTATTATATTCTTTTAACGTTAAAAGTTAACTTTGTTTTAGAACAAGGGGAAGTTGATACAAAGAGATAAAAAAACTAAAAATTAACTAATGTATCCCTTATCTTGTAGAATTGCATCATACACAGTCGGAGACGGTTGTGAAAAGACAACTACATCCATTTCACATCTTCTGGCCTCTTTGACGACAGCATCAGCAGCCTCATTTGTTGTTTGTGGCACAAATCGTAATGTAACCCACCAATCTTTCGCCATCCAATTACCAATCTCCAATTCCATCCCATTTTCTCTTCCTCTTTCATTTCGTAATATTAAATCCACTGCCATTTTACTATCACTTTCAATAATTAAACGACGTATACCTTTCTCCCATCCATAATTGCAATTAATTAAGCTTCTAACACCGATGTTACACCCACATGTCTACCATAACCAAACACCCAATCCCCATAATGGTCCCTCACAACGCCCCCAACATAAGTGAAACTAGAACGAGCATCCACTCCACCATCCGTATTAAGTTTTAAGCACCCAACCTGCGGAGGTTCCTATCCCTTGACTTCTCCATCGCACACAGAAGAGTCTAGCCTCATAGCCACCCTTGCCCATGACAAACTCAAACTAACACATGCATCTATGCTTAAATTCTACGAAAACAACCATATTTCTTCCTTTCCACAATCTCCAAACAGTACTAATAAAGATTAACTCCCAATGTATCCCATACACCAATAATTTCTTCACGTTTAAAATATTATGCAACAACCATTCCTCAACATTCATAGTGAAGATTAATTGGAACTAACGTCTTCCATACAACTTGTGCCACCGGACATGTTCTCAACAAATGATCTATATTTTCCATTACGTGACCACAAATTAGACACAAACCAATATCTGTGAGGCCTTTTCGACATCTTTCCACATTTTTCAACAAATGGCCATGCAGACACATCCATAAGAACTGTCGAATTCATTGCAAGACCTTAAGCTTCCAAATTCTCTTCCATTTCGCATTCACAGCTGTCCAGAATTCCTCTTTCAAATTTTATATCCCCTAGCCACTATATATGTCCCCAAATTAGTAGCTTTCCATACATAAATATCCTTCTCCGCATCAACAAGTTGCAACCTTGATTCAACAAATAAGTGAATAATTTTCATAAATTGCTCACCAATAAAATAAGACCAATTCCACTACCCCACGAGAGATATCATTGCGAAAATAGAGGCTTCCGAGAATGATGGCCTTTGCTTTGTACAATAGTTAAGTAATGGTCCTAGATCCTTAAACCAAGAGTCAGTCCAAAAACAGACATCTCACCCACTCCCTACCTTCCAAGCAATATTTTCCCGTAAATCTGACAAAACACCTCCCAAAGATCGCCAAACAAAGCTACAATTATTGTGCATATCATTTCTCGGCATGTGGTTTACCACATTATATTTAGACCGCAACACTCTAACCCAAAAATCATTTGTATTGTTAACAAAACTCATACCCAATTTTAGTAGGAATGCCTTATTCTGAAAATGAAGTTGTCGAGCGCCTAGACCACCTCTATCCACCAACATACAACACTTATCCCAACTAGCCAATGATAATTTTTGGTCCATACCAGTAGCTCCCCATACAAATGTCCGGATAATCTTTTCAATTTCTAAACACACCCCTTTGGAGATTAGCGTCGACTGCATAAAGTAACTTGATATGGAAATTAAAATTGATTTTGCTAGAGTCACACATCCAGTTAGTTGTTTTTACGACACATGATTGTGCAAGTGTACACACGTCGATGCAAGTATAGTTGATAGACAGAGCTATCAGATATCGATCCCACAAGGAAATGGTTTCCGATGTCTTAATGTTAAAGCAATTAATAGAAGAAAAATCAGTATAATGCGAATGGAGTTGTCAGCGCAGTTATGTCAGTTATGCACACTAAATTAATCATTACTGTCATTGTATTAGAGTCAAATCTCAGAAGTTAGATGTTAATGTACTGAAAATAAATCCAAAAGTGTTGACTGTGAGTAATGGAAATTTAAATGCAGGAAATATAAAAGTGATCAAGTGTAAAGGGTGGAAATGGTTCACTGATTCTACAGGTTGCAACGCTGGATGCATCAACAAGGTAAAATATAGACGAATTGTTGCAGCAATGAAGTCCTTTCGAGTTCTTACTCACAATAACCCTACTTAATCCTGACTCAGATACATTACTCCACCTCTCGATGCGAGCAATGATGTGTATCCAAGAACAAGTAACTGGAGTCTGTCCCAGTCCCGAGCAGCTCTCGCCTAACCCACTTGTTAATCTAACTTGTCATCACATCTCTCGATGTCGATGTACTGCAATTTCACTTTTGTGTTTAGAGCGGTTAAATCCAAGAATAAATGGATAAGTAATGTAAAATAAGAATCAAAATGATATAATATTAAACGATACTCTCGTATTCATTTAACATCAATAGAATCCATCATCCTTTTAGAAGAAATAAAGAGTACAACGAAGCTTACTATCTCTAGACTACTAGGCCTACTCTTTACTTATTCCTCTTGCTCGGCATCAAGCACCTCTCGTCAGAAGCAGTTGCAGACATGGTTCATTAGCTCCTCGATTCCAGCTCAAATTTTTGATTCATGAAGAATTTTCAGAATTTAATCCCCTTGTTCTTGATGATGTTTTTCCTCCTTTTTTCGTCTATTTATAACCCCTAAATATTTACAGATTTCATCCTTCATTCTCAGATTGAAATTTGGATTTTTCTGCAGCTGTCAAAGTTAGTTAGAGTACAGCTGTGCAGTCATGCAGATTACATGTTTTCTTTAAAAATCTGCAGATTGTCGCTGTACTATTAGACGCATTCTGATGTTGTAATTACAGTGACATCTGTGATATTCCTACGCTGGTACTTCTACTGTAAAATCAGCTTAACTCTACTCATTTGAGGTTCAACTTCAATGCAGCGACATCTCTGGTCGCAATTCCAAGCTAGTTTTGTGGTTGCATTCTGTCAATGTTGATCTTCTAAACTAAGTTCCTATGCTAGCAATCTTAATATGCAATATACCAACTGCTTGTGTCGACATTAGTACAAAATATATAGAAATAACGACAATTTAAACTAACTAGCAATGTATTAGAAAATATAAAAACTAATTATAAAATGCTTATGATGCATGCTAAATGAGATACAAAAGAGACAATAAAAGCACTAAATTAAGGAGAAAATATATGTCATTTGTAATATCATCACACCCTCAAACTTAAGTTTTTACTTGTCCTCAAGTAAATAAAAATTAACAAAGTCACAAGCAAAAAATGTTACCTCAATTATTATCCATGCAACTTAAACTCTCTAAATTCCTAATGTACAAATTGCATTCATATGAAAGAAGAATGTACTGAAAATTTATAGAAATGAATGTTCAAAAATTGCAACTTCATAAATGTTAGTGATATGCATTGAATCTTAATTTTCCTTAAACTATTACAGCATTTTTTTAATGACTGAGAGATGTCATTGTATTACTCTACTTTTATTCCTAGACAGTAATGATGGGGTGCAACAAACCCCCAAGAGGTATGTAATTGCACCGGCACACACTCTTGTAGTGATAGCCTTTTGCTAGATTATTTTTTCTAATCCTGCAGCGGAGTGTTCTCCCTTGAAAAGTCATAATGCACTCACATTAGAGTGTCTTTTATAAAATGTAGCTGCAGCAGGTCAATTAGTTCAAGATTCAAACATAAACACTAATCATTCATTGTTGAAACAATTCCAATCATTCATTCGAAAATAGTAGATTCATCATTCATTCACATTCATCCAATGTATACATCAACATCCAAATAATTCAAGAATTACATATTAAGATAAAAATTGTAAGCACATTCAAGTTGAAATTTTGTGAATTTTCATTGACCAAAGAAACAAATAGAATTTAAATATGTGGGTGTAATTGCATTTCCATTTCACATTATCTCCCCCTAAACTTAATGCCTTCATTGTCCCCAATGCACTGACAATATTATATAGAAATAATAGAAATGCAACTACAATGCAACTAAGTTATCAAAATGATGTGATGACAAAATAAAATGCAATGATAATAAAAATGCATTAAAACTAAAAATTTTGTACCAAGTCATTCATCAGCATCTGATGTAGCGACTGCCTTTGCTTTCTTCTTTTTCCTCTTTGGGCGCTCCCCGTCGTCATGGTTTTTCTTCACTTTCTTTCCTTTGCGCCTCTTTATTTTCTTATCCCTCGAACCAACCGGCTCGGTAGATTACTCTCCCTCGGCAAGTTGGGTGGCGGCCTCATCAATTGTCACATCAGATGGATGGATTTCGGTGAGTGGTGGTATGTATGGTATAATAGCTAGAGGATTCAGTTCCTCTTCTTTGCTTGTGACAATTTCAGCCTGACTCGCAGCAGGTCGAGTCACTTCTAGGCTGGATGCTCTCACATCATCCTCCACGATCAATGCTGAAGCATCATTAGATTCTTTCTTTTCCTGCATTTTAACAGGCTCTATTTCTTCCTTCTCAGTCTCATTTTCTTCCTCTGTCGCTTGCTCATCTACTTGATTGGCTTCCTTTTCCACATGATATTCATCCTCAGTTGGGCCCCTATCATTGCTGTTGACTGTATCAACATCTTCTTCTGCAATATCTGCTCTTTCAGCTATATTTGCGCCTAAACTGTTTGAGAATTCTTCCTCAAACAGATCAGCTATATTGCGACAACAATCTTCCTCAGTGTTTGACTGTCCTTCATTATTGTTATCATCAGAGATGTGAACTCCTGTTAGCATTTGATTAGGCCTACCATCAGTAGTAGGCTTATCAGATGAAGATTGTTGCATGTGAAAGAAGATATCAGAAAATTTTGGAAATTCTGGCAGTGGTCTGGTGCTGATAAGATGTAGTGCAGCGATAATGGCCTCATTTCAGGCCTTTGCATAGGCATAAAATATATGTTGCATATAATCCAAATCTTCTAACACACTTAAAAGACGGATTGTTCGCACATCAACACTGTCAAGAAAAATTTTCAAACTAGCTAATTATCGTAATACTTTTGGATTAGAGGGTGCATGAGTCTGTTCTTCTTTCTCTTTCCCTTTTTCTCTGTCTTTCTTTGTCGAAGCTTCTTTAACCACAGGGTATCTTGGTCTCTGGTCATTCTTTCAACAGATATATCATTGATCGGACCCTTATTTTCTACAACCTCTTCATCCTCTTTTGGTACAATGCCCTCATGTTGACACATTAACATAATAAGAGATTGAAAAAGGAGAATACCATTTTGTCTGCCAGCAGCTTCCACAATCTGAGCATGTATGATTTCCCCAATGTTGATGTGACGATGGTTTGATATTGAATGCAACAAGCACATACGATTCAGAGTAACTGTAGTACTGTGTGTAGAAGGCATCACACAACGGTTAATAAAATAAACCATACCTTACAGAAAGTCGTAAGACAATGTCGATGCATTGTAAAATTGTGAAAACTGCTGCCTGTCCATGCAGTATTATCGATACAAAGATCTTTAATCATCGCAGCCAGAGTATCTTCAGTCATGCTGTGCATGAAGGGTGAGTGACTATCTACCCTTTCTGGTATACTCAGGAAAACATTGATATGCGCCGCACTCCATGGTATCAGCCCTTCTCGAACAAAAACAAACTCTTGTTCCTTGTCTACCAAGTTAGCATAAAACTTTCGAACCAAAGTAGGGGAATAACCAGATGGATAGTCGTAGAGAAATTCCCACCCCATGCGATTGATGGTGAGGTGGATCTGTTTTTCTAGGGCTAAGTTTGGTGAAAGTTGGATGCCCTGCTCAGGATGTATATTGCGTTTCATCATTATGTTGTGATATCTGTCTTTGGCCGCAGTCATTAAAAACAAAACCGGCCCTATGGAAGAGGATGGTGGTGTTGTGGGCGAAATCTCAATAGGGTTGTTTGGGGTATTTCGATATGAAGGTTTTGGAGTATTTTTGGATGCACGAGTTTTTGCCATGGTGCAACTATCAGAGAACAAAGAAAAATATTGCTTTGAAGTAAGAAAAGAAAATCGGCAGAGAAGGTTGATTCTCAGTAACAATGGTGATTGTGAAGAAAAAGAAAAACTGCAGTGAGGGTTTTATAACCTAGGTGTAATAAGTGAAAACGTATGGGGAAACGATGCGCCTGCAGCCATTAATTGCCAGGCTGCAAATCGTACCATGTTTGTTTTGATCCAACGATTGGGATAAAAAAGAATCAATCGGCGTGATTTTTGCTGAAAAGGTAATGCTGACTCATCGTTGAATGCACCGACAATATATGCTCTAATGCATCGACAAAAATACAACCTTTATTTTTGCTAAGAATATGAAACAACACGATGAAAAGTGAAATAACTGAAAAGAAAATAAAAAAATTAAAATAAAATGCATCAACATTAATTAAATTTTACCAGGTTGATGACTTCGTCTGTTCTCGAACGTTTGGGCTCACATAGTGTTTAAGACGTTGGCCGTTCACTTTGAATTGTTGTCTATCTTGCAAATTTTCAATTGTTACCGCACCGCTTTGAAATGCTTCGACAACCTTAAAAGGACCTGACCACCTTGATCGAAATTTCCCTGGATGTAGTTTTAAATGTGAATTGAATAAAAGTACCAACTAACCAGGTTGAAATTGTCGATATAAAATGATGTTGTCATGCAATCTCTTTGTCTTTTCCTTGTATATCGCTGCATTCTCATAAGCATGGCGTTGAATTTCTTCTAATTCGGTGATGTCCAATATTCTTTTCTTACCAGCTGCATCATAATCCAAGTTTATTTGTTTAATTGCCTACATATCTTTATGTTCAAGTTCGACAGGTAGGTGATAGGATTTTCCAAATACCAACTGATACAGCGACATTCCCAGAGGTGTTTTGTAGGCAGTGCGAAGCGCCCACAATGCATCATGTAATCGCATTGACCAATCCTGTCTAGATGGATTAACCACCTTTTCCAGTATACCTTTAATTTAACGATTGGATACTTCGGCTTGACCATTAATTTCCAGGTGATATGTGGTAGCCATACGATGCTTCACACCATATCGTTTCAATGCAGTCGCCACTTGATTGTTGTAGAAATGAGTGCCTTGGTCGCTTATCAACGCTCTTGGGGTTCCAAACCTTGTGAGGATATATGTATGAAAAAATTTCAACACTGTCCGAGCTTCATCTTTTGGTATCGCAATAGCTTCGATCCACTTAGATACGTAATCAATAGCTACTAGGATATACATATTTCCAAAAGAGTTTGGAAATGGTCCCATAAAATTAATACCCTAAACATCAAAGAGTTCCACTTCCATGATAGGTTGTTGGAGCATCTCATTACGTCTAGAAATAGAACCAGTACGTTGACAATGATCACACTGTTGCGCGAAATTATGGGCATCTCAAAACAAATTGGGCCAATAAAATCCGGATTGCAGGACCTTTGCAGCAGTCCTTGTTCCACCAAAATGACCTCCATAAGGAGCGTCATGTCAATGTTGTAGTATTGACATCATTTCTTCTTCAGGAACACATCGGAGAATTATATTGTCAGCGCATACCTTAAATAAGTATGGCTCATTCCAATAATATTTAGTAGCATCGCATATGAACCTAATTTTTTTATGACCAGTTGCACTCATGGGTAGCTTTCCACATACAAGATAATTGACTACATCAGCATGCCATGGTGATGTGTTAACAGTGAATAATTACTCGTCAGGAAATGCTTCAACAATTTGAGTCTTTTGTCCATCTTCGCTTCCACTTTCCAGCCGAGATAAATGGTCAGCTACCTGATTCTCAGATCCCTTCCTATCCTTGATTTCAACATCAAATTCTTGAAGGAGTAAGATCCATCTAATAAGTCTAGGCTTAGTGTTTTTTTTGTTGAAAAGGTGTATCAAAGCTGAGTGATCCGTATATACTGTAGTCTTTGCACCGACAAGATAAGAACGAAACTTGTCAAATGTAAAGACCACTGCTAGTAACTCTTTTTCAGTTGTAGTGTAATGAACCTACGTTTTAGTGAGTGTTTTACTAGCATAATAAATAGCATGAAATACCTTTTCTTTCCTTTGTTCGAGAACAGCTTCTACAGCGAAGTCGTTAGCATCACACATTAATTCGAATGGTTGAGTCCTGTCCGGTGCTACGACAATCAGAGCTTGCACAAACTTTATCTTTATTTTTGTAAATGCATTCAGATAGATGTCATTGAATACAAACTTTTTTATTTTTCTTTAATAAAGAACATAAAGGTTTAGCTATCTTGGAGAAATCTTTGATAAATCTCCTATAAAAACCTGCATGTCCAAGAAAGCTTC
Organism: Gossypioides kirkii; assembly: GCA_005610355.1. Taxonomy (NCBI): domain Eukaryota; kingdom Viridiplantae; phylum Streptophyta; class Magnoliopsida; order Malvales; family Malvaceae; genus Gossypioides; species Gossypioides kirkii. Next base: position 10,670,635 of record CP032245.1, read on the forward strand.
CTATTGCTTTGACAGCGGTAGGTGATGGTAGTTTTTCGATAATTTTTACCTTTGCTTTATCAACCTCAATTCCTTGACACGAGATTTGATGGCTAAAGACAATTCCCTCTGTTGCCATGAAGTGGCATTTTTCCCAATTTAGAACCAAGTTCATTTCCTCGCATCTTCTCAAAACATTTGCCAAGTTGTCGGCTCATTAATCGAAACTTTATCCATAGACTGAAAAATTATCCATAAATACCTCGAGTGAGTCTTCAATCATATCCGAGAATATCGTCATCATACATCTCTGAAACGTTCTTGGCGCATTACACAAACCAAACGACATCCGTCGAAAAGCAAAAGTTTCAGAAGGACATATAAATATGGTTTTCGCTTGATCTTCCAGTGCAATAGCTATTTGGTTGTATCCAGAGTAGCCATCCAAGAAGCAATAATAGGCTTTACCAGCTAGCCTATCTAACATTTGATTGATGAAAGGGAGTGGAAAATGATCCTTCTTTGTGGCCGCATTCAATCGTCAGTAATCCATGTACACACGCCATCCAGTTGCAATGCGAGTAGGATTAACTCATTTTTATCATTGGTTACAACAGCAAAACCACTTTTTTTGGGAACACATTGAACGGGGCTTACCCAATTACTGTCAGAAATAGGATATATTATGCTCGCATCCAACCATTTGATGATTTCCTTCTTTACCACTTATTTCATTTTCTCATGGAGTCATCTTTGTTGCTCAATTAATTGCTTCCCTTCTTCTTCTAACTTTATCTTATACATGTAGAAAGAAGGACTGATGCCTTAGATGTCTGCTATGCTCCAAGCTATGACTTTCTTGTGCTCTTTTAGGATTGTGATAAGCTTCTCTTCTTGTGCGGCGTTGAGGGTTGCCTTGACAATGACAGGCAGCGTCTCATTGTCACTAAGGAATACATATTTCAAATGTGGTGGCAATTGTTTTAACTCCAAGGTAGGAGCTTGCTCTACAGATGGTTTAAAAAATGAAATTATCCTATTGGATAAATCCAACGATTCCAATTGCTAATATCTTCGCAACTCACAGTTGTTCACTTCCTTTTTATCAATATAGTCCCCTAAGATATCATCAGTAGATCTTACTGCATCAGTATCAGCCAATGTTGAATTCCTGATATGAAACTCTTCAGAAATAATTTCGTCCAAAATATCAACATGGTGACATTGTTCTTTAGGCCCTATCGGTGCTGCTTTAAACATATTGAAGGTTACTTGGTCATTATTATGACGCATCACTAATTCTCCTTTAAACACGTCAATAAGTGTTCGTCCTGTTGCCAAAAATGGCCTTCCCAAAATAATAGGTACCTCCTTATCAGCTTCGCAATCCAGGATGATAAAATCAACAGGAAATACCAACTTATCATCTTGAACAAGAACATTTTTGATTTGTCCCTCCGGTTGTGCTAAAGATCTATCCGCTAATTGCAATGTCACCGCAATGGGCTTCATTGATCCGATTCCTAGTTTCCTGAAAATAGAGAAAGGCATTAAGTTAATGCTAGCTCCTAAATCACATAATGCTTTACCTAAGTAATGATCTCCAATGGAGCATGGAATTGTGAAACTGCCAGGATCTTTCATCTTTGTTAGCAATTTGTTTGTGAGTACAGCGCTGCACCCCTCTGTGAGTGCAATCGTCTCGATATTGGATAGTTTATTTTTCTTTGATAATAGCTCCTTCATGTATTTCCCATAACTGGTATCTGTACAAGAGCATCTATTAGAGGTAAATTAATATGCAATTATTTCAAAGTAGAAACAAACTTATGGTATTCTTCATCATGGACTTTTTCTTTGAAATGTTGTGGAAATGACAAAGGTATGGTTACAGTAGGGTGGTGTGGATGGTTCTGTTGCTTAAACAGTGATGGTTGTGTCGATAAATTATCTGGACAAACTGTAGGCATAGATGGTACTACCGTTGGTTTTTTCACATTCTTTTGTGCTTGACTTTCTTCAATTATAACCTCTTCTTGCTGTTGTGAAGTGGATGCTTCGACATTATCTTGACTAGAATTACTTATTTCTACCGTCTTTTTTTCACTTCTTAATGTGATTGCTTTGCAATGCTCTTTCCCTTGTTGCGTTGGATATTCAGTATCACTAGGTAGAGTACCTGGTGATCTAGTGTTGAGATTAGAGGCCAATTGTCCAAGTTGTGCTTTTAATGCTCGTATTGAAGAATAATTTCCTTGCACTATCGCTTCGGTTCGGGTAATATGCTCGCGCATCATTGCTTCAAGAGTAGCCATAGGATCTACCTTAGATTGATTAAATTGCTGCTGTTAATGTTGATGATGTTGTCCTTGCATTTGTGGCAAAATAGATGGTTGTGGCTGTAGTCGTGATTGTGGTTGCATTTGAATATGTGACTGCATTGGTTCAGTACGAGAATTTACTTGTGAATTATGATTATAATTATGCGATTGGTTGTTGTTATAACCTCCTTGCCTATAACTTCCTTGGTTCGAAGAATTTCCATATCAAAATGTAGATGTATTTTGATTTCCCCAAGGTTGTTGTGAACGATTGTTATAGGAGTTACATACGAACCCCCTCGAATGTTATTGACATAATATGCATTCGCAGCAAAAAATGCCGCTAAAGATAACGCCGTTAAAGACTATGTTCTTTAGCGACGCTTTTCATACAAACACCGCTAAAAAACATGGTTTTTAGCGGCGCTTTTTATACAAACGCCGCTAAAGAACATAGTCTTAACAGCGCTTTTCTCACAAACGCCGCTAACATTAATAAATTTTACCAGCTCATTTTAATTCATATAGAACCCGAATTTTCAATATTTTTCCTATAAATTCAAATTCATTTTCAATCTTCATAAATTTCTTGAAAGATAGAATATATAAATACATGTAGATAACTTGAAACATTTTTCAAATTGCATTTCACAAGCAACTAAATATCCAAAAATCTAATAATTCAATTACACTCGAATTACCAAAAAAGAACAAAAATTCTTAACAAAAAGTGTAAAATTTAGACAAAAAATTTCTATCAAAAAATTAAAAATAAAAATACATAAATTGTACTTATTGATAAAACATCATCAATTATTCCTTCTATCAATATTTTAACCATCCATGATAAAATTGAAACTGTAAGTAACGATCCAAGCAGTGGACCAATTGACTAAAGTCACCAGGCTTCCAGCTTGAGCTTTAACATTTATACGAAATAACTGACAAAGAATATGGACCATGTTTTAGTAAACTGAATCTCTTGTCTCCAGCTATTGAAGAAAACTTGATATGTAAGCATTGATGAAGCTTTTGATGTCAAAATTGGCACATACCTCTGGCATTATAATCCATGGTATTCTTCCCAACCCAATTGTGAAAGCTGTAGCACCAATCTGTTTTTGCAGTATTGATCACTTTATACATGTAGTTTGGCTTAAAATGTACAATAGTTAAATAAGTGTAAAGCAGAAGATTGAAAGACAAACTGAAGTACCAAAGAACTGGTAAGTGCAAGAGGTGGAGTAAGAGCCTTCAAATTGGGGAGTTTCTGATTGTAAAATAACATCAAAGTTTTCAGGGGAAAAAAATAAGAATTTGAAAGCATTAAACAAGAAATGTCTTTGTCAATCTCTTGAACAAAATAGCTAAACTCTGTTATACCTTAAAGCAGAATGCCAGTCCCTGGAGAAAGTAGGAGAAACACAATCCACTTGCAGAAACCTACCAAAAAATTGGATTAAAATACTATTCCTTTTAACTTGGTTTGTTCAGCATTTTTACAATTAGCATTTTTAAATTGGATTAAAAAGAACTTACACGTTTCCTACCGATAAGATCTGCTATCTTCCCACTTATAATTGCTCCTAACATTCCTCCAATGGTCATTATTGAACCGAAAATAGAGTACTGCAATTGGGTGACAAAGATAGGCTAAACTTAGAAGGAAAAAAAATTGAAGTATAACATTATTTGTCACTCACGTTGATTCGAGTAAGATAGTTGCATAAACCCAACTAGAGCTTTCTTGTGCTTTAAGTAATAATTGCAGCAAACTCTTTGAGCCAATTTAGCTCAAATAGATTAAAACAACCTAAAAGAAATAAAGAAACACTCAGCTCTAGATTGAACAACAGAACTACAAAAACATCAATACAACCAACCAAAAGTTATAGCATTCACCCTGCAATAACAATCACCAAGAAAATACCAGATTGCCAATGAGCTTTAAAAGGTTATCCTTGGACATATTATTATAAAAATTATATTTTAGTCCTTGAAATATTATTATAAAAATTATGAAATGCAAGGTTAAAATATTAAACAAATTTGTAGAAATTGAACATAAATTTCATTAAGAAATTTAAAAAATAAATATAAATAATGAAGAAATGTGATATAGTACTTCCTGAATTATTACTGGGTAAACCAAAGAGATTCAAACGTTGAAGTGCGAGAAATTAACAAGCAATTATGATTGATGAAAAGTTAGAAGAAAAAAGATTTTACATGATATAAGAAAAATTGAGCCTTCCCTATCAAACAAAGCAGACAATTAAAACAACCAACTCAACCACCGTCTAAAGCTTTGTATGACATGATAAATATATGAAATGGAGAATCCAAAAAAATTTCTTTTACCTGACTTTAGCTTTTCATCAACAGCCCAATCAAGGACCCTCTGAGCTTGTTCAATTAATGGGGGATGTTCAGGACTGAAAAAATACAAAGCTAACTTTCCAAGTAAGTTTATTGTTTCCTCTCGCGCTTTGAAAGTGTAATTCCATTAGCCCTTAAAAATTTTGCAGCTTGGCTTGTCCCTTTAGATGAAAAAGAGGAATTACAAACGTACAATGAAAACATTCGAAAATTTTTCTAACATCAAAGAGATTGAAAAGGAGACAGTATGACTTCATTTCATGAAATCATCTTCTAGGTTAACAGAAAAGATACGTTCATTGTTTGCTCAAGTTCAAATATCTTTTCCATTCTCTCCTAATGGAGCTAAGGAGGTGGGCTTACACAGCTTTAATTAGAACATCGAAGTTAACATGTCAAAACAAAAGATTTCACACTTCTTACATGAATATTCTGAGGCATTAAATCACCAACTTAGTTTTATAGAATTAAAAGATTCAGCTTCACAATGCATACGCAAGGATCCCAAACAATGAAAAGTAAATGCAGCAACAAAAGCATGAAATTGATGGTTTCATTTGTTTGACACCATTGCTAATTGAATTGTGGAAGCAATTGCTAAAATTAATCAAAATAGCGTCCACCTATTTTTTGAAAAGAGTAAACCACCATTTGAACTATGTAAATTCTTATGGGAATCAATTACAAACAGGGCTGCTACAAAGTAACACTTGTTCACCACAATTCCCTAAACAAAAACATGTGTTTCATAGAAGTCCAGTAGAAATCTTTCTAAAATACATTTTCAAGTGTGTTATATGATGGTGCAACAGCAAGTAGTGAACAAAAATGGCAAAGAAATACTAACCCTCGACCAGAATTCCCATAAGAAGTGCTTCCGTTCCGGTATTTGGATACTTAAGCTTCCTTGCTTCCAATTCCGCCATTGCAAAGGACTTTATTGATCTTGCCGACCATCTAACCACCACAATGACCCAATTCACATAAATCCTCTAACATACGCTATAGTTACATGCATAATATGTAAACATACGCAAACTCGCAAAGTATATTTGATAGTATTAACTCACATTGAGGATTTCTCGGAAGTCGCCCTCTCCGGTTTCCTGCAAAATAAAATCCATAAGAAAAGAAGTTCTCAAATAAAAAGTAAAACTCGAAGTTAAAAAAGTAAAATTACAGAAATTTTTGGTTTAAACGTCAAACTTACGTGGTTGGGAGGCTAAGTGAGGCGTCAACAAACGGACTCTGCAAATCTTCTTCGGAAATCTTGACGTCTTGTTCGCCAGCCAAGTGTCCCTGCACCAGCTTGAAGAACCTCATTAACTTGTTCTTCTCCACAAGTCCCAGGCTCTTGTCTTTGAATATGGAAGCTCTAGAATCCGGCACACTCCAGAGGTTGCCTTGTTATCCCCCACGAAAGTGGCGTTACTCTTGAACTCCATGTACTGGTTGGTCCCAGTTCTTAGTATCAATTCAATAGATTTGTCAGCGTAAAAGAAAACCCTAGGTCCAGCCACATCGAGGTTGAACTTTCTAGAGTGTTGATCAAGGAGGTTAGGAGAAAAAGTGGAGATATCGATAGAGGAATAGAGAGGACGAGTAGCAAATTCCAAGAGAGAAAATTCGTTAGGGTCGTCGGAAGAAGATGAGCATGGTGGTGATAGTGAGGTCGAGTGGGAGGAGAGGAAGGAGGGGAGATCCACAAGAGGGAGAGAGGAGAATTGGGAACCATAGAAGGGATTGGGATCTAGGTGAAGGACGGATTTAGAGGCGATCTTATTTGTTCAAAGAGAAAAAAAAATGAAAATAGAATAGGGAAAACTGAAAGGAGGGAAAGTGGGGAAAAGAGAATTTTTTATAAAACCACATTCTAAAAGGGTTTTGAGATGGGAGGGAAAACTAGCCACCATTAATTTGCATTCTTTTAAGAGGTTTTTTCACACATGATTATTGTTAATGCCATTAATTTGTATTGAGAGAGAAGCAAAATTTAAAAATTCACAATAAAAGGTAAAAAAATTGAACGATTTAGAAAATATAAGAAAACTCAACTTTTAGCGGCGCTTTTCTAAAAACGCTGCTATTGCTCTGACCTTTAGCGGCGCTTTTTCATAAGCGCCGCTATTACTCTGACCTTTAGCGGCGCTTTTCCATAAGCGTCGCTATTGCTCTGATCTTTAGCGGCGCTTTTCTTTAAGCGCCGCTATTGCTTTACTTTTTGCGGCGTTTTCTGTCCAAACACCGCTAAAAATGCCGCTAATAACCTATTTTGCTGTAGTGACTTATTAATCTAACCTGTCATCGCATCTCTCGATGCTGATGTACTGCAATTTCACTTTTGTGTTTAGAGCAGTTAAATCCAAGAATAAGCGGATAAGTAATGTAAAATAAGAATCAAAATGATATAATATTAAAAGATACTCTCGTATTCATTTAACATCAACAGAATCCATCATCGTTTTAGAAGAAATAAAGAGTACAATGAAGCTTACTATCTCTAGACTACTAGGCCTACTCTTTACTTGTTTCTCTTGCTCGGCATCAAGCACCTCTCGTCAGAAGCAGTTGCAGACGTGGTTCATCAGCTCCCTGATTCCAGCTCAAATCTTTGATTCACGAAGAATTTTCAGAATTTAATCCCCTTGTTCTTAATGATTTTTTCCTCCTTTTTTCGTCTATTTATAACCCCTAAATATTTGCAGATTTCGTCCTTCATTCTTAGATTCAGATTTGGATTTTTCTGCAGCTGTCAAAGTTAGTTAGAGTACAGCTGTGCACTCAGGCAGATTACATGTTCTCTTTAAAGATCTGCAGATTGTCGCTGTACTATTAGATGCATTCTGATGTTGTAATTACAGCGACATCTGTGATATTCCTGCGCTGGTACTTCTAGTGTAAGCTCAGCTTAACTCCACTCATTTGAGGTTCAACTTCAATGCAGCGACATCTCTGGTCGCAATTCCAATCTAGTTTTGTGGCTGCATTCTGTCAATGTTGATCTTTTGAACTGAGTTTCTGTGCTAGCAATCTTAATATGCAATATACCAACTGCTTGCGTCGACATTAGTACAAAATATATAGAAATAACGAGAATTTAAACTAACTAGCAATGTATTAGAAAATATAAAAACTAATTATAAAATGCTTATGATGCATGCTAAATGAGATACAAAAGAGACAATAAAAGCACTAAATTAAGGAGAAAATATATGTCATTTGTAATACCATCATCCAACTAAGGACAACATCTTAGCATTCCAACAGCTCAGCCTTTTACGCACTTTGTCAACCACTAACGAGTATGTAGCATTAGTTACCTGCTTATGAAACAACGGTACCCCAAGTATTTTCCTAAGTCATTAACGCACACCACACCAAGAGTATTAGTGATCTGGGAGGCCAAATTTTCATCCGCATCTGTCGAAAAATAAACTTGTGATTTTTCTTTATTTACACAATGACTCGAGCACCTCCCAAAATTCTGCAGAATATCATTCACCACCCTTGCTTGATATACATTTGCCTCACAAAACAATAGAAGATTATCCACAAAAAATAAGTGGAAAATACTAAGTCTATCATCTGATAAAGGTATAGGGCACCAACGACCCTCCACCATCGCTTGTCGAATACAACATCCTAACCTTTTCATGCATAAAACTAATAAAGTCAACTTTATCATAGTATGTTCTTATTCATTTTAATTTTACTTTATTTTATACTTTTTTACTTTATGCTATTTTTAATTATTAATAATTATAATAAATAATTTCACTTTACAATAAATATTTTATAATTATTTAGATAATTTACTTATAAAAAAATTTTAATTGTTTAAATAATATACAAATCCAAAATAATATGATAATCAAAATAATAAGAATGAAATTTGGAAAATAAAAATTCCAAATCTACATCTCCAAATCCATATATTAAACATTGTATAAATATAATATTTTAATATAATATAATTATTTAAATTATGATTTAAAATTTATTTTTAAAATATTATATATTCTAATTATTTTCTATTTGTGTTAATTTTTATACATTCTAATGTATTTTTTTTATTCTATAAACAGTTTTAAAAAATTGACATGTAATTTCTTTTAATATTTTACTATATTGTAATAATACACTTATCAACTCCTGACTCTACATGTGGAGTCTTAAATCGTCACTAGCAATGTATCAAATAATTTTCCTTAATTTGATTTTTATTTTAATTATCTTCAATAGTAATTACTTATATTAATTGCATGTAGAGGTGTTCATGGTTCGGGTCGAGCCGATTTCAGACCAATTTAAGCATGATATTAACACATTTTATGTTTGCCGAAATCCATCTCAACCCGAAATCTGGACATAAAATTTTACTCAAACTCGTCCATATTTACAAAAAAAACTAACTCAAATTCATTTTAGACCCACCCATATTATTTTTAATTTTTAAAAAATATTTATTTTTATTTTAATATTAATAATTTTATACATTTTTCATTTATTGAAAATTTTTATATAATCATCTTAACATTATTTTAATGTTCATATTAAAATAGTATTATGTATTTAGTATATGTTTATTTTTTTTAAAGTGTTTTAAATTACATAATATATAAAAAAAAACATAATATAAAATATTATAAACTTAAAATGAGCCATACTGGACTAAATTCGAGCTTAAATGTTCAAGCCTAAACCTGTTCCATATTTTAAACAAGTCTAATTTTTTTATCCAAGTCCATTTTCGGACCTAATATTTTTGCCCAAAACCTTCCAAATTTCAAGTAAGTCTTTAGGTCTAGACAGGTAGCCCGACCCATGAACAGGTCTAATTGCATGAAATGAAAAACTTTATTAAATAATAAAAAAAGCCCTAAATTTACACGTGAAAAAAAACCGACACTGTAAAATTTGTACAAAGGAAATGAGTCACAACGAAACATGAATGGTAGAGCAAATAATGGCAGACCTAGCTCCTGATAGTTCAAGTTAACTACTTACTACTCTTAATTCATTAGGTCAAGAAGTTTCAGAGCAAGCTTCCAGCATAGGAAGGAGACTTCGCCAGGCATCCGCAATACTTTTTGCCAGTCGAGCCTGTCCCTTCGCAAACTCCTGAAAGGCGATCCGCATATCTTGTGTTTTCTGTTCCTGAAATCGAACTATCTCTTCATTCATCCGTCTCACAATTGTCTCAAATCTTCTTGTCACCTCCTCGCTCTCTGCCTTCAACTGCAATCACAATACTTATATTAGCAGAGGCTAAAGCAATTAGACCTAATAGGCGTATAAGATAAAATGACTTGCCTCCTTGTACTCTTGCTCGGCCTCTCCCACCCTATCAGAGCGTGTTAGCATGAGCTTGTCACTGCAAACAATAAATATCCTCAAATTACAAACGAAATAAAAATTATATTGTCAAATAAGCTGCTTATTTGCAAATATCAAAGTATCATGCGAAGAGTCCACCAACAATAGATAGCTAAAAGGAAAAGGGAGGAAGAAAGAGGCTTAAAATATGGAAGACTAGAAGCATACAGATTTATCTCCTTCAACTTCATTGTTTCAGCCAGTTCACACTGGTGCCTGAATGCGTTAGCTCTCTCTCCTATTGTGGCCTGTCATAACATGAGTGCAAGTGGGTCGTGTATGAAATTGTCATAAACCTTCCACATCAATATTATCAAAAAAGATAAAAATGGAGCTCAGTACAGAAGATGCTCCATCAATGATTCTACGATATTATTTCTTTCCTACTTAACTGATTTAATCATTGTAGCTAGAAAACAAATTGTTCTTCAATATTTTCTCCATGGAAAGCTATGCCTGCTATTAGTGCATGTCAACCATTAAACATTACACAAGACAGCAGCCTAACGCACCTTTATGGACTGGACAGCACGGACATAATCCTTCACAGGTTCTTCAAAATTCATCAAGATTTGATGGGCCTGTAGTCAATTCAAGGATTGTGGAAACGTAATGTTACCTATATGAACCACTTATATGAAAAAGTTTGGGTATCATATATCTGACCACAATTATGCATGCCCTCAAAGGCTGCAAACCAAATTACCAAAGGAAAAGGCTCAAACTTAAAAGGCAGCCTACCTCCTTCTGCAGCTTAATTGATAGTGTCTCGGATTTAGCCCCAAGTTCATCAAATGCCTTGCCAAGAGCTTGACCTTCGCAAGCACCAAGAAGCTTGGCTGCTTTACCAAAACCAGATAGTGATTGCCCCAACTCTGAGAATTGACAAAAATATGAAAAAATTGTTCAATTGGTATTCAAACCAAAACGAAATAAACACATGAGAAGAACATAAACAAGAATCATAAAATGCTCAGAGCATCAAAATCCTCACCTCTGTGTCTCTTTACAAGACGATATGCATGCTTCTGAGCTTCATTCAAATGATTTTCAAGCTCAAAAACATAGTGTTTAAGCTTCTCATATTCAGGATTTGATTCTTCGAGAGGTTTTTCCTTTCCAAGAACAACATCACTCACCTTCAACTGTACATCCTGTTTAATTTCTAGACAAGTTAATGCAAGATTAAATAACATAAGAATTTCAAACACCATAAACATGTTAAATTCAAGCCTGAGAAATAGTGGCAGAGGCAAGAATTTGTGCAATAAAGGTTATACCTTAAAGCAGTAAAAAATGGAAACCAAATTATTGTAAAAGCTAGTGGTAAGTTCCCTCTGAGCTTCAGATAAGAAGCAACAAGTTATATAGGAGAGATTTATAAGTTGAGTTAGAGCCTAAGTGGTCTCTCGCCTTAAACCTGGCTCAATTAGCTAAGTCAAATTTGTAGAAACAAATTATTATTATGGCAAGAGCTTTTGTTTATCTTCTCCCCCTGATCAACTCTACTACCAAAAAAAAAAAATGAAAAAAAAGGTGTTCAAATTGAAGTTCGAGGAAATCTCATTAGTCAGTAGACAATTTTATTTGCACCAGTCTCTTATAGAGTCGTACCACTGACATCACAAAGTCATGAACTCATTTACCTTGAACATCTGCATCAAATCAGCTGGCTTCTTCTTAAAAATACCAGTCTCTTGAGATCTCAGTCTCTCCATTGTCTGAAAAAGAAACTACAAAGTTAATATCAAACTTTCATTTGGAAAAGGAGAAGAAATTGCATCCCTAATTCCAGCATGAAACTGGATGGAGCAACAATGCCGGTATTTTGGATAAGAATTCACATAGAAATGTAAAGGGTATCTTAGTCAACAGTGTCTAAAGGAATCACAAAGCTAACATTGTAATTATGAGAAAGGTGACAAATGGCTTACCCCCCCCCCCCCCTCAACATGAGAAAAATCCTAACAGATGATCTCTACTATCATATAAACAAGCTCAGATAAATAGCTCAAGCAAATTGTTCAAAACAACAACCCTAAAAGCATCACCTCTTCATCTGCCTGCAGAAAGGTTCTAAGATCTTCACTCTGCTGAAGCACATTATGAGAAGCTATTCGATTAACAAATACATACAATGCTTGACGCCTCACCTCAATAAATTCAGCACTAAATCGGAACTTCTCTGCAACGACAATAACAATAAACTTAAATTACTTCAAAGTTCATATGCAAGCATTCACATTTAATCACAAAGATACATTCAGAATTACTCAGAAAATAAAGCACTACTACACTCAAAAGAATCGATCATAAACTCATTGTAATGAAATAAATAGAATTAGGGAAAGAATGTTAAATTAGTTTACCTACAGCACTCTTCTCGGGAAGAGGAGGAACGAAAATGCCTTTGTACTTCTCGAAAAGGCGATCATGTAACCAAACGAAGTCACTGTAACGCCTAATAACAATCTTTTCCGGCCCTTGGTATTCCGGGAAATTGGTCTATCCAAATAATAGAATCCCCCCCCCCCAAAAAAAAAAAAATCATCAATATTTAAATAAAAAGAAGAAAGAAAGAAGAAAATAAGTACCTTAGTGATGACGCGATAAGAGATGTAACCTTGGACGCCATTGCCTAATTTAACGGGATCGGAAACGGAGACTGATAGATATCGCTGTGAAGGTGGAGATCTAGGGCTCTGCGACGACCCCGATGTGCTTCTTTGCTGCTCCATATTTCACTCAACCGAACCGAAAATTAAAAATGAGAATAACTATTTAAAATCATCTAAAAATTAATATCATATTATCAGATACAAATAGTATTATGCACTCAATTATATATATAAATAGCATTTTATCTAACTTAATTTAGCTTTAATTAAATTATATAAAAATAATTAAAAATTAAAAAACAAATATGTAGAAATTATAGTCGAGAAAAACTATAAGAAAAAAATTGAAAAACCTGAAATAAATAATTAAAAATTAAAAGAAGAGATAAAATAAAATTTTGAAAATAAAGGAAAAATGAAACCAACAATTGAAATTGAAAAAAAAAAACTAAAAAAATAATAGGAAATTGAAAAATTATAACCATTACCAGAGTAAAATCTCGATAAATGAATATTCGATAAATTAATAATCTCAATTAAATAATCATTTTTTTCGATCTCCACTTGGACTAAGAGGATAAAATAATAATATCGTTAAATGCATAAGATAATAATTTTTAGAAAAATCTTTAAGGGTCCAATAAAAATATGAAATAATATTTCATTAAATATATTAAAAATTTTATATACAATATATAAAGGCTTAATATAACATTTAGTACTTAAATTTGACATTATTTTTAAAATTTGGAACCTAAACTTTTTTTTGTCCAATTTGGTACTCAAACTTAACATATTTTCCTAATTTGGTACTTAAACTTGACACTTTTTTTAAGTTGGTATTTAAACTTAGTACCTGAACTTGACTATTTCTCCTAATTTGGTACCTAATTTTTTTTAATATTAATTCGTTAAGCATAGCTTAATACCTATTTTTAACATGAACTTTCTCTAAAACTGACAATATTTTTGTAGCATCACAAAAAAAAATTTAACACCGTTATTTGCATAATTTTTATAATATTTAATAAATTTAGGTACCAAATTGAATTAAGAAAAAGCTTAGGTACCAAATTAGGAAAAATGTCAAGTTCAAGTACCAAATTGGATCCAAAAAAAGTTTAGGTATCAAATTAAGAAAAAGTGTCAAGTTCAGGTATCAAATTAGATAAAAAAAAGTTTAAGTATCAAATTAAGAAAAAGTATCAAGTTCAAATACCAAATATTATATTAAACCATACATAAAACTAAAATGTTTTCTAGACAACTCTTATTTTTTTTTTTCAAATTTATATACTGAGTGTTGAAATTAGTCACAAAAAATGTTGAAATTAGTTTCCAACCAAATCGATTGTTGTTGAAGACGTTCCTAATTTAGTCTCTCAAGTATACAATTTTTCTCCCTTTAGCTCTAACATTATCATACATTTTAAATTTAGTCCCTAACGTTATCAAGTGTTTTTAATTCAATCTTTTGGACGTTAAAAGAAATTGGATAATATATATAGCCAATTATAAATTGGCATGTGGCATATCCTAACATTACGATAATGTCATCATGAAAAAAACCTAAAAATATTTAAAAATATAAATAATTAGAAAATTTATTATAAAACATTATGGTTTAATGCTCAATTTGGCTCCTAAATTATGCTTATTTCCCACTTTGGTACTTATATGATTTTTTTGTCCCAAATTGATACTTAAACTATCATTCCATTATCCAATTCAAACCATTTTTTGTAACGGTGTTAAAAAAAATTGGTTGTCATGTGACACAAAGTGGCACCAATAAGATTATGCCATGTGACACTTAAATCTATTTAAAATAAAAACATTAACCCTTCTTTATTAGAATGCACCACATCACCCTTCTTTATTTCTTTTTAATATTATATAATATATTTTTTAAAATATAAAATACATAATTAATTCAAAAAATTTTAAAAAAATTTAAAAAGTTTAAAAATAAAAATATATAAATATAAATTTTTAAAAATAAAAATAAAAAAGTATTTAACGTTTAAAAATTAAAAAAAAAACTTAATTTCTCATAAACATATATTCTAGAAAATTTATCATAAATTTTATTTTTTTCAAAAACTCTAATATATATCTAAATTTCCAAAATAAACAAACTTCATAAAAAATATAAATTTTTAAATTTTTAGAAATTTAGATATATATTTTTTTCAAATTTTTTTAAAAAAAAATAGAATTTATGACAAAATTTCAATTTTATATAATATTTTGATTTTTAAAGTTTATATTTATTTATTTTAGAATTTTATAAATTTTTAAAAAATTCAATTTTTATATAATATTTTAAAAAATTCAATTTGTATATAATAATTTGATTTTTTAAAATTTATATTTATGTATTTTAGAATTTTTTAAATTTTAAACTTTTTGATTTATTTATATATTATATATGATTTTTTACTTTTAAAAAATATATTAATATATAATATTAATTTTTTTTTACATTTTTAATAATATCTAGTGATTGGTAACTAGAAGAATGACGAGAACTTAAATGCATTATTAATTGTATGTGTGATTCATGTTCATACTTGATTAATAAATTCAGAAATTGATATGGGCAGCTTATGTTTATGCAAATATATATGATTGATGTCCATGTGAACTTAGTAAAAGGCTACGACACAATTGGCATGCCAATAAAGTAATATGTGCGCTTGTGTACGAGATAGTTGACGATGTGGAGATTATGATACGTAAATTCAGGATCCAACATTTGTTACAGATCATCCAGTATTCATTGTCTCTTTGGAGACCCTGGTATGGTGCAGGGATGTACTTGTATGTGTATATACATTTGCTGTCTATGATCTTTGCACTTTAGTGCTTTGGTATGCTGTAGTTCACCCGTATGTGTAACAGTCCGATTTTCATTGGTGTCAGAAACAGTAGTTTTAGGACCACAACTCCGACAAGTCGAGTCATAAATTTATTTATTTTAATATTTACAATATCATTAGCATTGTATTAAATTTTTGTTAAGAAATTCTATCGATTAGATAGTTAATTAAGTAAAAAGATTAAATTGTAAAAAGTGCAAAAGTAGAATCACTTGATTAGAAGGACTAAATGGGTACATTAGCCCATAAAAAGTTGAGATAGTGGAATATCATGACATTTAGGTGTTAATGAAATTTACAAAATTTACAAAATTGCCATTACTATATAAATGAAATTAAAAGAAAGAAAATAGGGAATTTCATCTTATTTTCTCCTTTCTTCTTCTTCCATAAGGCTAAGGAGAGAAAGAAATTAGGGTTTTCCATTTGCAACTTTGAGCTTTGATTTGGGTAAGCAAGTGTTAACCATTTTTAGTAACTTTTATGTTTTTGAATCCGTATTAGTTTAATTTAGTTAATACAAGGACTAATTTGTGAATCTGTTAAATGATATAAAATTTTCCATTGATGAGAGCTTGTCTTTGAATGTTTATGGTAGATTTGAAAGCTTGAGGATTGGGTTTAGTATTTTTGTAAAGTGATTTTTGATGAAATTAGAGTTTAAGGACTAAAATGATAAAATGATGAAATTGTGTGTATTTGATGTGAAATAGTTGAAATGTAGGGATTATGGAAGCTTTGAACAATCGAATGGTGTGGGTTTAGAGAGAAAGTGGTTATTTTGCATGTTTCATGTTTAGGGAGTAAATTGCATAAAGGTGAAATGTTACGGGTAAATTTGTAAATTTCACAAAAAGGGCCAAATTTGTATTAAATGATTTAATTACATGATTTAATGAGAAATTAGGATGATTTATTGTGTTAGATTATAATTGTGCCACGGATTGAGGAAAAGGGGAATTAGCAGAATAGTCCTTAGAGCCTATCCTTAATTGCAATTTTCAGTTTGGTAAGTTCGTAATGTTAAATTCTCATTTAAATTGTTTATTATTATATTCTCTATAAATGATGCAAACATGATATGATGGTTTGGAATCGAGAAAGATGAAAGCAAAGAAAAAAAGAGATATTAGGCTTTGAGCCGGTGATTTGAAACCGATCCGATGGCTTAGGTCTTGCATTTGTTGCAGATTCTCTATAGCTTGTGTGAGCAGCATCGTGAGTCGAGAAATGATAAAAGAATCCAAGAATGGATTATAGGCCCTACGATGGCTGAGATTTATTCTTGATTTGCATAGCTTGTGTGAGTAA
Source organism: Gossypioides kirkii (assembly GCA_005610355.1). Classification (NCBI taxonomy): domain Eukaryota; kingdom Viridiplantae; phylum Streptophyta; class Magnoliopsida; order Malvales; family Malvaceae; genus Gossypioides; species Gossypioides kirkii. Next base: position 10,687,501 of record CP032245.1, read on the forward strand.
CATTGTTAGGGAATAGTTATATGTACAGATACCGTATCGATGGTTGAGGTACCGCATATGTTGCAAGTCCTCATCAACTTGTGTCAGTAGCATTGTATACTGGTAACAGAGATGTCATAGTCAAGAGGATGAATTCTGGTTATGGCTTATTAAAGCACAGTTCTATTTTGGTTCGATTTTATTACAAATTGTAAAACACATGTTATTCAGTAACTTGTTAAACTCTACGAACTTGCTAAGCTATGAAAGTTTACCTGTGAAATTTTTGTTGTTTTTTAGATTCTATTTTGCTGCTTGAAGATCGGATAATCTCGAAGAAATCACACTATCTCGGGAGCTCGTTCGGTAGTATTTACATCACTTGGTTATATGGCATGTACTAGGATGATGTTATCTTTTGAAATGCTTGATTTCGGGATTGTTGGATACATTGTTGAAATCATAGTTAAATGTTGAACTTAAGCTTGTATGCTTACTTAATGTTATAGATAGGCAAATATGCTTTGCAATGAAATGACAAGTGAATCCATGAACCCTTAAGTTGATCAATTGTATTTTATGGTTATGTGATGAAACAAGTATTGTCATGTACAGATTTTGCAAGATGTGACCTTGAATAATTGTCTTGTGATGAATAATGGTTGGTAACTTGGAAACTTATGATATATTTGCATTCTGCACACTTGTTTCGATAGAACTCTTGCATGTATCGGTAAAAGTAAAAGGTATTTGAATTTTGGTTACTGACTTGCATTGTATCGGTAGTAAAATTTGAGGTATCGGTAGTTCTGTTATAGTAGTATTGGTAGTCCAAGTACTTGTATCGGTAGAAGTTGTAAGGTAAGACTCCTTAGCTCTCTGGAGTTTTTAGTATCGGTAGTAGCATGTATTATTTTGGTAGTAGTCATACTTGTATCGGTAGATCTATCACAACTATCGGTAGGAAACTACATCTGTTTTTAATGTGGTTACTGACTTGACTTCTACCGGTACCTGTTGGATAAAATATTTTTGCCCTAAAACAGATTACATTGTTATTTTAGTCTATAATTAATTCCGTGATTGATATTTTAAAATTATTTGAATGTAATGAAATGAAGAAATATTGAGAATTAGTCAACGTTAAATGATCAGAAAGTCCTCGGGACCCTAACCAGCGATGGAGTGCGTTTTGGGTGTTACAGCATGTCCGAGTATGTTTTACTAAGGTTGCATTGGTAGAAATATTAAAATTGAATCTCGAAGCTGAAAAATGAAAATGAATCGGATTTGATAAGCTAATAAGGTATGTGGCTAATATTATAATGGCATAGACTAGTAGTTTAATGAAAGTATGTGAAATTGTGATGAAATTATGTGAATTGGTACAATTTGGTAATGTTTGGGGTTATGTTATAATATTTAATACATATGGATACCTATGTTTCCTATGTTCACTTTGTTGTGACATTATGCGACATGTACTAGTTAGATGTATGCCAAATCATTTGGTAGTTAACATGCTCACCTATGATCGAGGTATGTATTGTAAATTCCATTGAACTTACTAAGCATTATATTCTTACCTATCGTTGTTTTTGTAACACCCTTAACCCGTCTCTATCATCAACTTAGGGTTATGAAGTGTCACGATACAAATCAAAACCTCAAACTTCAAGTAAAAACAATTTTTTTTTCAAAAATATTAATAACATTCAATTACACAATTTATCCTCAGTAAAATACACTTATGGGCCTTAATCCGAGCTTATGGGACCCTAAAAATAATTTGGAAATATTCAGAGATTGTTTTAATATGAAACAGAAAATTTTGGAAACAAGGGTCACACGGGTATGACAAAAGCCAGCCCGTGTGACCCTACACACGGTTGTGTGGTTGCCCCACACGGGCATGTGGGGTGTGTCAGATTATGTGCCAAATCGTGTAACTCATTGACTTGGTACACACAATCTCGTGTCTTAGACCGTTTGAAACCTACACCTAAAATAAGAAGTGACACGATCCTGTGGCCAGACCGTGTGTGTCACACGATCATGTGATAGCCCATGTCCCAGGTCGTGTGCAGCACAAAAGACCCTTAAACAAGTCACTTCCAACACACTTACTATAGAACCAGGCCAACCCATTCTTACAAGCATTCATATGACCAAAACTCATTCAAATACACTCCAAATCATATCAAACTACCAATTAAGATTTACATCAATATACACTTCTCATGCTTCAAATAACATGAGACATATCCATAAGGCTTATAATGCATATAGGCAACATCCTAATTACATGCCACTTCTAATCAGACCAAGTAAACAGTTTGTTACTGGATAGTGTGATCTCCAAAAATAATCGAATCGACAACTCGAATCCGACAATCTGTAAGGAAGAAATACTAAAAGAGGTAAGCTCACTTAAAGCTTAGTAAGTTTGTAATAAACTTTAACTTTAACTTACCAAAAAGAATGTAACTTAAACATTCTACGAGATACTTCACTATCTCGATTATGAGTTTATTAAATTACCTATACACATCACAAGTCTCACCAGATTAGTGAGTTCATATATAAAACATGTAGCTTTATCGTGTTTTTAGACACATATACCCATAAACACATTGGTACATAACTCAACCATCACATAATCTCTTAACATTCATCATCGTGGTTTCAAGTATTCATTTCAATTACACATTTTCACATACTTATAATTCTACAAATATTTCGTATAAACACTTCATATAATTGTTTCATATATCTATTTAACACATAATCATTATGTATAAATTCATTCATTAGAACATGTACAAATATTACTATCTAATACAATACAAACCTCACAAGGTTAGTAAATGTAACAATGAAATGTACACTCTTTATTCATCACATAACAGATAAACATCGCTTTTCCATTTCAAGTGTTCACATCATATTCATACTTAGTGACCCGTAACACTTCATTCGAATATTTTCATATTAGATAACCTTTATTATTTAGATGGATCTCTGTAAAAGCACTCAATACGTAAGTCCAGAACATGTGATGCTCATAAGAGCTAATCAGATTCAGAATGATTGCGTCAAGTTACCCTTTCGGGTTAAACCAATGACAACACATATGAACTAGCTTGGCCAGAGCTAGGTAACATATTAAGCAACAATGGATAGCTAATCCAAGCTAAATCTGAGTTTCATGTTAATCAGAGTTCGTAACACATGCAGGAGCTCGATCTAGAACAGATAATCAGACAGAAATCTCATGTATGAAACTTTTACTCGATCCATCGAAATCTTTTAGTAAAATTCATTTATACACCTTATAAACAGAATTATTTATTATAATAACAACTCGATATGTATATAAATAAAATTGAAAAAATTAATATCAAATTATAACCAAAGACATCAGTAGAAAACTTACTCCACATTATACCATTACGAGCAGACATCCATATAGTTTTTATTTAACAAACGTAACATCGATTTAGCTAATAATGCAATTTAGTTCAATTTACTAATTGCCATATATAAATCAATTTAATTCATTCATAGCATAAATAATAACTAACATATCATCTAATTATTTAAGCCTTTCTTTGTCACATGAATTCAATTATATCCTTTCTTCATTTTCAGTCATGACCCTCAATTATAATTTCATTTCAATTTAATTCAATTCCACAATTTAATATTTATTACGCAAGCAAATTTAAATACAACATACTTAAATATTTAACAATTCAAAAAATCAACTAAATCAATTCTTTTATCGTACGAACTTACCTAAACTGATTTTGAACCAAACATGACTCCATGAACTAATCAACAATTTTTCCTTTTCTCCCGTTTGTCTATCGATTGATCCATTTTTTTTATCTATATATGTAATAATTTCATTCAATTAACTAAATCAACAACAAAATTAAATCATTTTATGCAATTAAGTCTTTTTAATATTTTTACAAAATTACCCCAAACATTTTATTTTTATGCAATTTAGCCTTAAGCCCAAATATGCAATTTAACCATTTTCAATTAAATTCATGCTTAGCCGAATTGTTTGGGAACCTATTACGGCCCATATTTACTATTATTTCACACCAAGTCCTCGCAATTTTATCACTTTAACATTTTAGTCCTTTAACATTAAAATTACTAAAAATGACTTTACAAAATAGTCCTATTTAGCAACCAAGCTTCATAATATACCATAAACTTCAAGAATATTCAAAAATCATCAATGGCATAATCCATTGTCTTTAACCATTTTGAAAATGGAGATACGGGTTAACTAGACCTAATTGTAACGATTTCAAAAACATAAAAATTACAAGAAATAAATTAATATTGGCTTACCAATCTTGAGGACAAGCCTGGCCGAATGTTTTTTAAGTCCTTCCATGGAAGTTTCCATCAAGAAAGATGAAAATGAAAGAGATGATGTTGTTTTCTTTTTTGTTTGTACCAAATTCACCTAATACTTAACATTTAATATATTTTTTTTATCAAATTTCATCATGAAAATATCAAAAGTTGGTCACAAACCTCCCACTATTCCTTTGACATGGTATATTTACCTTTTAAGTTCACTTATTTCCCTTTTATGGCTATTAGGTACATTTAACTTATAGGATTTAATTTTTGTAATTTTTACGATTTAGCCCTTTTTACTTAAATAACTATCTAAACGATAGAATTTTATAACCAAATTTTAATACGACACTAACAGCCTCATAAATATTAAATAATTAATATTTATGGCCTGAAATATGGGAATTGTGGCCTCGAACACACCATTTTTTATTATACTGAAAAATGAATTAATTAGTAAATTCTTATCTAATTAGGATTTAATTGCAGTTTACAAAAATCTAGAAAATTTCACATCATTTATATTATTAGGCCATTTAAGAAAGGTCCAATTACACAATTGGTCCTTCAATTATATTAAATTCCAATTAAACAAACTTTATTTCATTTTAACCTTAAACTAATTGGACTTAATGAATAAATAACCCCAAAAGTTAGTAGATTTATTCACGTTACCATTTTGGTCCTTTTAATATTTTAAATTTATAGCAATTAACTTTTAGCTATTTTACAATTTAATCCTTCTACCTCAATTAAGCAATAAATCATCAAAATTACCGGGCCAAACTTCAATTCATGTGACACCTTATACCCGATCCAGTTGTTGGATCCAAATATAAAATGTCACATTTCGTTGTCGAAGCAACTTACTTTTCTTTTTTTTTAAATACGAATAAGTAATGGCAAAATTACTTTATAAAAATAATTTCGTCAACATTTCTGCCTATTTACATAAAATCCCCCTGTAAAAATTTACATTTCACAATATAGCCACATTCAAATAACCTCCCAAATCAATTCCCAACACTTCAATTTCTCAAAACATTTCAGCAAATTTGATATCTACGTTTAACCATTTCATCAAAACATTGGTTATAAAGTACTAGCAAAAGAAACATAATAAACATATTTAAATTTAATTTATGACATAATATTATATATATAAGCCTATGTACATGCCATAAATATCAACCAAAAAGTAAACTTTTCACCAACTTTGTTTGAGCTGATTTTCGATTCTTCGGATGCTGTTGGAATGATTTACCGAATCTAACTACTTGCGCACGGAAAAATAGACAAATCGTACGCTGAGCGATTTTTATGCTCAGTGGTGCTAATATCATATAAATCATTACATAAGTATTAAAAATATAGATTAGTTAATAAAAGTAAATAAATAACAATAAGCTTTTTAATCAAATTTAAAATCACATAATCAATTTAATTCACACAATAATGAAATTTAAAATATATTCAACTTTTGTTTTTGCTTTTCTTTCAATCTAAACCCCGTACTAAAATTTAGACTCATAACCAGATACACGAATCCGCCACCCTGAGTTGTTCCGCAATGATGACTATCAGAGTAGTCCACAACCCTCAGGGAATTAGGACTAACAATAATAAAAACTGACCAATTTGACATTTTCTCCCTCGACCATCTGGGAATTGAGGAGATCTAAATCTTCTGATATAAAGACTCTATGGCATGCCAACTATATCTGATCTAGTCTAACTTAGTGTACCGGGGTAAAAATCAAGTTTCATAATCCGTTTCATCTTAATTCTATTTTCATATCATGATCAAATCATATATTTTGCCTAATGTAAAATTAGGCTTTCAATTCAAAAATATATTAAGTATTTTCTTGCTCAAGCATCTAAAATCTTAATACTCAAGCTCAAAACGTAATCATGAATTTGCTAATTTATTAATTTGAAAAAGAAATCATATTTCATCTCAATACATAATTTTATAAATATTAACTAAATAATTAAAACTCATTCAAAACTCATAAAAATATATAAAAATAAAATTAATAGAATTAATCATAATAATCTAATTATTCTAAAGCTTTACGTAATGAAAATAAGATATTAGCACAAACCGAAATTTTAATCGCTTTACTTCTTCTCTTCATCTTTCTCCTTCTAAGTGCTCGCTACGTTTTTAGCTACAATATGAGCAATTCAATACGAAATAATATCATTTACCCATTTTAATACTAAAACTGATAAAAACAATATAAATATGCATGATTTACCAAGTTAATATACTAAGCTTCCAAATCCGAAATTCTCATATCTTTCAACTCAATTATCCGTTTTCAATTCCGTCTTCACCAGAGTACTCACTAATTCATAACCTATCATCTAGCACCAATATTACTCAAAATAGTCAATTTTCTCTACTACCCCTTCACCATAGCCAAATAAACCATATAAACTTCCGATCCAATTTATTTCTTTTTCACACTTCTAGTAAGCTAAAATTCTTCTAATAATAATTTTCTATGAAGAAAATATACCTATTTCACTTAAATTTCCTAATCTTCCATCAATGTTCTTTAATGGTAACTTTCAAAATACTTGATGAAATAAAAAATTATTGGTATATATATGTAGAACAAGCTTTAAATATTCAAAATCTATGAAAAATTTAAAGAAAAACCATACCTTATGCTTGAATTTTTAAAGAAAATGGTGAAAGAAATTTTTTTATTTCCCTTTCATGAGAGAAACAAAGAGCAAAAGAAAAGTTTTGAAACAGAGCATGAAGAAAGATGAGAACAAAATGTTCTCTTTCTTTCTTTTCTTTATATTTTATAATATAAATAATAAAATATTATTAATAATTAATATATCATTTGAAAACATAAAAAAATCATTGATTTTTTTAAAGTAATGGTAAAATTACCATTAGATCCCTTCCATCAAAATAAAAATAGAATATTTGCACTTTAATTCCTATACTTTTTCAACTTATTCAATTTAGTCCCTGAACTTGATAACGGTTTTTTTTTTAAAAGTGGGGATGTTACAATTCTCCCCCTTAAAAAATTTCATCCTCGAAATTTACCTAAAGAGTTGTGGATATTGAGATCGCATTGTATCCTCAGGTTCCCAAGTAGCTTCTTCTATACTATGATTCCTCCACAATACTTTTACCAAAGGAATTCGTTTGTTTCTCAACTTTTTTATGTCTCTTGCTAAAATTTGCACTGGTTCTTCTTCATACGATAAATCAGGTCGTACCTCAATGTTTTCCATTGACACAACATGTGATGGATTCGATCTATATCTTCGGAGCATCGATACATGAAACACACTATGGATTCGATCAAATTCTGGTGGCAAAGCTAGTCGATAAGCAACAGGCCCAACTCTTTCTATAATCTCGTATGGTCCAATGAACCTTAGACTTAATTTTCCTTTTTGACCAAATCTCATAATTTTTTTTCCACGGAGAGACTTTTAGAAATACTTTATCTCCCACTTCATACTCAATTTCTCTTCTTTTTAAATCAGCATAAGACTTCTGCCGATCTGAAGCTTCTTTTAATTTTTCTTTAATCATCAGAACCTTTTCTTCTGTTTCTTGAATTAATTCTGGGCCAACCATCTTCTTTTCACCAAGTTCAGTCCAACATAAAGGAGTACGACATTTACGTCCATATAGAGCTTCATACGGTGTAATCTGAATACTTGATTGGAAACTATTATTATATTTAAATTTCACAAGTGGTAGGTACCATTCCCAATCAGTATCCAAATCAATGACACAAGCTCGTAACATATCTTCTAACAATTGAATCACGCGTTCTGATTGGCCATCTGTTTGAGGATGAAAGGCTTTGCTGAAATTCAATCTGGTGCCAAATGATTCATGCAACTTCTTCCAAAATCTTGCAGTGAATCGAGGATCACGATCCGAAATAATAGATTTTGGCACACCATGCAATCTCACTATCTCAGCTATGTATAATTCTGCAAAGTTATCTAATGACTAGTCCGTCCTTACTAGAAGAAAATAAGCTAATTTCATCAATTGATCCTCTATAACCCGTATGGCGTTATGCTTCTTTCGAGTTAGAGGTAAACCACTAACGAAATCCATAGTTATTCTATCCCATTTCCACTCAGGAATCGATATAGGCTGAAGTAGCCCTGTCGGACCTTGATGTTCAGCTTTTACCCTTTGACAAGTAAGACACCTTGTAGCATATTCTGTAATCTCTTTCTTCATACCTGGCCACCAATATAATTCTCGCAAATCCCAAAACATTTTGGTACTTTTTGGATGCATAGCATAAGGACAATTATGCACCTCTTGAAGTATCTCATTCTTCAATTCCACCTTGTTTGGTACATAAATCCTTCCATGAAATCTTACACAACCATTATCTCCAATATCAAAGTCTCCCGGGCCACTGTGCTTAATTATTCTTCGTTTTTTCATCACCTTTTCATCATTTTGCTGAGCCTCTATAATTTGCTCAATTTACTGGAGCTTCACTTTTAATTCAGCTAATAAGGCACCATCATCACAAACACTCAACTATGCAAACATTGATTTCAAATCAGCCAGGGATTTTCGGCTCAAAGCATCAGCAACAACATTTGCTTTACCTGGATGATAATCAATCACACAATCATAATCTTTTAACAACTCTATCCAACAATGTTGTCTCAAATTCAATTCTTTCAAGGTGAGAAGATATTTCAAGCTTTTGTGATCTGTGTAGATGTAGCACTTTTCACCATATAAATAGTGTCTCCAGATCTTTAAGGCAAAAACCACTGCTGCTAGTTCTAAATCATGCGTCGGATAGTTACGTTCATATGGTCTTAGTTGTCGTGAAGCATATGCAATCACTTTTCCATCTTGCATTAAAACATAACCAAGACCATTAAGTGAAGCATCACTATATACCACAAACTCCTTTCCCGATTCTGGAAGCGTTAAGACTAGAGCCTCGGTCAACAATTTCTTAAGCATGTCAAAGCTTTCCTGGCACCGCTCATCCCATTTGAATGGTACATTCTTTTGAAGTAGTCGGGTTAAGGGCAAACCTATCTTTGAAAATCCCTCAACGAATCTCCTATAATATCCCGCTAATCCTAAAAAGCTACGAATTTCTGCAACATTCTTCGGTTATTTCCATTCTAAAATGGCTTCAACTTTATTCGGATCTACACGGATACCTTCAGCCGATACTATATGCCCAAGGAACACTACTTCAGATAACCAAAACTCACATTTGCTAAATTTCCCATAAAGCTACTTTTCTCGCAATTTCTACAACACAATCCTTAAATGTTGATCATGCCCCTCCTTAGTCTTTGAATAAATTAAAATATCATCAATAAACACCACTATAAACTGATCTAAATATGGCTGAAAAATACGATTCATGAGATCCATAAATGCTGTAGGAGCATTAGTCAACCCAAAAGGCATCACCAGGAATTCATAATGTCCATATCTAGTTCGAAAAGTAGTCTTCGGTATATCACTTTCCTTCACCTTCAATTGGTAATAACCAGATCTCAGATCAATCTTAGATAACACTATTACACCTTTCAATTGATCAAATAAATCATCAATACGAGACAAAGAATATTTATTCTTTATCGTCACCTTGTTTAACTAACGATAATCGATACACAACTATAACGAACCATCTTTCTTCTTTACAAACAACATTGGTGCGCCCCAAGGTGATACGCTGGGTCGTATAAAGCCTCGATCTAATAAATCTTGTAACTATATTTTTAATTCTTTCAACTCTTTTGATGACATGCGATAAAGGGGTAATAGATACTAGAGTAGTTCTTGGATATACCTCAATTGCAAATTCCACCTCTCGGTTAGGCAGAACTCTTGGTAATTCTTCAGGAAACACATTTGGAAATTCATTCACCGTATGGATTTCCTCCAATTTCAAACTTTTCGCAATCGAATTCATAACATAAGCAAGAAACGCTTCACAACCCTAATTAATCAACTTATCTGCCTTTATTGTGAGATAATTGGAGCAAAATCAACTGGTTTCATACCTTTCACTTCCATCTCTTCACCATTTGAATCTTGTATCATAAACTTTTTCTTTCGACAATCAAGAATTACACCATGCTCTGACAGCTAATCCATTCCCAAAATAACATCAAATTCATCAAATGGAATCAACAATAAGTCGACTGGAAATATTTTACCCTGAATCACAAAAGGGCACTGCCTACATACTTGATTTACTATCACTGAATGTCCTATTGGATTTAAAACATTAATTCTAACTTCAGACATCTCAACTATTAGTTTCTCGACTTTAATCAACCTAGTTCTCATGTATGAATGTGTAGAACCGGGATCTATCAATGCATGAATAAATATAGAAAATAGAGAAAAAATACCAAAAACAACATCAGTGGCATCACCCTTATCTCTGGTCCTGATAGTATAAACTCTGGTAGGAATGGTAGCCTCTGCACGACTCGCGGATGAATCAATGACTCTCCCTTGACTGCCTTTACTATTGGCACCACCTCGAGTACTGCCACGACTTTGAGCTACAGAAGTTGATTTCTGAGATAACACAGGAGTAACATCAACTGACTTCGGACAATCTTGAACATAATGCTCCATCGAACCATATATAATACATGCTTCGATCTTATGCCAGCATTCTCCTTTATGACTCTTTCCGCAATAATCACACTGAGGTATCCAAACAATACGACTAGGACGATCTATTCTGGCTATTGGAGTAGATGACTGTCTAGATCGGCTTCTGCTATCAGCACCAATCTGAAGCGAAGTGGATCTCCCTTGACCTTTGAAATCTCTAGCTCGTTTAGAAGGTGGCTGTGAGCTGGAACCAATCGGCCTTTTTCCTTGAATTTTATCATCTACTTTCTCTGTATCTAACCCCATTGCTTGCTCTACCATTTTGGCTCTTTCTACCATATCAGCAATCTCTGTAATCCTATGAGAAGCCAACTGAACTTTAATCTCATCTCTCAATCCCTGACAAAAGCATTTGCAGCTAGCCTCATCAGTAAGAACCAATTTTGGAGCATACTTGGACAGACGAAGAAATTCTCGTTCATAATCAGTAATGTTCATTTTCCCCTGTTTCAGCTCAATAAACTCATTCTTCCTTTCTTCTAAATACTATTCTCCAACATACCTCTTGTTATACTCAGTTTGAAACAACTTCCAATTAATCTGATCTACTCGATGAGAATGAACCACTGTTCTCCACCAATGAAAGGCATCTCCTTGTAGTAGAGACACAACACACTATAAACACTCAGTTGGGGTGCATTCTAATTGTTCGAATATCCTTTTAACCGATTCTAACCACTCTTCAGCAGTAGAAGGATCAACACCTCTCACACCTCTAAACTCAATTGGCTCGTGCTTTCTTACTTCTTTAATCAAAGACCCTTTCTGTCTAGCGGGAGGTGCAGGCTGAGGTGCAACACTAGCAACCCTCTGTAACAAATCAGCAACAATACGCAATAGTGGATCTTCACCTTGAGCCGACTGTCTCTGTCCTGAAGTATTCGGGGACTGATGAACATTAGTTCCCTCATCATCAGGTGGATTGGGTCTATTTTCGTCTTCTATTTCTCGTTCAATACTATCTCTTGATTCCTCAGACATTTTACTATACAAAATTTCAAATAAAGCAATTTCAGCATCCGATTTAAGCTCAAACTAAATATTTAATGATGGCACGTACACTAGACTTAACTATACACAATACATCAAATTTTTACTCACCCAATATCAGATTCGGATAGCTCTGATACCACTCAAATATGGCACCTTATATCTAATCCAGTTGTTGGATCCAAATATAAAATGTCACATTTCGTTGCCGAAGCAACTTACTTTTTTTTAAATACGAATAAGTAATGGAAAAATTACTGTATAAAAAATTTCGACAGTATTTCTGCCTATTTACATAAAATCTACTTGTAAATATTTACATTTCACAATATAGTCACATTTAAATAACCTCCCAAATCAATTCCCAACACTTCAATTTCTCAAAACATTTCAGCAAATTTGATATCTACGTTTAACCATTTCATCAAAATATTGGTTATAAAGTACTAGCAAAAGAAACATAATAAACATATTTAAATTTAATTTATGACACAATATTATATATATAAGCCTATGTACAGGCCATAAATATTAACCAAAAAGTAAACTTTTCACCAACTTTGTTTGAGCTGATTTTCGATTCTTCGGATACTGTTGGAATGATCTACCGAATCTAACTACCTGCGCACGGAAAAATAGACAAACCGTACGCTAAGCAATTTTTATGCTCAGTAGTGCTAATATCATATAAATCATTACATAAGTATTAAAAATATAGATTAATTAATAAAAGTAAATAAATAACAATAAGCTTTTTAATCAAATTTAAAATCACATAATCAATTTAATTCACACAATAATAAAATTTAAAATATATTCAACTTTTGTTTTTGCTTTTCTTTCAATCTAAACCCCGTACTAAAATTTAGACTCATAACTAGATACAAGAATTCGCCACCCCGAGTTGTCGGCAACGATGACTATCAGAGTAGTCCACGACCCAAAGGGAATTGGGACTAACAATAATAAAAACTGACCAATTTGGCCTTTTCTCCCTCGACCCTCTAGGAATTGAGGAGATCTAAATCTTCTGATATAAAGACTCTATGGCATGCCAACTATATCTGATCTAGTCTAACTTAGTGTACCGGGATAAAAATCAAGTTTCATAATCCATTTCATCTCAGTTCTATTTTCATATCATGATCAAATCATATATTTTGCCTAATGTAAAATTAGGCTTTCAATTCAAAAGTATATTAAATATTTTCTTGCTCAAGCATATAATATCATAATACTCAAGCTCAAAACATAATCATGAATTTTCTAATTTATTAATTTGAAAAAAAATCATATTTCATCTCAATACATAATTTTATAAATATTAACTAAATAATTCACACTCATTCAAAACTCATAAAAATAATATAAAAATAAAATTAATAGAATTAATCATAATAATCTAATTATTCTAAAGCTTTATGTAATGAAAATAAGATATTAGCACAAACCGAAATTTTAATCGCTTTACTTCTTCTCTTCATCTTTCTCCTTCAAACTACTCGCTTCGTTTTTAGCTACAATATGAGCAATTCAATACGAAATAATATCATTTACCCATTTTAATACTAAAACTGATAAAAACAACATAAATATGCATGATTTACCAAGTTAATATACTAAGCTTCCAAATCCGAAATTCTCATATCTTTCAACTCAATTATCCGTTTTCAATTCCGTCTTCACCAGAGTACTCACTAATTCATAACCTATCATTTAGCACCAATATTACTCAAAATAGTCAATTTTCTCTACTACCCCTTCACCATAGCCAAATAAACCATATAAACTTCTCATCCAATTTCATTTCTTTTTCACACTTCTAATAAGCTAAAATTCTTCTTCTAATAATTTTTTATGAAGAAAATATACCTATTTCACTTAAATTTTCTAATCTTCCATCAATGTTATTTAATGGAAACTTTCAAAATACTTGATGAAATAAAAAATTATTGGTATATATATTTAGAACAAGCTTTAAATATTCAAAATCTATGAAAAATTTGAAGAAAAACCATACCTTATGCTTGAATTTTGAAAGAAAATGGTGAAAGAAATTTTTTTATTTCCCTTTCGTGAGAGAAACAAAGAGCAATAGAAAAGTTTTGAAACAGAGCATAAAGAAAGATGAGAACAAAATGTTCTCTTTCTTTCTTTTCTTTATATTTTATAATATAAATAATAAATATTATTATTAATTAATATATCATTTGAAAACATAAAAAAATCATTGATTTTTTAAAGTAATGGTAAAATTACCATTAGATCCCTTCCATCAAAATAAAAATAGAATATTTGCATTTTAGTTCCTATACTTTTCCAACTTATTCAATTTAGTCCCTGAACTTGATAACGATTTTTTTAAAAAGTGGGGATGTTACAATTCTCCCTCTTAAAAAATTTCGTACTCGAAATTTACCTAAAGAGTTATGGATATTGAGATCGCATTGTATCCTCAGGTTCCCTAGTAGCTTCTTCTATACTATGATTCCTCCACAATACTTTTACTAAAGGAATTCATTTGTTTCTCAACTCTTTTATGTCTCTTGTTAAAATTTGCACTGGTTCTTCTTCATACAATAAATCAGGTCGTACCTCAATGTTTTCCTTTGACGTAACATATGATGGATTCGATCTATATCTACGGAGCATCGATTCATGAAACACACTATGGATTCGATCGAATTCTGGTGGCAAAGCTAGTCGATAAGCAAGAAGCCCAACTCTTTCTATAATCTCGTATGGTCCAATGAACCTTGGACTTAATTTTCCTTTTCGACCAAATCTCAGAATTTTTTTCCACGGAGAGACTTTTAGAGATACTTTATCTCCCACTTCATACTCAATTTCTCTTCTTTTTAAATCAGCATAAGACTTCTGCCGATCTGAAGCTGCTTTTAATTTTTCTTTAATCAACCGAACCTTTTCTTTTATTTCTTAAATTAATTTTGGGCCAACCATCTTCTTTTCACCAAGTTCAGTCCAACATAAAAAAGTACGACATTTACGTCCATATAGAGCTTCATACGGTGCAATCTGAATACTTGATTGGAAACTTTTATTATATGCAAATTCCGTAAGTGGTAGTTACCGTTCCCAATCAGTATCCAAATCAATGACACAAGCTCGTAACATATCTTCTAACAATTGAATCACGCGTTCTGATTGGCCATCTGTCTGAGGATGAAAGGCTGTGTTGAAATTCAATCTGGTGCCAAATGATTCATTCAACTTCTTCCAAAATCTTGTAGTGAATCGAGAATCATGATCCGAAATAATAGATTTTGGCACACCATGCAATCTCACTATCTCAGCTATGTATAATTCTACAAAGTTATCTAATGACCAGCCCGTTCCTACTGGTAGAAAATAAGCTTATTTCGTCAATTTATCCAGTATAACCCATATGGCGTTATGCTTCTTTCGAGTGAGAGGTAAACCACTAACGAAATCCATAATTATTCTATCCTATTTCCACTCGGGAATCGATATAGGCTAAACTAGCCCTGTCGGAACTTGATGTTCAGCTTTTACCCTTTGACAAGTAAGACACCTTGTAGCATATTCTGTAATCTCTTTCTTTATACCTGGCCACCAATATAATTCTCGTAAATCCCGATACATTTTGGTACTTCCTGGATGCATAGCATAAGGATTATTATGCGCCTCTTGAAGTATCTCATTCTTCAATTCCACCTTGTTTGGTACATAAATCCTTTCATGAAATCTTACACAACCATTATCTCTAATATTAAAGTCTCCCGGGCCACTGTGCTCAATTGTTCTTCGTTTTTCCATCACCTTTTCATCATTTTGCTGAGCCTCTCTAATTTGCTCAATTAACTGGGGCTTCACTTTTAATTCAGCAAATAGGGCACCACCATCACAAACACTCAACTATGCAAACATTGATTTCAAATCAGCCAGGGATTTTCGGCTCAAAGCATCAGCAACAACATTTGCTTTACCTGGATGATAATCAATCACACAATCATAATCTTTTAACAACTCTATCTAACGAAGTTGTCTCAAATTCAATTCTTTCAGGGTGAGAAGATATTTCAAGCTTTTTTGATCTGTGTAGATATAGCACTTTTCACCATATAAATAGTGTCTCCAGATCTTTAAGGCAAAAACCACTACTTCCAGTTCTAAATCATGCATCAGATAGTTACGTTCTTACGGTCTTAGTTGTCGTGAAGCATATACAATCACTTTTTCATCTTGCATTAAAACACAACCAAGACCATTAAGTGAAGCATCACTATATACCACAAACTCCTTTCCCGATTCTGGGAGCATTAACACTGAAGCCTCGGTCAACAATTTCTAGAGTGCGTCAAAGCTTTCCTAGCACCGCTCATCCCATTTGAATGGTACATTCTTCTGAAGTAGTCGGGTTAAGGGCAAAGCTATCTTTGAAAATCCCTTAACGAATCTCCTATAGTATCCCGCTAATCTTAAAAAGCTACAGATTTTTGAAACATTCTTCGGTTATTTCCATTCTAAAATGGCCTCAACTTTATTCGGATCTACACGGATACCTTCAGCCGATACTATATGCCCAAGGAACACTACTTCAGATAACCAAAACTCACATTTACTAAATTTCCCATAAAGCTGCTTTTCTCGTAATTTTTACAACGCAATCCTTAAATGTTAATCATGCTCCTCCTCAGTCTTTGAATAAATTAAAATATCATCAATAAATACCACTACAAACTGATCTAAATGTGGCTGAAAAATACGATTCATGAGATCCATAAATGCTGCAGGAGCATTAGTCAACCCAAAAGGCATCACTAGGAATTCATAATGTCCATATCTGGTTCAAAAAGCTGTCTTCGGTATATCACTTTCCTTCACCTTCAATTGGTAATAACCAGATCTCAGATCAATCTTAGAGAACACTATTGCACCTTTCAATTGATCAAATAAATCATCAATACGAGGCAAAGGATATTTATTCTTTATCGTCACCTTGTTTAACTGATCATAATCGATACACAACCGTAACGAACCATCTTTCTTCTTTACAAACAACATTGGTGCGCCCCAAGGTGATACGCTGGGTTGTATAAAGCCTCAATCTAATAAATCTTGTAACTGTATTTTCAATTCTTTCAACTCTTTTGGTGACATGCGATAAGGGGAAATAGATACTGGAGTAGTTCCCGGATATACCTCAATTGCAAATTCAACCTCTCGATTAGGCGGAAGTCATGGTAATTCTTCAGGAAACACATTTGAAAATTCATTCACCGTACGGATTTCCTTCAATTTCGGACTTTTCGCAGTCGAATTCATAACATAAGCAAGAAATGCTTCACAACCCTGATTAATCAAATTATCTGCCTTTATTGTGAGATAATTCGGGCAAACTCAACTGGTTTCATACCTTTCACTTCCATCTCTTCACCATTTGAATCTTGTATCATAAACTTTTTCTTTCGACAATCAAGAATTACTCCATGCTCTGACAGCTAATTCATTCCCAAAATAACATCAAATTCATCAAATGGCATCAACAATAAGTTGACTGGAAATATTTTACCCTGAATCACAATAGGGCACCGCCTACATACTTGATTTACTATCACTGAATGTCCCATTGGATTTGAAACATTAATTCTAACTTCAGACATCTCAACTATTAGTTTCTCAATTTTAATCAACCTAGTTCTCATGTATGAATGTGTAGAATCGGGATCTATCAATGCATGAATAAATATAGAAAATAGAGAAAAAATACCAAAAACAACATCAGTGGCATCACCCTCATGTCTGGTCCTGATAGTATAAACTCTAGCAGGAATGGTAGCCTCTGCATGACTCACGGATGAATCAGTGACTCTCCCTTGACTGCCTTTACTATTGGCACCACCTCGAGTACTGCCACGACCTCGAGCTACAGAAGTTGATTTCTAAGATGACACAGGAGTAACACCAACTGACTTCAGGCAATCCCAAACATAATGCTTCATTGAATCACATCTAATACATGCTCCAATTTTACGCCAGCATTCTCCTTTATGACTCTTTCCGCAATAATCACACTGAAGTATCCAAACAGTATGACTAGGACGGTCTGTTTTGGCTATTGAAGTAGATAAATGTCTAGATCAGCTTCTGCTATCAGCACCAATCTGAAGCGAAGTGGATCTCCCTTGACCTTTGAAATCTCTAGCTCGTTTAGAAGGTGGCTGTGAGCTAGAACCAATCAACCTTTTTCCTTGAATTTTATCATCCACTTTCTCTTTATCTAACCCCATTGCTTGCTTTACCATTTTGGCTCTTTCTACCATATCAGCAATCTCTGTAATCCTATGAGAAGCCAACTGAACTTTAATCTTATCTCTTAATCTCTGAAGAAAGCATTTGCAGCTAGCTTCATCAGTAAGAACCAATTTTGGAGCATACTTGGACAGGCGAAGAAATTCTTGTTCATAATCAGTAATGTTCGTTTTTCCCTGTTTTAGCTCAATAAACTCATTCTTCCTTTCTTCTAAATACAGTTCTCCAACTTACCTCTTGTTAAACTCAGTTTGAAACAACTTCCAATTAATCTGATTTGCTCGATGAGAATGAACCACTATTCTCCACCAATGAAAGGCATATCCTTGCAGTAGAGGTAGCTGGGGTGCATTCTAATTGTTCGAATATCCTTTCAACCGATTCTAACCACTCTTCAGTAGTAGAAGGATCAATACCTCTCACACCTCTACACTCAGTTATCCCGTGCTTTCTTACTTCTTTAATCAAAGACCCTTTCTGTCTAGCGGGAGGTGTAGGTTGAGGTGCAACACCAGCAACTATCTGTAACAAATCAGCAGCAATACGCAATAGTGGATCTTCACCTTGAGCCGACTGTCTCTGTCCTAAAGCACTCAGGGACTGATGAACACTAGTTTCCTCATCATCAGGTGGATTGGGTCTATTTTCGTCTTTTATATTTCGTTCAATACTATCTCTCGATTCCTCAGACATTTTACTATACAAAATTTCAAATAAAGCAATTTCAACATCCGATTTCAACTCAAACTAAATATTTAATGATGACATGTACACTAGACTTAACTATACACAATACATTAAATTTTTACTCAACCAATATTAGATTCGGATAGCTCTGCTACCACTCAAATGTGACACCTTATACCCGATCTAGTTGTTGGATCCAAATATAAAATGTTACATTTCGTTGCCGAAGCAACTTACTTTTCTTTTTTTAAATACAACTTTATAAATATTAATAAAAATATTTAAGTCTATAAATTATGAAAACGAGGACTTAATACCTCATTTTCCAAAACCACTTGTCTTTTGAATTGAACCACTTATACTAACTTTTAATTCAATAATTAAAATTCATCAATTCAAAATTTAATATAAAAATTATTATTAATTCATATAATTTAAATACTAATTATAAGAACTTACTTGTCGAATTTATGGTCCCAAAACAACCATTTTCGACACCACTGAAAAACGGGCTATTATAGTTTTCCTTATGTGTAGATCCCTAGTTTCTAGAACTCTCAAAGTCGGATCAATGCATATATCACACTATCATCAAGACCGGAAAAGTATATTCATTTTGATAACTATCATTGTGACATGTATATAGGATCTTTTGCTATGTAAATGATCATCCCTAATGTGAATGTCAATATTGTATTTGTAAGCTAGGTTATGCTTGTATGTTGATCGCGGTATGAATGTCACAGCAATTTGTGCAAGCGAACACTGTCGATGCAAGTATAATAGATAGATGTAAGTCTATTGGATATCGATCTCTCAGGGATAGTTGTTTGTGTTTATAGTTGTCAATGCAAGGAAAATTTAAAACAAGAGAGATTGTGATGTTAAGTGTCGAAGCAATAAAATAAGAATGCAGTAAAAGAATGAGATTAATTTGTCGAAGCAATATTGAAAAAATTAAGGAGTAAAGTAATGATTATAAAATGGGGTTTCCTGACTTGAAGAGTTGGCATAAAGCTAAATGTAATCACAAGGTTAATAACAGATAAATTATTGCTGCAAATAAGCACAATGAAATCTTACTAACCTTAACTTCCCTGTTTATCAAAGACTCAAATAATCACACAAACCACACCTTCCAGTGTTGGCAATGCAATAAACTCAAGAAAAAGTGGACTGAATTCCTTCGATCCTCAAGCAACTTCCGTTGTCTTGCGTGTTAACTTAATTTGTCGCTGCGCTTTTCAGTGTCAGTGACTGCAATCACACTTTCGTGGTCAAACAATTAAATTCAAAGAAAAATAATAAAGGAAAGATTGAAAGAGATATCATTCAGATCTAAAATGAAATTGTACTTCCATACAACTCAAATTACCAAAACTTATCAGCGTTAAGCAAGAGAAATAACATAATAAATTGAAGTATCCTATTCCTAGTTTACTTGAATCACTCTCTTACACTCCTCTTGGATCGCACTTAGGATGCTCCTCGTCAAGAGCAGGACTACCTTCTCGTCAACGTCAGGTTGCACTCAGGAATTTAAGCTGCCATGGATGCAAGCTTGAAAAAAATGTTGAAGAAGAAATTTAATTTGCCGAAAAGCCAAGAAGAATCCCCTTTCTCTCTCCTTCTCTTCAGTATTTAACAGAAGCTTCACAGTACATGTGTCCTACCTCCCAGATCTAACATCCTCTAGTTGTACAAGTTGGTTATACCAGCTGTACAACTCACACATTTCTGGTGCGTTAACCAGACAGTTGTTAGGTGCAGCGACAGTTCTAAACTCAAATTTGGATCCTCTTATGCAGCGACAACTCTGGACACCTTCATGCATTGATACTTCTGGATAGGTTCCTGTAGTGACATTTCTGAGTGCATTACTAAATAGACTAATGCAACGACATCAGTGGTAAAAACATGATAAATTTAAAAGAAATTAGGCTAAGCTTCATTAAGTTAGAAAATGTAATAACTAAGTTAAAATACTAAAAATGTATGCTAAAGATGATCAAATGGGAACAAATTATACTATAAGTAAGGAGAAATCAATGGGTTCTTTCTAATGCTATCACACCCCAAAATTGAGTTTTTACTTGTCCTTAAGTAAACAAAAACTAGCAAGGTTATAGCAAAAAAAATTATCAAGGCCATGACCATTCTAACAACTTGATTCATCTGAAATCCTGATGCATGAATTACATTCAAATGATAGAATATTGGGCTGACAATTTACAAGTATGAACAATTAAAATTGCAACTTCATTAATGCTAGCATCATACTTTAAATCTTAAATTCTTTCTACCAAAACAATATTTACTTTACAGTAGTATATAGATATATATATTTTCTTCTTTTTCTTCTTTTCCTTTTTTTTCTTTTTCCCTTTTTTTATGTGACTGAAGTATGTCGTTGCATTACTATACTCTTGTTCCTGGGAAGTAACGATTGGGTGCAACAAACCCACAGGGAATATGTAATTGCATCGACACACACTTTTACGGTGACAGCCTTTGGCTAGATTACTTTTTCTAACACTTGCATTGGAGTGTTCCCCTTTGACAGTTCAAAATACACCCATATTTGAGTGTCTTTTATTTATAACTATACTTATATACAAGTAACTGTAAATGACAAATTTATTCAAGATTCAAATAATGATACTATTCATCCATTACTAATGCAATCTAAATCATTCATCCAAAAATTGAAGATAAAACATTCAATCACATTCATCCAATTCATTCATTAGCAGTTCACATGATTCAAGAAGTAAGCATAAAATGAAAAACAATTTCAAGCACATTTTCAATAACTTTGCATGCTTTCATTAAACTCGAAAGGATAAATTTTTAAAATGTGGGTGCATTTGCATTTCCAACCCATATACATTCCCTCCAAACTTAAAGTCTGTATTGTCTCTAATGCATTGTCATTAATTTACAAATATATATGAAAATACAATGACAATGAAGATGCAGTGACAAGAAAAATGCAATGACAAATGAAATGTGATGATAGCTACATGATATGCATGAAAACTAATCAAAGTACCGAAAATAAAAAACTAACTCAATATGCTGCATGGGTCTTCTTATTCTTGTGCTTGCGCTCCTCGTTGCGATGCTTCTTGTCTTTGGCATGCTTCCTCTTTCGTTCCTTTGGCTTAGCCAGATCTTCGGATTGCTCCTCAGCTTTAGGCTGCGCCTCAGCATCATCGACCGTGACATCAGATGAGTGTATTTCAGCAAGTGGTGCAGTATAAAACACCATAGCTAGAGGATTGTAATCCTCATTATTGACAGTCACAGCCTCCGCCTAACTCGCATCAGGTGGCACCAAATCATCCAATGATACACCCATAACTTTAGGTGCGGTGACAAATTCCTCAGTTGAATTTGTTACGACATCAGGTCCTTCTCTTCTTTCTTCTTTTTTTTCATCTTTTTTTTCCTCTTCTGTCTCTACAAGTTCTAATGGCATGTTCCCTTCATCAATATTGGCCTCCTTCTCAGCCATAGTAGCCTCTGGGCTGATAGAAAAATCATCCTCAAATAGGCTGGCAATGTTCCGAAGGCAGTCTTCTAATTCCTTCGAATTAACCTCGTGTTCATCATAAAAAATATTGACCATCTGCGGGGATGCTACTGGTTGGTCTCTTCATTCTGATGCAACCTTCGCAATTTAAGGCTTAGCTTCTCTGATAATCGGAGGGAAGATAGGGAACTCTGGTAGAGGCGCTTTGCTCATACGGTGCAGTGTAGTGATAATGGCACTATTCCATGCCTTGGTATAGGCATAGAATAGGTTCTGCGACCTTTCCATATCCTCGATTGCGCCAACAAGTTTTATCTGTCGAATGTTAATTGTGCCAGCAATCTTTTCTACCTCTTTGACCTTTTACCATAAAGTGGGATCTATGGTGACATTAGCCTTTTTTCTTCAATCTTTGCCTTGCCTTTCCTCTTCCTAGCTTCAGCTTCCTTCACAACGGGATTGTCCTTTCCTCGAGTCATGCGCTCAATGGAAGCATCATTAATAGGTGTTTTATTATCCAACATTTCTTCTCCCTCACGAGGCATCACTCCTCTTTGTTGACACAACTGCATGATTAATGAAGGGAACGCCATAATACCCGTCTGCGTAGCGGCACAGTCCACAAATTCTTGGTGAAAAATTGTATCTACATCAATTTGTCTCCCTTTGATGATCAAGTGGATTAAACACATCCGATCCAAAGTGACTGTTGTGCTGTGAGTAGAAGGCACGAGGCGACAGTTAATGAATTGAAACCAAATGTTAGGAAGCGACGGTGCATGGTGCAGTTGTTCAGATTGTTGCCTATCCACACCGCTCCTTCGATGCAGAGGTCTTGCATCAAAATGTTAGCCCCCTCCTCTTTGAGTTCTTCTAGGAAGGCCATGTGCTCGTCCTCTTCCACGGTGATGTTGTAGAGAGCATTAATGTGGGAGGCATCCCAAGGTACCAACCCTTCACAAACGAAGACGAACTCTTGTTCGCTGTCAAACAGGTTTGCGTAGAACTCTCTCACAAGAGATGGTGAATAGCCCCCAAGATGGGTGCAAAAGGTTTCCCAACCCATTCTCACAATAGTTTTATAGACTTGCTTCCGCAGGTCTTGATGCTTCGACAGTTGAAAACCCTGCTCAGGATGATAGTTACGCTTTAGCATGTTGTCTTGGAAGCTGTCATTCGCAGCCTTGGTCAGAAACACCACTGGCTCCCTAGATGGGTGATGCTCTATTTCTTGTACCACAGCGACATAGGAGGGTTCTACAGTAGATTTTGATGGTGTTTTTGTGCTTCTAGTTCTGGCCATATCTTTTTAGTAGAAAAGGTAGCAAAAAACGAGAGCTTTGAAGAAAAGTTTCAGTAGCAATAGAGGTTTTTCTGAATAACACCGTCGGCATAGTGGATTGCTTTATAGGGAACGAAAAGTGGAGATGGAGAGTCATACTCTTTTACACTGCAGAGAGATGACAACCAGTCTGCATCTAATAAATGCATCCACTCGGATTGCCCTTTTTCAAACCGATCCAATGGTTGGGGAATAGGTGCTTGAAATGTCACGATTTCTTTCCTGATCTGTTTCGATTTTGTGATGAGTCAGCAAATATGTTACGTCAACAAGGATTTTTTCATGCATCGACAAAAGAAAGGACTTTATTCCTGCAAAAATACTAAGGAAGATAACTGAAATATAACAAAATAAACTAAAAGTACATGATAAAAATGTAAAGAGAGGTTAGAAAAATGTGACCAGATTAATGGTCTCCTTCTTTTTGTGATCATTCTGGCTAAAGTAATGCTTCAGCCGTTTGCCATTCACCTTAAATTTGTGACCATCATTTATGTCTTTAATTGTGATCGCACCATGAGGAAATGCTTCGACAACCTCTAATGGACCAGATCATCGTGAGCGTAATTTACCTAGGTGCAATTTTAGTCATGAATTAAATAATAGCACCAGTTGACTTGTAGTAAATTATCGCTGCAAAATAATTTTGTCATGCTAGTGCTTAATCTTTTCCTTATAGATTGCGGCATTTTCATAAGCATTACGTTGAATTTCCTCTAGTTCAGTAATGTCCAACAACCTTTTCTTTCTAGCAGCTTCATAGTCCATGTTCACTTGCTTGATTGCCCACATAGCTTTATGTTTTAATTCCACAGGCAAGTGACATGCTTTACCAAACATAAGTTGATATGGCGACACTCCAAGTGGAGTTTTATATGCTGTGCGAAAAGCCCACAACGCATCATCCAGCCTAGAAGACCAATCCTTCCTTGATGGATTCACCTTTTCAAGAATATTTTTGATTTGCAGATTGGAGACTCCAGCTTGACCATTGGTTGTGGATGGTATGTGGTTGCCATTCGATGGTTAACTCTATACCGCTTCAGTGCGGCTGCAACTTGATTACAGTGGAAGTAAGTGCCTTGATCACTAATCAATGCCTTAGGTGTGCCGAAATGAGTGAGTATGTGCTTGTGGAAAAATTTCAGCACTGTTCTAGCATCATCCTTCGGGACAGCAACGGCCTCCACCCATTTTGACACATAATAAACAGCAACTAGGATATAAACATTTCCAAACGAACTTGGAAATTATCCCATAAAATCCATACCCTAGACATCAAAGAGCTTAACCTCCATTATTGGCTGTTGCAGCATCTCATTATGTCGAGATATTGATCCAGTGTGCTGACATTTGTCACATTGTTGCACAAAATTATGGGCATCTTTAAACAACGAAGCCCAATAAAATCCTGATTGAAGCACCTTAGCAGCAATTCTTACGCCACCAAAATGACCTCAATAAGGGGCACCGTCGTCGATTAGGATTTTCGGTGTTTTACTGTTCATTTATCACTAATCATCTTATCGTAATATTATACAACTTTATTTATTAAAAATTACTTCATTTCACATGTTACACATCATCAATTAAACATAAACACAAATCAGCAAGGGTAAAAATGCCATTTCCAATATTTTGGGAGACTTCTACCGATACCTAATGGTCAAGTATCGGTAGTAGCCCTGTCATGAAACAATTCCAAAACGATGCAAATTTTTACCGGTACCTATACTAGTTCTACCGATACATGACATGCGTCTACCGATACTAAAAACTCTAGAGAACTACAATTCCCACCCTGCAACTTTTACCGATACAAGTATGCAAACTATCGATACATCTATACATACAACTACCGATACTCACAACTCAACTACCGATACAAATCAAGTCAGTTTACAACCTCTCTCCTACCCTGTACTTCTATCGCAACATACATGGGTTCTACCGAAACA
This sequence comes from Gossypioides kirkii, assembly GCA_005610355.1. Classification (NCBI taxonomy): domain Eukaryota; kingdom Viridiplantae; phylum Streptophyta; class Magnoliopsida; order Malvales; family Malvaceae; genus Gossypioides; species Gossypioides kirkii. Next base: position 10,713,360 of record CP032245.1, read on the forward strand.
AGTATGTTAAATCTCAAGAGTTATACCAAACACAAGTTCATTAATTTCATACATACACAACTTTTAATTATGCATTTAAGTCAACACAAACACATGATTTATGTCAATACAAGGCACTTAAAGTCTACTTTCAACATTTCATCAAAACATAACAAAGTTTTTCACAAACTCATAGTATAAAAGCAAAGGGTAACATCATCCTAGTACATGCCATATTAACCAAGTGATGTAAAAGTATACCGAACAACTTCGGGATAGTGTGATGCTTTAAGATGATTCGACCTTCGAATAGTAAAATTGAATCTACAAAACAATAGCAATTTCACAGGTAAGCACTTCTTAGCTTAGTAAGTTCATAAAGTTAAATAGATTCACCAGCTTCAAGAGTTTGTAAATCAAGTTAACTGAATTGATTAAACCATATACATTAAGGTAAGTTTCAATTCGCATTTGATACTCACGATGACACAAAGTCATCGGACCTTTAATCCGAAATGGATTCCACTTCATTTATATACTCGCGATGACACATAGCTACCGGACCTTATAATCCACGTGGGATTTGTATACTCACGATGACAGAGAGTTATTCGACCTCTTAATCCGTAAAGGATCCATATACTTATGATGACACTTAGTTATCGGACCTTTAAATCCATAAAGGATTTCATATACTCATGATGACGCTTAGTCATCGGACATCATAATTCGTAAAGGATTCATTTACTCACGATGACACTTAGTTATCAGACCCTTTTTTTCATTTACGACTCAAAGCCTGTTGCCTTTCTCTTTTTTATTCTCGTCTTCCATCTTTCGATCATCATTTCAATTCACTATAATGGTTTACAATATAAGAATATGAAATTCAAACTAGAATTTAACCACACGAACTTACCGGACTGGATTGCATTTGTGAATGGATCTTAGAGACTATTCTACTAATTTTCCCTTTCCACGATCGGTGGCACGGTCGTAGTCTACATTCACAAATTCATTTAATTTCTCATATTAAATCACACAATCAAACCCTGTTTTGGTAAAATTATGATTTTACCCCTAACATTTTCTTTTTATTCAATTTAGTCCTTTCAACACAAAACATGCAAAATACTCATTTTCTCCTCAACCCATACCAGCTGAACATTCATAGTCCTTATACAAATCCATTTATTTCACAACAAGTACATCAGTATCACCCTTTTAACAATTAAGTCCTTAAACCTTAATTTCATCATAAATCACTTTACAAAAAGATCCAACCCAATCATCAAGCATTCAAAACTATCAAAAACCTCCAAGAACAAACCTATTCAACAATGGTAAGATTCACAACATTCGATAGATTCACAAATTAGTCCTTACATAAGCTAGATTAAGCTAATACGGACTTGAAAACATAAAAATTACTAAAAACGAGCGAGATTTCACTCACCAAATCAAGGCTTCAAGCTAGTCAAATACTCTCTTCTCTATTTTAGGGTTTTACTTTGTTTCATGGTTGAAAAAGATGATTAAAATCATCCAAATTATCTTTTATTTAATCTTTACTTATTTATTTGCATTTTACCAAAATACCCTTAATGAATTAACATGATTTTCACCAATTAATGGTCCATAACCGTCCACTATACCCTATGAAGGTATATTTACTCATTAAGGATCCTTCCTAAGTCATTCCTCTACAATTTAGCAAGTTTGATCAATGATTCCTACATTTTACGACTTTTATGATTCAGTCCTTTTTACTTAATTAACTATTTAAACATTAAAATTTCATAACCAAATTTTAATACGATGCTAACGAAGTCGTAATTATTTAAGTAAATAAAATTTCGACTCAACTTATCAAATTTGTGATCTTGAAATCACTATTTTCGACACCAATAAAAATAGGACTGTTACAACTCTCCCTTTTTCAGGAAATTTCGTCCCGAAATTTCTTACTAGTGAACAGGTTAGGGTATTGTGAATTCATCGAAGCTTTTGTCTCCCATGTAGCTTCTTCAAGCCCATGTCATTTTCATAACACTTTTACTAATGGTACCCTCTTATTTCGCAACTCTTTTACCTTGCTAGCCAGAATCTTAACGGGTTCTTCTGAATACGACAAATATGGCTGTATCTCAACCTTACAAGGGGTAATCATATGGGAAGGATCTGACCTATACCGTCTCAGCATCGAAATATGAAACACATTATTAATCTTCTTTAATTCCGGTGGTAAAGCCAGCTTATATGCTATAGGACCAACCGGTTCAATGATCTCATACGACCCAATAAACCGTGGACTCAACTTTCATTTTCTGCCAAATCTTAGCACTTTCTTCCAAGGTGAAACTCTCAAGAAGACTCGGTCTCTCACTGTAAATTCTATATCTTTCCTTTTAAAATCTGCATAAGACTTCTGTCGGTCAGATGCTACTTTCAAATAGTTGCTAATCACCCGTACCTTGTCTTCGGTCTCATGAATCAAGTCGGTTCCAACTAACTTGTTTTCACTCAACTTTGACCAATACAAAGGTGTTCTGCATTTCCTACCGTATAATGCTTCGAACAGAGACATTTTAATACTATTCTGATAGTTGTTGTTATATGCAAACTCTACTAATGGTAGATTTCTTTCCCAGCTACCCTCAAACTCAAGTATACAACATCGTAGCATATCTTCAAGGATTTGTATCACCCATTCAGATTGACCATCCGTTTGCGGATGATATGCAGTACTGAAATTCAGTCTGGTTCCCAAAGCTTCATGCAACTTACCCTAAAACCTTGAGGTGAAGCATGGATCTCTGTCAGAGATAATAGATGCTAGTACTCCATGCAGTCGTACTATCTCAGATACATACAATTCAACCAACTTCTCTAGTGGAAAGTCTACTCGGATAGGAATAAAGTGAACCGATTTCGTCAATCTGTCCACCATAATCCAGATCGAATCTTTCTTCCTCGGCGTCACAGGTAATCCTGTAACAAAATCCATAGTGACCCGTTCCCATTTCCACTTGGGAATGGTAATAGGCTGTAACAGTTTAGACGGTACCTAATGTTCAACTTTTACTTGCCGATACACCAAACATCTAGTCACGAACTCTAAGATTTCTCGTTTCATACTCGACCACCAATACATCTTCTTCAGGTCGTTATACATTTTCACACTGCCCGGATGAATGGAGTAAGTCAGAATTATTAGGAATGCATACTCTGCCCCGAAAATACAACATACCATCATCATCTACAGTAAATTCAGTAGTTGCGTCATTTTGCATCTATTCCCTCTTAGCCTTAAGCTTTGAGTCATCTTTTTGCAATTCTCGTATCTGCTGTAAGAATAACAGTTTCGTCTGAAGTTCTGTTGTAACAGAACCATCACCCTCAAGTGAAAAATGAGCATTCATTGCTCTCAATGCAAATAATGATTTCTGGCTCAAAGCATCAGCGACAACATTAGCCTTTCCCGGATGGTATTCAATTACCAAATTATAGTCTTTTAAAAATTCCAACCACTGACGTTACCTCAAATTCAGTTCCTTCTATGTCATCAGATACCTTAAACTTTTATGATCTGTGAATATGTGACACTTCTCCTCGTATAAATAACGTCGTCAGATCTTCAAAGCAAACACAATGGCAGTTAACTCTAAGTCGTGGGTCGGATAGTTCCATTCATGCGGTTTTAATTATCGAGAGGCATAAGCTATTACCTGTCCTATTTGCATCAATACACAACCCAGGCCATTTAGAGATGCATCACTATATACAACAAACTCTTTACCTATTTCAGGTTGTGTCAATACCGGTGCTTCTATCAATAATTTCTTCAGCTGATCAAAACTCTGCTGACACCTTTATGACCACACAAATTGAATATTCTTCTGTTGCAATTTCGTCATCGGTAAAGCTACAATAAAGAAAATTTTCACGAATCAATGATAATAGCCTGCTAATCCTAGGAAACTACATATCTCGAAAACATTCTTAGGTACCTTCCAATCGAGAATAGCTGACACTTTACTTGGATCAACTTGAATCCCCTCCGATGATACCACATGGCCCAAAAATCCAACTTCTCAGAGTCAAAACTCGTACTTGCTGAACTTTGCATACAATTATTTTTCCCGCATTATTTGTAAAACTTCCCTTAAATGTTGAACATGCTTTGACTCTGACTTGGAATAAATCAATATATCATCAATGAACACCACTACGAATCTGTCCAGCTGAGGTTTAAAAACCAGATTCATCAAGTCCATGAATGCTGCCGGAGCGTTAGTTAACCCAAACGACATTACTAAAAACTCATAATGCCCGTATTGAGTTCTGAACATTGTTTTCTGCACATCACTGTCTTTTACTCGCACCTGATAATAACTCGATCGAAGATTTATTTTAGAAAAGATGGTCGCAGCTCTCAACTGATCAATCAACTCATCAATACGAGGCAACGGGTATTTATTATTGATTGTTACCTTGTTTAGCTATCTGTAGTCTATACACATTCTCATCGATCCATCTTTCTTTTTCACAAACAATACTGTTGCACCCCATGGAGATATGCTCGATCGGATAAAGCCTCTATCCAACAACTCTTGCAATTGTGCCTTTAACTCTTTCAATTCAGTGGGGGCCATCCTATACAGTGAAATCAAAATTGGTGCAGTTTCGGGTACTAAATCAATGCCGAACTCTACTTTTCTGACCGGTGGTAAACCCGGTAACTCCTCTGGAAACACATCTGTATATTCCTTGATAATCGACACTTATTCTAACTCTGTCCCAGTACTCCGAGTATCAAGTATATAAGCCAAAAATGCTTTAAAACCTTTACGAACCATCTTTTGTGCTGATAAAGACGAGATTATTCTGGTGCCACTATTTAACTTCCCAGACTCAATTGTGTTTACTTCCCTTGTTGACCGTTTCAAGTCGATCCATCTTCGTTTACAATTAACTATTGCATCATGCTCAGTTAACCAGTCCGTTCCTAAAATCACATTGAACTCAGTAAATGATAATAACATCAAACCAGTAGGAAACTTACAGTCTCGAATTCTCAGTGGACATTTATGACATACCAAATTAACAATGACACTATGACCCAATGGGTTTGTGACATGTACATCAAACTCAGTCGACTCAACAGGCAATTTCTTTTTAGTAGGTAATGCAGTACAAATTTATGAATGAGCCAATCCCGGGTCAATTAGTGCACATAATATCATTAAAGAGATAGAATATACCAGTCACAACATTAGGAGCGGTACCTCTTCTCGGGCTCGAATGGTATAAGTCCGTACAGGTGCTCGAGCCTCAGATCTGGCTACAGTGTCCCTGTTATCTCCGCGGTTTCCACCTGTACTGTTACTCTGCCCCAAACGTCTACTCGTTTGTGGTGTAGCATGAGGTTTTACACTCTGTTCCTCCTTTGCTTCAGATCTCACTAGACAGTTCCTTAAAAAGTGATCTATACTTCCGCATCGGTAACATGTCCCTTTCATCTTGCGACACTCACCTGCATGGCTCCTCTTACAATACCCACATATCGGGCTAGGTATATTATGAACGCTAGCTACACTATTTGCGGGTCTGTTCTGAAATTTAGATTCCGGTGGTCTCTACTTACTCCGACTTAGAAATCCTGAAGAAACTGGGCCCCGACTAGCCTCTTCTCTAAATCTCTTCGACGGTGGCATAAAGAAAGTCCTGACAATGTTTTTCTTTCCAAATTCTTGAAGCCTCCTATCTCTCTGTCTCTTACTGTTGTACATTTCTTCCATCTTTTGTGCTCTGTCCGCTAGCACTACCAGCGGTCGAATTTCAAAACCACCCACCATAATTCTAATCTTATCGTTTAGCCCCTCTTCGAAACAAACACACATAGCTTCATCGATTGGTACCACTTCTCTTGCATGCTTGTTGAGCTGCACAAATTCTCGTTCGTTACCTATCACTGTTTTATTTTTGTGTCTCAGTTCTAAAAATTCCTTCTTCCTTCTAACTAGATATTGCTTGCTGACATATTTCTTCTTAAATTTTGTTTGGAAGAAATCCCAAGTAACTTCATTTTCAGGCATCATAGCCACGATCATTGCCCACCGGTGGTAAACTTTATCCTTCAATAGCGACGCGGCACACCTTATATTGTCTTCAGCAGGGCAACCCATCTCATTCAAGACTCTCAGCGTATTTTCCAACCAGTATTCAGCTCTAGAAGGATTGTCGTCTACATTGCCTCAGAAGTCTGTAGCTCCGTATTTCCTAACCCTATTAGTAAGGATACGACGCCTCAATTCTACCATTGGAGGTGGTGGAGGCCTTTCTGGGGTGCTACCGGTCGGGCACCTGGTTGTGTGACAAGAGGCGTAAGGGGTGGTGCCATCGGATTATTTCTCATGAATTCCGTGAACCACTACCCCATTAAACCGAAGAACATATTCTTTGCTTTATTTTGTGTCATCGGTAGTATTGATGCATTGTGACTAGCCCCAGAGTCATTACTCGGAACATTGCTGTTTACCTCATTAGTTTCCTCTTTTTCAGAGTCAGGCATCCTGTATTTATCTGCAAAAATCTTACTTAAATCGGATTCATTCATATCACGCTATCACAGGTTCATATGGCATGTACTGCTAAATCATCAAACATGACCATACAGTCCAAGAAACGGCTAAATCGTAAGCTCTAATATCACTAAATGTAACACCCAAAATTCGAACACCGTCACCAGTTAGGATTTCCTGTGTTTTACTGTTCATTTATCACTAATCATCTTATTGTAATATTATACAACTTTATTTATTAAAAATTATTTCATTTCATATGTTACACATCATCATTTAAACATAAACACAAATCAACAAGGGTAAAAATGCCATTTCCAATATTTTGGGAGACTTCTACCGGTACCTGATGGTCAAGTATCAGTAGTAGTCCTGTCATGAAACAATTCCTAAACGGTACAGATTTCTACCGGTACCTTTACTAGTTCTACCGATACAAGTATAATTTCTACCGATACATGACATGCATCTACTAATACTAAAAACTTCAGAGAGCTATGATTCCCACCCAGCAACTTCTACCGATAGAAGTATGCAAACTACCTATACATTTATACATACAACTACCGATACTCACAACTCAACTACCGGTACAACTCAAGTCAGTGTACAACCTCTCTCCTACCCTGTACTTCTATCGAAACATACATGGGTTCTACCGAAACAAGTATGTTAAATCTCAAGAGTTATACCAAGCACAAGTTCATTAATTTCATACATACACAACTTTTAATTATGAATTTAAGTCAACACAAACACATGATTTATGTCAATACAAGGTACTTAAAGTCTACTTTTAACATTTCATCAAAACATAACAAAGTTTTTCACAAACTCATTGTATAAAAGCAAAGGGTAACATCATCCTAGTACATGCCATATTAACCAAGTGATGTAAAAGTCTACCGAACAATTCCAGGATAGTGTGATGCTCTAAGATGATCCGACTTCCGAACATTAAAATTGAATCTACAAAACAATAGGAATTTCACAGGTAAGCACTTCTTAGCTTAGTAAGTTCATAAAGTTAAATAGATTCACCAGCTTCAAGAGTTTGTAAATCAAGTCAACTGAATTGATTAAACTGTATACATTAATGTAAGTTTCAATTCGCATTTGATACTCATGATGACACAAAGTCATTGGACCTTTAATCCGTAATGGATTCCACTTCATTCATATACTCATGATGACACATAGCCACCGAACTTTATAATCCACGTGGGATTTGTATACTCACGATGACAAAGAGTCATCGGACCTTTTAATCTGTAAAGGATCCATATACTCACGATGACACTTAGTCATCGGACCTTTAAATTAATAAAGGATTTCATATACTCATGATGACACTTAGTAATCGGACCTCATAATCCCTAAAGGATTCATTTACTCACGATGACACTTAGTCCTCAGACCCTTTTTTTCATTTACGGCTCAAAGCCCGTTGCCTTTCTTTTTCTTTATTCTTGTCTTCCATCTTTCGATCATCATTTCAATTCACTACAATGGTTTACAATACAAGAATATGAAATTTAAACTAGAATTTAACCATACGAACTTAGCGGACTAGATTACAGTTGTGAATGGATCCTAGGGACTATTTTGCTAATTTTCCCTTTCTACGATCGGTGGCATTGTCGTAGTCTACATTCACAAATTGATTCAATTTCTCATATTAAATTACACAATCAATTCATTTAACACAATCAAACCCCTTTTTGGTAAAATTATGAATTTACCCCTAACATTTTCTTTTTATTCAATTTAGTCCTTTTAACACAAAACATGTAAAATACCCATTTTCTCCTCAACTCGTACTAGCCGAACATTCATAGTCCTCATACAAACCTATACAAATCCATTTATTTCATAACAAGTACATCAATATCACCCTTTTAACAATTAAGTCTTTAAACCTTAATTTCATCATAAATCATTTTACAAAAAGATCCAACACAATCATCAGGCATTCAAAACTATAAAAAACCTCCAAGAACAAACATATTCAACAATGGTAAGATCCACAATATTTGACAGATTCATAAATTAGTCCTTATATGAGCTAGATTAAGCTAATACGGACTTGAAAACATAAAAATTACTAAAAACAGGTGAGATTTCACTCACCAAATGAAGGCTCCAAGCTAGCCGAATACTCTATTCTCTATCTTAGGGTTTTCCTTTGTTTCAAGGTTGAAGAAGATGATTAAAATCATCCAAATTATCTTTTATTTAAACTTTACTTATTTATTTACATTTTACCAAAATACCCTTAATGAATTAACATGATTTTCACCAAATAATGGTCCATAACTGTCCACTATACCTTGTGAAGGTATATTTACTTATTAAGGACCCTTCCTAAGTCCTTCCTCTACAATTTAGCATGTCTGGTCAATGATTCCTACATTTTGCGACTTTTATGATTCATTCCTTTTTACTTAATTAACTATTTAAACATTAAAATATCATAACCAAATTTTAATACGATGCTAACGAAGTCGTAATTATTTAAGTAAATAAATTTTTTACTCGACTTGTCTGATTTGTGATCTCGAAATTACTATTTTCGACACTACTGAAAATCAAGCCGTTACAGCAATCGCTATCTGATTGTAGCCAGAATAGCCATCGAGAAAGCAATGATAGGCTTTTCTAGCAAGCCTGTCCAGCATTTGATCAATAAAGGAAAGTGGGAAGTGATCCTTTTTTGTTGTTGCATTCAAACGGCGATAGTCCATGCACACTCGCTAGCTTGTAGGAATGCGAGTAGGGATTAGTTCATCCTTGTTGTTACGTACCACCGTGATACCACTCTTTTAGGAACACATTAGACTAGGCTTACCCACGTGCTATCAGAAATTGGGTAGATAATGCCCGCATCCAACCACTTAATTATTTCCTTTTTAACAACCTCCTTCATTTTTTCATTTAATCTTCTCTACTGTTCAGTGGACTGCTTTCCCTCATCTTCTAACTGGATTTTGTGCATGCAGAAAGAGGGGCTAATTCCTCTAATATCCATAATACTCCAGGCAATCGTACGCTTGTGTTGCTTCAGTATATGTATTAATTTTTCCTCCTGACTTACGTTGAGATTTGTAGAGACAATTACTGAGAGTGTATCATTCTCACCAAGGAAAACATACTTCAAATGGGTAGGCAAAGGCTTCAACTCCAGAGTAAGAGCTTCCTCAATAGATGACTTAAATACTGGATCCGTTCTATTTGTCAAATCTAAAGATTCCATTTGCCATCCGAGCTTAAGCTCAACATTATTTTCCTCAACCTTGCAGTCATAATCAACTAGAAAATCTTCTTTTGTTGTCATCGCAAATTCTTCTGGGATTGCTGTGCTGTGCTCATTAAATTCTTCTTTAATTAATTCGTCCAGCACATCAATGTGGTGACATTCTTCTTTGTTTTTATAGGGACTTACTTTGAAAACACTAAATGTGACATGCAAATTGTTATGTTGTATTGTCAATTTGCCTTTAATACGTCAGTAAGAGTGCGGCCAGTGGCAAGGAATGGGCGTCCCAAGATTATGGGCACCTCTTTATCTACTTCACAATAAAGGATAATGAAGTCCGCTGGGAACACAAACTTATCTACGCTAACGAGGACGTCTTTAATTTATCCCTCAGGTTGTGCTAATGATCTATCTGCCAACTGCAATGGGCTTCATGTGACCAATCCCCAATTTTTTAAACATTAACAATGGCATGAGGTTAATACTTGCTCCTAAATCACATAGAGCTTTTCCCAAGTAAAGATTTTCAATGGAACATGTAATTGTAAAACTGCCAGGATCCTTCATCTTTGGTGTCAATTTATTTGTCAAGACTGCGCTGCATCCCTCTGTGAGCGCAATTGTCTCAATATCATTCAACTTCTTCTTCTTGGATAGGAGCTCCTTCATGAATAGGAACCTATACGAGAGCATCCACAAGAGGTATATTTACATGCAATTGTTTCAATGTGGTAAAAATCTTTTGATATTCTCTATCATTCTCCTTCTCTTTGAATCGCTGTGGAAATGGCAAAGGTATTGATACATCAGGTTGTCGTGACAAATTGGTTGTGTTTTGCATCGATAATTTTTTCGGTCAGAAAGTAAGCATGGGAGTAACAATTGGTGGAACCTCTTTCATTGGTTCTTCTATAACTTCTTCAGATACAACTCTTTTCCCTTGATCTGTTTCACTTGTGTTTATAGGTGCTGCATTAGGGCTGGTAGCTAGCTCGGTAGTTTGTTTCCCACTCCAAAGAGTAAAATGCTCCTTCTTTTTTGATTTGTATTCTCGGTGTCACTGGGTAAAGCACCTGTTGGTTTTATGCTCAAATTTGAAGCTAGTTTCCCTAACTGTGCTTCCAATTCTCGGATAGAAGAGGAATTTCCTTGCATAATAGCTTCTATTCGCATTATATGCTTATGCATCAAGGCTTCAAGGACTGCTAATGGATCAGCTCGTGGTTGTGAATACTGCTGTTGCTGTTGTTATCCTTGCATATTCAGATATGGCATTGAAAATTATCGTGGCTGCACACGAGTATGTGACTGCAACTGATCTTGGTGTGCATGCATCTGAGGACTCTAATTGAAATTTTGCTGCTGTTGATTGTAATTCCCTTGTCAAAAATTACCTTGACTAGAGGAATTTTCATATCTAAATGTCGTCACATTTTGACTTCCCCAAGGCTGTTGATTTCGAGCAGAGCTATTATAGGAATTACCATAATAATTTCCTCGGATATTATTAACATAAAAAACGTTCTCGGCATGTTGAGGACAATCCTCGTAGCTATGATTATCTCCGTAAATTTCGCAACAAAATGTAGGGACATCCATTTGTTGGGCAACTTGAATGGGCGCAACTTTACTGGTCCCGTTCATGTTCTTTATCATATTTGCTAACGAAGATGCTTGTGCACTCAGAGCTGATATAGTATCTAATTCGATAACTCTGGGTTTGTTATGACTTGTACAGCACGAGAGATTAGATATTGGTAGTCATTCTGAGCGATCCTCTCTAAAATTCTTACAACTTCATCATATGTGCAATCCAACAAAGGACCATTCACAGATGCGTCGACAAGATATCTTGTTTGTGCATTTAACCTGTTGTAAAAAATTTTAATTTGTGTCTCCTGTTGAATTACATGCATGAGGCAGTGTCGAAGCAAAGTTTTGTAATGCTCCCATGTAGTGTGCAAATTTTCTTCATCCAATTAATGATACACAATAATATCATTCTAAGTCGAGCATTCATCGTTGGTGGATTAAATTGCAAAACGAATTGAGTTGCAACTGCATTCCATGATGTAATCGATCCAGCAGGTAATCCAAAGAACTAGGTATGAGCCTATCCTTGCAATGAGTAAGGAAATAGTTGCATCTTCAAGGCGTCATCAAGAACACCATGCTGACTAAAAGAAGCACAAATCAGTAGGAATGATTTAAGGTGCTCTCTTGCATCTTCATGAGGCAACCCAGCATACTGCCCATTAGAATTCAGCATCTAAAACATGACCGGCTTTAATTCAAAATTTCCAGCTTGAATAGCTAGTTGAACAACTTCTGGCTGCAAGTCATCCAACACAGGGACAACAAAGTCTCAAATAGTTCTATTTTGCATCTGATCATCTTACGGTAGCGGCGGATTCTTAATGTTTTGTGGTTATCTAAGAGGTATAATAGGATTTTGTGGCAGTAATGGTGGTATGGTTGCATCGTTTCCTGGCAAAGCCATGTTTCTTTGTTCTTGTCTTGTCCTTCTAATAGTGCACTCAATTTCAGGATCTAAGCTAACAACAAATTCAGGATTGCTCCTGGTCATAATGACCTAGAAAGAAAATTGAAAAATAGGTGACCAAAAACAAAAACAAGCTAGTAACAAGTAAAGATTAGAAAATAAAGAATAATTGCAACTATAAGAATAAACATCAAATAAACATCATCCCCGGCAACGACGCCAAAACTTGATCGTGCTATAAACGTCACAGCAATTTGTACAAGCGAACACTGTCAATGCAAGTAGAATAGATAGATGTAAGTCTATCGAATATCGATCCCATAGGGATGGTTGTTTGTGTTTATAATTGTCAATGCAATGAAAATTTAAAACAAGAGAGATTGCGATGTTAAGTGTCAAAGCAATAAAATAAGAAATGCTGTAAAATAATGACATTAATTTGTCGAAGCAATATTGAAAAAATTAAGAAGAAAAGTAATGATAATAAAATGGGGTTTCCTAAGTTGAAGAGTTGGAATAAAGCTAAATGTGATCACAAGGTAAATAACAGATAAATTGTCGCTGCAAATAAGCACAATGAAATCTTACCAACCTTAACTTCCATGTTTATCAAAGACTCAAATAATCACACTAACCTCACCTTCTAGTGTTGGCAATGCAATAAACTCAAGAACAAGTGGACTGAATTCCTTTAATTAATCTGCCAAAAAGCCAAGAAGAATCCCCTTTCTCTCTCCTTCTCTTCAGTATTTAACATCAACTTCACATTACAGGTGTCCTACCTCCCAGATCTAACATCCTTTGGCTATACAAGTTGGTTATACAGCTGTACAACTCACAAATTTCTGATGTGTTAACAAGACAGCTGTCAGGTGCAACGACAGTTCTGGGCACAAATTTGGATCCTCTTATGCAGTGACAACTCTTGACACCTTCATGCATTGATACTTCTAGACAGGTTCTTGTAGTGACATTTTTGGGTGTAATACTAAATAGACTAATGCAGCGACATCAGTAGTAAAAACATGATAAATTTAAAGGAAATTAGGCTAAGCTTCATTAAGTTAGAAAATGTAATAACTAAGTTAAAAATACTAAAAATGTATGCTAAAGATGATCAAATGTGAACAAATTATACTATAAGTAAGGAGAAATCAATGGTTCTTTCTATTGCTATCACACCCCTAACTTAAGTTTTTACTTGTCCTCAAGTAAATAAAAACTAGCAAGGTTATAGCAAAAAGATTTATCAAGGCAATGACCATTCTAGCAACTTGAATCATCTAAAATCCTAATGCATGAATTACATTCCAATGACAGAATATTGCGCTGACAATTTACAGGTATGAATAATTAAAATTGCAACTTCATTAATGCTAGCATCATACTTTAAATCTTAAATTCTTTCTACCAAAACAACATTTATTGTACAATAGTATATACATATATATATATATTTTCTTCTTTTCCCTTTTCCCTTTTTTTCTTTTTCTCTATTTTTTTATAAGACTGAGGGATGTCGTTGCATTACTATACTCTTGTTCCTGGGAAGTAAGGATGGGGTGCAACAAACCCCTAAGGAGTATGTAATTGCACCGACACACACTCTTGCAGTGACAGCCTTTGGCTAGATTACTTTTTCTAACACTTGCATTGGAGTGTTCCCCCTTGACAGATCACAATACACCCACTTCAGAGTGTCTTTTATTTATAACTATACTTATATACAAGTAGCTGTAAATGACAAAATTATTCAAGATTCAAATAATGATACTATTCATCCATTACTAATACAATCTAAATCATTCATCCAAAAATTGAAGATAAAACATTCAATCACATTCATCCAACTCATTCATTAGCAGTTCACATGATTCAAGAATTAAGCATCAAATGAAAAACAATTTCAAGCACATTTTCAATAACTTTGCATGCTTTAATTAAACTCAAAAGGACAAAATTTTAAAATGTGGGTGCATTTGCATTTCCAACCCATATATATTCCCCCTAAACTTAAAGTCTACAGTGTCCCCAATGCATTGTCATTAATTTACAAATATATATGGAAATGAAATGACAATGAAGATGTAGTGACAAGAAAATGCAATGACAAACGAAATGTGATGACAGCTACATGATATGCTTGAAAACTAAACTAAGTATTGGAAATAAAAACTAACTCAATGTGCTACATGGTCTTCTTTTTCTTTCGCTTGCGCTCCTCCTTGCGGCGCTTCTTGTCTTTGGCACACTTCCTCTTTCGTTCCTTTTGCTTAGCCAAATCTTCAGATTGCTCCTCAGCTTCAAGCTTTGCTCCGGCATCATCGACCGTGACATCAGATGAGTGTATTTCAGCAAGCGGTGCAGTATAAAGCACCATGGCTAGAGGATTGTAATCCTCATTATTGACAGTCACAGCCTCCGCCTGATTCGCATCAGGTGGCGCAAATCATCCAATGATGCACCCACAACTTCAAGTGCGGTGACAAATTCCTCAGTCAAATTTGTCGCGACATTAGGTCCTTCTCTTCTTTCTTCTTTTTCTTCTTCTTCTTTTTCCTCTTCTTTCTCCATAGGTTCTAATGGCGTGTTCCCTTCATCAACATTGGCCTCCTTCTTAGCCATAGTATGACTAGTTCACCAAATTAAATAATTTACACAAACTCTATTTTAATTATCCAATTAAATAATTTACTCAAACCATATTTTAATCTCGTTAAAGTATGACTAGTTCACCAAATTAATATGAATGTGTAATTTTATTTAATTAATTTGTTCCCTTCCAAATAATTAGATAACATGATCTTTTAATTTAACACCACTTCAGATTCATTATTTAATCGAATTAAATATATATATGAAGTGACTAAATTAACCCTAGATCAATCTAATAATTAAATCAAGAAAACACCTATTACTCTAACAAGTAAATCTAGTGAACCACTTCTCCTTGTTTAATCGTTTATGCTCCCATGCAAGTATTCATGTTAAATGCAATTCATTAAAAAGTAGTGCTGAGCTCGTGGAGGGACTGATTAGACACATATAATTAGGGCTTAAATAATTTGTAATTAATTTCCATTTTTTTCTATAAATCACAAATTATTTATTCACAAAGTCATTCCATCAAACTACCATGACTAAACTCCCTTATTATATACTATTGTGAAAGCTACTAATTTCAAGCTTTAGTTTATCTTCTTGTCATATATGTATTACCCTCATAGGATATTCATGATCTATTTAGGTTAAATTTGTCCGCCTAATTTGATCTATTCGATCTCATGGTCACTATTGTATCTTCTATAATGAAAATGAATATTACTCAGGTGATCCCTCACCAGGTCCCGATTTCATAATTCATATAATGCCAATGAGAGGATATCATTTACTCTTTAGTCGAGCTATGAATTCCACTATTGCAAGTCATGTCATACCATAGACAAGTCATGTATGCAACGTACCAACTTTTGGCCCACTACCATGAGAGCTCAGATTTTTAAGACATCGAAGTACATAAGTTATACACACACAATCTATCACCTATTCAAGATTCAGGTAACTCACACAATGAACATCATAAGTGAAAAATCCATAAACGAATCATTCATCTAGGATCATGTCCAATGTATTGTTAGTCCAAACCATCACATCTACGACTTTATTTCTCGAAGTCAATCCAACTTCGATAGTCAAGACAAGTTGTCTTTCCAATTGGACTCATAGGCTACATGATAGTCCCCTATTATTTTAATCATTTGTTCAATTTGATTCTATTAGATATGAACAATTTAGATTACCTACTAATATAGGTTGTCTTCTCACATTATAATCCATCCATATAATGCAACTTAAAGTTAGATAAACCTTAAGTAATCAATGAGTGAAGATTTGTTTATACATTTTTATTTTACTTGCAAAAATCATTGAAGATAGTCTAGTATAGAGATTATGAATAACATTTTTTTTATTTTCATGAATAACCAATTTGATCATTTTAGCAATTTATCAAATATAATGAAATTACTGCACTAAGGGCACAAAAATCCTAATATTAGATTGGTTCATAATTGTTGAAGTGATGCGAGTGGAATGGAATTAGTATTGTAATAATATTCCTATGTTTGGTTCAAATAGATACTAGGTTAAATTCTACTATTAGTCCTTATACATTGCAAAAATTTTGGATTTAGTCCTTATACTTTAATTTGATCATTTTTAATCCTTCTACTTTCCAACTTGGTCAATTTTAGTCTTTGTACTTTTTGAATTTGATATTTCAATCTTGACACAAATGATAGTTATTAATCTATTTACTGGTTTTTAATGAATAGTATGTGAAAATAGCAAGATAACATGGCATTGCACATATGATAATCTATTCGTCGCATCAAGTTGTGGACATAGTAAAACTTAACAAATTTAATAATAACACATCAGATTTGAAACAAAAGGAAAAGATACGTGTTCCAAATGTAGGCAATGACAATTAACGATTTCTCTAGTTCAAGAGATAATAATACGTAAGTGAAAGGAGAAAGAAAGGGCTATGTTGGTGAAATATGAGACAAAATGAGATAATATATTAAAAAGTATTAGATATAATGATAAGATACATTGCATTCTTAAAAGGAGAACACGATTTGAACATTGGAGACAATATTGTTAGGAAGGGTAACCACATATCCCTAAAAGAATTAGTGTTCATAGAACGTAAAATGGATATCACAAACACATTTCTTATACAAAAGAAAAATAGGGGTAACACACCAACAAGTGTTGGATGTAATGGTAAAGTACATTGCACTCCCAAGAAAAAAACACGATTCAAACCTTGGAGAAACATTATTAAAAAGGATAACCACATATTCCTAAGGGGATAATTTATATGAGGATGATCCTAAAAATTAAGATTTTTAAGCACCAATAAAATTTCCCGGCATCATCAAATTCTAAAGACATGAAAATATTATTATACATCCATATAGATTCAACCTACTCTCCAACTCTAGTTTTAAAAAAAACATAAGTAATTAAAATAAAAAATAAAATAACATAGAAACTTTAAAATTTACACAATTTTGATTACAAGAGATTCAATGAAATATAATATTTACTTTTAAAAATGTACAATATAAAATAGAAAACCATTTAAAATGGAAAAAAGAAAAAAGTCATAGTTTAGAAACTAATTTTTTTAAAAAAATTGATTGCACAAAAATAGTAAATATTAATTTTTGGTAAAATACAAAATGATTAAAAAATTTAAAAGAAGAAAAGATGTTTGTTTATAGTTTAAAAAACTAATTATTTTAATTAAAGTTTTTCTTTGAATATATTGGTGTGATTACATGGTAGTATCTGTTCATACTTACTTAACCATTTGATAACGCACACACACCTTCCACACACAGGTGCTCGAACCCGGGTCTCTTAGGATGAACATCATTCTCTTTTCCAATGGAGCCACTCGTTAGGTTCAGTAATTTAATTAAAGTTAAATTAAGTTGAAGAAGACAGTAGATATAAATGAATGTATAATAATACTTTGTTATCTTTAAAGTTTAATGACGTGACACTATTTTATTGATGCCTAAAAACTATGCTTTTAGGGTGATTCTAATATAAGTTATTCCCTATTCCTAAAATAATTAATATTCATGGATCATAAAATAGATATTACAAACAAAAAAATAAAAAAGGGGATTATTGACGAACGTCTTGGTAACCACTTTTTGGATTTATCGACTGGCTTTGGGGGACAGAGCAGTCGGGCATTATGAAGCTTTTAATTTGCAATGTTCGGGGGTTGGGGAGCCTTCGAACAATTCGATGTCTTTGACATACCCTGAAGACTTTATTTCCGGATGTGTCTTTCTTCATTGAAACAAAGCTACATAGTGTAAGAATGGAAAGAATTTGTAGGAGTTAGGGTTTCTCAAGAGGTATCGAAGTGAGTAGTGATGGGTTACGAGGGGTGTTGGCGCTTTATTGGAAAAGAAATTGTAATTTCTTGTTACGTAGCTTTTCGATTAATCATATTAATGTGTTGTTGGAATATGATTATGATGGAAAGTGATGGTGATTTATGGGCTTCTGTATGTGCCTAATTGCTAGCAAACGTCACCAGTCTTGGGATTTATTGAGGCACTTGGCTTCTGATGTTGATTCTCTATGGTTGGTTATGAGGGACTTCAACGAGATTGCTTTCTCTAGTGAAAAGCAAGGGGGTCGGTTGTGATCGGAAAGAGATATAGAGGATTTTCGATCAACGCTAGAGGATGCAGATTTGAAGGATATCGGTTATGAGGAGCATTGGTATACTTAGGAGCGTGATAAGTTTCTACATAATAATATATGTAAGCAGATTGACAGAGGGGTTGCTCAATTGAATTGGAGAGATATGTTCCCACACTGTAAGCTCTTGCATTGTATCCAGTCTGTCTCTGACCATTGTCCCTTGTTACTTGATACAGGTTTCAGGGTTGCTCCTAGTCGACATAAATTTCCAGTTAGACGATTTGAAGCATGCTAGCTACTTGAAGAGAATTGTGAGGAGAAAGTAAAACATTTGTAGGAAGGTTCAGTTGCCTCTGTCCCTATTCGAATTCGAGAGGTGTGCGATGGTTTGTTCTGGTGGGGTAAAGTTATTCATGGTCTCTCTAGGACAGACATGTCTCGATTACAAAAGCACCTTGGTGAACTTTATGATATGGCTCCTGATAATAGTGTTATGGAAGAGATGACCCTTACCAAGCTGCATCTCAATTTAGAAATAGATAAGGAGGAGCGATATTGGGAGTAACGCGCTCATGTTAACTGGCTCAGATATGGTAATCAGAACACTTTTTTTCATAGATTCGCCACACAACGCCGTTGAGCTAATAATGTTGAACAGTTGAATGATGCAATGGCCAGAATCGTTACTGGTGATGAGGATATTAGTAAGGTGGCTTGTGATCATTTTTCAGATTTATTTGCGACAAATGGAGGGGTGATTCGAGCCATTTGTTATATGGTATTCTTGTTAGTATTACTAGAGATATGAACAATTACTTACGAACAAAATTCACTGATACTGATGTCTTGGAGGCGGTTCGAGGAATGGCTTCGACCAAGGCAACTAGGTCTGTTGGGATGCCCACCTTATTTTATTAGGGCTTCTGGCATATAGTCGGAGAAGAGGTCAGTGTCTTTTGTCTTAGCATTCTTAATGATGGTGCTTCTTTAAGGGACATCAATGATACAAATATAGTGCTCATTCTAAAGGTTTGAAATCCACAACATATGACGAATTTTCGATCGATCAGCCTCTGCAATGTCTTGTTTAAAATTGTTTCAAAAGCCATTATTAATCAATTGCAAAAAATTATGCCCTTTTGCATTGATGAAGCACAGAACGCTTTCGTCCCTAGTAGGTTGATCACGAACAATGCGATTATTGCTTTTGAATTGCTTCATTCCTTTAAGAAAAAACTTGTTGGTCTTAAAGGAAATTTTGCACTTAAATTGGACATGAGCAAGGCTTATGATCGGGTGGAGTGACACTTGGTTCGGGAAGTTATGCTAAAGATGGGCTTTGATAATAGATGGGTGGACTTGATCATGCGCTCTATACAAATAGTAAGGTACTTTGTTGTTGTAAATGGGGATGCATGTGGACAAATTATTCCTTCTCAGGGGCTTTCACAGGGCAATCCTTTAAGCCCATTCTTGTTCCTGTTTTGTAGTAAGGGTTTGGCTTCCTTTTTTAAATTGGAGTCTTCTGAGGGTCTCTTACATGAGGTTCGAGCAAGTCGTAAGGGTCCTCATACTACACATTTATTTTCGCTGACGACAGTCTCATTTTTGGGGAAGCTTCTGTTGAAGGAATGGGGAATATAGTTCGGGTTTTGGAAGAGTATGAAAGTTGTTCTAGTCAGCCCCCAATCCCTGTACAAACACATAAACACATCTCAAATGATTTTAAATGCATCTTACGTAATTCCCAATTCATCGCGTAATCAAGTTCAACTAATTATATACAACAACAACCATACAACACATCAATAGGAAAATTTCTAATCACATCTCGCTTGTTATATAATACAGAACCTTAATAAAAACAAACAAAGGTGTTTAAAAGAAAGCTGGAAATTTTGGAAATTGGGGTCACACGGTCGTGTGACTATTGCCCAGACCATGTGAGCATTCAAAATAAGGACCCAGGCCTGTGTACCAGACCGTGTGTTCTCCCATGTGCATATAAAAAATAAAGACACACAGCCGTGTCCCGGCTCATGTGTATACAAGAATTAAACCTGCATAAAACTTTAAAATCACACGGTTGTGTGACTACTCGTGTCCCAGGCCGTGTGTCACAAGATAACCCCTTAAACAAGCTAAAACCAAACTCCAAATTGGACAACAAGCCAAAACAAACCTCACGCTATCACCAAAAGAGTAAAACATCATTTAATTCTTCTATACATACATTAATTAAAGCATTTCAAGTATTCATCAAATATACATTTCTACATATATATGCATTAAAAGAATTTCCATAAGGCTTAAGCATAACAAATCAATAAGGGTATTAGGTACATCTATTACTCAACCACAAACTTCTTTACATCACCGAAAATATAATCATCACATAATTCCATAAAATTTGCACCATAGCATATTACCACAATTAGATCATTCAACCAAAAAGTAAACACATGATCCTATACTCAAGTAATTACTAATTTCCTTTCCAAAGGCTTTAACCCTTAGTCCTATGTACATGCCACTTTTTAACTCAAAACGTAAGGAACAAAAGCTACCAAAAGAAGTCGATAGTGTGATCTTCCAAGCCTTCCGATCTACTAAGTATATCCGAAGACCTACATCACAAAAGAAATGTCAACAACATAAGTATGCATAAAAACTCTTCAAGTTTAATGACCAAATACACCAATTCATTATCACAATGTAACACCCAAAACCCGTAACCATCATATATTTAGGGCCTCAGGGGTCCACAGAACTATACAATTTTTTTTCATAAATCAATCACAATCTATACAATTACAAACCTGTAACTCAAAATACTAACTTTATTTAATCTTACACATTCATTTACAACACTTCAACCAATCAAAAGATCAAATTTAATCATACAATAACATAGGATCACGTATGAAAATTTTCAATCAGGGATCACATGACCCTGTGACTCAAACACACAACTTTCATCACTATCTAACCAAATTTTAACCCAACATACTCATATTTACATTGCAAGAAGGAATCATTATTCATATCACATAGTATGACATCTATATTTCGTATCAACCATAATATCACAATATCATCCAAGCTACATCAATCATTCTTACTATCACTATATAGTACCCAAACCCGACACCGTCGCCAGTTAAGGTCACGGGGTCTTTCGATCATCTATCGTAATTTATCCTTCAAATTTAACTCTTTTAATATTATTTAATAAAATGGTACATCATGCATGACATGAATCATTAAATGAATATCAACATAATTCAAGAAGGGCAAAAATGTCATTTCCACAATTTTAGAGACTTCTACCGGTACCTGTTGGAAAAATATCGATAGTTGTCAAGTTAGTAAACAATTCAGAAAACAATGCAGACTTCTACCGATACCTATGACAGTTCTACCGATACAAGTGAAGCTTTTACCGAAACAAATCATATTTCTACCGGTACTAAAAACTCCAGAGAGCTAAGATGTCCTACCCTACAGCTTCTACCAGTACAAGTACATAAACTACCGATACTCCTGTGAACAGAACTATCGATACTTATTATGCAAGTACCGATACAACTCAAGTCAGTGAACAACCTCTCTCCTGCCCTGTACTTCTACCGATACATGCAGGGATTCTACCAAAACAAGTATGCAAAATTCAATTAATCATGCCAAAATTCAATTTTATCAAGATTCAACATTTCATATCTTTAAGAAAACACATTAGACTAACATCTTGCTCGTAGCTTCTAAGTTATTACATCACATTACTTAAAGTCTATATTTTACATTGAACAAGCATACAATATTTCATTAAGATCATATCAAGGAATCCAACAATCCCAAATAAACAATATAAAGGACAACACCATCCTAGTACATGTCATATAAGCAAGTGATTTAAAGTTTACCGAATAAGCTCCCGAGATAATGTGATTTCTTCGAGACGATCCGATCTTCAAGCAGTAAAATAAAATCTACAAAATAACAACAAGTTCACAAGTAAGCTTTTCATAGCTTAGCAAGTTCATAGAGTTAAATAGGTTTACCAAACTTCAAAGTTGTACAATCTAAAATTTAACCAAGAGGAGTAAGCTGTATTCATCCGAGGTTGGTTTCAATTCGCATTTGGTAACTCACGATGACACAGAGTCATCGGACCTTTAATCCATAATAGGATTCATTTCTTATTTAATACTCATGATGACACATAGTCATCGGACCTCATAATCTGTAAAGGATTCATATACTCACGATGACACATGTCATCGGACCTCGTAATTTGTAAAATTTTCATATACACACGATGACACATAGTCATCGGACCTCATAATCCGTAAAGGATTCATATACTCACGATGACAAATAGTCATCAGACCTTATAATCCGTAAAGGATTCATATACTCACGATGACACATAGTCATCAGACCTTATAATCCGTAAAGGATTCATATACTCAAGATGACACATAGTCATCGGACCTAGAAATACGTAAAAGATTCATATAAATAACTCACGAAGACACATAGTCATCAGACCTCGAAATCCGTAAAAGATTCATATAACTCATGATGACACATAGTCATCGGATCTCGAAATCCATAAAAGATTCATATAACTCACAATGACACAGAGCCATCAGTCCTTTTGCATTTATGGCTTAAAGCCCGTTATCTTTTCCTTTCATTTGTTCCCTTCTTTCTCACTTCCGTTCATCATTCCAAATTTACAACAATTGTATATAAATACAAAATATACAATTTAAATTAGAATTTAACAATACGAACTTACAGGATTAATTTGTAGTAACGGCTCAAGTACAGGGACTACCCGTTAGTAAGACATCCAAGACTAGCTCTCGATTTTGTATAGACCCTAATAACATGTCCTTTATGTCCCAATTATTTACGAGGTTCATATATGTCATATACTATGTTCATTGAAATTAACTTTCGTCATGTTATACCATTTCGAGCAAACATCCATATAATCCTTATTTACCAAACATAATATCAAATTAAGTAACAATGTCATTTAGTTCAATTTACTATTTGTCATATATCAATCAAATTAATTCATTCGTAACATGAATAATAACTAACACAACACTTAATCATGTAAGCGTTTCGTTGTCACCTGATTTCAACTATATCATTTCGTCACTTTCAATCATGATTCTCAATACAATTTCATTTTAATGTAATTCAATTCATCAATTTAATATTTACTAAGAAACAAATTTTAATACAACATACTTCAATTATTTAAATAATTTACAAATAGAAACTAAATCAATTATCTTACTATACGAACTTACCGGATTGATTTGCAACAATCGTCAAAGTACAGGGACTATTGTGCTACTATATTTTCTCCTCCGTTATCAACACATTCTTGATCTAACATAATAATTCCATTTAATTAACTAATTCCAATAGTAAAATAAACTTATTTATGCAATTAAGCCCTTTTTGACAATTTTACAAAATTACCACCAATAGTTTACTTTTATACAATTTAGTCCCTAAGCCTTAAACATGCAAAATACCCATTTTTATTCCAATTTCAGCCCAGCCGAATATCCATGTGCCTTTCAACAGCCCACTTTTGTCATTATTTCACCTTAAGTCCTTGCAAATTTATCACTTTAGCATTTTAGTCCTTAAACATTAAAATCATCAAAAATTACTTTACAAATTAATCAAATCCAACAACCAAGCTTAATAAACTTCAATAAACTTTCAAGAAACAACACATTCATCAAATGACAAAAATTATAACATTTAACAGATTCACAAATTAGTCCTTAGGTTAGTTAGATTAAGCTAATACGAACTCAAAAACATAAAAATTACTAAAAACAAGCATCAAACACTTACCATACATGTGATTTTAGCTAAGCCAAAGCTTGCTCTCCCCTTAGAAATGGGGTTTCGGCTAAGAAAGAAGAAGATGAAGAAATAAATAAATTTTTATCCCTTTTTGGTTTTATTAACTTAGGTTTATTTTTATAATTACTAATTTACCCTTTTAATTTCACATGAAATTCCAACCAAAAATAAGTCAAAACCGTCCACTCACCTACCAATGGTCTAACTATCATCCAAGCACTTTATCTTTCCTTTTAAATTACCATTTAACATTTCCATCTCTGAATTTCCAACTTCTGTAGCTTTTATAGTTTAGTCCTTTTTACTTAATTTACTATCCAAACGTTAAAATTTCATAACCAAAATTTAATATTATACTAATGACCTCATAAATATTAAATAATTAATATTTACGGTCTAACACATCAAAATTGTGGCCTTGAAACCACCATTCCCAATCACACAAAAAATAACTAATTAATAAATCCTAGTTTTATTAAGATTTAATTGCAATTTACCAAAATCTAAAGAGTTTCACATCATTTCTATTATTAGGTCATTTAAAGAGGGTCCGAGTTCATAATTGGTCCTTCAATTAAATTAAATTTTAATTAAACAAACTTGTTTACAATTTAGTCTTAAACTAAATAGGACTAAATGAATAAATAACCCAAAAGTTAGTGAATGGTAGTCATGTCACCACCGCTTGGACTTTTTGACCATGGTTTAATTACCACCTTGGTCCTTTTTATTTTTAATCAATAGCAATTAACTTTTACCTCTTTTACAATTTACTCCTTTTTCCTTACTTAAGCAATTAGTCATCAAAATTACCCAACCAAACTTCAATTCACATATAATAAGACTCTGTAAATATTTAATAAAAATATTTACGGCTCTTAATTTTAGAAACGAGGTCGTGATACCTCTTTTTCTAAAATCACTTGACTTTTGAACCAAACCACTTATACTAACTTTTAATTCAATAATTAAAATTCCTCAATTCAAAATTCTATATACAAATAATATTGACTTATTTAATTTAAACACTAATTATAAAAATTTTCTCGTCGGGTTTGTGATCCCAAAATCAGTGTTTCCGACACCACTGAAAAATGGGCTGTTACACACAACGTCTAGAAGGCTATATATCATTCTTCCAAAACTCAACTTGAAGTGTATCTCCAAAAGAACTCATACATCTAAATACATGAGTGGCCTTCTTTTACCATTCCTATCCATTTCTTATTCATTTACTTTTCTTCAATTTCTTTGTAAATAACTCATTTACCATTCCTTGCCCATCATTACGATTTGTAATTAATCAATTCACCGGTTCATAGCCTGCTAAGCCGAAGCTTGAATTTATTCACCGGCTCGTAGCCTGCTAAGCTGAACTTGAATTCATTCACCAGCCCGTAGCCTGCGAAGCATAAGCTTAAATTTATTCACCAGCTCTTAGCCTGCTAAGTCGAAGCTTGAATTTGTTCACCGGCTCTTAGCCTACTAAGCCAAAGCTTGAATTTATTCACCGGCTCTTAGCCTGCTAAGCCGAAGCTTGAATTGTTCACCAGATCTTAGCTTGCTAATCCAAAGCTTGAATTTGTTTAAACATAACTTAACATTCCATCTTTTTCTCATCAAATAACCACGTTTAAATCCAAAGCAATTCAATACATGAATCTAACCATTAACATATATAAAGCTTAAAATAATAATTAAAGGGCATTTATTTAAATAAAAATACTTGTAAGTTATGAACTTACCTGTCCAATCACGATGAAAACTAGATATCCACTCAACGACCTTGCTCTTTTCCCGGTTATCCATAGTCGTACTTGTCTCTTGATGTAAATAATTAAACCACAATTTAATTTAGTTACATCCAACTCCACAATTCTTTATACATGATATTTTCACATACCATTTCCTATCTTCCAAGTTAATACATTTTACCAATTTGCACACTAAATTTCACTTCTCATGCGAGTTAGTCCCTCTACTAGAAAATCATTTACTTATAATTTTTTAACTAAATAGAAAAGCTTATACTAGGAATTTTACTTTCGACTCCCCAACCATTTGGATTTTCAACTAAAATTCTGATACGTAATTGAAATTTACAACAACTAATCCCTCATTTACCAAGACAACATGCTTTCATACTATCTTAACAATACATCACCCAACCATCTATAAAAATGTAAATTTCTTTCTCAAATGCTAAACACTAACCCACTTTTTTACCATGAAATGAACTTCATTTAACATGATCTAAGCTTCACATTCCATGGAAACACATAATCCAAGCACAAAGGAGTTGAAATTACTTACATGCAAGACTCTTTATCTACCAAATACCAAGCTTCACAACAATGGATATTTTTTTCTCCCAAATTCGGCACTAACAAGGAAGGAAGAAGACCATTTTCATTATTATGTTTTGATTATAATAGGATTTATTTATTTACTTTCCTACCCTTACTTATAAGTATATCACTTTGACTTTCTCAAGCCCAAATTCGTCCACTTACCATAATTTTGAACAATTGCTACTTAAGGGCCTCATTTTATAACTCCAAAAATTATCAACTCCTCTAACCACTAGCTACCAATTTTCCACAAATTTATTTTAATCCATTTTTATTTTTATTTGACACTTAAACAATCTAAATCTAATAATTAAATCTTTCATTCTCTATGCTACATTTCCAATTAACCCATTATCATCTAAAAAGTATATATATATAAAATATTCGAGTCTATAATCTCGATTTCACGATTTCCCATGGTACTGCAACTTGGGTCGTTATAGAATTAATCTTACAAAGTCTTTACTTTAGTGCTAATGTTCCTACCATTTTGCGAACACAGTTAGAAATAATTTTGGGAGTGCTCAGCACGACTGATCCCAAGAAATATTTAGGCCTTCCAGTGATTGTTGGTCGTAGCAAAAAGCAAGCGTTTCATTCCATTAAAGATCACTTTCTAGAGCGCATTGGGAGTTCACTTAATTGTTTCCTTTCCTATAGTGGTAAGTTTGTTTTCATTAAGTCTGTTTTACAAGCTCTTCCAATTTATCCCATGTCGCATTTTCTATTTCTGTCTTCATTTTGTAAGGACTTGGAGTATTTGGTATGTCGATATTGGTGAGGTAATAATAACATAAAAAAGGAATCCATTGGTATGCTTGGGAAGGTCTATGTGATCCAAAAGAGATGGGTGGTTTGGGTTTTCGGGATTTTTCAAAAATGAACATTGCTTTGCTCGCTAAGCAAGGCTGGCGCTTGCTTTCTAATCCTAATTCTTTAGTGTCTCGAGTTCTTAAAGCCATGTATTATTCTGCTACTAATTTTATGGATGCACCTCTAAGGAATAATCCATCATACTTGTGGTGTAGTCTATGGGCAGCCAAGGGGTTATTATGCAAGGGGTGTAGTTGGCTGGTGGGGGATGGTTCCTCAATATTCACTTGGGATGATGAGTGACTCCCTGGAGAGAAACCTTGCAAGATTCAAAGTACAAGAGTTAGTGGATACGACAAGGTTGCTAATCTATTTGTTGTAAACAGTAGAAATTGGAATGTTAAACTGTTACAGTAGCTATTTTCTAGAGATGAGGTATACCAGATTCTTTCTATTTTGTTGCCTTTTCATGCCTTGCAAGATCATTGGCGATGGTGTCTCATTTAGGATGGTCTTTACATGGTCCATAGTGGCTATTAATTACTTCTTTGCAAATTTCCTAATTCTCACGAAGACAAGTATAATGCTATAGATCCTAATATGCGGTAATGTTTTAGACAACTTTGGGCTACCTCAATACCCGAAAAAAATGAAGATTACTTGTTGGCGTTTTTTACATAATTTTGTTCCTACTAAATCCAACCTATTCCAAAGACGAATTGGGTTTGATAAAATGTGCCCCACGTATGGTGGGGGCCGGAGTCACTCTTACATGCATGTAGGGATTACCCTATGCTGATGGATTTTTGGGATCAAATGGGATTACATTGGCGTAATCAATTTGCAAATGGAGAAACATTTCAAAGCTGGGTTGGCTCTCTTTTTACTAGAGGAGCAAAGACTGCACAATTATTTATCTTAGCAATTTGGGCTATATGGACCTCCGAAAATAAACTGGTTCATGAAGGACTTAGCCAAACTCTTCCTTCTTTGATCTCTTTCTTCGTAAGCTATGTACAAGAGTCACGGGGCTAGACCTTTAGTCTCGCAATCCGTGCGACCTTAGGCGATTCTTTCTTTCAAACACACCTAAGTCAACCTGATTACCACGATTGAGGATTCACCAAAAGAATTCCTCCAAGGCACCAACTTGTATAGCGGAAGAGACTAGCCAAAAGAAGGTTCAGAAGAAAACAGAAAGCCACAAGAACAAGAACACCAAGTGTTTGAGTAAATGCTCTCAATTGTATTACTTTCTCTCAAAGAATAAAAAGAATACAATGAATGGAATGAATTTCAATGAGTTACAAATGAGGAGAGGCTCCTATTTATAGTTGAGCTCCCTCACAACCAACGGTCAAGATCAAGCTACATTAATGGATGAGATTAACCTATCCCTTAATTTATGGGATTTACAAGATTATTATATCAATCTAATCTTATCTAATCCTAAAGATATGATTCTTCCTTATCTTCTAGGATTAGTTCCCATATTTGCCAAGATGCCTTCTGTTGCCATATCTTCATTATTGGGCCACCCAGGCTTCAATCTGGTAGGCTTGACCAACAGCTCTCTGAATCGGGCCAATTCATGTGGGCTAAATGATCCCAATGTCAATAACAGTTCTCTATGGGACTCATTGTGTACGATGGTCACGGGCTTTGAACTCTGGCCCGTGACATTTTCCCCCACCCATTCTCGCAACGCCCTTGTTGCGACTTCAGAATGGCACTGATTTGATTCACCTTGATCTCATTGCCTCGGCTTCTTCCCGACTAGTCTTGCTATCAAGTTGTCCCTTTTTTCGGAACTTCCGCCTCGACTTTCGTCTCCTCTTATCTTGAACCGTTGCACTTATTGGTACATCTTTCTAGCAAAAAGTCTTCACTCCAACTTGCCCCAATTTTGACTTGCTTCATTCGGAATCTTCTTGATTCACACCCCTTGGCTTCGTAATTCCCACAATCCCTTGGCCTCCTTGCTCAAGAACTTTGAAAGGGTCCCTACGATCTTGCCAAGCCAACAAGTCAGAATTCACAACACTACTAAGGTGTTCATGATGTACCTTACTCGCAGCATTTACTCGACTCATTTGTCCCGTTTGCATCACTTCTTTTCCCTCAAAGTCCGATGCACACTTCACCTTACCCAAAGGTGATAACTCCATAGACGACTCACCAAGCCTCATATCGGTCCCAAGATCCACTAACTTTCCCAAAGGGGCTTTCGCAACACTCCGTTTCCTCGAGTCAATGTTCTTCCCATACAAAACATCCTCGACTAGCTGGATTGATGACAACACCTTGGTCCCAACCTTCATATCTCGATATAATGGCACAATGATCTGTGATAACGCACCGGTAACAATATGAATTTGATCGGCCCATGGAAACATTGTAGCTTGAATTCTGCCAAGGAATTTTAAGCCAAGAACAAAATCGTAATCGTTTAACTTGATTACCTCAAAGTCTTCCTTGCCTTTCCATTCGTCGATTTTAGCTTTACGTTTCGAGCTACGCCAACAGTTGGGCCCTCCTCGAAATTTACCATCTTGATCTTCTTATTTGATTTCCGAATCAAAAGACCAAGCTCCTTAGCAGCTTTTTTCGATATCAACAAATCAAATGCTCCCGTGTCAACAAGAGCACTCTTCATTTGGCTTGCAATGTTGATGTCTACAAACATCAACCCTTCCTTTTCATCTCTTTTGGTAGGAATAAGCACCATCGCATTAACCTTTGATGCTTTCTTCTTAACAGGTTTTCCTTCCTCCGGCTCATCTTTCGTCTTGATAGCTGAAAATGAAGTTACCTTTGGACAATTCTTCTTCATATGCGGTCTCTTACAAAGGTAGCATCTCATCTTGCTCCTCTTCTCTTTTGGGTTGTTGGGTCTCCACTTCTCATGTCGTGGTTGCCTACCATCGCTACTATTACCGTTACCATAGTCGCTAGGTCCTTCTTTATTCTTATCATGGTCTCTCTCACCATCGCCCTTTTCATTGGGCTTAGAAGGTTCAAACATGTCTCTGCTCGGATCAAATTCTACAATGGACTCTGCAACCATCATGGCTTTGGTAAGCTCTTTGACTCCTCGGCATTGCAATTCCTGCTTTGCCCATGGTTTCAACCCATCTGTAAAGGAGAAAAATGCTTCCTTCTCGCTTAAATCTGAAATTTGAAGCATGAGTTTACTCTCCCGCACATACTCCCTCACAGATCCTCGTTGCGTAAGCCGCCGTAACTTTGCTCAAGCTTCATCCTCGACATACTATGGATAAAACTGTGCCTTGAATTCCTGTTGGAACTCTACCAAGTCTCAATCTTGGTCCCACCACGTTTCACATCTGTGGACCTACGTCTCCACCATAACAATTCAAC
This sequence comes from Gossypioides kirkii, assembly GCA_005610355.1. Lineage (NCBI taxonomy): Eukaryota > Viridiplantae > Streptophyta > Magnoliopsida > Malvales > Malvaceae > Gossypioides > Gossypioides kirkii. Next base: position 10,744,371 of record CP032245.1, read on the forward strand.
TTCAGTAAGATACATAGCAGCAGTATTTACCTTAGTAGCATCATCCTGAATGCTTATCACTTGGAAGTATTGTTACATTGCCCAAAGAAAGTTGTCCACTTCATTTACGAACCTTGCCTCTTTAAACCCTTTCGATTTGGGCATATCCATCACCTATTGCTTTGGCGTCGAAGCCAACATTCCATTTTCCAAGGCAGCCTTGAAGATCCTGAGCTCCCCCTTAAGCTCGGTGATTTCTTCCTTCAAGCCTACCACCATTGCCTCAAGAGCATCATCTTTCCTCGTCATTTTGTTCTCCAAGGAACTAAGAGTATCCCATACATACTCTTTCAGCTGTTCCTTCATCGATTGCAACCCACTTGAGAGTCCCTCCACGACTTCATCGAGCCTCTCCTTGACATCCCTCATGAATTCTTCGAGAGTGACCACTCGATTTTCCAAAATCGACAGTACGTCCCTCGAATAACTCTTATGCCTAGCCCTCTCACGGGTTTCCATTAGCTCAGTCTGTTCAATAACTTCTTTTGACATCACGGACGGTGCCTTCGCAACCTTTAACTTGGATACCACTTGTCACGGGACTAGACCTTTAGTCTCACAATCCGTGTAGCCTTAGGCGATCCTTTCTTTCAAACACACCTAAGTTAGCCTGATTGCCGCGATTGACACCAAGAGAATTCCTCTAAGGCACCAACTTGTATAGCAGAAGCGACTAGCCAAAAGAAGACTCAGAAGACAACAAAAAGCCACAAGAACAAGAACACCAAGTGTTTGAGTAAATGCTCTCAATTGTATTACTTTCTCTCAAAGAATACAAAGAATACAATGAATGGAATGAATTCCAATGGATAAGTTACAAATGAGGAGAGGCTCCAATTTATAGTTAAGCTCCCTCACAACCAACGGTCAAGATCAAGCTACATTGATGGATGAGATTAGTCTATCCCTTAATTTATGAGATTTACAAGATTATCTAATCCTGAAGATATGATTCTTCCTTATCTTCTAGGATTAGTTCCCATATTTGCCAAGATGCCTTATGTTGCCATATCTTCATTATTGGGCCACCCAAGCTTAATCTGATAGGCTTGACCAACACCTCTCTGAATCGGGCTAACTCATGTAGGCTAAATGATCTCAATGTCAATGACAGACCTCTATGGGACTCATTGTGTGCGATGGTCACAGGCTCTGAACTCTAGCCCTTGACATAAGAGCTAGGTTCTTGAGTCTTCTACGGTAGTTTGGATAGCATCACTCGCTCCATGTGTCCAGGTTAACTTTGATGCAAGATTTTACAGAGATCTAAATGCATTAAGTATTAGAGTGGTTATTCGGAATCATATCGGATTACTCATGGGCTCAACTTGCTTATGGAGGGAGAACATACCATCGATAGTGGCTGTAGAGGCTATGGCTAGCTTGCTTGTAATCCAATTTGCCTGTGATATAGGGTTTTGTTAGGTGGAAGTCGAAGGTGACTGTGCTATGGTGATCTAGAAGTTAACCAAATCAAGGATCAATCACTCGGAGATGCGAAGATGTTAGTAGTGAGTTTTGAAAAACTAAAGTTCTAGCACATCAAGTGCGGCAAAAACAGAGTTGCTCACCTTCTCGCTCGTGAAGGCTATCTCCGAAAACGCAATGTCTTCTGGGTTGAAGATGGTCTGGACTCGATCCAGGTGGCTGTGTTGATCGATGCGAACTTGGATACTTCTCACACTTTGGATTAATTCCTCTTTTATACAGATTTCGAATGATTGATGAAGATATTGTACAGGTGCTGCTTCAACGGGTGCAACGATAGCTGATTTTTGGAAAGAGGTTGAAGAAGCTCTTTCAGCCTTAGCTCATCTGAAGGGACGATGCATTTATTCCCTTTTCCTGTTTCTTTATTTTCTTTAATGTTTCTTTTACGCTTTTGATGGTTTTCTTTAATGTTTCCTTTATGCTTTTGATGGTTTTGGTTGCATTTCCTATGGACAGTTTTGTTGTTACTATGGGATGTTTCCCATGTCTTTTTATTTGTTAATAAAGAGCAGGTCGATTCACACTAAAAAAAATGGGGATAGCACTAGGGGTTAACATTCGATCGAATCAAATAAAAAATTTTCGAGTTAATCAAATTGATGAATCTTATTTTATCATCCCAACCCGATTTGAATTTTCTCGAATCGAGTTGAGTGAGATGGAATTCGAATCGAATCGAATATATTTGTTTGAGTTAAATTAAAAAATTTATTTTGGGTCCTTGTAGCCATTGACGCCCACCATAATCAAATTTTCCCATCGTAATCAAATTTGTTATTAACTTTCATCCCCTCTTAATTTATTTATTAATCTTTTATATACGATTTAGCTTCTTTGCTTACTTAGTTGCTTCAATTATTTTATGATTTTTATTACTATGTATTTTGAAATTAAAAAATATATTAAATGTGAACCCCATGTGTTGGCATGATGGTCAAGGGTGTTCATGGTCCTAGGTGTGGCCTGGGTTCGAGTCGCGTTAGTCGCGTTGTTGTTAGGGCTTTACGCTCTCCTTGTAATTCACCAAAAAAATATATTAAACGTAAAAATGTGATGAGAAAAAAGTTTTGGAGTTTGGGGAAATAAAAGTTTTGATGAGAAATTAAAAGAAAAAATGTTTTGGGAAGAAAATTAAAGGAAAAAGGTTTTGAGGGTTTGACAGAAAGTAATTTTTTTTTGCAGAAATTAAAAGGGTTTAAAGGGAAGGGGTTGGGGGAAGGAAAATATAAATGTTTGATATTTAGTTTATTTGAATTATTCGAATTCGAAAATTCAGCTTTATTCGAACTCGAAATTTGAAAAAATAAAATACGATTTGATTCGATTAACTTGTTTAACTCGATTGATTAAATTCAAAATTCAAACTTTTTTTAAAATTTTTTCAAATTCAATCGAATTTTACTAACCTGAAGATATACTACTGCCTTTGTTGAATTAGACATTGAGGGGTCTGAATCCCTCTTACAGGCCCCTCCCCGTAATAAGCCTTGATTTAGCACAACCAGATAATGAGCCCATTGAATAAGGCTGTAATGGTTCGATACTACGTGTAAATGGTTTCGGCCTCATTCTTGGTTCTGTTTCATTTATTATTTTGGGGGTTATTTTCTATGTTTTGAGTGGTACCGTATCAGATTGGCTATTGCCTTGGTTTGGTCATTTACATTTTCTTTTCTTTTAGTAATAAATAAATGGATTGATCTAGCAAAGAAAAAAGATAAAAAAAAAAAGTCAACTAAAAGTTTAGTTTTCATGTAGAGAGGAGTTAGAACATGGTACGTTGGGGAAACTCATTGTTGGCCTCAAGGAGCGGGAGGGATTGGCCATTGGCGACGGAGGAGTGATTGACCTTCTTTGCATGAATTGATGGTCAATGTCAACTTTTTGTGGTTTTGTCTATGTCTATATCTATGTCTCTGCATTGATGACAACGACGATTCTGGATCCTTTATTTTATTGAGCAATGTTCACACCTAAAATTGAGTATTTATCTCATCTTAAAAGAAATAAAGGCTGGTAATGAACATGAAAGATTGGTATTCTTGTGGTCAAATCAACATCGTCTGTTTTGTTAACACGTGTACAAATTTAAGAGAGATATAACACTTATATAATATAAATTATAACGTAGACACCATAAAATACATATTACCAATTCTAATTGGATGGTTTTTCTTTTTCTTTCTTCTAAGAATCCACCGTTTACGCACCAACTTGACATTGTAATTAGTCATCCACGTTTGTAATTTAAACATAAAAGGTTGAATGTTGAAATAAAAAGAGAAAATACAAAAATCATTTGTCTTTAATTTATAAGTAGGATAGAATTTCCATCAATATTCTACACTGAAAGTAACAACACATATACAATGTTTCGCTTCTTTAATGTGTAATTCCATTCAGTCCAAGCATAGAAAGATGAGAAGAGAGTTTGAAGGAGATAAATGTACAAGTAGCTATGGATAAAAACAAATAATTTGACCTACTCAGACCTAGCCCTGAGGTTATTTGGAAGTATGATCGCCTAAGGCTCAAGGTTAAAGGGGTCTAAAATATTGTTTTTTAATTTTTAAGGGGTTCAAAATTTTTTTATCAATTTTTAAGGGATTTAAAATTTTTTTCCAACTTTTAAAGAACCTAAAATTTTATTTTATTGTTTTACCTAGGACTCCAAAAATATAAAAAAGGACTTGGACCTACTCTTCTTTAATTTATTGCAACAAAAATTAAGTCCAATAATTGAAACATAATTGACTTATATAATGTTATGTTCTAGAAATAAATGAAGGTGCATGAATAAAATCCCAAATAAGAAAAATGGAGAAATAATAAAAATAAACTCCCCTTTAATTTCCTCTTTCATTACTGAAAACAACAAATAAATACTTTTGGGATAACATAACTGTAAGTTCGATGGATCAACTCAATAATGACGGCAACGGAGGTTGAATCAACCTTTTAGAAGTTGTGGTGGAAGCAATTTAATTTTGCAACAAAGAACACAAGAATTTATAGTGGTTCGCCTCAAATGTCTACTCCACTACCTTAGCTTTCCACAACTAAGGATTTTCCCAAATCCACTAGATTTGTATAACCTTTGAGGACAAGGTTTAACCTTACAATCTCTCTTAAGACTTATACCCCAAAATCTTAAGATAGAACCCTCTTAAGGTTTTTACCCAAACCTTAAGTATCAACCCTCTCTCAAAGAGAAACAAACAATCAAACAAAGAAACAATCCTTACAATATTAGGATGTTTGCCAATTAAGCACAAATACAAAGAAGAATACTTGAGCTAAATGAATACAATGAAAGCTCACAAGTGTTTAGAAGAAAAGGTATGAAAGAATTAAACTCTTGGTTGTTTTGATTGATCTTTAGGCTTTGCACATTGCTCTTCTTCATGCTAGACCTTTGGAAGATGATATTTATATCCTCTAAGTGAATTCCAACCGTTGTGGTTGTTGGGAAAGTAATGTAGTCTTTGCAGCCATAAAAACCAGCATTAAAAGCAGTCTGCAACTTAGTTGTTCCGGTATAAGCATACTTGTATCGGTAGAACTGTAGTTGTATCAGTAGAAGAGGAGTTCTACCGGTAGAAGTCCCAGGGTAGACGATTTTACAAAATATTACCGTTGGAGTCGTTATATCAGTAGATGCTTCATTGTATCGGTAAAACTCAGAGGATTTCATTTGGTATCGGTAGAACCTATCAAAGTATCGATAGAAGTGCAGGGGAGGATGAATTTTAGCTACTGACTTGACTTGTTTCGATAGAAGTCTTCAAGGTATCGGTAGAAGTGGAGTTGTATCGGTAGAAGTTGAGTTCTACTGGTAGAAGTCTCACTGGAGTCTTTTCCACTTAGCTTTTATTCAAAAACAATCTAATTTGTTATATCAAAACATATTATCCAATAAGGCTTAGTTTAACAATAACTATTTTGTTATTAGATAATGTATGCATGATGTAAGAATGGCGGTTTTCTTAGACAAGGATAAAATCAGAAAATTCTTTTAGGAGGATCGAAATTAAATTTTAATTTTTATAATGGTAAAAATACATTTTACCATTTTAATAGTTTATATTATTATAATTTTAAAAAAACTAAATTAATTTTTTTATATTTTAAAAAAATTAAAATATAATTTTATCTTTATTAATTTAAAATTTAAATAAAAACATTTTTACCCGACCCCTAATTTTGCCCCTACTCTTAGACAATTGAACGTAGCCTTTTCTTATATTCCAACAATTGAAACTTTATTGAAATTTAGCAACCTGCCACATGCAAATAAGTCGTATCCTTCAATTGCATTTTCATTTCATTGAGTTCAAAATTATATTCTCGTAGCTCAACCCCATAAATAATTTATTCTAAAAATTGAATTAGATATAAATCTCAAATAGTGAAAGTTTTCGTAGAATTTATTTTCTCTTTCCATAAGATTTGAATTCGAGATTTTACTTTAAAAATACCAAATTTCTTGCTACTTAATTTTACAAATATTAATATTATATTAATCATATTCACTCATGTATATTTCTTTCAAAATAATATCATGCTTTTTACAAATATAGAGATCAAACCTTAAATCTCATATCAATTAATTTAAAATCCACATAAATTTATCACTAAATCAATGCAATTAATTTTTATTTTTTTGGTGAATTAGAATGAGAAGATAAAATCCTAACAGCAACACGACTCGAGCTCAGATCGTACTTGAAACAATGAACACTCTTAATCATCAAGTCAACATACGAGGTTCAATGCAATTAGTTAATATCACTTTTTATTGTCTCTAATTTTATCGAAAACTTTATAAATACTTGAATGTTTATTTGGAGCATTTTCTAGGTTGACTTGGGTTTATCGTTGACTTGCTTGATATTAGCTATAAAAGTTAGAATTTTGAATTCTGGAAACTTGAAGAAAAAGAAAAGAAGGTTCCGATTAGAAAAAAACAATTTTGGGGAATTGAATTTGGCATCAAATGTCAAATATCATGTAGGTCATAAACTTTTATAGAAGTTTATTGCTAAACCTTTTTCAATGTTTTAAAAAATTCAATGAAACAATTTTTTATTATTAATAATTTTGGTCATTTATAGTAACTTTATTGTATAAATATCTTATAGTTTTTATTTTTTATGCACGTTTTACAGTTTATGTTTGATGTTTGTAATTATCTTTCTTAACAGTATTGTTTCAAAGATTCAAACTTAGCTCTTCCTTTAAAAGTGTAATGTGTCTCTTTTTTAAATCCAAGCGATCTTTTCGTAAGCATTTGCCCCCGATCCAATCGGGGGATCAAATTGATTATAGAACCATGAGTTTAATTAGTCAATTTATTAGTGAACAAGGAAAATTATTATCTAAGCGAGTAAATAGATTGATCATAAAACAACAACAATTAATTACTATTGCTATAAAACAAGCTCGTATTTTATCTTCGTTACCCTTTCTTAATAATGAGAAACAGTTTGAAAGAAGCGAGTCTAGCACTAGAACTACTACTTTTAGAACCAGAAATAAATAGGCTTTATCCCTTCAATTGATTCAAAATTATCAAACGTAGACTGATGCTTTAGTCAAAAAATCTGATAATCAAAATTGTCGTGTTGTAAGAAAAAATAAATAAAAGAATCGAATCCAGTTAGGGAAGAAAAAAAAATCTTTTTTTTATTGAGCGTCTTTGCTCATTTTGTTTTGATGACCTTATTAAAATCAGAATTTTTTATCATATTAAATTCTACTTTACCTTTCCGGAGTTCATTCTCGAGAGAATCCCATTTCTTTTAAAACATTTCATTGGATTCTTTTCGATCTCCTTATTTTGTAATCTCACTGGAAATCATATAAAGACAATTTTTATTTGAGATAGCTATTTATATAAATACCCCTGTGGCTAAATTAAAAAAATTTATCTCTAAAAGAAGAAATTTAATCTTATACCATTTGAAAGTGAGATGATAAGACAATTAAAAACAATATTTACTATTTAAGCTGGCACATTTCCAATTATGATTCATTGAATTAAAAAAAACTAAAAAAAAAAAAAAAAAAGCATAACTTCATGTGATGACTTGATGTTCAAGGATGTTCATCACTCTATACGTGACGTTAGTCGTGTTTGTTGTTTAGATTTTACCTTATTATTATAATTCACCAAAATAAAATTAAAAGAAGGTTTTAAAAAATCCAAAAGAAAAAACTAATAATTTCAAAAAAAAAAAAGAGAACTTTTATAAAATTTTATAAAATTTACAATATTATAAAAATTCAAAATAAAATAAATAATAAATAGTCATATAATATTTTAAAAAATCTTAAATTTTGGAAAGTTGTAAAAGTTAAAAAAAATTCCAAAATTTTGAAAACTAAATTCAATGAATATTATTTATAATGAAATACCAATCAATATTTTTTTCGATTAATTTTTTTAATATATTGATGTGATTACATGGTAGTATTTGTTCATATTTTTTTATCTTTTGACAACACATACATATCTTGCACAGACAAGTGCTCGAACTCGAGACCCCTAGGATGAACAACATCCTCTTTTCTACTAGAATCACTTGTTGAGTTCTTTTTCGATTAATGTTTAGTTTGAAATATTATTTTCAACGGATATTAAGTCAAAATGGAAAAAGTTTGACAATTCTTTAGTTAAATTTTATTGTGTTGCGATACCATATAAAATTAACTCCTTAAATTTGATCGTTACTTAACACTTTGTCTTTATTATTCATATATTATAAAATATTTCTAAAGCAATCCTATCTAATTTGAGTTCAAATTTATATTGTCCAAGTTCAACTCCATAAATAATTTATTCTAAAAATTGAACTAGATATAAATCTAATATAGAGAAAACTCTCGTAGAACTTATTTTATATTTTCATAAAACTTGAATTCGAGACATTACTTTAAAGATACTAAATTTCTCACAACCTTACAAATATTGATATTATATTAATCATATTCGCTCAAATATATATATATATTTTCAATGTCATGTCATGCTTTTTATAAATATAAAGATCAAACCTTAAATTTTATGTCAATCAACTTAAAATCCATATAAAATTTACCACTAAATCAATGCAATTAATTTTTTTGGTGAATTACGAGGGGAGGACAAAATTCTAACAATAATGCGACTGATGGGACTTGAATCCAGGCCATACCTGAAACAATGAACATCCTTAACCATCAAGTCAACAGACAAAGTTAAATACAATTAGTTAATATCACTTTTCATTGTCTCTAATTTTATCGAAAACTTTATAAATACTTAAATTTTTATTTAGAGCATTTTCTAGGTTGACTTGCTTGATATTAGTTAAATGTTAGAATTTTGAATTTTGGAAACTTGAAGAAAAAGAAAAGAAGGTTCCGATTAAGAAAAATCCATTTTTGGGAGTTGAATTTGCCATCAAATGTCAAATATCATGTAGGTCATAAACTTTTATTGAAGTTTATTACTAAACCTTTTTCAATGTTAAAAAAATTCAATGAAACAATTTTTTATTATTAATAAATTTGGTCATTTATGGTAACTTTATTGTATAAATATCTTATAGTTTTTTATTTTTATTTTTCGTGTATATTTTATAGTTTATGTTCGATATTTGTAGTTGTATTTTTCAATAATATTATCTTCAAGGTTCAAATTCAACTCTTCCTTTAGAATTGTAATGTGTATTATAAGTTTTTGTACTATAAAGTGAACAAATTTATAGTAAATTTATTGTATAAATACCCTGTGGCTAAATTAAAAAAATTTATCTGTAAAAAAAGAAATTTAATCTTATACCATTTGAAAGTGAGAAAATAAGACAATTAAAAATAATATTAATTGAACTTCATGTGATGGCCTGATGGTCAAGGGTATTCATCACCTTAGGTATGACGTAAGTTCAAATCATGCTAATCGTATTTGTTGTTCGAGCTTTGCCTTCCAATTATGGTTCATAGACTTAAAAAAGTTGAAAATTGGAAAAGATCATATAGTATTCAAAAGAAGCTAAAAAAACCAAAGAATACTAATAATTTAAAGAAAAGGTGAAAACTTTTATAAAATATTATAAATTTTAGAATATTATAAAAATTCAAAATAAAATAAATAATCATATAATCATATAATATTTTTAAAAATATTAAAATTTGGAAAGTTTCAAAAGTTAAAAAAATATAAAAAAATTCCAAAATTTTGAAAACTAAATTCAAAAAATATTATTTATTATGAAATACTAATCGATATTTTTTTGATTAATGTTTAGTTTGAAAAAAGTTAGACAATTCTTTATTAAAATTTAATTGTGTTACGATACCATTAAAAAAATATCTTTTATAGAACTTTTCGTACTTGTTTCCATATTTGGAAAATTTTAGAATTTTAGTTTTGTTATAAAATAAAAGGTAGAGAGTAAAAAATAAGAAAATAGGAGAGGAAAAGAGAGGACGTATTTTATTGATCAATAAAAGTAATTTATAATACTTTTTAAAAATCTATATTTATAGACATAGAAAGTATAAATGAAATATAACTCTATCTCTAATGTCTACCAAAATTTAAAGTTCATCTAAACTTATTTTTGATGGACATCTACTTAATAAAATATTCATAACACTCCCCCTTGGATGTCCATTGGTAGATAATGTGTCTCGTTAAAGTTTTTACTAAGAAGAAAACCCTGTGGGAAAAAAAAACATTTTCTAGTAAAGGAAAAAGAGTACACATATCTATAATACGCATAACATGTTGCCTCATTAAAACCCTTACCAGGAAAACCCAATGGGACAAAAACTTTGGTTAAGAGAAAAAGACTGTAACACGTATTTACTCTCTCTTATGAAAATATCACATAATATCTCATATTCTACGTATTCAATCTTGAATACTAGTCTTTCAAATGACTATTTGAATGTATTTACTAAGCATTTATATAACTGTTCTTTTAAAAGTAATGAGTGAGGGAAATTTTGAGGGAAATATATTTTGATCTCTTTAGGAATTTCAACAATAATCATAGCAAACTTTAATCATGATTATTCTATAAAAACAGAAATATGTATTTTGGATCATTTTATAATCCTCCTCCAACTACTATTGATTAAGTCAAATTTACCACATGTTCAATTATTTCAATTCATATAAATGAACAATTTCCCCATAATTTCAATATGCTTCTTGGCATTCTAAATCTTTAAAGGATTTTAATATAAACTTTACTATATAGTGATTCACAAAAGGTTGTAACAACAACCATAAGACGCAAGTATGAACTGTTAGTTTAATAATATATCTAAAGGTTATTTCATCCACCACAAAAGAATATTATATCTTTTTATAATCAATGCCAGGACTTAGTGAAAAACTTCATATTTTTATTCCGCTTTTGCAAAACTACTTCATTTGTACCTTCACTAGCTTTATACCTTTAGATATTTGGATTGCTGGTCCAAAAACTCCACGAATTTAATTGTACTTAAGTTGCTGCGTCTTTCTATTTTAACCAATCTATTTCATATCTATATTTCTCAATAGATTTATTCAAGATTCTCCTTTTATTTCATTATTTCAAAAATAATATTGCATGCAAAATTATTGCCAACCACTTTTATTATTGGTTCGACATTTTCTCAAATTGACATAACTTATCGAGATCTTTTATTTTCACTATTTTAATCTTTAGTTTCAGGTACCTCTTCTGAAGTTTTACTTATTAGTTATGTCTTGTGTCTCTTTTAAAGCATCCGCCTTCACTATATGACCATCTAGTTTTTTTTTCCTTTTATGAGAATTTCTATATTTGGAACTTTAATGAGTTATCATTGTTGAACTTCTGATTCAAATTACTCTACCCCTTAACTCATTACAAGTTATTATTTCTCTCTCCCTAACGTCAGGAAAACTATTGAATCAAAATAGTAATCACAATCATGTCATAGTTTAATCTCCAATACATTTAATATATAATAATAAAAGGAGACCCATAATTAATATATATTCTCAACTTTCTTTGAGGATTCACTCATCTTTGTGCGTTGTGGTAGAACAATTGAAACATATACGCACATACAAAAATTCAAAGATAAGAAATATTTAGCTTTTGACCAAAAATCAATTGTAATTGGGAGTATTTAAAACTTATTGGCTTGATGTGTACAACACATAAATCAACATAATTCCATGTTGAAAGATGTTGAAAGATGTTGAAAGAGGAAGTTTAGTTCTCATAACTAATGGTTTAGCCATTAATTAGAGGCGTTCAATCAATAATTTCTCTAAACCATTATGCGCATAAATAACAAACTTTTACCAAAAAAGTTTTTCAAACTCAATCAATAAAATATTGAGATATAAACTCATCAGTATTAGCAAGATGAATTGTCTTAATTGCATGATTTGAAATTAATTATTTAAACAAACTTAAAACTTGTATACAAATATTTTTTTAAGTTAAATGATGTATGAATGTTTGGAAAGCCATAATTAACTTCTTTTCAATTCTAATCACTCTCGAAGTACAGATTCGTATCACCATATTGATTTGTAACAAACATAAATAAAATAATAAAAAAGAAAACTTATATTTCTATGACTAAAACTTATAATGAAAAAAAAATCATGTATACACGACCACTTTTGCAAATAAAGACAAATACTTGTTTCATTTATATAAAAAAGGATAAACAGACAAAAAGACGATTAACAGAGAAAGAAAGAGTAAAAGAATGATAAAAGAATGTGACTTTTTTTTTGTTTATGGATTTTTTTTGTTTGTGTTTTATATAGAAATTGTTATAGTTTTAAAGTATGTTTGAATTTATGATGATGTCGTGGAGTTTAGTAAGCTATAAATTTCATCTGTCATGTAAGGATGGAGCCATCACCTGAGAAGTCGAGATTGCATTGCAACTCAAGGTCCCAGTTGATGGTGATTATACAGTCATGTGTTGGAGTGTAACTAAGGCTTCAAGTTTACAAAAGTTATGCTGTCAAGGGATGGAGTATAACATGGGCCCCAGTTGACAGTGGTTATGCGGTCACGAGATCAAGTTTCACCCCGTCAGAAGAGGATGCTTTATAAAACAAATACAGAAGTCTAAGATCATAGTCAGATAAAACCAGAAGGACCTTCCAGTATAATTAACTTAGTCGTTTTCTCCACCAAAGATGTTAAGCCCGTTATATTAACATGTGATTGAGTTGGCGGGAATAAGATTTCCAGTGGGGAGGAGTTATTGTACAGTGCAGAAAAGATTAAATGCGAATCAACAAATGAATCGTTTTTCATCTTTTCTACACCCCAAAATAACTCCTCCTTACTAGAAATCTTGTTGCCCCCAACTTTGTCACAAGTTATAGTAATGGGCTCACCTCCTTACTATAATCTTAGACTTCTGTATAGGTTTTATAAAGCATCCTCCTCAGATGAGGTGAAATTGGGTGTCGTGCTCGCATAATCTGTAACACCCAAAACCCGAAAACCATCATCGGTTAAGGTTTCGGTGTCTTACTATTCATTCATTCATCTTTAACATAAATACTATTCAGACTTTATTTTTATTAACGAATTCCATTCCACACATTGAGAATCATTATTTGATTATCAGCACAATTTATCAAGGGTAAAAAGGTCATTTCTAAGATTTCTAGAGATTTCTACCGATACCTTTTGGACAAGTACCGGTAGTAGTCAAGTCAGTAAGCAATTTAGAAATAGTACAGACTTCTATCGATACCTGTGATGGTTCTACCGACACAAGTGTAACATCTATTGAAACTATTTATGCTTCTACCGATACTAAAAACTCTAGAGAGCTAAGAAGTCTACCCTGCAACTTCTACTGATATAAGTATTTTAACTACTGATACAAACATGCACAGAACTACTGAAACGTAAAGTGCAACTACCAATACAATTCAAGTCAGTAAGCAACCTCTCTCCTACCTTGTACTTGTACTGATACATGTAGGAGTTCTACCGAAATAAGTATGCAGAATTCTCAAATTTCACATAAGTTCATTTACAAACTTCATTCATAGACATAAGATGTAATGGACCACACATTAGTGTTCAAGTACAATACTTAGCATAATATTTAAGCACTAAATGTCACATACAACATTCATCAAGCATTCAAAGTTTGACATTTAACCAAGGACCTACTAGTATCATAGTCTCAAAATAAGCATATATAAAAATGACGTCATCCTAGTACATGTCATATAACCGAGTGATGTAAATACTACTGAACGAGCTCCCGAGATAGTGTGATGTCTTCAAGATGATCCGATCTTCAAGTCGCACAATGAAATCTACAAAACAACAACAATTTCACCGGTAAGCATCATAGCTTAATAAGTTCGCAAGGTTCAACAATTTACCGAATAACATGTGGTAACCATCTCTAAAGAAAATCTGACGAGCCAGAACAGGACTGAACTTCAGTAATCGTTATTCGTTTTACTCCCTGACTGACTCTAAGGTCATGATGCTCATTTTACTTCCTATTGACCCAAAGGTCATGTTTGTTACCAGTATTCGATGTTATTCTTAGCCATCGATATGGTATATCTGTTCCCTACGATGTTGCTCACACTAAACTGATGAGAATTGTAATAGCCCGTTTTTCAGTGGTGTAGAAAACAGTGGTTTTGGGACCACAAACCTGACGAGAATTTTTTTTATAATGAGTGATTAAATTAAATAAGTCAATATTAATTTTATATGGAATTTTGAATTTAGGAATTTTAATTATTGAATTAAAAGTTAGTATAAGTGGTTTGGTTCAAAAGTTAAGTGGTTTTAGAAAATGAGGTATCGGGACCTTGTTTATGAAATTAAGGGTCATAAATATTTTTATTAAATATTTATAGAGATTTATTATATGTGAATTGAAGTTTGGTTGGGTAATTTTGATGATTAATTGCTTAATTAAGGAAAAAAGAGTAAATTGTAAAAGAGGTAAAAGTTAATTGCTATTGATTAAAAATAAAAGGGACCAAAGTGGTAATTACACCATGGTCAAAAATTCCAAGCGGTGGTGGATATGATTACCATCCACTAACTTTTGGGTTATTTGTTCATTAAGTCTTAATTAGTTTAGGACTAAATTGCAAACAAGTTTGTTTAATTAAAATTTAATATAATTGATGGACCAATTATGAAATTGGACCCTCTTTACATGGCCTAATAATAAAAAATGATGTGAAACTCTTTAGATTTTTGTAAATTGCAATTAAATCCAAATAAAATGGGGACTTACTAATTAGTTTATTTTTAGTATGATCGGGAATGGTGATTTTGAGGTCACGAATTCGATATGACAAATCGTAAATATTAATTATTTAATATTTACAAGGTCATTAGTATTGTATTAAAATTAGGTTATGAAATTTAATTTTTTAGATAGTTAATTAAACGAAAAGGATTAAATCATAAAATGTGCAAAAGTTGAATTCTCTTAATTAAAAGTATTAAATGCTAATTGAAAGGTAAGTTAAAGTACTTAGATGATAATTATACCATTAAGGAGGTAAGTGGACGATCATGGCCTTGAATTTGTTGAATTTTGAATGTGTTAATGGAGGGCAAATTGGTAAATAAAGAAATAAATATTATAAACAAAATAAAAAGGAAAGAATCATCTTCCTCATTAAGCAATTGAAACCCGATTCAGCCATACGAGAAGAGAAGAAGTTCGGCCAAGCTTAGGGATTCAAATTAGATAGGTAAACCTTGCCCTTTTTTGGTAAATTTTTATGTTTTTCAGTTCGTTTTAGCTCGATTTAGCTAATCCGATGACTAATTTGTAAAACTGTTAAATGTTGTGGGTTATGCCATTATTGATTTTTGTATATTCTTTGAATTTTATGATGGATTTTTAATTTTGGTTGTTGGATTTGATTATTTTGTAAAATAGTTTTTGATTATTTTAATGTTTAAGGATTAAAATGTTAAAGTGATAAATTTGCAAGGACTTAAGGTGAAATAATGAAAGAAGTGGGTTGTTGAAAGGCACATGGATATTTGGCTGGGCTGAAATTGGAATAAAAATGAGTATTTTGCATGTTTAAGGCTTAGGGACTAAATTGCATAAAAGTAAAATATTAGGGGTAATTTTGTAAAATTATCAAAAAGGCTTACTTGCGTAAAATAAGTTTATTTTACTATTGGAATTATTTAATTAAATGGAATTATTATGTTAGATCAAGAACGTGTTGATAACGGAGGAGAAAATAAAGTAGCACAGTACTCCTTGTACTTTAACGATTGTTGCAAATCAGTCCGGTAAGTTCGTACAATAAGATAATTGATTTAGTTTCTGTTTTTAAATTATTGAAATAATTTAAGTATGCTGTATTTAAATTTGTTTCTTAGTAAATATTAAATTGATGAATTGAATTACATTAAAAATGAAATTGTATTGGGAAGCATGATTGAAAGTGACGAAATGATATAGTTAAAATCAGGTGACAACGAAACGCTTAAATGATTAAGTGTTGTGTTAGTTATTATCCATGTTACGAATGAATTAAATTTGATTGATATATGACAAATAGTAAATTGAACTATGACATTGTTAGTTAATTCGATATTATGTTTGGTAAATAAGGATTATATGGATGTTTGCTTGAAATGGTATAACATGATGAAAGTTAATTGCAATGAACATAATATATGACACATATGAATCTCATAAATAATTGGGACATAAAGGACATGTCATTCGGGGCTATACAAAATCGGGAGCTAGTATTGGATGTCTTATTGACGAGTAGTCCCTGTACTTGAGCCATTACTACAAATCAATTCTATAAGTTCATATTTTTAAATTCCAATTTAAATTGCATATTTTGTACTTGTATACAATTGCTGTAAATTTGAAATGATGAACGAAAGTGAGGAAGACGGGAACAAATGACAGGAAAAGATAACGGGCTTTGAGCCATAAATGGAAAAGGTTCGATGACTATGTGTCATCGTGAGTATATGAATCCTTTACGAATTATAAGGTCCGATGACTATGTGTCATCTTGAGTATATGAATCCTTTACGGATTATAAGGTCTGATAACTATGTGTCATCATGAGTATATGAATCCTTTACGGATTATAAGGTTCGACGACTATGTGTCATCGTGAGTATATGAATCTTTTACGGATTACGAGGTCTGATGACTATGTGTCATCGTGAGAATATGAATCCTTTTCGATTATGAGGCCCGATGACAATGTGTCATCATGAGTATTAAATGTGAAATGAATCCTATTACAGATTAAAGGTCCGATGACTCTGTGTCATCATGAGTTACTAAATACGAATTGAAACCAACCTCGGATGAATACAGCTTACTTCTCTTGGTTAAATTTTAGATTGTACAACTTTGAAGTTTGGTAAACCTATTTAACTGTATGAAATTACTAAGCTATGAAAAGCTTACCTGTGAAATTGTTGTTATTTTGTAGATTCTATTCTACTGCTTGAAGATCGGATCGTCTTGAAGAAATCACACTATCTTGGGAACTTGTTTGGTAAACTTTAAATCACTTGGTTATATGGCATGTACTAGGATGGTGTTGTGCTTTATATTATTTATTTGGGATTATTGCATTCCTTGATATGATCTTAATGAAATATTGTAAGCTTGTTTAATGTGAAATATAGACTTTAAGTAATGTGATGTAATAACTTAGAAACTACGAGCAATGTGTTAGTCTAATGTGTTTTCTTGAAGATATGAAATGTTGAATATTGATAAAATTGAATTTTGACATGATTAATTGAATTCTGCATACTTGTTTCGATAGAATCCCTGCATGTATCGGTAGAAGTACAGGGCAGGAGAGAGGTTGTTCACTGACTTGAGTTGTATTGTTAGTTGCATAAAAAGTATCGATAGTTCTGTTCACATGAGTATCGGTAGTTTATGTACTAATATCGGTAGAAGCTGTAAGGTAGGACATCTTTGATCTCTAGAGTTTTTAGTACTGGTATAAGCATGGTTTGTTTTGGTAGAAGCTTCATTAGTATCGGTAGAACTGTCATAGGTATCGGTAGAACTGACTTGACAACTACCGATATTTTTTCCAACAGGTACCGGTAGAAGTCTCCAAAATCGTGGAAATGATATTTTTGCCCTTCTTGAATTGTGTTGATATTCATTTAATGATTCATGTCATACATGATGTACCATTTTATGAAATCAGATTAAAAGAATTAAAATTGAAGGATAAATGGCGATAGATGATCAGAAGACCTCAGGACCCTAACCGACGGTGTCGGGTTTTGGGTGTTACAAGAATATGCGCTTATACATAAATCTCAGCCATCGTAAGTCTTGTAATCCGTTCTTGGATTCTATTCACTTTATTGCGACTCACGATGCCCTAGAGAATCCGCAACAAATGCAAGACCTTAGTCATCGGACCATTCAACTTTGGCACAAGGCCGAGTAACACTTCTTCTGTTGTTTTAATCCTTCACATTTTCAATTATCGCTCCAATCATCAACAATTACAAAGAAAATAGTTATAATTAGATACAAGTAAGAATTTAACATTACGAACTTACAGGACTGGATTGCAGTTGTGGTTAGACTCTAGGGACTATTCTGCTAATTTTCCTTTTTCACGTTCAGTGGCACTATCGTAGTCTACATCCACAAGTCATTCAATTTCTCACATTAATCACAGAATCAATTCATTTAACACAATTTAGTTCTTTTAGGAAAATTACGATTTTACCCCTAACCTTTTATTTTTATTCAATTTATTCCTTAAGCATAAAACATGCAAATTAACCATTTTTCTATTCAAACAACCACAGCCGAACATCAAAGGAGGTATTCTTCACACTCTCCAAATAACCATTTTATTCCAAGCACATGTAATTTCATCATTTTTTCATTTTAGTCCTTAAACCTTAATTTCATCCAAAATTACTTTACAAAATGATCTAACTCAAGTATCAAGCATTCAAATCAATCAAAATCTTCCAAGAGTAAGCATTTCCAACAATGGCAAGTTTTATAACATTTGAAATATTCACAAATTGGTCCCTAGATTAGCTAGATTAAGCTAATACAAACTCAAAAACATAAAAATTACTAGAAAAGGTCAAGATTAGCTTACCCAAATCAAGCACACAAGTTTAACAATAGAAACCCTAAATCCTCTTTTGTTTTGTCGTAAAGAAGATGAAGTTTGAGTGAAAATACCCTTTTTTTCTTTAATTTTATGTTTATACTAAATGGCATAATTGTAAATTTATCAACTTTATGATTAACTTACTTAGTCATCTTTTAACTCTAATTAATCATATTTATAAGTAAACATTAGTCATGAAAATCCACTTACTAAAGTCTCTTTGGTTAATTTACTCATTTAGTCCTTTTAACTATTCATCTCTACTTTTGCACCTATTACAATTTAGTCATTTCTATTTAATTAACTATCTAAACGATAAAATTTCTGAACCAAACTTTAATACAATGCATATAACACCATAAATTTTAAAATAAATAAATTTACGACTCGACTCATTCGATTTGTGATCCCGAAATCACTATTTTCGATACCACTGAAAATCGAGCTGTTACAACTCTCCCCATTAGGGAAATTTCGTCCCGAAATTTCTTACCAATTAACATATTAGGGTACTGTGTTCTCATTGAAGCCTCTGTCTCCCAAGTGGCTTCCTCCAACCCGTGAGGATTCCTCAATACTTTCACCAGTAGTACTCTTTTGTTCCGTAACTCTTTTACTTCACGTGCCAGTATTGTAATCGGTTCCTCTGAATACGACAAATCTGGCTGAATCTCAACCTCCGTGGGAGTAATCACATGAGAAGGGTATGATCCGTACCATCTCAGCATCGAGACGTGAAATACATTATGAATCTTCTATAGTTCCGGTGGTAAAGTTAACTTATATGCTACAGGTCCAACCCGTTCGATGACCTCATACGGCCCAATAAATCGTGGAGTCAACTTCTCTTTTCTGCCGAACCGTAGCACCTTCTTCCAAGGTGAAACTTTCAGGAAGACTCGATCTCCTACCACAAACTCTATATTTTTTCTTTTAAGATCTACGTATGACTTTTGTCAGTCAGACGCTGCTTTTATACAGTCACGAGTTATCCAGACCTTCTCTTCAGTCTCAAGTATCAAGTCAGTTGCAACTAGTTTAGGCTCGCTCAACTCAGACTAATACAAAGGGGTTTTGTATTTTCTACCGTATAGTGCCTCAGACGGTGCCATTTTAATACTGGATTGATAACTGTTGTTATAAGCAAACTCTACCAACGGTAAATATTTCTCCCAACTACCTTCGAACTCGAGTATACAACATCGTAACATATCTTCTAAAATCTGTATCACTTGCTCAAACTGACTATCTGTCTGTGGATGATACACTGTGCTGAAATTCAACCTGGTTCATAAAGCTTCATGTAGCTTACCCCAAAATCTCGAAGTGAAACGTGGATATTTGTCAGAGATGATAGATACTGGTACCCCGTGCAGTCGTACGATCTCAGATATATACAACTCGACTAACTTTTCTAATGGATAATCTACTTGAATAAGAATGAAGTGAGCTGACTTAGTCAATCTATCGTCTATAACCCAGATTGAATCTTTATTCCTCAGTGTCACCGGTAATCCCATAACAAAATCCATTGTGACTCGCTCCCATTTCCACTTAGGAATGGTAATAGGTTGCAACATTCCATCCGTATCAATTGTGAACCCCGTGATGGCTTCACTCTGCATCTGTTCCTTTTTAGCCACAAGCTTCGGATCATTTTCATGTAACTCTCGTATCCACTGTAAAAATAAAGATCTTATCCTGAGTTCAGTAGTGACAGAACCATCACTCCCCAATGACAGGTGAGCATTCATTGCTCTTAACGCGAATAATGGCTTCCGACTAAAGGCATCCGCAACAACATTTGCTTTCTTCGGATGATAGTCAATCACAAGATCATAATCTTTTAATATCTCCAACCATCGGTGCTGCTACAAATTCAACTCCCTCTGCGGTATCAGGTATTTCAAGCTCTTATAATCAGTGTATACATGACATCTCTCACCATACATATAGTGATATCAGATCTTTAGTGCAAAGACAATGGCAGCTAACTCTAAATCATAAGTCGGATAGTTCTTTTCATGCGGCTTTAATTGTCTGGAGGAATAAGCTATTACCTTTCCAGCTTGCATCAATACACAACCCAAACCATTTAAAGACACGTCGCTATAAACCATAAATTCCTTTCCCGATTCAGGTTGGGTTAGTACCGGAGCTGTTGTTAACATCTTCTTAAGCTGATCAAAACTCTGTTGACACTTCTCTGACCAAACAAACTATATGTTCTTTTGTAGCAACTTCGTTAATGGCAAGGCTATGATAGAGAAATCTTTCACAAATAGGCGGTAGTAACCTGCCAATCCCAGAAAGCTACGTACCTCGGTAAAGTTCTTTGAAACCTTTCAATCAAGGATAGCTAAAATTTTGTTCGGATCAACCCATATTCCTTCTGCGAATACCACATGACCCAAAAACCTAACTTCTCATAGCCAGAATTTGCATTTGCTAAATTTTGCATACAATTATTTTTCTCGCAAGATCTGTAATACCTCCCTCAAATGCTAGGTATGCTCTGACTCTATTCTAGAATAAATCAATATGTCATCGATAAATACAACCACAAACCTATCCAATTGAAGCTGGAACACTCGGTTCATCAAATCCATAAATGTTGCTGGGGCATTGGTTAGCCCAAATGGCATTACCAAAAATTCATAATGTCCATACCTGGTTCTGAATGATGTTTTCATCACGTCACAATCTTTTACTTGCATCTGATAATACCCTAACCAAATATCTATCTTGGAAAATTGATAGCATTAGAAAAGACCATTAAATTCTCCCTATTTAGAGTATAATTTGTTCCCTTTGTATTATGTTTAGCATGCATTTTTAGCACTTTATATTTAGTAATTGCATTTTCTAAGTCAGTGATGTTTGGTTTAATTTTTTTCTATTTTATCCCACTTATGCTACTAATGTCATTACATTTAGTGTCAATTTTACGTCTTGATATGTCAGTGCAGGGATCTATCTTAGAAGATCAAAGCTGGAAAGTGTTCAAAGCTGTTGCTACAAGTTTGATCTAGAATTGCGCCCAAACATGTCACCGCATAAGTACTTCCAGATTACATTAGAGATTTTTCTGTGTGAACATATTCAGAAGTACCAGTGCATGAGGATGTCAAAGTTGTCGCAGCAAATTAAAGTATAAATTTGAGTCCAGAAATTTCGCGACAACCTGCAACTGCTTATTACATAAACCAGATCTGCATGAGTGTACAACTGGATTAACTAACTTGTACAGCTGCAACAAAGTTAGATCTGAGAGCAGAAGGACACCTGTACTGGGCAGCAAAGATAAAAACTGAGGAGAAAGAGAAGAGAAGGGGATCGTGAAGCTCGTGACAAATTAATTTCATTTTTGATTTTTCTTAAGCAAACTTCCATGGAAGCTTAAATCCTTGAAGGGTGAACTGACGCGACGAGAAGGCAGCTTTTACTCCTGACGAGGAGTGTTCTAAGTGCGACGCAAGAGGAGCATTTATGGAAGAGTTCTAGCAGGCTAGGAATAGAATGCTTAAACTTATTTTTTTTATTTCCTCTTAAACGTTGATAAATTCTGATGACTTTAATTGTGTATGGAAGTACCTTTTAATGTTAGTCTATTTTGATTTCTGCTCAAATATTTTTAATTGTTTATCTTTGGATTTAATTGTTTTGACCACGGACGTGCGATTGCAGTCACAGTCACTAGAAGGTGCAGTGACATGTTAAATTAACAAGCAAGACAATGAAAGTTGGTTGAGGCACGAAGGAATTCTAGCCACTTGTTCTCAAATGCAAAGCATTTCTAGCACTAGAAGGTGTGGCTAATGTGAGCTTTGATAAGAAGGGAAGTCAAAAGTAGTGAGATCTCATTAATCTTGATTGCAGCGACAATTAATCTACCAATTATCTTGTAGTCACATTTAGTATTTTCTAACTTATCAAGTCAGGGATCCCCCATCTCTTTATCATTGTTTTACTTCCTTAATTTTCTTAATTTGCATTGACAAAATATCTTCAACATTCATTTCATTTTCTATTAAATTGCTTTGACATTTTGTATTACAGTTTTACAAAATTTACGCTGACAGTTTTAACTCTTGTATTTGTGCAGTTTTTGACTTAATTGTGCTGACATTATTCCTGATAATTCTTCTTATCTTAACTGCTTTTGCTTCAAAAAATTTAAACATAGATAGCCATCTCCGTGGGATCAATATCTGATAGCTTACACTTATCAACTATACTTGCATTGACAAGTGTTCGCTTGCACATTCGCTGTGACGTTCATAGCGCAATCAAGTTATGGCGTCGTTACCGGGGATGACGTTTGTTTGATGTTTATTTTTGTAGTTGCAATTATTCTTTATTTCCTGAATTTTATTTGTTACTAATCTGCTCTATTTTTGTTAATTCTTTTCAGCTCTCTTTTAGGAATTGTATGACCACTAAGAGAAATCCTAATAATATTGTTGGTTTAGATCCATAAATTGAAAGAACAATTCGGAGAAGAAGATAAGAACAAAGAAATATGGCTTTACCTGGAAATAATGTCATACCACCACAAAATCCTATTCCTCTAGTATAACCACAAAATGTGAATAATCTACTACTGCCACAAGAAGAACAAATACAAAACAGAACAATCAGAGATTTTGTTGTTCCTGTGTTAGATGACTTGCAGCCAGGGGTTGTTAGACCAGCGATCCAAGTTGGAAATTTTGAGTTAAAATTGGTGATGTTTCAAATGTTAAATTCGAATAGGCAATATGTTGGTTTGCCTCGTGAAGATACAAGAGAGCATTTTAAATCTTTTCTGCTAATCTGTGTTTTTTTTAGTCAGCATGGTGTTCCTGATGATGCCTTGAAGATGCAACTATTTCCTTATTCTTTGCAAGGAAGGGATCGTACCTGGTTTTTGGGATTACCTACTAGATCTATTACGTCGTGGAATGCGCTTGCAATGTAATTTGTTTTGTAATTTAATCCACCCACGATGAATGCTCTATTACAGAATGATATTACTGCTTACCATTAGTTAGATGATGAGAACCTGCACACTACATGAGAGCGTTACAAAACTTTGCTTTGACGTTTCTCCATGCATGAAATCTAACAAGAAACTCAGATCGAAATCTTCTACAATGGATTAAATGCGCAGACAAGAAATCTTATCGATGCATCTATAGATGGTCCTTTGTTGGATTGCACCTATGATGAAGCTGTGTAGATTTTGGAGAGAATTGCGCAAAATGATTATCAATACTCGATCTCTCGAGCTGCTCAAGTGAAAAAAAATCCCGGAGTTATTGAGTTAGACGCCATATCAGATTTAAGTGTACAAGTATCCTAATTGGCTAACATGAATAAAAACATGATGGGGACGAGTGATGTTGCTCCTATTCAAATAGCCTAGCAAATGGATGTCCCGACATTTTGTTGTGAAATTTACGGCGACAACCATAGCTACGAGGATTGTCCACAGCATGTAGAAAATGCGTTCTATGTTAATAACATCAGAGGAAACCCGTATAGTAACTCTTACAACAATTCCACTAGGTCTCAACAACTTTAGGGGAATCAAAATGTGTCCACATTCCAATATGGAACTTCTTCGAATTAAGGAAATTTTAGACAAAGGAGTTACAATCAGCAGCAGTAGAATTACAACCATAATCCTCAAGTGAAGGCACATCATGATTAGATGCAGTCACATACTCAGATGCAGTCATATGCTCGTATGCAGCCACAACAGACTGCAATGCCAAATATAAACATGCAAGGATAACATCAACAACAGTAACAGCAGTATTCTCAACCAAGATCGGATCTATTAGCTGCCCTTGAAGCCTTAATGTGTGATCATATTACAAGAACTGAAGTTATCGTACAAGGAAATTCTTCTTCCATCTGCGCGTTGGAAGCACAATTAGGACAGTTGGCTTCCAATATGAGCACAAGACCACCAGGTGCTTTACGCAGTGACACTGAGAATCCAAATCAAAAGGGGAAAGAGCATTGCAAGGCTATTACTTTGTGGAGTGGGAAGCAAACTATTAACCAAAGTAGTAGCTCTAATATAGCACCTGTCGACGCAAATGAACCAGAGCAACAAGGAGAGGTTGTATCCGAAGAAGTAGTAGAAATAAATGAGGAGGAACCACCAGTAATCACACCTATGCCAACTATTCGACCTTCGAAGTTGTCGACGCAACTGCAAATGTCAACGCAACTGGGTGTATCATAGTAGCCCATTGTCAATATACCTTTGTCGTTTCCACAACGATTTAAGGAGAAAGAACATGACAGAGAATATCAAAAGTTCATGACTACCTTGAAATAATTACATATTAATATATCTCTTGTTGATGTGTGCAGATTCCTAGCTATGGAAATTTATGAAGGAGCTCTTATCAAAGAAAAAGAAGTTATCCGACATCGAGACAATTGCGCTCACAGAAGGTTGCAGCGTTGTACTGACAAACAAACTACCACCCAAGATGAAAGATCTTGGTAGTTTTACAATTCCATGTTCCATTGGAAACCATCATTTAGGAAAAGCTCTTTGTAATCTAGGAGCATGCATCAACCTTATGCCTTTGTCAACATTCAGAAAATTGGGAATTGGTCATATGAAGCCCACTACAGTGACATTGCAATTAGCGGGCAGATCATTAGCACAACTTGAAGGATAAATAAAAGGTGTTCTCGTCCAAGTCGATAAGTTTGTGTTCTCAGCAGATTTCATCATACTCGATTGTGAAGCTGATAAGGAGTGCCTATAATTTTAGGATGCCCATTTCTTGCAACGGGGCATACTCTTATAGACATTTTCAAAGGCGAGTTAATAATGCTACATAATGATGAACACATTACCTTTAGTGATTTTGAAGCAACTCCTTGTAGGAGTAAAGAACAATGTCACCATATTGATGTCCTGGACGAGTTAATTGTAGCAGAATTTAATGAGCATAGTTCAGTAATGCCAGAAGAATTTGCAGTGACATCTAAAGACAATTTCTCACCTAATTGTCGCTATAAGGTTGACGCAATTATTTGTGAGCTTAAACATGGTTGGTAGATGGAATCTTTGGATTTGACAAATAGGACGATCCTTATTTTCAAACCATCAATTGAAGAAGCTCCAACTTTGGAGTTGAAACCATTGCCAGCGCATCTAAAATATGTTTTCCTTGCTGACAACGATACCTTGCTAGTAATTGTCAGCGCAAAGCTCGATGTAAATCAAGAGGAGAAATTAATCGGAATACTAAAGCAGCATAAGCGAGTCATTGCCTGGAGTATTACGGATATCAGATGCATTAGTCTGTCTTTCTACATGCACAAGATCAGGCTGGAAGATGAGGGAAAGCAGTCCATTGAACAGCAACGTAGATTAAATGAAAAAATGAAGGAAGTAGTGCAAAAAGAGATCATAAAATGGTTGGATGCAGGCATTATTTATCCGATTTCTGACAGTATGTGGGTGAGATCAGTCCAATGTGTTCCAAAGAAGAGTGGTATCATGGTGGTAAGTAATGACAAAAATGAATTAATCCCTACTCGCATTGCTACAGGTTGGCGAGTTTGCATGGATTACTACGATTTGAATGCTACCACAAAAAAGATCATTTCTCACTTTTATTCATTGATCAGATGCTGGACAGGCTAGCTGGTAAGGCCTTTTACTGTTTTCTTGATGGATATTCTGGTTACAACCAGATTGCGATTGTGCTGGAGGACCAAGCCAAAACAACTTTTACTTGTCCATTTGGTACCTTTGCTTTTCGTCGAATGCCATTTGGTTTATGCAACGCACCAGCCACATTCCAGAGGTGCATGATGGCAATCTTTTCCGATATGATTGAGGATTCGTTGGATGTATTTATGGATGACTTATCTATTTATGGTCATACGTTTGATAAATGCGCTAACAATTTAGCTAAAGTGTTGAAGCGATTCGAGGACACTAATCTGGTATTAAACTGGGAAAAATGCCACTTCATGGCAACTGAAGGCATTGTCCTTGGGCATCGTATCTCTTGTCAGGGCATAGAAGTTAATAAAGCAAAGGTGGAGATTATTGAAAAGCTACCCCCAACTGCCAATGTCAAGGGAATAAGGAGTTTTCTTGACCATGCCGGATTTTATCGACGATTCATTCGAGATTTCTCCAAAATTGCAAAACCTCTCTGCTCTCTGTTGGAGCAAAATAAAAAGTTTTTGTTCAATGATGCTTGTCTAGAAGCATTCGTTAAAATTAAGCATCATTTAGTACAGACACCTATTGTCGTCGCACCAGACTGGTCCCAACCGTTCTAAGTAATGTGTGATGCGAGTGAATATACCGTAGGTGTTGTGCTTGGACAACGTAAGGGCAAGGTATTTCATACAATATATTATGCTACCAAAACTCTTACTGAAGTGCAGGTAAATTATACAACCATAGAAAAAGAGTTGCTGACAATAGTTTTTGCATTCGACAAGTTTCGTTTGTGTCTTGTCAGTGCAAAAGTTACAATTTATATTGATCACTCTGCATTGAGATACCTCTTTGCCAAAAAAGATGCCAAACCCAGGCTGATTAGATGGATCTTGTTATTACAAGAATTTGATGTTGAAATTAAAGATAGAAAAGGATCATAAAACCAGGTAGCAGACCATTTATCTCATCTGGAATCTGGGAGTGAAGATGGAAATACGTCACAAATTGTCAATGTATTCTAGACGAGAAACTATTTTTGTTGATGCATCTCCATGGTATGTAGATGTCATCAATTATTTGGTCTGTGGGAAGCTACCACTGAGTGCAAATGGTCACTAAAAGGTCAGATTTCTTTGAGATACTGTAAAGTACCATTGAAATGAGCCGTACTTGTTCAAGGCATGCGCCAACAATATTATTCGTTGTTGAATCCCTGAAGAAGAAATGTTCTCTATCCTGAAGCATTGCCATGATGCACCTTATGGCGGTCATTTTGCTGGTGTTAGGACTGCTGCAAAGGTCCTTCAATCAGGATTTTATTGGCCAACATTGTTTAGAGACACCCACAATTTTGTTTAACAATGCGATAATTGTCAGCGCACCGGATCATTATCTCGACGCAATGAGATGTTACAATAGCTTATCATGGAAGTTGAGCTTTTCGATGTTTGGGGTATGGATTTCATGAGATCATTTCCCAATTCTTTTAGAAATATGTATATTCTGGTCACTGTTGATTATGTTTCAAAGTGGGTCGAAGCAATAGCTGTTCCTAAAGATGATGCTCGAACAGTGTTGAAGTTCTTTCACACATATATCCTCACTCGATTTGGCACACAGAGAGCATTAATTAGTGATCAAGGCACTTATTTTAGCTACAATCAAGTTGCGACAACATTAAAGCATTATAGTGTTAAACATAGAATGGCAACCACATATCATCCACAAACAAATGGTCAAACTGAAGTATCCAATCGACAAATCAAAAATATTCTTGAAAAGGCGATTAATCCATATAGACACTATTGGTCTTCACGACTCAATGATGCATTGTGGGCGCTTCGCACAGCATACAAAACACCATTAAGAATGTCACCGTATCAGCTGGTTTTGGGTAAATCTTGTTACTTGCTTATGGAACTTGAACATAAAGCCATGTGGGCAATTAAACAAGTGAATATGGATTATGATGCTGTTGGACAAAAGAGATTATTGGACATTTCGGAACTTGAGGAAATTCGACGTAATGCTTACGAGAATGCTGCCATATACAAAGAAAAAATGAAGCGATGGCATGACAACATTATCTTGCGGCAAAAATTTTCTACAGGTCAGTTAGTTCTTTTATTTAATTCACGTTTAAAACTGCATCCTGGTAAATTGCATTCCAGATGTTCAGGACCATTCGAAGTTGTCGAAGCATTTCCTCATGGTGTGGTGACAATTAAAGATTTAAACGATGGACACCAATTCAAGGTAAATGGCCAACGATTGAAGCACTATCTCAGTCCAAACAACCATGAGCAGAACGAGACCATTAACCTGGTCACATTTCCTTAACATGTCATTACTTTTATTCTATTTACTTTTTGTATTTTATTTTATTTCCACTCTCTTCTTTAGTTCTTTGTAGGAATAAAAGTTATCCTTTTTGTTGACACACACAAACATAACTTGTCGACGTATTCTAATTGCTGACTTACCACTGAAACATTTCAAGAAAGAATCACGTCGATTGATTCACCCTATTCCCCAATCGTTGGATCGATTCAGAAAAAGGACAATCCGTGTCATTACATTTATTGGATGCAGACATAGTGTCCTATCACTACCGTGGAAAGCATCATGCCTCTTCATCTTCATCCTTTATAAAACACCCTATTGTGCCAACGGTGTTCTACACAACCACATCTACCATTGTTGCTACAAACCTTTCTTTTCTTCAATCTTCAAATTTCTTGAAATTTTTAATCTCTTTCTTTCATACAGTCATGGCTAGAACTAGAGGAGCAAAACCCCCTTCTAAACCAATCGCAGAATCATCTGCAACGGTGGTTCGTAACACTGAGTTTCCACCATCCAAAGAGCCATTCCTTTTTTTAACCAAAGCCGCCAAATACCGCTTCCACGACACTATGTTGAAGCAGAACTACCACCCTGTAACACCCAAAACCCGAAACCGTCATCGAATAGGTTCTTGGTGTCCTACTGTTCATTTATCAATGTTCGTCTTTTATTTTCATTTCAATCAATCTTACTTTAATAAAGATGTGCACTTAACATATCATCAATCATCAATCAATTAAAAATCACAACTCAACAAAGGCAAAAGGGTCATTTCCATGATTTTTGGACACTTCTACCGATGCCTGATGATCATTTACCGATAGTTGTCATGTCAGAAAATAATTTAAAAATATTATAGAGTTCTACCGATACTCAAGATCATTCTAACGATACATGTGACACAACTATCGAAATGATTCATGCAACTATCGATACCAAAAACTCCAGAGAGCAAAAATCCTTATCTTGCAACTTCTACCGATACAATCATTCTTACTACCGATACATCAATACCATAAACTATTGATACTTACATCTAAACTACTGATACAACCCAAGTCAGAGAACAACCTCTTTCCTACCTTGCACATCTATCGATACATACATAAGTTCTACCGAAACAAGTATGCAGGATCTCAAGAGTAATTGTCAAGATACAAGTTTAATATCCAAACACAACCAGTATAAGTTATGCATTAAAATATCACATAACATTCATAACTTCTAAGTCTTACAAGCATTATAAGCCTGAGCATCTAAGTCATACTTCATACCATTTACAAAATCGAAATAGAAGGACTTTAACATCTATTAGTTAAATCTCAAGTTAATATCATCCTAGTACATGCCATAAGACCAAGTGATGTAAGATCTACCATACAAGCTCTGCAATAGTGTGATTTCCTCGAGATGATCCGATCTTCAGACAGCAAAACATATCTACAAAACAACAACAGATTCACGAGTAAGCTTGTTAAGCTTAGTAAGTTCGCGATTATCATTTTTCTCACAGAATAAACATATCAGTTAAAAGATGATAACAAGTATGCATTCGTAATCATATGTATAATAACGAAACCAAATCTCTTCAGTCCTCAGACTTTAACTCATTACGAGCATAGACGACATTTAGCCAACACAAGCCCAGAATGATTAGCTCTTACGAGCTTAGACAGAGTTTAACCAGTATAAGATGCTGCTCACACAAGCTGATGAGAACCCGCAACATATGCGAAGACTCAGCCATCGATATGGTCCAGAATTTCTCACTCTCGATGCTGCTCACACAAGCTGATGAGAATCCGTAACATATACGAAGACTCAGCCATCGGAGGAATCCATAATTCATATTCATTCAGAATCTGTTAACTTGCGATGCTGCTCACACAAGCTGTTAGGATACTATAACTTATGCAGGATCCTAACCATCGCTTCAATTCAGATAACCGGTTCCAAGCCTGACATTTCGTTCCTCTCTTTGCCTTTCCATTATCATGAATGTTTAACCTTTCTCCATTTGCTGTGACAATAGTAAAACACAAGAAATAACCAATGTATATAAACTATCACTACGAACTTACCGGATGAAATTACAGTTTGGTTCAACTTTAAGGACTATTCTGCTAATTTCCCTTTTTCGCGATTTGTGACACGATTGTAATCTAAATCAACAATTCATCCAAATTTCACATTAAAACACATAATTAAATGAATGAACATAATTTGGTCATTTTTGGAAAAATTACTATTTTACCCCTGATACTTTCCTTTTATTCAATCTAGTCCTGCTAACACAACATGCAAAGTACTCATTTCCTCCTAAACTCATAGCAGCCAAACTTACCATGATTCCCATACAAGTCCCCAAAATCCATTTATTTCATCAAAAGAACACTTAATTTCATCTTTTGACATTTTAGTCCTTAAAGCTTAATTTCATCAAAATAACTTAACAAAAAGATCCAACCTAATCACCAAGCATCCAAAACTATTAAGAACTTTCAAATATAAGCATATTCAAAAATGGTAAGATCCATAACATTTGACAGATTCGCAAATTAGTCACTAGATTAGCTAGATCAAGCTAACACGGACTCAAAAACATAAAAATTCCTAAATCGGGTAACAATAGCTTACTTAAATCAAAGCTCAGAGCTTAAGAATGAAACCCTAGCTTTCTCCTTGTGTTTTACGAAGAAGATGAAGAAATTAGAAGAAGAAAAATAGGTTATTTCTTCTTAAATTCACTTTTATACTTAAAGGCAAAATTGTAATTTTTATGACTTTTATAATTAGACTTAATAAATCCCTTTTTAAACCCTAATTAATCCTATTTATAATCAATTTAACTCATAATAATGCACCCACTAAAATTCCATAGGTAAATTTACCTATTTGATCCTTCAATTATATTAAATTCCAATTAAACCCACTTATTTACAATTTAGCCTTAAACTAAAAAGGACTAAATGAATAAATAACCCAAAAGTTAGTGGAAGGTAATCATATCCTCCACCGCTTGGACTTTTTGACCATGGTGTAATTACCACTTTGTCCCTTTTATTTTTAATCAATAGCAATTAACTTTTAACCCTTTTCAATTTAACCTTTTTTCATTAATTAAGCAAGTAATCATCAAAATTATCCCACCTAACTTCAATTCACATATAATAAAACTCTTTAAATATTTAATAAAAATATTTATGACACTAAATTTTAGAAACGAGGTCTCACTACTTCATTTTCTAGAACCACTTGACTTTTGAACCAAACCACTTATAATAAATTTTAATTCAATAATTAAAATCCTGCAATTCAGAATTCCACATAAAATTATTACTGACTAATTTAATTTAATCACTCATTTATAAAAATTTCTCGTTGGGTTTGTGACCCGGTAATCACTGTTTCTGATACCACTAAAAAATTGGTTATTACACACCCAGAGCAAGGATTTCAGCTATCTCCATTGCTCAAGCTGGGAAAGCAAGTCAACAGAACCATCTCGCGCCTGGGGTGGGAGAAGTTTTGCGATCATCTAGAAGGGTATTCTCCGTCCTTGGTAAGAGAACTTTATGCCAATCTGATTGACATGGATCAAGAATTTGTCTTTGTCCGAGAGGGGTTGGTATCGTGGGGAGTTGACCATATAAATGCCCTGTACAACGTCACTGAGGGGGAGGTGCTGACTTACTGCTGAATGATTTGTGCATCAATTGTGCTATCTGGACCGAAAATAATCTTAACAATTATACAATGCATCACCATTTCCTCACGGTCCAGAGCAAATTCTGGTTCCATTTCATTAACTGCCACCTATTGCCCTCTACTCACAGTACCACGATCACTTTAGATAGAATGTGTCTTATCCTTTCCATCATTAAAGGCTACCAGATAGATGTCGATGCAATTCTCCATCAAGAGATTGGAAAATCTGTAGCGAAACAAACAGGTATACTGCCATTCCCCTCTCTTATCATGCAGTTATGTAGACAGAGGAGTGTTGTACCTTACGAGGGGGAAGAGTTCTTAGAAAATAAAGGCACCATTAATGATGTCTCGGTTGAGCGCATGACGAGGGGGCAAGAAACTCCTATAGTAAAAGAAACTACCCAAAGGAAAGAGAAAGGGAAGGCAAAGAAAAAAGACAAGCAACCTCATGCTCCCATAGATCCTTAACTTTGGAGGAAACTTAAAGAAATTGAGTAGTTGGTTGTCCGAATAAGTCTGCGGCAACTTAAACTTGTCGTCGTAGTTGAAGACATGGAGCACTCACAGAACTTATTGTATGCCTACACTAGGGCATAGAATATTGCAATCGTCAGCACACTACGCAACATGAGCAAGCAGCCCTTGCCAGAATTCCTAATGTTTCCCCTTATCATCAAGGAAGCAACACCATCAACCGAGAAGATTGCTTCAGAAGGGAAGACTCAATCTGTCCAGTCTCCACCCATGGTCCCCATTTTTTATGATGAGTACCAAGATGTACATTCTAAGGATGTGGAGGAGTGTTTTCGAAATATCCCTAGCCTCTTTGAAGATGAGTTTTCTAACAGTTTGGGGGCAAATATGGTAGAGAAGGAAGTTGTTACTGCAGAAGAGCACACCATCATGGACTCTATGGGTATTGAGGAGGAGAAGGCAAAAGAGAAAGAAGAAGAAAGAAAGGAAGACGAGAAAGAGGAAGACATTGTCACGATAAATTTATCTGAGAAATTTGTCACCGCACCTAACAATATGGGTGCAACTACTAAAGACCTGACGCCATCTGTTGCGAGTCAGGCAGAGGCTATGACATTCAGCGACGAGGATTTTAATCCTCTGGCTATTGTGCCCTATATTGCACCACTTGCTGAAATTCATCCTTCGGATGTTACAGTCGATGAAGCCAGCATACAACCGAACCTAAAGGAGTAACCCACCACCCTGGTTGAACCAATGGAAAAGAAACATAAGCGCAAAGATAAAAAAGAAACGTAAGGAGAAGCGCCCAAAGAAAAAGAAAAAGACCAAGGCAGCCACATCTTCGGCTGCAACATACTGAGTTAGTCTTTACTTTTCAGTACTTAGTTTAGTTTCATGCATATCATGTAGTTGTCATCACATTTTTACCATCACTGCATTTTATTTGTCAACGCTTGTATTGCAGTTGTATTTCCATATATATATATTTGTGAATTATTGTCACTGCATTAAGGACAATGCAAACTCTAAGTTTGGGGAAATATGTATGGAATGGAAATGCAATTGCATCCACATTTTTAAGGACTGATTCTTGAATACCTACTATGGTAGAATATTCGTGTGGTATTTTCTCAATTTGTCCTTCAGACTAATGAAAGTATGCAAAGTTATAAAAAATGTGACTACAATTTTTTTCATTTGATGCTTAATTCTTGAATT
Source organism: Gossypioides kirkii (assembly GCA_005610355.1). Taxonomy (NCBI): domain Eukaryota; kingdom Viridiplantae; phylum Streptophyta; class Magnoliopsida; order Malvales; family Malvaceae; genus Gossypioides; species Gossypioides kirkii. Next base: position 10,778,519 of record CP032245.1, read on the forward strand.
ATGTGAGATGCTAATGTGTGAATTGGATGAATGTGATTGAATGTTGTATCCTTCTATTTTTGGATGAATGGTTGAATTTGCATCAGTAATGAATGAGTAGTATCATTAGTTGAATCTTGTATAACTTGCCATATGCAGCTTTGTATATAGTTATAACTACTAATAAAAGACACTCCAATGTGGGTGCATTGTGACTTATCAAAGGGGAACACTCCAATGCAAGTGTTAGAAAAAATATCTAGCCAAAGGCTGTCACTGCAAGAGTGTGTGTCGATGCAATTACTTACTTCCTAGGGGTTTGTTGCACCCCATCGTTACTGCTCAGGAACAAGGGTATAGTAATGCAATGAAATCTCTCAATCGCATAAAAGAAAAGAGAAAGAAAGAAAATCTGATAAAAAGGAAAATATATATATAATATAATAAATGATGTATTGGTTAAGAGGATTCAAGATTTAAAGCATGATGCTAGCATTAGTGAAGTTGCAGTTTTAATTATTCATACCTATAAATTGTCGGCGCAATTTTCCATTATATGAATGTAATTTATACACTAGGATTTCAGAGAATTCAAGTTGCTAGAATGATTATTGGTTTGACAAGAATTTTGCTATGACTTGGTTAACTTTTGTTTACTTGAGGATAAGTAAAAACTCAAGTTTGGGGGTGTGATAGCATTAGAAAAGACCATTAAATTCTCCCTATTTAGAGTATAATTTGTTCCCTTTGTATTATGTTTAGCATGCATTTTTAGCATTTTATATTTAGTAATTGCATTTTCTAAGTCAATGATGTTTGGTTTAATTTTCTTCTATTTTATCCCACTTTGCTACTAATGTGGTTACATTTAGTGTCAGTTTTGCGTCTTTAGATCAGTACAGGGATATATCTTAGAAGATCAAAGAAGGAAAGTGTTCAAAGTTGTCTCTACAAGTTTGATAAAGAATTGCGCCTAAACATGTCACCGCATAAGTACTTCCATATTACATCATAGATTTTTCAGTGTGAACATATTAAGAACCAATGCATGAGAAAGTAAAAGTTGTCGCAGCAAATTAAAGTATAAATTTGGGTCTAAAAATGTCGCGACAACCTACAACTGCTTACTACACAAACCAGATCTGCGTGAGTGTACAGCTAGATTAACTAACTTATACAGCTACAAGGAAGTTAGATTTGAGAGTAGAAGGACACCTGTACTGGGCAGTAAAGATAAATATTGAGGATCATGAAGCTCGTGAAAAATTAATTCCATTTCTAATTTTTCTTAAGCAAGCTGCCATGGAAGCTTAAATCCTTGGAGGGTGAACTGACGAGGAGTGTTTTAAGTGTGACGCAAGAGGAGCATTTACGGAAGAGTTCTAGTAGGCTAGGAATAGAATGCTTCAACTTATTCTTTATTTCTTCTTAAACGCTGATAAATTCTAATGACTTTAATTGTGTATGGAAGTACCACTTAATGTTAGATCTATTTAGATTTCTTCTCAAATCTTATTAACTGTTTATCTTTAGATTTAATTGTTTTGACCATGGAAGTGAGATTATAGTCACAGTCACTGGAAGGTACAGTGACAAGCTAAATTAACAAGCAAGACAACGGAAGTTGCTTGAGGCACAGAGGAATTCTAGCCACTGGTTCTCAAATGCAAAGTTGCTTGCATTGGAAGGTGTGGCTAATGTGAGCGTTTTGAGTCTTTGATAAGCAGGGAAGTCGAAAGTAGTGGGATCTCATTAATCTTGATTGAAGCAACAAGTTATTTACCAATTACCTTGTAGTCACATTTAGTGTTTGCCAACTTATCAAGTCAAGGATCCCCCATCTCTTTATCATTGTTTTACTTCTTTAATTTTCTTAATTTGCATTGACAAAATATCTTCAACATTCATTTCATTTTCTATTAAATTTTTCTGACATTTTGTATTACAGTTTTACAAAATTTGTGCTGATAGTTTTAACTTTTGTATTTGTGCAGTCTTTGACTCAATTGCACTGACATTATTCCTGATAATTCTTCTTATCTTAACTTCTTTTGCTTCGATAAATTTAAACATAGACAGCCATCTCTGTGAGATCGATATCTGATAGCTTACACCTAACAACTATACTTGCATCGACAAGTGTTCGCTTGCACATTTGCTGTGACGTTCATATCGCGATAAAAAATACTGTTGCACCTTTCAACTGATCAAATAACTCATAAATATGAGGCAACGAGTACTTTTTCTTGATTGTTACCTTGTTCAACTATCTATAATTTATGCACATTCACATCGAGCCATCCTTCTTTTTCACAAACAACACTGGCGCACCCCAAGGTGACACATTCGACCGTATAAAACCCCTGTCTGACAATTCTTGCAACTGTGCCTTTAATTCCTTTAACTCTGTTAGTGCCATTCTGTATGGTGGAATCGAGATTGGTGCAGTGCCTGTTAACGATCAATGCCAAACTCTACCTCTCTGATAGATGGAAAACCCGATAATTCTTCTGGAAATACATCTGTAAACTCATTGATAACCGGTACCTGTTTCAATTATGTCCCTGAAACTCATGAGTCGAGAATATATGCCAAAAATGCTTTGCAATCTTTGCAAACCATTTTCTGAGCTGAGATAGCTGAGATCATTCTGGTTCCACTATTCAATCTGTTGGACTCTATCGTAATCACTTCACCTGTCGGGCTTTTCAAATCAATTTTTCTTCGTTTGCAGTTCACTACTTCATCATATTCAGATAACCAATCCATACCCAAGATCACATCAAACTCGATAAAAGGTAACAACATTAGGTTAGCGAAAAATTCACAACCCTGGACTTTCAGTGGACATTTACGACATATCAAATGAACTATAACACATGACCCAACAGGTTTGTAACTTGAACATCAAATTCAGTCGATTCTATTGATAGTTTCTTACCAGTTGCTAATGCAGTGCTTATATATGAATGAGTCGACCCTGGATCAATCAGAGCACACACAATATTATTAAAAAGGTAAAATATATCGGTCACAACATCGAGAGCAATAGCCTCTTCCCTAGCTCTGATGGCATATGTCCGTGCAGGTGCCCGAACCTCAGTCGGGTTACATTACCCTTGTTGTCACCTCGATTTCCGCCTATACTGCTACTCTGTCTAGGGCGTTTACCTTTTGATGGAGTAATAAGGGGTTTCACACTTTAATCCTCTTTTACCTTCGAAGTTATTGGGCAGTTTCGCATGAAATGATCTGTACCTCCACATCGGTAAAAAGCTCCTTTTAACTTTCGGCATTCACCTTCATGGCACCTTCTGCAATGATCACATGATGGGTTCGGCACATTCCGGACACTAACTACACTAGTTGCAGGATAGTTCTGAAATTTAGACTCTGGTGGTCCTAATCTACTCCTGCTCAGTAGTCTAGAAGGAACTACCCCACGAGTTTCATTTTCTCTGAATTTCTTCGGTGGTGGCATAGAAAAAGTTCTAGTGATACTCTTCCTTCCAAACTCTCGAAATCTCTTCTCTCTCTACCTCTTGTTGTTGTAAATTTCTTTCATCTTTTGAGCTCTATCTGCAAGAACCACAAACAGTCGCAGCTCAGATCCTCCTATCATCATCTTGATCTCGTCATTCAACTCGTCCTCTAAACGAACACATATTGTCTCATATGTCGGTATAATCTCTCGAGCATACTTACTAAGCTGAACAAATTCTCGCTCATATTCTGCCACTATTCTGTTTCCTTGTCTCAATTCTAGAAATTCTTTCTTTTTCTTATCCAGGTACCTTCTGCTGACATATTTCTTTTTAAACTCTGCTTGGAAAAATTCCCAAGTAACCTCATTCTCAGGTATCACTGCTAAAATCGTCGTCTACCAATTGTAAGCTTCGTCCTTCAATAACGAAGTTGCACACCTCAAATAGTCTTCTAAATGACAAGCCATCTTGTTTAGGACTCTTAGTGTGTTCTTCAACCAGTATTCAGCTCTGGAAGGATCGTCTTCTATGTTTCCTCAAAATTCTTCTGCACCATATTTTCTATCCTTGTCCATCGAAATGCGACGTCTCTGTTCCACTACTAGAGGAAGTGGAGGTATAGTTGTTGGTCTACTGATCGGGCGACAAGTTGTGCAATAGGAGGTGGTGCCATTAGGTTATTCCTTATGAACTCCGAGAACCACTGCCCCATCAGTCCGAAAAACATACTCTTCGCTTCGTTTTCTGTCATCGGTAATATCGACACCCCTTGACTAGCTCCAAAATCATTAGTCGGGACATTATTGTTTACCTCATTAGTTTTCTCTCCTTTTGAGTCAAACATTCAAACGTTTATCTGTAAAAACTATGATTAGATCAGATCTATCTATATCACGCTATCATAGGTTCATATGGCATGTACTTTTAAAACATAAAGCACAGTCATTATAGTCCAAGAAACGACTAAATCGAAAGCTTTGATACCACTAAATGTAACACTTAAACCGATATATATATATAAGTCCACTTCAATATATAATTAAATTTTTATTTTTTGTAATTAAAAATAGAAAAATGGATAAACTAAAGAATGCATGGATAAATAATAATGGTATACTTGTATTTCATTTAAATTTTGCTTTGTTGATATGTCTCAAGGAGAGTTTAAATAATTTTCTTCAAACATGAAGGTGTAAGTAAACATAAATATAAAGTGTATTTTATACTAAACTTAAAAATATAACTATATTTTAACTTAAAGAGTAATTTCAGTGGAAAAGAAGATATTGTTCATCCTAAGGGTCTCGAGTTCGAGCGCCTGTGTGTGCAAGGTGTATGTGCGTTGTCAAAAGATTTAGAAAATATGAACATATACTACTATGTAATCACACCAGTATATTCAAATATATATATATATATTATCTTGATTCAAAATCAACGATAATTAAAATTCTTGTAATACATCTAACATTTGTTTGATACGAGTTTAAACCATGTTACTCATCTCTATCTATAAAAAACAATATAAGTGTATTTTACCCAAGATAAATAACAAGATGCCTTAATTTCTATGTTCTAGACTAAAGCGTGTGGAAATTTCAAAAGCAAAGCGGCATTTGCCAAAGATTTCTCATTCCACTCGTTTCTCTCGCCATTAATGCTCTCTTTTATTTGACTAACAACTTCTATAATAAATCCTAAAAACTCTTCTCATACTTATAAATAGCGACAAATCCCATTATAATTTGCTAAACCCTCACTCACCATCTTTACTTTTAAGAAATCATTTCTTTAAGCTATATATATATTGATTTGAGAATGTCAGTGCACCTGCAAATGGAGGATATGGCACCTGGTTTTCGGTTCTACCCGACTGAAGACGAGTTGGTTTCGTTTTATCTTCATCACAAGCTAGAAATGGATAGGGAGGATTTGAATCGTCTTATGGAACGGGTTATACCCATTGTCAACATTTATGAGTTTAATCCTTGGGATCTTCCACGTAATTTACACCAATACCTACCATTCTTTTACTTACTGCTACTAATTTCACTTTCCTTTTTTATTTTCTTTTTCCAACATCAAGTTCATCATCATTCCTTTTTCAGATTTTTTTTCTTAAGTTCATTCGTGCATCATATTCATTATCCATCACTGTCTAAGGAGGTATTGCTTTTAGCATAAAGAGATTATATGAATCATTATTATTTATTATGCATTTAATGAAATGATTGATGCAGAATTTTCAGTGTACCTATGCCATAAGGACCCAGAACAATGGTTCTTCTTCATTCCAAGGCAGGAGAGTGAAGCTCGGGGAGGAAGGCCAAAGCGGCTAACAACAACTGGGTACTGGAAGGCAACTGGCTCTCCTGGTTTTGTTTATTCTTCCGGTAATCGCCCTATAGGCGTTAAAAGAACAATGGTTTTCTACAATGGAAGAGCACCCAATGGAATAAAGACTGAGTGGAAAATGAACGAATATAAAGCCATTGAACAAGGAGCTTCATCTATTTCTGCAACTCCAACTGTTAGTAAACCACACTTGTTCTTCAATTATCTATCAAAATAATATTCTTGTCCTCTTGTGCTTTTAACTCTATATAAAGATTGACGTACAAAAAAATAATCTCTGTGATTGGCAGTTAAGGCATGAATTCAGCTTGTGCCGGATATACAAGAAATCGAAATGCTTGCGGTCTTTTGACAGGAGGCCACCATCAGGAGTACAGATGATTAAGCCAAATGCAGCAGCTCATCAAGGTGAAGCAACTGCTGGAGAAGCAGCTTCTGGTTATCATAAGAGCCATCAAATGGCGGTCTCACCCGAAAGTTCATCTTCAGAAGATCACGGGAACCCCTCTCAAACTGGAGCAAGTAATGACTCATCAGCAACAGTTTTTAATTATGATGAATTGTTCTGGAATCTTGATGGCTTCTGGGAGTCCCAGGTTCCTTGATGGGAATCTTTATTGGTTTGATCATTGTTTCAGCTCAATTATAAAAGTGAAACATAGCGTTAATTATGAAAGCTATAATAATAGTAAAAATAGTTGGGGTTAAAGTTTAAAGTATTTGTATTATATTATAAAGTTAATTTTAATTACTTTATTATTAAAAAATATTTTAATTTATTTACGTTTAAAAAGTTAATATTTTAGTCCGTGTACAATAATGTTGTTGTTAATGGAATGACATAACCGTTGATGTGGTATTAAATTAAATTAAAAGGTCAAAAAATAGTTTTGAAGAATGAGCAGAGGTAAGGAATTGATTTTGCTTTTACCTCAAATTGTTTTCGATTTATTTGCTTTTTTACATATTTGTTGTATTTAAATTATTTGTAATTTGGTCTACGTCAACCATCATTAAGCCACGTTATTCCATTTATTTTCAAAATCAATAAACTTTTTAATGTAATTTAACGTTATGTCAACGACTGTTAATGTCATTCCATCAATGATAGTTACGTGTAGGAATTGAAATGATAACTTTACAAATGTAAGAATTAAAATATTATTTTTAATAATAAAAAGACTAAAATAACTTTTTCGATATGATACAAGAGCTCCAAGTAAACTTTAACAAAAAAATTTGGTAACATTCTTAATTGGTAAGAGTTGTAGCATATTATATTTATAAATATAATTAATCTCGTTTCTCTATTAAAATTTTGGATGTTATAAAGTAGCTGTTATGTACATATAACAACATATGAGATTCTCTTATAACAATATTTGAGATCTAGATCATATTTTATTTTTCAACTTGAAAATCTATAATATATTAATAATATTAGTTAGAGAGGTTTAGATGATATATTTAATATAATTTACAAATGTAATTCTATTCATTAAAATTATTTTCATTGAATAAATTAAATATAATTAATATGTTTTTATATATAATTTAAACATTTCATTGAAATAATATCTTAACTAATTTTTTTTATTTCACTTAGGAATAGAATTAGTTTTACTAAAATCGTAACAAGATGCAATTATAAAAAATTAAATTAATAAAGAGTGTATTTCATATTTTATGGGTCTTACAAATGAAAAGTTGTTATAAAGATTAAAAATAAAACATAAAAAATTAATTTTACAACGAGTTTAATTATTATTATTATAAAATATTATTATAGAAGATGACTGACTGTAACAAATAACTACGTGAATAATTTTATTTGGGATTATATATTAGAGTTATAACTTTATAATAGTTATAATTAAAACCACTCATTACAAATACGAACCGAATATGATTATATTAAATGGATATAATTTTATAAAAAAAAAATTAGAATTTAAAGATAAAATATATATTGATGTGTAACATATATGTTAGTGAATGAACAACGAAGTTGGAATTAAGTTACACTTTCTCCTTTTATTCAGGAAATTGCAAAGCATCGGATCGAAAAAAGATTGTATAAAATTATGATTTCATGTTATTTTTATCTCTTTCTAATAAGTGAATAATAAATTAGATTTTTCTTCCTAATTTTTAGTATTTTTAGTTGAATTTAATTTTTTTAAAAAAGGAAAAACTTAAAATTAAGAAAAAAAATATAATTTATTATTATTTTATTAAAAAAAGATAAAAATAACGTAGAATCACAATTTTATTCAATCTATTCTCGTATCAACAGGTGATGTTGTTTGGAGCATTAGAGTTAAATTTCTTGATTGAAAAGCAAAATTTGTTTGTTGTCGGAGTGGAGTCAAGTCTTCTTTAATTTGTGAGAGTATTCCCTACTCTCCTATTAGCCTTTAGAAAAGACGAGAGTGGCTTGGGAGAAATTGACGAATGCGCCCATTTTCACGACAACGGTGTGCGTTTATAGTAGTGAATTTAGTTGCCACTTTTAAGCACACATATAAGGTTGAAAAAAACAAGGTTGTCACATTTCTTACTCTTATTCATAGTTTAGGTTATTCGTTTAATTTAAAAAATTCGTTTAAAATTTGAGAGAGATTTAATAAAAATATTAAGTTCGAAAAATGAGCTTAAACAAAAAAATTTAAATCTGTATAAAATATAGATCGAATTCATGTTTGAATATTCAAAACTCGAACTTGAGCCGTCTCATTTTTAAGTTTATAGCACTTTATACTATGGTATTGTTATGTAATATGTAACTTATAACATATAAAAAATAAATATATACTGAACTTAACAAGTGGCTCCAATGGAAAAAAAGATGTTGTTCATCCTAGGGGTCTCGGGTTCGGGCGCTTGTGTGTGCAAGGTGTGTGTGCATTGTCAAAGGGATAAGAAAGTATGAACAGATACTACCATATAATCACACCAGAATATTCAAAAAAAAATAAATCTACTCTAATGTAAACAAGTTTCAAACAAATATGAACGCACTTAAAATAGGTTTGAGATACCTTTTACAAATATGGATTAACTCGAGCAAAATTTTAGACTCATATTTCAAGCTAAATCAAACTTGAACAAATATAAAATGTATTAAAACTTCACTGTGGATAATTTTATTATATTGTTATTATTTCAAAACTTCACCTGTTTAAGATTTCACAGACATAAAAAATGGTATTTGGATAAAATATTTTTTGTTGTTTGATAGATTTTCTAAAAATATTTCATAGTTATTTTCAATGAAATAAACATACATTTGAGATTTTCTTGTCTTTTCATTATTTAATTGAGTTTATTTTATATCTATAAATTTATATTTTACATTGTTTTTGCATATATTAAAAATATTTTGTTAAATTCAGGTTCATTAAAACATCATTTTTTAGTTACATTACTACCAAATGAGTATTTTTTTATTTAAAAATTTGACATCGATAAAATTAACAAAAAAAATTAACAATGTTAACAATTGAACTTGATTTTCAAATCTGAAAAATATAGGGATTAAATTTTGAATTTGTAAAGAGTACATACACTTATGGTATATTTTAACTTCCATACTGCAAAACATTTATTATTAATATATTTATCATCGTAATAAATATTTATTATTAAAATATTAATATTGACTATTTTCAATACTATATGAAGAATATTATTTAAAATTATTATTTTTAAAATTTATTATTAAAATAAAATTGAAATATTAAATAATTTATTACATGATAAAATATAAATAATTAAATATGTATGTTTAATAACATTGAAAATTATAATATTTTATATTAATATTTTAAATATTTTTAAAAATAATTTTTTTATCAATATATATTAAACTTGATTTAAGTTAATTTTTATATAAAAATAAAACTACCCATAAATGAGCTTTTTTCGAAAATGACTTACGTTTTGAAGAAAGGTAAGTCATTTTACAGGAAAATAGCTTATATTTTGTTGACCTGTAAATCATTTTTCGTTGACCAAACCATTTTTTGTGAAACAAATATAAGAAAATGTAGAAAACATTTTTCGTAAGAAACAAACGAAGCTTTATTTTTATTTCTTTTTTCTTCCCTAAAACCCATTAATAATCAATTATTTGTCTTGGCGTTTACTTGTCTTGTTTGATATATCCATGCAAGATATGGACGGTTAAGTTCACTATAAGTACTGTATAATATCAAAAAGTTCATTTTAGTCAAAATTGACATTTTAATTATTGCATGTTCATTTTGTTATTTACGAAATAGCATAGCTTAATGGTGGACATGTCATTAAATCAAATTAAAAAATTACTAAAACAAATGGAATGACATAGTTGAAAGGTATTTGACATGGACCCAAATTATAAATAACTTAAGCACAAGAACTATGTGCAAAAAAACCAAATAGAATTAAAAAAACAAATTGGATTAAAAGTAAAAACAATTTCTAATTCTTCAAAATTGTTGTTTAGCTTTTAAATTTAATTTATTGCCACACAATTTGATCTTCATTTGCCATATGATGCCATAGCAATACAACTAGGCCTTACACTATATGAACTTCCTTTCCCCATATGATGTCATAGTCCCAAACTAGATCTTACACTGATATGATCTTCACTTGTCATGGTCATGATCTTCCACATATCAAAATTCGTGTTTATTGTCCTAATGGACCTGCACATGCAAGTAGACTCGATATGCAGACTTATGAATATGACTGACTCTTTTCAACAGACTTCAACATTTTGATGCATTTACTTTTTCATTCATGTGACACACTTCTCTTATACTCATGCATGGCTCTTCATGCAGAGACTCGTGACAGACACATGACCATATATATGCATGTACATCAATCTCATGACAGAGGTATCACATGAGTGACAAACTCAAGTTCGCCAGGTATATATTCATTAAGCACATGCTTTTCAACAGAACAGAGGTTCATCATTCATCTCATGCTTTCTTTTCATAATAAAGACATATTATCATTTTGGCTTCAAGCCACACATGTAAGCATATTAGGTACACATTTCCACAAAATCATCATATCACACATACTTCACATTTCCATCACAAGAATGGTCACATAGCACAGAGGAACAAACATATACACATACATGCACTAATAGTTAGAACACTCAAGAGTTTATAGGGTTACTCATCAAACTCTCACAAAATACATACACAGCTTTCTCACCTTATCTTACCACTTACACGAAAGAGATCCTTACAAAATAGGCACAAGATTCTCACCATAACTCACATAATATTCACAGAGCTTTATGGAGCCTCACTTACTACTCACCTTTAGTAGCTTCAAACGTTAGATCTAGGCTTCCTTCGAGTAGATCGATAGCCCTTAAATGTTAAATCACATAAAACACATCATGATCTACTCATTCAACTCATTTCTCCTTTTACTTTAAATACTAAAATCACGTAGCAAGGCTGTACTTAACTAAATAGAATTGTTCTCCAGTAGCTAAACATACAAGGCCAGAATACTTACCTTACAAAGGGCTTCTCAAGGCTAATCCTCTCATTCTAAGTTCATCCTAAAGGATGAAAGGCTTTTCCCCCTCAACTCACCCTTTTATAACCAGAGAATACTTCTTGGGGAAGGAAGGAACAATTATCTTCTCTTACCCGGTCAATTAGATATTTTCTTTGGTTCTAATAGATGTTCGACATGTGTGTTAATCCATGTGATCACTCGTTAGATGTGCGATAACTGTAAAGACTTGTGTATGAAAACATATTCGTAACTTAGCCTTAAGCCTCTACTTACCCATGGTCCATAGTCACTTAATCAGAGTGTATTTAATGGTGTAACGATTCATGCTTTATCACATCACGCCTTATTGGCGATGACTCCTTTATTTGAGTCTCCTCTTTACCTTGTTTGGTGTCATTTCCTTTTTATACCTCCCTAAAGGGAAATCTCACCTTGTATGGACTTACATGCCTACATACACACCAAGTGTCTTAGCAAGCATTTAACATTTTATTCACTTATAAACTACAGATCTCGCTAGTCATCAAACTTTATACTTAGCTTAAGGGAAGCCTCCCTATCTTCATTTAATCCTACTCTCCCGAGGAGAGATATTTTCTTGTCTTAAAATCTTTGACCAGACCTATGCCCTTATTGGGACTAGACAAATGTTACATCAATCATTCAGTGGTCTTATTCAAATCTTACCAATTCCAAGAATACTAATCAAGTACTTTCCATTGGTTTTTAACCATTTTAGTTAACATTCAGTTAAGATGTAACCATTGTTTCCTTGCTAGCTCAAAACCATGGCCATCGCTACTAAGTGCTCTCATTGTTGACTTAGACTTTCCAGCACATTGTTGATTTCCTTATTTCTTATAACAAATTTTGCTCATCCTATTCATGTCAATACAGGGCTTTTGAGGAGAATCCTTTCTTATTAGACTTAACACTCAATCGCTATGTGCTAATCAAGTGCTTGCCAACATCAAGGCTTCACAGGCGCACCCGTACAGTTCTTATCTTTTAAACTAATTTTAGCTATATTCGCTTCTAGACTGATTATACCCGTCTTATTCTATCAAACAGTATTCGAATCTTAATATTCCGTCGATGGAAAGTTACAATATCACCATCATCCTTACCCTCGCTTCCTCTCTTTGTTGCCACCGTACCACCATTACACCACCGCAAAACCACCACCGTCACCATTGTTTTTATTCTTTTCTTCTTCTCCCTTAATCGTAACTGAAACTTCTTTGTTCTTTCTCCTTTTTCCATACTAATATATTATTATTTTATTTATTCTCACTTTTTTTTCCTTCTTTTTGCTTCTTGATAGACATTATCCACTCTCCTACTTAAATATCCTGTTGAATCAAAATCCTTCGATTCAATCGGTAAATAGTAAGTAAAGTTAGTATAATTTGCATGTCAAAACTTATATTTACATATATACCTTACGTTTAATACATTTTCTTTAAAGGATTCCTTATTGACTGCTAGAAATTTTGTTAGCACAAAAAGGATCATTTGGATCTCTATTGTTAAAGTGATTAAGTAAATTATTGTTCATGCGACTTCATAAAGGATTATTTTGGACTAAGAAAATTAAAACTAACATATAAGTGTGACTTCGTGTATTTTAAACCTAGAGTCTGCGTTATTGGAATATTGGAGACCAAAGTAGTGAAATTGGAATTCCAATCAAAGGGATGGGTTTTATCCAAACAATGTTGTGATGCCATATATGTATTTATATTGTTTCATGACTCGATGATGTTCATATATTATGTGTTATTGATGCATGTCGAGACTGATTAAATGATGAATCGCGCACTCAGGCTCGACCCTAGGGGTAGTCTAGTGGTGTCGCCTAGAACCCAACATTGGTAGGGGGCCCAAAAAATTTTATTTTTTCAGTTAAATATTTTTTTTCACTTTTTTTTAACTTATTGTTTACGTTTTATTGTCATCAACCTTTCATCTTCATCAGTAGTTTGACAAAAAGAAAAAAGAAAAATTGCAGATAGAAAGAAAAAAGAAAAATTATAAAAAAGGCTTTCGTTTCAATTCTTACAAGGTACTGCTACAAATCATCAAGGGTTACAAAGGAGCATGCTTCAGCAAGGTACTTTTAGTTTCTTACAGGGTTTTTCATGTTTGTAGGGAACTAACGAAATTACTATAATTGATTCATTGGTGCTGATTTGTTCTTACATTCTTGTACTCTGTCACTAGAAATAAACTATAACGATCTCATTACTATCATTGGGTATTAGCAATTGTGAGTTTGTGACATTTTAATACTTGAAATTTAGTAACTTAACGGGATAAATAGTTATATAAGTTATGAATCTTAGGGTTTTGTTCATCTTGGATTGACTAGAGATTAGTTGTAGATGCAAGGAATAAATTTATGTGGTAAAATCGTATATAACTCCTTTGATGAATTCCCTACAAGTGTTTAATTGTTACAGAATCAATAAAATCAAAAGCATATATTCCATAATAAGCAGCAGTATAAACAGGTAATAGGTCATAACAACTGAGCATAAAAGGATTATTAGTTTAGCTACGTTACATCCAATCAATGAACAAACTTAGAGCTATACTTTGGAGGAGGGGCTAGTGTTGTTGAATCATGGGAGTTTTCTACTACCATGGACACTATTAAATCTACTAAGAACTCAATGCAGGGGGTGGTAGGATTCAAACCTTACATTCCGACATCAAAAGAGCTTCGCAAGTTCACAGTCAGGTGGAGGAGTAAAAACTTAAATGAAAATAAAAAATTTAGAAGAAATGGAGATAAATGTGTATGGCATATGGAGCTATGATATGGTTTGGGCTGTGGCAACAACAATAGAAAGGTAATGAAATGGTAGCAACATTCTCAACAACGGGTATTAAATGCAATGAGATATTCAAGGCAAGGTGGTGAATTCTTTGATTTGTTCTTGGTCAGTTTGTTTTGATTTTTGGCAATTGTTCTTTATGGCAAATGTTACATGTTTTTGGAATTGCTGGTTTTTGTTGTCTTACATCATAACTTAATGATAAGAAGGAAAAAGGTAGGGGCGTTAACTGGTCAGGAGCAAAATGTAATTGTGGAATGGTTCTAAGAGATGTGTATGTTGGTTGTAGGCTGGTTTTTTTTGGGATTGTCTGTTTTATTTTGCAGCATTGTTGTTTTGGAAAGGGTTGGATGATCCAATACCTTAATACAGAGGCAGTAGAGACAGGGGCGATTATGATAGTATTATATTCCTAAGTAAAGATAGAGAAAATTTATGATAAAACATATATATTTTTAGATTTCTCCACTTAAAATTTTTGATGTATTCAATTTTGATTCCATATTACCAAGCTTTAAGCAAAACATTGGAAATTGAATCAGGTGGTGGAGCAAAATCGATAGTAGAAGTAGGTGTCAATTTTGGGCTTTATTTCCACACGGAATGAAGCCATTTATTAGTTGATAACCAACTTCAAAGTGGGGACCAAGTATGATCTAGGTTACAAAGATGACTATCTGTATTTTTCTTTTTTGCGTCATATTCTTTGAATTGCCATCTCATTCTATTGTGCTCGATTTTGAATTGCCATCTCATAAAAAAATAGTCATCAACCACACATGGAATTTGGCACTTGTTTTGTATTTCGAATATTTCAACACAAATAACAAAATCTATATTTGTAGAAAAATTAATGTTTACACAAAAAAGGGTTTATAATCTCATAATTCTTGATTTGAAGTTGGCTAGTAGAGGATTGTAGCAATTTTTTGGAAAGATTGGACATGCACTTAAGATTGCCTATTTCTAATCTTGAATCAGGGAATATTTTTACTTGCATTTCATTTAATTTTTTAGTTAATTACAGTGTCTATTTGTAATTAATTATTATAATTATATTTACAGAATTCCAATGACTCGATTTGACTTTTGGAATTAGCAAATGTGAAAGCAAATATTCAACTTGGAATTCTTCTATCAAGTGCTATTGTTTTATTTTCTTATATTACTTAAGTATTTGATTATCTTTTATATATAATGTTGCCTAAAAAATATTTATCTGGAAGTGAAAAAAGAAAAGAGAAAATATATTGAGGAATTAAAAAAATCATAACAAGGTGATATTGATAAATTGTTTTTAAAAAGGTAGTTTTTAATGAAAATTTGAATAATTATGTCAATGAGAATGATGAAATTAATGATCCAAATGAGCCTAATGATGTACCTAATGTATCCAATATTGAAAATCTTTGTCTTAATGAAGAACAAACAATTCCTCCTGATATTGACATTGATGAAGAACAAAAATTCCTTCTTTGAATATTTATGATCCTAAAAATTGGACTAATCTTGATAGCCAAAAAAGAGATATTTTAGTTGAAAGGGGGCCTATAAAAGAAATGAATATTGATTTTCCTCTCGATAATAATAATAGACATTTTTCATATGCTTATTTTTTTAAGAAGTAGAGAAATAGTGAGATTAGCGATAGAAAATGGTTGATTTATTCCAAACATGTTGGCAAAGTGTTTGTTTTTCTAAGTTGTTCAAATCTATTAGTAACAAAAGTTTGTTAGCAAATGAAGGTTTAAGTGATTGGAGGCATATTAGTAAGAGGCTCAAATAACATGAAAACAGTTATAACACCTAGAACCCGTTACCGTCATCGGTTAGGGTCCCGGGATCTTTTCGATCATCTATCGCAGACTAACTCTCAATATTATTTCATTTTAACTTATTTTAATGAAGTCATTCATCACACACGACATAAATCAAAAGTTTAATATTAATGCAACTCAAGAAGGGCAAAAATGTCATTTCCATAATTCTAGGAGACTTTTATCGATACCCGTTGGGCAAGTATCGGTAGAAGTCAAGTCAGTAAACAATTCAGAAACAGCTACAGTTTCCTACTGGTAGTTGGGTTGGTTCTACCGATACAAGGGTGACTTCTACCGAAACAACTCATGCTTCTATCGATAATAAAAAGTCCAAAGAGCTAGGAAGTTTTACCTTGCAAGTTCTACCGATACTTCTATGTCCAGAACTACCGATACTTCAGATTGAACTACTGATACAACGCAAGTCAGAAACCAACCTCTCTCCTACTCTGTACTTCTATCGATACATGCATGAGATCTACCGAAACAAGTAAGCAGATTATAAAATATGGACAAATTCTTCTAAGTGCTTGCAACAATTCATTTCAAACATTTTCTAGTGTCTTTGCATTACATGATATTCACCTAAACATGTTAATGAAGACTACAACAAAATGGTACAAGTTAAACAAGACACAAAATACATTCAATAGTCATTACCAAGTTTTAAACATTCTAATGATCCTTAAATATCAACATAAAAAGTTTCACAATCCTACTACATGCCTCATAAGCCAGGTGATATCAAAATCTACCGAAACAAACTCTCAGGATAGTGTGATTCTTCAAGGTGATCCGATCTTTAGACGACAAAATGATTTACAAAACAAGGAACAGATACATAGGTAACCTTACAAAGCTTAGTAAGTTCGTAGAATAGTTAACTTACAGAATATTATATTTGAATTCAGAAAGAGTAATTAAACAACTCCGTTATCCCGAATATTTCGTCAAACTGATGTCTTCGAGTCTTCCAAAATTTAGCTCTAACGAGCCCAGATAGAATAACGCTCTTACGAGCCAAAATTCAGAATTTTGCTCTTTCGAGCCAGACAAAATATCACTCATACGAGCCAAACAAAGTTTCGCACTTACGAGCCAGAATTTAGAATATTGCTCTTCTAAGCCAAACAGAATTTTGCTTTTTCGAGCCAGACAAAATAACGCTCTTACGAGCCAGAATCCATAATATCTTCATTTGTCTTTCATCACGCTCTCCGCGTCAAGAATATAAAAAAGGCAATAAAGATTAGATTACATTAACTAGAATTATGATCGTACGAACTTACCAGATAAGATTGCAATTATAGCTAATTTCAGGGACTACTCTATAATTTTCCTTTTTCCTCGATCTACAGCCCGCTTGTGATCTAAATTAACAAATCATTAGATTTCCACATTAAATCATGAAACTTGAATCATTTCTTGCATTTATATCTTTTCTAGAAAATTTACATAATTACCCCTAAACTTTCATTTTTATTCAATTTAGTCTTTAGACCTCAAACAAGCAAATTAATCATTTCTAAACTCAATCCATGCCAACCGAATACTCTAAGATACATTCTCTACTCATACATACAATTTATTTCACACCAAGGACATGTATTTTACCACTTTAGCAATTTAGTTCTCAAACCTTAAAATCATCAAAAATCACTTTACAAAACTAACCAATCTAACAACCAATCTTCCAAAACTCTTACAAGCTATCAAGATTTATTTCATTCATCAATGGCAAAACATTTAAATTTTAACATAATCACAAATTATTCCCTGGGTTAGCGAGATTAAGCTAATACGAACTCATAAACATAGAAATTACTAAAAATAGACGAAAATTCACATACCAAAGGTTAAACCTAGCTTGGCCGAAACTTCAAGCTCCTCTTTTAGGGTTTCCCTTCTTTCCTTTTTGTTTAAGAGATGAAGAAGATGACTAATTCATGCCTTTTCCCACTATTATCATTAATTACCAATTTACATTTTTACTCTTGTTTAAAATTAAGCAAATTTAACATATCTCATACCCTTAACCTTCCCTCCACATTCCTTGTGGTTTAATTACCATTTAGGGACCCGAACTTACTTTTCAATTGACAATCAATACCTTTAATCAATAGAATTCAACTTTTACACTCTTTTCAATTTTATCTTTTTTACTAAATTACTTATCTAAACGATAAAATCTC
This sequence comes from Gossypioides kirkii, assembly GCA_005610355.1. Lineage (NCBI taxonomy): Eukaryota > Viridiplantae > Streptophyta > Magnoliopsida > Malvales > Malvaceae > Gossypioides > Gossypioides kirkii. The sequence continues at coordinate 10,796,728 of CP032245.1, forward strand.
TTAACCAAATTTTAATATGCTACTGATGACATTGAAAATATTAAATAATTAATATTTATGACTCGACTCATTGGAGTTGTGGTTTTGAAACCACTATTTTCGACACCACTAAAAATCGAGCTGTTGCAACTCTCCTCTCTTAGGGAAATTTCGTCCCGAAATTTCTTACCAGCAAATTGGTTAGGGTACTGTGATCTCATTGAAGCCTCTATCTCCCAAGTTGCTTCCTCTAAACCATGACAATTCTACAGGACCTTTACTAACGATACATTTTTATTTCATAACTCTTTTACCTCACGAGCCAAGATTCTAACTAGTTCTTCTGAATATGACAAATTTGACTGTATCTTAACCTCATAGGGAGTAATCACATGAGAAGGATCTGATCAGTACTGCCTCAGCATCGAAACATGAAATACATTATGAATTTTCTCAAGTTCCGATGGTAAAGCCAGCTTATAGGCTATAAGACCAACTCGTTAGATGATCTCATACGGCCCAATGAACTGTGGACTCAACTTTCCCTTTCTACCAAACCGTAACACCTTCTTCTAGGGTGAAATCCTTAAAAAAACTCGATCTCCAATGAAAAACTCTATATCCTTCCTTTTTAAATCTGCGTAAGACTTTTGTCGATCAGACACTACTTTTAAACAATCACGGATTACTTGAACCTTGTTTTCAGTCTTGTGTATCAAATCGGTCCCAACCAATTTAGGCTCACTCAACTCAAGCCAATACAAAGGTGTTCTGTATTTTCTACCGTATTGTGCCTCAACGGTGCCATTTTAACGTTGGTCTGATAGCTGTTATTATAAGAAAACTCCACCAACGATAAATATTTCTCCCAACTGCCCTCGAACTTGAGTATACAACATCACAAAATATCCTCCACAATCTGTATCACCCACTCTGACTGACATCTGTCTGCGGATGATTTGCAGTACTGAAATTTAACCTAGTTTCCAAACTTCATGCAACTTACCCCAAAATCTCGAAGTAAAACATGGATCACTGTCAGAAATGATAGATATTGGTACTACGTGTAGCTTTACAATCTTGGACACATATAACTCAGCCGACTTCTCTAAAGAATAATCTACACGGATAGGAATGAAATGAGCTGACTTAGTTAATCTGTCAACTATAACCCAGATCGAATCTTTCTTCCTCAGCGTCATTAGTAACCATGTTACAAAGTCCATAGTGACTCGCTCCCATTTCCATTTTGGAATGGTAATAGGCTGCAACAATCTAGACGGTACCTGATGCTCAGCTTTTACTTATTGACATACCAGACATCTAGTCACAAACTTAGAAATTTCCCTTTTCATACTTGGCCACTAATATATCTTCTCAGGTCGTTATACATTTTCACACTCCCCGAATGAATAGAATAAGTGATGCTGTGAGCTTTTGTCAAAATTTCCCATCTCAAATTGGAATCATTAGGAACATACACTCTACCTCAAAAATAAAACATACCATCAGCATCAACAGTAAATCCAGTAGTGGTTTCATTCCGCATTTTTTCTTTCTTAGCTGTAAGCTTTAAATCATCTCTTTGTAACTCTCGAATCCGTTATAGAAATAGCGATCTCGTGCTGTGTTTGGTAATAATAGAACCATCATTCTCAAGCGACAAATGAGCATTCATTGCCCTCAATGCGAACAACGATTTCTGGCTCAAAGCATCAGCAACAAAACTAGCCTTCCCCGGATGATAATCAATTACCAGATCATAATCTTTCAGTAGTTCCAACCATCGGCGTTGCCTTAGATTCAGTTCTTTTTGAGTCATCAGATACTTCAGGCTTTTGTGATCTATGAATATGTGACATCTCTCACCGTACAGATAGTGTCACCAAATCTTCAATGAAAAGACAATGGCAGCTAGCTCCAAATCGTGAGTCGGATAGTTGCTTTCATGTGGCTTCAACTGTCGGGAGGCATATGCTATCACTTTCCCAACTTACATCAGTACACATCCCAACCCATTCAACGACGTGTCACTGTAAATGACAAATTCTTTTCCTGTCTCATGTTGTGTCAAAATTGGAGCTTCTGTTAACATTTTCTTCAACTGATCAAAACTTTGCTGACACTTTTCTAGCCAAAAAAACTAAACATTCTTCTGCAGTAACTTTATCATTGGCAAGACTATGATGGAAAAATCTTTAACAAATTGACGGTAATAGCCTGCTAACCCCAAGAAACTACATACTTCAAAAACATTATTCGAAACTTTCCAGTTGAGAGTAGCAGAAACCTTTATCGAGTCTACTCGGATTCCTTCCAAAGATACAATATGCCCTTGAAATCCAACTTCTCTAAGCCAGAACTCGAACTTACTAAATTTTGGATACAACTATTTTTCTCGCAGAATCTGTAATACTTCTTTCAAATGTTGTGCATGATCATCCTCTGTTTTAGAGTATATTAGTATATCATCAATAAATACCACCACAAATCTATCCAATTGAGGCTGAAAGACTCTGTTCATCAAATCCATAAATGCTGCTGGTGCATTTGTTAACCCAAACGACATTACTAGAAATACATAATACCCGTATCGAGTCCTGAATGTTGTCTTCGATACGTCACAGTCTATTACTTGCATCTGATAGTAGCCCGATCTGAGATCTATTTTAGAAAATACGGTTGCACCTTTCAACTGATCAAATAATTCATCAATACGAGACAATAGATATTTATTCTTCCCTGTAACTTTATTCAACTACCGATGGTCAATGCATATCCTCATCAAATCATCTTTCTTCTTTACAAACAACATTGGTGCACACCAAAGAGACACATTCGGACGGATAAAACCACTATCTAGTAACTCTTGCAACTATGCCTTAAGTTCTTTCAATTCAGTCAGTGTCATTCTGGAGTGGTTCCAGGTATCAAATCAATGCCAAATTCCACCTTTTTGATCGGCGGTAATCTCGGTAACTCCTAAGGAAACACATTTGTAAATTCTCTAACAACCGGTACCTGATTCAGTTCTGTTCCTGACCCCCGAGTATCAAGTATATAAGCTAGAAATGTTTCGCAATCCTTATGAACCATTCTCTGTGCCGAAATAGTTGAAATCACTTTAACATCATTGTTCAATTTACTAGACTCAATTGTAATTATCTCATCAGTCGAACATTTTAAATCAATTCGTCTCTACTTGCAATTAACCACCGCATCATGCTCAGATAACCAATCCATTTCCAAAATCACATCAAACTCATTAAAAGGTAGCAACATCAGATCAGCGAGAAATTCACAGCCCTAAACTTTCAGTAGACGTTTACGACATACCAGATTAACTATAACATTATGACCCAACGGGTTTGTGACTCATACATCGAATTCAGTTGACTCGACAGACAAATTTTTATCAGTTGCCAAAACAGTACAGATATATGAATGACTAAACCCTAGATCAATCAAAGCACACATAGTTACATAAAAAAGATAGAATATACAAGTCATATCATCTGGTGCAGTAGCCTCCTCTCTAGCTCGGATGGTATAAGTTCTGGTAGGTGCTCGAATCTCAGATCTATTCGTGCCATCTTTGATATCTCCCTGGTTACCAGCCACATTACTACTCTCTTTTGGACGTCTCTCCTTCTAGAGTGTGATTGGAGGTTTTACACTCCGATCTTCTCTAACATCAGGCGCTGTCGGATAATTGTGAACCAAATGATCAGTTGCTCCGCACCTATGACATGCTCCTTTCTTATAACGGCACTCTTCCAGATGAAATCTTCCACAATGCTCACATGTAGGAATAGGTGCATTCCGAGCACTTACCACGCTGTTTGCAGGTCGATTTTGGAATCTAGACTTAAGCTGTCCCGACCTGCTCCTACTCTGAAAATCTGATGAAGTAGCTACACGGTTCTTGTTCTCTTTGAATTTCTTTGGTGGCGGCATAGAGAAAGTTTTTGAAGAAGCTTTCTTACTGAACTCTCTGAACCTCTTTTCTTTCTGTCTCTTATGATTATAAATTTCTTCCATTTTCTTAGCTCGATCTGTCAAAACCACAAATGGTCGCAACAACCACTAACCATCATCTTGATTTTATTATTTAACCCGTCTTCAAAATGGATACACATAATTTCATCAGTTGGCACGATTTCCCAAGCATACTTATTGAGATATACAAATTCCCCCTCATATTCAGAAACTGACTAGTTTCCCTATTTTAATTCCAGAAACTCTTTCTTCTTCCTGTCCAGATACTGTTTCTGATATATTTCTTTTTTAATTCTGTTTGAAAGAATTCCTAGATGATCTCATTTTCGGGAACCACTACTAGCATCATCATCCTCCAGCTATAAGCCTTATCCTTCAATAATGACATTGCACACCTCAAATAGTCTTCAAGAGGGCATGCCATTTCATTCAAAACCCTCAAGGTATTTTTCAGCCAGTATTCAGCTCTAAACGGATCATCCTCGGTACTTCCTCAAAATTCTTCAGCCTCGTATTTTCTGACATTATCTATAGGAATACGGCATCTCAACTTTGCTGTGAGAGGAGGTGGACGTACAACCGAGGGTACTATAGGACGCACAACAAGTTGCACATGATGAGGTGGAGGCTACGGAACTGTCTGATTATTTCTCATGAATTTAGAGAACCATTGGCCCATTAAGCCAAAGAACATATTTTTGCCTCATTTTCCATCATCGGTATAATCAGTACACCTCGACTCGCTTTGGAATCAAAAATCAGAATATTACTGTTTACCTCATTAGTCTCTCTGCGTTCTGAATCTGACATCTTTACTTATTTACAAGAATTTGAGGTTAAATCAAATCTATCATAATCACACTATCACAAGTTTATATGGCATGTGGTTTCTACACCTTTTAATTCATAAATTCAGACTAAGAACAGGTTAAATCGTAAGCTCTAATACCATTAAATTTAACACTCAAAACCCGTTACCATTATGAGTTAGGGTCTCGAGGTCTTTCAATCATCTATTGCAGACTAACACTCAATATTATTTCATTTTAACATATTTTAATGAAGTAATCCATCACACACGACATAAGTAAAAAGTTTAATATTAATGCAACTTAATAAGGGTAAAAGTGTCATTTTCATAATTTTAGGAGACGTCTATTGGTACCTGTTGGGCAAGTATCAATAGAAGTCAAGTTAGTAAACAATTCAGAAACAGTTGCAGTTTCCTACCGGTAGTAGGGTTGGTTCTACCGATACAAGGGTGACTTCTACCGAAATGACTCATGCTTCTACTGATACTAAAAACTCTAAAGAGCTAGGAAGTTTTACCCTGCAAGTTCTACTAATACAAATAAATTATCTACCGATACTTCTATGTCCAGAACTACCGATACAACGCAAGTAAATAACCAACCTCTCTTCTACTTTGTACTTCTATCGATACATGCATGAGATCTACCGAAACAAGTAAGCATATTATAAAAAATGCACAAAATTCTTCTAAGTGCTTGCATCAATTCATTTCAAACATTTTCTAGTGTCTTTGCATTACATGATATTCACCTAAACATGTTAATAAAGACTACAACAAAATGGTACAAGTTAAACAAGACACAAAATACATTCAATAGTCATTACCAAGTTTTAAACATTCTAATGATCCTTAAACATCAACATAAAAAGTTTCACAATCCTACTACATGCCACATAAGCCAGGTGATATCAAAATCTACCAAAACAAACTCTCGGGATAGTGTGATTCTTCAAGGTGATCCGATCTTTAGACGACAAAATGATTTACAAAACAAGGAACAGATACACAGGTAAGCTTACAAAGCTTAGTAAGTTCGTAGAATAGTTAACTTACAGAATATTATATTTGAATTCAGAAAGAGTAATTAAACAACTCCGTTATCCCGAATATTTTGTCAAACTGATGTCTTCGAGTCTTCTAGAATGTAGCTCTAACGAGCCCAAACAGAATAGCACTCTTACAAGCCAGAATTCAGAATATCGCTCTTTCGAGCTAGACAGAATATCGCTCATATGAGCGAGATAGAATTTCACTCTTTCGAGCCAGATAGAATAACACTCTTACGAGCTAGACCTTATAATATCTTCATTCGTCTTTCATCACGTTCTCCATGTCAAGAAAATAAAAAAGACAATAAAGATTAGATTACATTAACTAGAATTATGATTGTCTGAACTTACCAGATGGGATTATAGTTATGACTAATTTTAGGGACTACTCTACAATTTTCCATTGTCCTCGATCTACAGCCTGCACATGATCTAAATTAACAGATCATTAAATTTCCACATTAAGTGATGAAACTTGAATAATTTCTTGCATTTATGTCCTTTCCAAAAAATTTACAAATTACCCTTAAACTTTTATTTTTATTTAATTTAGTCCTTAGACCTCAAACAAGCAAATAAATCATTTCTAAGCTCAATCCATGCCAGCCAAATACTTTAAGATACATTCTCTACTGATGCATACAATTTTTTTCACACCAAGGACATGTATTTTACCACTTTAGGAATTTAGTCCTCAAACCTTAAAATAATCAAAAATCACTTTACAAAACTAACCAATCTAACAACCAAGCTTCCAAACTCTTATAAGCTATCAATATTTAGTCCATTCATTAATGTAAAAACATTTAAGTTTTAACAGAATCACAAATTAGTCCTTTGGTTAGCTAGATTAAGCTAATACGGACTCAAAAACATAAAAATTACTAAAAACAGACGAAAAATCACAAACTAAAGGTTAAACCTAGCTTGTTCAAAACTTTAAGCTCCTCTTGTAGGGTTTCCCTTCTTTCCTTTTTGTTTAAGAGATGAAGAAGATGACTAATTCATGCCTTTTTCCCATTATTCTCATAAATTACCAATTTACATTTTTACCCTTTTTTAAAATTAAGCAAATTTAACATATCTCATACCCTTAACCGTCCCTCCACATTCCTTATGGTTTAATTACCATTTAGGGACCCTAACGTACTTTTCAATTGACAATCAATACCTTTAATCAATAGAATTCAACTTTTGCATCCTTTTCAATTTAATCCTTTTTACTAAATTACTTATCTAAACGATAAAATATCTTAACCAAAATTTAATATGCTACTGATGACATCGCAAATATTAAATAATTAATATTTATGACTCGACTCATCGGAGTTGTGGTTTTGAAATCACTATTTTCGACACCACTAAAAATGGGGCTATTACAACAGTGCTGAGCATATGACTAATATGAATACTTAGAATGAAATGAGAATAAGGTTGGATAAAAATGAAACAATTGATAAAAACTTGCAAGAACAGATTATGAAAGAGAAAGAGTGATGGAGGCAAGTTTTACTTAGAATATTTTCAACAGTGAAATGTCTTGCTAGTCATAATTTAACTTTTCAAGGATCCAATGAAAAACTCTATCAAGATAACACTGGTAATTTCTTAGGTTTGATTGAACTGATTGTGGAATTTGATGTGATAATGCAAGATCATGTTAGACACATTCAAAACCGTGAAATTTATAATCATTATCTTGGGCATAAAATTCAAAATGAATTGATTTCTCTTTTGGCTAATAGTGTTAAAAGTTCTATAATTAAGATCATTAAAGAGGCAAAATATTTTTCTATAATTCTTGATTGTACCCCTGATATTGGTTATCAAGAACAAATGACTCTAATAGTATGATGTGTGAATATGTCAACTAATAAAATAAAAGTTGAGGAGTACTTTTTAGAGTTTTTTAAGGTGAATGATACATCTAGGTTGGGACTTTTTAATGAATTAAAAGATGTTTTGAAGTCTCTTGATCTTAATGTTGATGATGTAAGGGGTCAAGGTTATGATAATGGTTCCAATATGAAAAGGAAGCACCAAGGTGTTCAAAAACGATTTCTTGAAATAAACTCGAGAGCATTATATATGCCTTGTGCTTGTCATAGTTTGAATCTTAGTCTAAGTGATATTACACATTCTTGCATTAGAGCTACTTCATTTTTGGAATTTTTCAACACATATATTCATTATTTTCGAGTTCTACAAAAAGATGGAAAATTTTGCTTGACAATGTCCCTAAATTAACATTTAAATTTGGCATAATTGTAAAAAAAAGCCCTCAAACTTTAGGTTATTTCGGTGATCTGGTATTTGACTGACGGTCAACTCATGTTTGACCTTTAAAATTGGGTTAATTTCTAAAAAATTGTAATGTTAAGGGTGTTAATACAAAAAATGGTTAGGGGAATATATCCAAAAGCCCCTAAAGTTTGGGGCTCCTTTTACAATTATGCCTTTTAAATTTTTATCTAATACTCATTGGGAGAGTCGAATTAAAAGTGTTAAAGCAATTAGATTTCAAACTCCCCAAATAAGATTGGCTTTGTTGAAATTATATGAATCTTGTGATGATGCAAAGTCAAAGAGTGAAGCAGAGAGTTTGGTCAATGCACTTGAGAGTTTTGAGTTTTTGCTAGGTATAGTAATTTGGTATGAGATTTTGTTTGCTATAAATATGTTGAGAAAGAAATTGCATTCTAAATCTATGTGCATTGACACCACTATAAAGCAATTAGAAGGTGTATTGTTATATTTTGAAAAGTATAAAGATGAAGGCTTTACTTCTAGTATGAATATTGCTAAAAGTATTGCACTTGATATGAATACAGAGTCTACACTTATAACAAAGCGTCGTGTTATTAGAAAAAAGAATTTGATGACAATAACCAAGAGGATAAAGAAATTCAATCGGCTGATGAATTATTTAGAGTTGATTCTTTTTTTAGTTATTGTAGCCATGGCAATTACTTCTTTGAAGAGTAGATTTGAGCAACTAAAAACATTTGAAAATATTTTTGGCTTTTTGTTTGATTCAAACAAGTTAAAGTCATTGAATGAAAAGAAATTGAGAGAATGTTATGCTACTTTTCACTCTACCTTTTCTCATGGTGATTCATCAGATGTTGATTTAAATGATTTTTTCTCTAAATTGAAAGTGTTGCAATTTACTTTACCAAATTAATTAATGTTAGCCACTGAAATTCTTGAATTTGTCAAATCTGCAGACTATTATCCAAATGTTTCGATTGCTTATAGAATTTTTTTAATGATCCCTGTGACTGTGGCATCAGCTGAAAGAAGTTTTTCAAAGCTAAAGTTAATCAAAACCTACTTGAGATCGTCAATGTCACAAGAACAGTTGAATGGTCTGGCAATTTATCAATTGAGAAGGATTTTTTGGAAAACATTGATGTTGATGTTATCATTAATGATTTTGCATCTCAGAATGCTCATAGAACCCATTTTTTATGATTTGTTGTGTTTTTGTAGTTAATGAAATAGGAGTAGATTGAATTAAAAATGCTTTTTTTAATTTCTGTTAGAAAAATATATTATTAACTTAATGTCATAAAACATATTATTTTAATTAAATTGCTAGTATATGATTTTATTTTATTGTATTGCATTTTATATTTTCTTTTAAAAGGGTCTGATTTATTATTTTTCCTAGGGCCCCAAAAATGTTAAGAACGGGCCTACTCTGAATCCATCCATCCCTGCATATATCACATATTTTTTATCAATATATACACATATATCTTCTATATAGTAAAAGTTTTGTGGATTGTTTTGACTATAAAAGTAGGTTGGGTATTTTCCAGTAGTAAAAGAACTTGAAGAAAATAATATAATATTATAAACTCATTTCAATAACATCCATGTCTAATTCATGTCTCAATGCAATTACCTAATCACATCTCATTTCAATAACATTCATGATATGATTATACATTCAATTCTAATTCATCATTCTTACTTAGATAATACATTCAATTAAATACCGCAAAAATAGAACACGAAACATAGAATTCATCAAATAGGGGTCACACGGTCGTGCCCCAGACCGTGTGCATACACGAATTACCCATGCACGGTCGTGTCACAGACTGTGTCATAAGCCATGTGAACATGAGAAGTTACCCCACATGCCCATGTGTGAAACGGTGTGCTGGGCCGTGTGTCAGTTTGAAATAGGGCCACACACGGCCACGTCCCAGCCCGTGTAAACCCGACAGTTATTTTTCCTAGGGCACATGCCAGTGTATTGGCTCGTATGTCAGGCCATGTGTACCTGCAAAACTCCATAAATGACATATACGATCTTCCCAAACCTACTCAAAATGCACCTAACTTGACATAGTTCATTAACCTATATTCATACATAAAAAAACAAAGCAAATAAGGCTTCCAATCTTACCATATCATTGACAAACAAACTAATGAGTAAACTCATTACTTAATGCATTACATAACAAAACATATAAGTTCAACATGTATACACATATTTCTCCAAGATATATAGTTTCAACAATTTACTTCAAACTTAACAACTAATGCAAAGTACAAACTTGACATCATAATACATATCATCAAAATAGGTTTCAGATATTCCCAACAACCAAGTAAAATTGCTAGTACATGCCATATAACCAAGTGAGATAAACTTTACCGAACGAGCTTCCAAGATAGTGTGATTTTCTTCGAGGTGATCCGATCTTCAACCAGCAACACGAAATCTACAAAACAACAATAAATCCATAGGTAAGCCTTTTAAGCTTAGTAAGTTCGTAAGTAAGCATAAATTTACCATAACATCAAGTGTCTTGCAATGACATAATTCATTCGAGCCTTCTTTATAGGATATCGCTCCTCTTGAGCTGAAATGACCTTATGCTATAACTGAGACATAAGCAGTCACTTAGTATTACGCTCTAATCGAGACGTAAGAAATTACATAGCAATATACTTTAACTGAGACGTATGCAATCACATAGCATTACGCTCTAATTGAGACGTAAGAAATTACATAGTAATATGCTCTAATCGAGACAAATGCACTCACATAGCATTACGCTCAAATCGAGATGTAATTTCCCTTTTCTACATCCGTGGCGCGATCTTGATCTATCAAAATAAATCATCCAATTTCCTCATTAAATCATGTAATTTAATCATTTAACACATTTAAATCCTTTTTAGGAAATTTATGAAATTACCCTTAACAATTTATTTTTATTCAATCTAGTCCTTAGGGCTTAAATATGCAAAATAACCATTTTTCAATAAAATTTATGACAATCGATCACTCAAGAGTTTATACCCAAACCCTACATGCCATTATTTCACACCAAATCAATACAATTTCATCATTTTAACATTTTAGTCCTTAAACCTTAAATTTATCAAAAATCACTTTACAAAAATACCAAACCCAACCATCAAGCTTTCAAATCTACTATAAACATTCAAGAACAAGCTCATTCATCAATATAAAAATTTATAAAATTTGACAAAATCACAAATCAGTCCTTGGGTTAACTAGATTAAGCTAATATGGACTCAAAAACATAAAAATCATAAAAAACGAGCATGATTTTCTTACCTCAACCAAAGCTTTAAAGTTCAACAATGGAAACCCTAGGTTTTCGCTCTTTATCCATATGAAGAAGAGAAAAGAAGAAAAATGGCTCTTTCTTTCTTTAATTTTTACTTATATAACAATGACATTTTTGTAAATTTTTAAACTTTTATAATTAACTTAATTAATCCATTTTAACCTTAATTAATCTCACCTATAGCCACTTAAATATCATGAAAATCCACTCACTTAACTATTATTGGCTAATTTACTTATTTGGTCCTTCTATTTAAACAATTCTACTTTTGCACCTTTTACGATTTAATCTTTTTCACTTAATTAACTATCTAATTGATATAATTTCTTAACCAAAGTTTAATATGACATTAATGAAATCAAAATACTTAATAATTAATATTTATGACCCGACTTGTTGGAGTTGTGATCTCGAAATCACTGTTTTCGAAACTACTGAAAATTAAGCTGTTACATGGGGGCCATATCCGCCTCCGTCTATGGCGATGGGATCCAAATCGACAAAGGTAAAATAAATAAAAAAACCCTAAACTATTATTTATTTAATTTCAAAATAAAATTGTAAAAAAAATATACCCTGAATCTTTCTGTTTCTTTTATTTTTGCTATTGAATCATGCTCTGATTACTAAAAAATCGTGTCTTTTTACATTCGATTTTGTGTTTTTATAACAAAAATTTTACAATCTGGTTTTTTATTTTCTTTCCTTTTTTTGCAGGTTTGTGAATCTTGGAGATTCTTCGGGTAGAGGCAGCGGTGGCGATCATTTAAAGGGCAGTAAAAGCGGTTAGGGTTTCCTTTCTCTTTTTTTAGTTTAGGTTTTTTTTTAAAAAAATGGGCTTTTTAATTTAGGCTTGTATTTGGATTTTTAGATTGGGTTAGGTAATTGGGTTTATTGGGTTGTAAATGGACTTTGGACTTTTTAATTTAAATAAAAATATTGGGTTTATTTTTTATTTTATAAAAATTTAGCTTTTAAAATAGGAGCCTGGACAAAAATGGACTCCTACAGTTGCCCCTCTTTGCTCATTATTGTGTAACTAGAATGGCGTAAAGACTCAAAGGAAGACCAATTTTATTCGGTCTTTTGACCTCCGGTGCTTCTCTGTTCTTTCATCTCATTGGTTATTCTACTCCACTGTATCTGCTTCGCTACCATTTTAGGAAGATAGGATCTAGTGTCACATCTTCAACTTGCCCCATTGCAACTTCAAGGAGATAAGGATTGCTGTTGTAGTTTTATTTTGAACCACTGAAACTTCAGAGTGATTGTTGTTTTATCCACTTCACTGCAACTTTAAGAAGATAAGATTTGCTTTCGTAAATTCAATCCGACCCACTGCAAATTCAGGGGTGTGGGATTTGGTGTGGTAACTTTATCTTGCTTTACTGCAACTTCAGAGAGATAAAGATTTGTCATCTTATCTTTAATACAATCCTTGCAACTTCAAGGATATAGGATTTATGCTTGAAACTTCACTCCATTCCACTGCAAATTCAATGGAGATTGAGGTATGCTACTATGAGTTTTAATCTGCCTCTACACAACTTTAGGGGTATAGGATTTGAGTGTGGCTTCACTCCATTCCACTGCAACTTCAGTGGAGATTGAGATCTGTTACTTGTTTTACTCCGCCCATCTGTAATTTTAGGGGTGTAAGAATTTTTGTTCTATCACGCCATTCTCTAAGTATATGACGTGTAAAATTTATTTTATGGGCCTCTATCTAGGCCATGAAACTAGGATACCATGATTTGAATTAATCAAATGCTCCTATTTAAATGTGCAAGAATGATGTTGGTATGAAAGCAAAGATGTCATATTTTAGAATAATTTTGTGTTTTGGTCCTTAGATTAACATTGTTCATCGTTCGCCTAAGTTCCATCACTAATGTGTCACCATGTCTTTTTTTTTAAGTCTGGTGCCCTCAATATGAAATCCCAAAAGGTATTCATACTCTAAGCTACTTGTTTCAGGATCCTTTCGACCCTCGGATTTGGTTATTTCCAACTGGTACTCTTTTTTTAGGTCCTTGTACTATTTTAGAATTTTTTTAGAGCAATATGCAGAAATCCTTTTGTACCTTATATCATCAAGTTTACTAACCATTATTTCAATGTAAAGAATGCCTTAAACAAGGTTATGAAAAATGGATAAAATTGAAGTTATTAGAGACAAAGCTTGAATGAAAATGAATAAAAAGATGTCAAACATTGGTAAGAGTATCAACATTGGCCAAAGATTACAAACATTGGACAAAAATAGCAAACATCAATCAAAAGTTGCTAAAGTGAGCAAAAGGAATCAACCAAATGCCTCAGATATCAATGTATGAGTTTCTTCGAGCAAACTCGATGAGGACCATTTTGAGCTTGATGTGTATCAATGGAAACTGTTGTACTTTGTTAATGCCGAAGATGCAACGTCTTTTCATCCTGTTACTTTTAAGAGTGAAGACTATTCGTGCCCAATCTTTGATACAAATCTGAGCCACCCTTTTGGGTTTTCAACTCAAATCTCCTTAGGCTTCGAGACGCCCTTTGAAGGTTTTCATCTCGGCCCCCTTCTTTTTTTTGAGTTTGAGCCGCCCTTTTAGGTTTTCAACTCAAACTTTTGGGTTTTGAGACCCTCTTTTTTTCTCGAATTCTTGTTTTCTTCACTGAATTCGATTTCATGTGGTTCAACAAATCTTTTCCATCCATTTCGATTAAAATTAGAGCTCCCCCAAAAAGGCTTTCTTTACTACATATGGGTTTTCCCAATTTGGCATCCATTTTCCTCGAAAGTCCTTTTCTATAGAAAGGATCTTTTTCAAAAATAGATCTCCCTCATGGAATTCTCTGAGGCGAACCTTTTTGTCATAAGCCCGTATCATTCTCTTTTGGTACATCTAATCATGTCAGATAGCTTTCAACCTCTATTCCTCAATCAAGTTTAACTGGTCAATCTTGATTGGATCCATTCTGCCTCATCTAATTTTAATTTTGATAAAATTTGAAGGGAAGAAATCTTGACTTCAATGGGCAAAATTGCCTCCATTTCATATACCAATGAAAAAAGTGTTGCCCAAGTAGAAGTTCTAACAGACATTCGATAGGCGCAAAGAGCAAATGGTAACTTCTCATTCCAATATTTGTAGGTCTTTTTCATTTTCCCAATAATCTTCTTGATGTTCTTATTAGCTGCGTCTACTACCCCGTTCATTTTCAGACGATATGGTGCGGAATTATGATGTCTAATCTTGAACTGACTGCAGACCTCTGCTATTGTGCAATTGTTCAAGTTCAAAACATTGTCAGATATGATCTTTTCTGGCATTCCATACCGACATATCATTTCTTTCTTCAAGAATTTGTTGACTGCTGATTTCGTAACATTAGCGTAGGAAGCAGCTTCCACCCATATTGTGAAGTAATCAATGACCACAAAAATAAATCTATGTCCATTAGAAGCCTTTAGTGAGATTGCCCAATGACGTCCATGTCCCACATAGAAAAAGGCCATGAGGAAGTCATAACATGAAGAGGTGAAAGAGGTACATGAATTTTGTCCCCACAGATTTGACATTGTGACATCTCTTGGCATATCTAATGCAATCCTCTTCCATGGTTGACCAATAATATTCGAATCTCATGATCTGCGTGGCCATTGTAAAACCATTGGCATGCATTCCATAAATGCCCTCATGGACTTCTTTTAGAATTTTCTGGGTTTTAACAGCGTCAACACACCTTAACAAAACCTGATCTTTTCTCTTTTTGTACAGAATATCCCCATCAAGGACATAATCAATTATGAGCCTTCTCAACGTCCTTTTATCGTTCTCAGTGGCTTGCTTAGGGTATTTTCGATCTTTTACATATTGTAATATTTCCTAGTACCAAGGATGATTATCCCTTTCTTTCCTTTTAATGTTGTAGCAATGAGCCGGAACCTCATAAATGCTCACTAAATAGCCTTTATATCTTCTTGCTTATTGACCTTAATCACGGAGGCAAAGGTAGCCAAAGTACCAGCCATCTGATTTTCATCTCGCGAGAAGTAATTGAAGGTGATATCCTCAAATTATTTAATTAACTTGAGAACCAACTTTTGATAATCAATCAACTTGGAGTCTCTCGTTTCCCATTCACCCTTGAGTTGATAAATTACCAACGCAGAATCTCCAAACACCTCTAGAACCTTGATCTTACACTCTATAGTTGCACGAATACCCATGATACATGCTTCATATTTTTCCATGTTATTTGTGCAATCGAAGTCAAGTTTGCTTGTGAGAGGGTAATGATTTCCATCTAGGGATACAAGAATTGCTCCAATTCCTTTACCAGTGGCATTTGACGCGCCACTAAAATTCATTTTCCAAGGGTGTTCTTTTGGAGTTCTTTTTTTGATGATTGCAATGTACATCAGATCTTCATTCGGGAAATCAAAATATTAGCAGAACTACTCATAGTCTTCGAGAGCTCTGCTAGCCAAAAAGTTTGCTATTGCACTTCCTTTTATTGCCTTCTGATTTACATAGACTATGTCGAATTCGGAGAGCAACATTTTCCATCTAGCCATTCTTCCATTCAATGAAGTCAATCCTATCATGAACTTAAAAGGATCCAATTTTGTAATCAACCAAGTTGTATGGTACAACATGTACTACCTCAACCTTCGAGTAGTCCAGACCAGAGCACAACACAGTTTCTCAATTGGACAATATCTTATCTCACATTCAATGAACTTCTTGCTGAAATAATAGATTGCTCTTTCTTTCTTTATTGACTCATCATGTTGGCCTAGTACGCATCCTATAGAGTTTTCAAATATAGCCAAGTACAGGATCAAAGGTTTATCCGAATTCGGAGGCATCAAAATTAAAACATTGGACAAATAATGTTTAACTTTGTCAAAAGTCTTTTGGCATTCATTATCCCACACTCCCGTGTTGTGTTTCTTGAGAAGACAAAAGATAGGAACACACTTCTCGGTTAGTTGTGAAATGAATCGAACGATGTAATTCAGTCACCCTAGACCCCTCTAACTTCCTTTTGAGTACGTGACAGTGGTAACTCCTGTATAGCTCTGACTTTATCAGGATCAATCTCAATTCCCCTCTTGCTTACCACAAAGCCTAACAACTTTCTCAAAATAGCCCCAAAAGTACATTTGTTTGGGTTCAACTTCAACTGGAATTTTCTCAATCTCAAGAACAATTTCCTTAAAACTTTCACATGTTCTTCTTCTGTTCGAGTCTTTATGATCATATCATCGACATATACCTCAATCTCTTTGTGCATCATATCATGGAACAAGGTCACCATAGCCCTTTGATACGTTGCCCCTGCATTATTTAGTCCAAATGGCATAACTTTGAACAAAAACGTTCCCACATGATAACGAATGCAGTTTTATCCATATCCTCAAGATGCTTCTTTATCTTATTGTATTCAAAAAACCATCCATAAAGGAATATAAAGAATGACCTGCTGTGTTGTCAACCAAGGTGTCGATATGACGTAGAGGGAATTTTTCCTTCGGGCTAGCTTTGTTAAAGTCACGATAATCCACGTACATTCTCATCTTCCCATATTTCTCAGGAACTGACACTATGTTGGCTACTCATTCTTAGTATTTAACTACTTGTAGGAAACCAACATCGAACTGTTTTCTGATCTCTTCTTTTATCTTCAACAGTACATCAAGCCTCATTCTTCGAAGTTTCTGCTGGACCTATTTACATTCTTCTCTTATGGGGAGCTTGTGCACCACAATATCATTTCTTAGACCGAGCATGCCATTCTATAACCACGTAAATACATCTTTGAACTCTCGAAGCAATTCAATGAGATCTCGTCTCGTTTCTGCAGAGATACAAGTCCTGATCAGCACCTCTCTTTTTCCAAGTTCATCCCCTAAACTAACAACTTCTATTGATTCTTTGTGAGGTAGGATCTATTTCTCGTCTTGCTCAACCATCCGTAACAGATTAGGAGATAAATTGCAATCTTGAGCATCTTTGAAATCCTGAGATTTTTCTGAACACACATCATGCTCAAAATAAGGTTATAAGTCGGCAACAGCGTTACTCATATCATTAATATCAAGGGACCTGACATATGGACAAAAGGGACCCGAAGAATAAATGAATTCAAGAATAATTTATTGCGATATGAAACAAATGAAAAGAAAAACAAGAATGCTTGTCAATTTGAATAAAAAATGCATCATTTTTATTGAAATAAAAGATAGCGATCATGTGCCCTTTACAAAAAGATTCCTATTGCTCTCGAGCTTAGAACAAAAAGGGTGTTTTAAACATTACTTTAGAAAAGTCCTAAAAACTACAGGGAGCTCTTCCACAGTCCAATTTTCCAAAACACTTTCGAGGACGCAAGGGCGAATTTCTGATAAGTTTCCTTCTTCACTCTTCTCCTCGAAAATAGCGTTGATCTCAGGATTTCCATTATTCCCACCATCTTATTCTCTGTAAGCTTTCGTTTAGGGTTGGTAACACCCCCTGACACGAATGTTTCTAATATGTGAGGAAAGACCATTAATTCCCATTTTATTTCTTCCTCACTTATTTTCGCTCTTCTTTTTTCCTGCCTTTTTTTGCAATTCTCTTCTTCTTTGTCTCACATTTGGCTCGAATCTCAAGCTAAAGTGGTCTTGTTTTTCTGCCAATACCGACGCAATGACACTTCCCTGGAGATATTTCCCCAATCCTCTTCCAGGTAAAGCTCCTCTTCCAACTGTCATTTTTAGACTCCTCCTGGTAGTTGCAGACATCTTCGGTGTGGGGATCTTATTTCCTTCAGGAATGAAAGTAGCATTTACAAATTCCAAGGATCTGAAAGAGAATTCCATGGCTTCCTCATCTGTCCCAATGTAAGGTGCATCATCGATTACTGATGCAATGAAGTCTTCCTCAACATTTATTGTGATTAATTGACCTTCTATCACAAATTTTAGCTTTTGATGCAGCGATGATGGCACTGCCCCTACCGAATGGATCCACGGTCTTCCCAATAAATAATTATAAGTGGGCTTGATGTCCATCACCAAAAAGTCCACTTTATATGTGTTCGACCCAATTTAAAGTGGTATCTCAATTCTCCCCATCACCCCTTTTTCGATTCCATCAAATGTCCTCACTATGTTGTGGCATGTCTTCATGTGAGAACTGTCAATTGGCAACCTGTTTAATGTCACCAATGGTAGCACATTCAAGGCTGAGCCATTGTTTATCAATACTCTTGGTAATGTGTATCCTTTGCATCGAGTCATGATATGTAGAGCTTTTATTGAGCCCATGCCTCCTAGAGGTCTTTTATCATCATTGAAGAAGATGTAATTATCTGCACTCAGTTATTAACTAGTCAGTCCAGCTTGTTTATTGAGATGTCATCAACAACATATGTCTCGTTCAACACTTACATTAATACGCTACGATGGGTTTCTGAAGTTAGCAACAGGACTAAAACTGATATGTGAGTTGACTGCTTATGTAATTGTTCTACCATGCTATACTCGCTATGCTTTAGGAATTTCAAGAATTCCTTGGCTTCCTTCTCAGTTACCGGCTCATTCACTGGCAGCTCGAGTTTATTGGTCTTCCTCTCTTCAAGCTCAACAATCAGGGCTTTTCCTTTGTGTTCTTCATTTTCTGCATTTGCCTAGTTATAGCATCTCCCACTATGTGTGACGAGACTTACATCTTTCTCTGATCCTTCCCCTTCCGAGACTATCACATTGTAGTTGTAGCTCTATGGGACCCTTTTACAATCCTTATAAAGAAATGTCGTAGGTTTTTGAATGATGACTCGTGGTGTCATTCGTTCTCCAATCTCATTGCCCTTAGGCCTGGATATGATTACCATTGTTAGATTGGCCTTATAAGCTTTTTACGATGCTCTTTCCTAAGAAGCACAAATATCTTTTCCCTTATATCCTCCGTCTCCTCAAAAAACTCGAGCTCCATATTATCCATCATTTTTGTATCAAGGCTTTGAATTTGATACACTCTTGAATTCTATGCCCCTCAATGACATGAAACTCACAATAATTTTTAACTTTTACTACTACGTCTTAAACATCTTGTATGATCAAACTCATGTTAACCATTTGCTACCAAATCCATTTTAATGGAGATTTGACCTCTCCAATATCAGTTTTAATATTCCTGTTTTTTCCTTCACTATCGCGTTCACTCCTTGATCAGGAAGATTGGGCAAGGGATTTCCAGCTACATTAGGTCCCGTTGGCTCATCGAACCTCATGATTCCTATCTTAATGAACCTCTCAATTATCTTTTTGAAGGTGGTGCAATTCTCAATTGAGTGTTCAGTTATTCCTTCATGGTATTCGCATTGAGCATTTGCATCGTACCATTTTGGGAACGGGGGTTGCATTGGCTTCAAATAATACGGGGACACTGTACGGGCATCAAATAGATTTTTGTAAAGCTCCTTGTATAACATCAAGATAGGGGTAAACTAGACTCTTTCAATGTTCGACCTCGAGCTTGATTCTTGTCTCGAAATGCTTTGATACTTGGTTGTCGGGGCTTTAGGTTGTGTCATTTTAACCAGCTTTGCATAACTTGGCCTGTATAAGCCTACATTATTCACTTCGTTGTCCTTCCTTCTAGGAGTTAACCTCTTGGAACTTTCCCCAGCATCAATCTTCCTACTTCTAATTGCGTTTTCAATAATTTCTCCAGACATGACCATATCAGAGAAACTCTTGGTAGTGTTTCCCAACAAATGATTAATGTATGGCTATTTCAGGGTATTAACAAAGAGCACGGTTATCTCTATTTCAAATAGTGGTGGCTACACCTAAATGGTCATATCTATCCACCTTTGGGCCTTCTGCATGAAGCTTTCACTCAGTTTCTTCTCCGTATTTTGTAATGTGATCCTGTCAGAAGTCATGTCGGTAACGTGGCTATATTGCTTCATGAAAGCATGTGCCAAATCCTTCCAAGAAATGATCCTGGCATGGCTTAATTGATAATACCACTTTGCAGCCGATCCCATCAAACTATCTTGGAAACAGTGGATTAGCAATTGATCGTTATGTACCTACCCATCATCTTTCTACAAAACATGGTGATATGCGCTTCTGGGCAACTCATCCCGTTGTATTTTTCAAACTTTGGAGCCTTAAACTTGGAGGAAGTATTAGATTCGAGACCAAACTCAATTCCTTAGCGTCAATCCCATAAAAAATCTCAGCTCCTTCCATCGCCCTAAATCTTTCCTCTAAACATTTACAGTGCTACTCTAGTTGATTCGAAAGTTTGGCTCCTGTTTTCTCTGTTTCTATTACCTCATCAAAATATAGTATGACAGGATTGACTAGGTTATCTCCTTGGTTAGAACCAAAGCCCATTGGGTAATTTGCTGGTTTTGATGTGCGAGTCAAGTACGATTGTGGTCTGATGGTGACAGATGCTCCTCACGCACATGTCTCCTGCTGAGCCTGGATAAGAATCGGGGTAAGACATAGAGGATATGGAAGATCTTAACTTTCTTCCCTAGGGTTTACTACATGACTTTTCCCTTTATCAGCTCCTCCAGCTAGTAATTGGGTCAACTGATTGATTATATTCCTTTAAGACTTGATGATCTGATTTTTCATGTCTTGCTATCCTTTAGCCAGTTGATAATGTACTTGGGCTTGCAACTGATCTTACATGTCCTTTTGAATTTGTTCTAATATTTCCAATCTCTGATTCATTGCTCTAGACTTAGTACAAGTACTGTAAAGGTGTTGAATTTGTTATTTTTCCAATGTAACTGTCATAATTTTAATTAACTCTTAAAATTTTAATGCGTGAAATAAAAATGAAATGCTAATGAATGCATATGCAAGAAAGGTATTGATTCTTAGTCGAATTTTGATAGAATAACTTTTTTAGAAAACGAATGTCTGTACATAAGATAAATACAAATCACATATAAAGCCTTGCCATAATGCTTAGAGTCTTAATCTTGCAAAGGAGCCATGCTAACTTTTAGCCTTTATCAAACTCTAATTCATACTTTAAGCTCAAAACATCGGCTTGAACAGTTAATGACTGCAAGCGTTCTGCCACTTCTCTCACTAGAGTCAATGCTTCACCCATGACATAGTCTCGATCTCTGACTTGCCCTTAAGAGTGTTGAAGTTGCTTATCACTTGTCTCCAAGGTTCTTTCAAGGAACTCAATTCGAATCTCACAATTTTGCAAAGAAGATTCAAGTTCTTCTACTCCTCATTCTCAACCTAGCTTGCCCTCAATTCTGTCGCAGAGTTACGACTGTAGTGCCTAAGCAAAGACTCCTCTAACTCAACTATTCGGGCCCTCAACTCAGCTTTCTCAACCTGGCTCTGTAACCGCTTACTCTTTATGGCATCTCCTTGCACTTGAGCATCTTGAAACTTTCTCTTTCACTAATTCGCTTGAATCCTTTCCATTTTGATTTCTTGTTGCCACTGTTTTGATGTCTTTCTTCAAACTATCCAAATCCTCCTCGGCATTATTCTTTCCTTTCCTCAACTTCTCTGCCTCTAACATTTGGATGTCAACATCCAATCCCAATTGCATCTTCTCTTCTTCTAGCATCTCCATCTTTTTTTTTCCCAATTTAGAGCTCTTTTTCTCAAAATATTACTATATAAATTCTAATTATGATGGGACTACCTGCAAATCCTCCTCGATTGGGCAGACATTTTTTGGATTTGGCAATAGGATATTATCGTTGATTCTCCTATTACTCCACCAATCTTACTCTAGGGTTACCATAGGATTTGCAGCAAATGTCTTCATTTTACGAACTTGATTCCAAGCATTCAATATCTCTCGGACCATCTTCTTGTTATTCTCACCCTTGTATGCAAACTCGCACTGAGCCAGATCCTATGCCACTGGGATGAACTACCTTGACCTATACAATCTCAACACTAACAAAGGGGCATATCCTACAGCTCCCCATATCCCAAGTAATGGAACCTAATCGAAATCTCTGCATCGATAAAGAATCTCATCGGAGACTTTGGAGTATTGTCATCCACTTCTCCTCAAAGATGTTGTCTTGCCTTTATGTAGTCACAAATTCTCTCAAAGGGGAATAACTCTTAGAAAATACTCAGCAAGAGATCTTCTCCACCTTTCAAAAATGGCTATGAACCATACCATCAATAGTGGTGCGCATTCGATAAATCTCTCTTCTCTTTCTCTTCGACAAGCGTTTAATGATCTAAAGGTCTCGACCAAAATAGCTAGAATAGGTGTGACCCTCTTATCAAGTCGATCGAATAGATAAGTGATCGCATCCTCTATATGCCCCAACGCCTTAGAAAGGATAACCAATCCATACACACTTAAAGCAAAAATGTCCACCCTTTTTCTTACATCTGGATGCATAAGATCAAATCTCGTAAGCTCTTCCAAGTGATACATTATTTTCACCTTTTACCTTAATTCGAGTTGTAACCCATTGTTCGCTAATTCCCATAATGTTCATCCGTTTCTTGAGAAAGGTTGGGACACTAATAGCTTTCATGTAGGCCTTGTTTACTTGAATCTTTGGACAACAAAGCAAACCAGTGTACTCCTCTATTGTGAGCACTATATCCATGTTCCCAAAGCTGAAACAACTATAGGCAGGGTTCCAATTCTGTGCAAGGGCTCGGAAGAGATGCTTGTCCACCTTAACTTCAAGTAAATATGGTAGATCCCCATACTCACGGTAGAAAATTTGTTTCATTTCATTGTCCCACTGATCCCATATCTCCTTCATCTCTTGAACATTATTCAGAGTCATGCTAATCCGAGTAAAATTGAAATGCAAAAGATCGCAAATTAAATTAAACCGAATTTTAATTTTTAACAAAAAGACAAAAAAATAATCGACTTGCGGCTTGACCCTCTTATTAGTCCCCAGCAGAGTCGCTAACCTATCGAAACCATTGTTTTTGAAAAAAGTCTCGACTTATATTTTGAAAAACGAAAATGGAGTCTCCACCAATCCTTTTTAAATAGGTGTGATTGGACCACCTTGTAAAATTTTTAAAATCAGCCAAAGTATCAGCCATTTGATTTTCATCTAGCGAGAGGTAATTGAAGGTGAGTTCCTCAAATTATTTAATTAACTTGAGAACCAACTTTCGATAATCAATCAACGTGGAGTCTCTCGTTTCCCATTCACCCTTGACTTGATAAATTACCAATGCAGAATCTCCAAACACCTCCAAAACCTTGATCTTACGCTCTATAGCTGCACGGATACCCATGATACATGCTTCATATTCTACCATGTTATTTGTGCAATTGAAGTCAAGTTTGCTTGTGAGAGAGTAACAATCTCCTTCTAGAGATGCAAGAACTGCTCTAATTCCTTTACTAGTGGCATTTGATGTGCCATCAAAATTCATTTTCCAAGGCTGTTCTTCTGGAGTTCTTTTTTCAATGATTGCAACGTACATCAGATCTTCATTCGAGAAATCAAAATATTACCAGAACTACTCATAATCTTCAAGAGCTCTGCTAGCCAGAAAGTTTGTTATTGCACTTCCTTTTATCGCCTTCTGATTTTCATAGACTACGTCAAATTTGGAAAGCAACATTTGCCATCTAGCCATTCTTTCATTCAATGTAGTTGATCCCATCATGAACTTAAGAGGATCCAATTTTGAAATCAACCAAGTTGTATGGTGCAACATGTACTACCTCAACCTTCGAGTAGTCCAGACTACAGTACAACACAGTTTCTCAATTGGAGAATATCTTATCTCGTACTCAATGAACTTCTTACTGAAATAATAGACTGCTCTTCCTTTCTTTCCTGACTCATCATGTTAGCCTAGTATGCATCCTATAGATTTTCAAATATAGCCAAGTACGGGATCAAAGGTTTGTCCGAATTCGGAGGCATCAGAACTAGAAAATTGGACAAGTAATGTTTAACTTTGTCAAAAGTCTTTTGGCATTCATCATCCCACACTCCCGTGTTGTGTTTCTTGAGAAGACGGAAGATAGGATCACACTTCTCGGTTAGTTGTGAAATGAACCAAGTGATGTAATTCAGTCTCCTTAGGAACCCTCTAACTTCCTTTTAAGTACGTGACGGTGGTAACTCATGTATAGCTCTAACTTTATCAGGATCAATCTTAATTCCCCTTTTGCTTACCATAAAGCCTAACAACTTGCTTGAAATAGCCTCGAAAGTACATTTGTTTGGGTTCAACTTCAACTGAAATTTTCTTAATCTCAAGAATAATTTCCTCAAAACTTTCACATGTTCTTCTCATGTTCGAGACTTTACGATCATATCATCGACATAGACCTCAATCTCCTTGTGCATCATATAATGAAACAAGGTCACCATAACCCTTTGATACGTTGCCCCTACATTCTTTAGTCCAAATGGCATAACTTTGTAGCAAAACGTTCCCCACATGATAACGAATATAGTTTTATCCATATCCTCAAGATTCATATTTATCTTATTGTATTCGAAAAAACCATCCATAAAGGAGAATAAAAAATGACCTGCTGTGCTGTCAACTAAGGTGTCGGTATGAGGTAAAGGGAGTTTTTCCTTCGAGCTAGCTTTGTTTAAGTCTCAATAATCCACGCATATTCTCACCTTCTCATCTTTCTTAGGAACTGACACTATGTTGGCTACTCATTCTTAGTATTTAACCACTTGTAAGAAACCAGCATCGAACTATTTTTTGATCTTTTCTTTTATCTTCAATAGTACATCCAGCCTCATTCTTCAAAGTTTCTACTAGACCGGTTTACTTTCTTCTCTTATGGGGAGCTTGTGCACTACAATATCATTTCTTAGACTAGGCATGTCTTTATATGGCCACGTAAATAAATCTTTGAACTCTCGAAGCAATTCATTGAGATCTCGCCTTATTTCTGCAGAGATACAAGTCCTGATCTTCACCTCTCTTTTTCCAATTTTATCCCCTAAACTGACAACCTCTATTGATTCTTTGTGAGGTAGGATATGTTTCTTGTCTTGCTCAACCATTCGTAACAGATTAGGAGAAAAATTACAATCTTGTGCATCTTCGAAATCCTGAGATATTTTTGGACACACATCATGCTCAAAATAAGGTTATAAGTCGGCAACGATGTTACTCATATCATTGATATCAAGGGACCTGACATATGGACAAAAGGGATCCAAAGAATAAATGAATTCATGAATAATTTATTGCGATATGAAACAAATGAAAAGAATAACAAGAATGTTTGCCAATTTGAAAAAAATGCATCATTTTTATTGAAATAAAAGATAGCAGTCATGTGCCCTTTACAAAAATATCCCTATTGCTCTCGAGCTTAGAACAATAAGGGTGTTTTAAACATTACTCTAGAAAAGTCCTAAAAACTACAGGGAGCTCTTTCACAGTCCAATTGTCCAAAATACTTTCGAGGGCACAAGGAAGAATTTCTGATAAGTTTCCTTCTTCACTTTTCTCCTCGGAAATAGCGTTGATACTCAGGCTTTTATTATTCCCACCATCTTATTCCCTGTTAGCTTTCGTTTAGGGTTGATAACACCCTCCAACACGAATGTTTCTAATATGTGAGGAAAGACCATTGATTCTCATTTTATTTCTTCCTCGCTTATATTCGCTCTTCTTTTTTCCTGTCTTTTTTTGCAATTCTCTTCTTCTTTGTCTTCCATCTGGCTCGAATCCTAAGCTAAAGCAGTCTTGTTTTTTTGCCAATACCGACACAATGACCCTTCCTTGGATATATTTCCCTAATCCTCTTCCAAGTAAAGCTCCTCTTCTAACTGTCATTTTAGACTCATCTTGGTAGTTGTAGACATCTTCGGCGTAGGGATCTTATTTCCTTCAGCAATGAAAGTAGCATTTACAAATTCCAAGGATCTGAAAGAGCATTCCATGGCTTCCTCATCTGTCCCAATTTAAGGTGCATCATTGGTTACTAATGCAATGATGTCTTCCTCAATATTTATTGTGATTAATCGACCTTCTATCAAAAATTTTAACTTTTGATGCAACGATGATGGCACTGCCCCTACCAAATGGATCCATAGTCTTCCCAATAAACAATTATAAGTGAGCTTCATATGTGTTCGGCCCAATTTGGAGTGGTATCTCAATTCTTCCCATCACCCCTCTTTTAGTTCCATCAAATGTCCTCACTATGTTGTGGCATGTCTTCATATGGGATTGTCAATTGGAAACCTGTTTAATGTCTCCAATGGTAGCATATTCAAGGCAGAGCCATTGTCTATCAACACTCTTGGTAATGTGTATCCTTTGCATCAGATCATGATGTGTGGAGCTTTTGTTGAGCCCATACCTCCTAGAGGTATTTCATCATCATTG
This sequence comes from Gossypioides kirkii, assembly GCA_005610355.1. Lineage (NCBI taxonomy): Eukaryota > Viridiplantae > Streptophyta > Magnoliopsida > Malvales > Malvaceae > Gossypioides > Gossypioides kirkii. Next base: position 10,823,548 of record CP032245.1, read on the forward strand.
AAGAAGATGTAATTATCTGCACTCAGCTTATTAACTACTCAGTCCAGCTTATTTACCGAGATATCATCAACAACATATGTCTCGTTCAACACTTACATTAATGCGCTGCGATAGGTTTCTGAAGTTAGCAACAGGACTAAAACTGATATGCTAGTTGTTTGCTTATGTAATTGTTCTACCACGCTATACTGGCCATGCTTTAGGAATTTCAAGAATTCCTTGGCTTCCTTCTCAATTGCCAGCTCATTCACTGGTAGCTCAAGTTTATTGGTCTTCCTCTCTTCAGGCTTAACCATCAGGGCTTTTCCTTTGTGTACTTCATTTTCTGCATTTGTCTGGTTATAACATATCCCACTATGTGTAACGAGACTTACATCTTTCTCTGATCCTTCCCCTTTTGGGACTATCACATTATAATCGTATCTCCATGGGACCCTTTTACGATCCTTATAAGGAAATGTTGTAAGTTTTTGAATAATGACTTGTGATGTCATTCATTCTCCAATCTCATTGCCCTTAGGCCTAGATATGATTGCCACTGTTAGATTAGCCTTATAAGCTTTTTAGGATTCTCTTTCCTAAGAAGCACAAATATCTTTTCCCATATATCCTCCATCTCTTAAAAAAACTCGAGCTCCATATTATCCATCATTTTTTGTATCAAGGATTTGAATTTGATACACTCTTGAATTCTATGCCCCTCAATGGCATGAAACTCACAATAATTTTTAGCTTTTACTACTTTGTCTTAAACATCTTGTACGATCTGCTACCAAATCCATTTTAATGGAGATTTGACCTCTCCAATATCAATTTTAATCTTCGTGATTTTTTCCTCCACTATCGCGTTCACTCCCTGATCAGGATGATTGGGCAAGAGATTTCCAGCTGCATTGGATCCCATTGGCTCGTCGAACCTCATGATTCCCATCTTAATGAACCTCTCAATTAGCTTCTTGAAGACGGTGCAATTCTCAATTGAGCGTCCAATTATTCCTTCATGGTATTTGCATTGAGCATTTGCATCGTACCATTTTGAGAACAGGGGTTGCATTGACTTCAAATAATATGGGGACACTGTACGGGCATCGAATAGATTTTTGTAAAGCTCTTTGTTTAACATCAGGATAGGGGTAAATTGGACTCTTTCAATGTTCAGCCTCGAGCTTGATTCTTGTCTCGAAATGCTTTGATACTTGGTTGGCGAGGCTTTAGGTTGTGTCATCATGACCAGCTTTGAATAACTTGGCCTGCATAAGCCTGCATTGTTCACTTCATTGTCCTTCCTTCTAGGAGTGAACCTCTTAGCACTTTCCCCAGCATCAATCTTCCCAACAAATGATTAATGTATGGCTATTTTAGGGTATTAACAAAGAGCATGGTTGTCTCTATTTCAAATAGTGGTGGCTGCACCTGAGTGGCCATATCTCTCCACCTTTAGGCATTCTGCCTGAAGCTTTCACTCAGTTTCTTCTCCGTAATTTGTAATGTGATCCTGTCAAGAGTCATGTCAGTGACGTGGCTATATTGCATCATGAAAGCCTATGCCAAATCCTTCCAAGAATTGATCCTAGCACGGCTTAATTGATTGTACCACTTTGCAGTCGATCCCTTCAGACTGTCCTAGAAATAATGGATTAGACGTTAATCATTATGTACCTACTCCATCATCTTTCTACTAAACATGGTGATATGCGCTTCTGGGCAACTCGTCCCGTTTTATTTTTCAAACTTTGGAGCCTTAAACTTGGGGGGAAGTACTAGATCCGAGACCAAACTCAATTCCTTAGCGTCAATCCCACAAAAAATCTCAGCTCTTTCCATCGCCTTGAATCTTCCCTCTAATCATTTACAGTGATACTCCAGTTGATTCAGAAGTTTGGCTCTTTTTTCTCTATTTCTATTACCTCATCAAAATCTAGTATGATAGGATTGACTAGGTTATCTCTTTGGTTAGAACCAGAGCCCATTAGGTAATCTACTGATTTTGATGTGCGAGTCAAGTACAGTTGTGGTCTGATGGTGACAGATGCTCCTCGCGCACATGTCTCCTGCTGAGCCTGGACAGGTACCGGGGTAAGACGCAAAGGATATGGAAGATCTTAACTTTCTTCCTTAGGGTTTATTATATGAATTTTCCCTTTATCAGCTCCCTCAGCTAGTAATTGGTCCAACTGATTGATTATATTCCTTTAAGACTTGATGATCTGAGTTTTCATGTCTTGCTATACTTTAGTCAGTAGATAATGTAGTTGGGCTTCCAACTGATCTGGCATGTCCTTTTGAATTTGTTCTAATATTTCCAATCTCTGATTCATTGCTTTAGACTTAGTACAAGTACCTTAAGGGTGTTGAATTTTTTGTTTTTCCAGTGTAACTGTCATAATTTTAATTAACTAGGGAAGTTTTCTTAACATTTTAATGCGTGAAATAAAAATGCAATGCTAGTGAATGCATGAATGCATATGCAAGAAAGGTATTGATTCTTAGTCGAATTTTGATAGAATAACTTTACTAGAAAACGAATGTCTATACATAAGATAAATACAAATCACATATAAAGCCTTGCCCTAATACTTAGAGTCTTAATCTTCCGAGGGACCCATGCTAACTTTTGGCCTTTATCAGACTCTGATTCATACTTTAAGCTCAAAACATCGGCTTGAACACTTAATGTCTGCAAGCGTTCTGCCACTTCTCTCACTTGAGTCAGTGCTTCACCCATGACATAGTCTCAATCTCTGACTTGCCCTTAAGAGTGTTGAAGTTGCTTATCACTTGTCTCCAAGGTTCTTTCGAGGAACTCAATCCGAATCTTGCAACTTTGCAAAGAAGATTCAAGTTCTTCTACTCCTCATTCTCAGCCTGGATTGCCCTCAATTCTGTCGCAGAATTACGACTGCAGTGTCTATGTAAAGACTCCTCTAACTCAACTATTCAAGCCCTCAACTTAGCTTTCTCAACCTAGCTCTCTAACAGCTTACTCTTTATGGAATCTCCTTGCACTTGAGCATCTTGAAACTTTCTCTTTCACTAATCCACTTGAATCCTTTCCTTTTGGATTTCTTATTGCCACTGTTTTGATGTCTTGCCGAACCCGGAGGTTCTCATCGATAGACGGAGCTTCTTATAGCCTTTCTTCAAACTATCTAGATCCTCCTCAGCCTTATTCTTTCCTTTCCTCAACTTCTTTTCCTCTAACCTTTGGATGTCAACATCCAATCCCAATTGCATATTCTTTTGTTCTAGCATCTCTATCTTTTTTTCCCAATTTAGAGCTTTTTTTCTCAAAATATTGCTATATAAGCTCTAATTCTGATGGGACTACTTGCAAATGCTCCTCGATTAGGTGAACATTTTCTATATTTGGAAATGGGATACTATCGTTGATTCTTTTATTCCTCCACTAATCATACTTTGGGGTTACCATAGGATTTACAGCAAATGTCTTCATTCTACGAACTTGATTCCAAGCATTCAATATCTCTCAGACCTTCTTCTTGTTTTTCTCACCCTTGTATGCAAACTTGCTCTGAGCCAGACCCTATGTCACTGGGATGAACTACCTTAACCTATACTGTCTCAGCACTAACAAAAGGGCATATCCTACAGCTCCCCATATCCCAAGTAATGGAACCCAATCGAAATCTCCGCATCAATAAAGAATCTCATTGGATACTTTGGAGTATTGCCATCCGCATCTCTTCAAAGATGTTCTCTTGCCTTTACCTAGTCACAAATTCTCTCAAAAGGGAATAACTCTCAGAAAATACTCAGCAAGGAAACCATACCATCAATAGTGGTGCGCACCCGATGAATCTCTCTTCTCTCTCTCTTCGACAGCGTTTAATGATCTAAAGGTCTCGACCAAAATCGCTGGAATAGGTGTGACCCTCTTATCAAACCAGTCAAATAGATAAGTGATCGCGTCCTCTATTTGCCCCAACGCCTTAGGAAAGATAACCAATCCATACACACTTAGAGCAAAGATGTCCACCCTTTTTCTTGCATCTGGATGCACTAAGATCAAATATTGTAGGATCTTCCAAGTGATACATTTACTGTCACCTTTTACCTTATTCGAGTTGTAACCCATTTCTCGCTCATTCCCGTAATGTTCATCAGTTTCTTGAGAAAGGTTGGGACACTAACAGCTTTCAAGTAGGCCTTGTTTACTTGAATCTTTGGACAACGAAGTAAAGCAGTGTAGTCCTCTATCGTGGGCACCATATCCATGTTCCCGAAGCTGAAACAACTATAGGCAGGGTTCCAGTTCTATGCAAGGGCTCGGAAGAGATGCTTTCCACCTTAACTTCGAGTAAATATGGTAGATCCCCATACTCACGGTAGAAAATTTGTTTCATTTCATCGTCCTACTGATCCTATATCTCCTTCAGCTCTTGCAGACTATTCTGAGTCATACTAATCCAAGTAAAATCCCAGTAATCTGATACATGTCCTTCAGTTAGGCTATCGCCCTTCTCGCATTACTTATCCTCTGATCACATACGCACGGTCACATTGTCCTCTGCCTTATAAAGATACCCCTTTTCCATGACCAGTTTTCTACTAGTAATCAAGCTTAAATCAATACCTTTCCTAATATGAGGATGTAATGCAAACAAAACAAAAATAAAGCAAGTCAATACAGTCACTATAAAATTTAACAACAAATTAAAAACATAAAACAAATAACCTACGCATCTATTTTGGGTAATTTCTAATAGTTCGGCATAATTCTACCTAAGATGGGAACTTAGGGTTCATTATATGTGGTTTGAGTTCAAGAGTAAGGGTACCCAAACCAGCAGATTCCTCGGTCCTCACCCATTATAGGCTCATACAAACGAGTTCGGTTCAGGGGGATACATTTACCAAATGTTTGCACGGAAGTGAAAACTTCATGAAAACATAGGTATGGATGTATCCCGAAAGTGATCCACTATCCTGCACGCAAGTGAAAACCTCACGAAGGAGTAGCTTCTCACTTCCACTTAAAAGGTGTAGTAACAAATGCAATGTATGTGAAAATGTAGACATATATTTAGCAATATCAACATATTATTATCAAAGCAACATATATAAAAAAAAAATAGAAATGCAAAGGATCGCAAATTAAATTAAACCGAATTTTAATTTTCAACAGAAAGACAAAAAAATAATCGACTAGTGGCTTAACCCTCTTATTAGTCCCCAGCAGAGCCGCTAAGCTGTCGAAACTATTTTTTTTGAAAAAAGCCCCGACTTATATTTTGAAAAACTAAAATGGAGTCACCACAAATCCTTTTTAAATAGTGTGATTGGACCACCTTGTAAAATTTTTAAAATCATTAAAATAATAATTTTGGTCTTTGAAACCATAAAACGGGTTCGGGAGTCGGTTGCGAGTGAGGAAGGATCAGTACCCTCACACGCCCAAAATTGGTACCTAATCGATTATTTAATGTTTTAATTGTTGAAAATTTAAAACTCGAGAAAAATTTAAATCGTAATCCTTAAATGCATAAATGGCATGTTTCAATGTTGTTTAAAACTTAAATTATGCGAATAAAGCTCTTTATTTCGAGTTAATCATGAAGAAAAGTCATGTCCAATAAGTTAGGGCACAACACCTCAAATCTTCAAAAATAACAAGCGTTTTTAATTATTATCCCAAATCTTGTATATTTTAATTTTAAATATGGTATTCAATTATCTCGGTTCAATAAGAAAATCACACCAAGTAAATTAGGGCATAATCCTCTCGAATTCCCACAATAAAGAACATTGCCTCGATTTTTAAAAATGACTTATGTATTTTTAAAAAGAATTAAAATGTCATGCAATTTATTTATTAAAATATTTACAAAAAATGAATGAGTATGTACATAATTTACAATTATAATGACAAAAAAATAATGAATAGAATAAATTAAATGAATGCAATTAAATACAATTAATAACACAATAAAGAAAATAGTAACAATGGAAATGAATATTAATTAATTAATGATATAAATACCATAAATATATAAAACAAAAATATGAGAAAACTCTAAAATAGTTAAGTCAAAGATACAATAAGGCATGTAATTAATTTAAAGGCAAAAATATTATATACAAATAAATAACAAATAAAATATCAATGAATAATAAACAAATAAATATAAACAATAAAAATAATAGGGACTAAATTAAATAAAAATAAAATAGCAAGGTCTAAATTTAAAAAAACAGAAATAAGTGGGCAAAATTAAATAAGGATGAAATTGTAAATGAAAATAAATTAATGGTGCGAATTAAAAATAGAAAGAAAATAAAATTAACTAAATTGAATTGAAATAAAAATTCAGGGATCAAAGGGATAAATATCCCATCCTCTGTACACGTTTCTTTCCTTGAAAAGGTCCACTATTGGTTAAAGGACCAAATTGTAAAGTAATTAAAATTAAAATAAATAAAAAATGGAAAAGGACAAAACTGTAAGCCCAAGGAAAAGTGGAAGGACTAGGGTAGTAAATCGCCCAAATATTAAAAACACACGGATCCTCAGGTCTTAAACGGGTCAGGTTTCGGGTCTTTTATCAATACAGCGTTGTTTTGATGTTTATTGTGTAACATCCCTAAAATAGATATATAATAAAAGAAATAATAAGTTAAATAATTTATGATTGATTTTTTTTGGTAAGATAAGAAAATGGTATAAAAGAGAAGATTAAAGAGTGTAAAAAAGATAATAATAATAATAATAATAATAATAATAATAATAATAATAATAATAATAATAATAATAATAATTAAGAAGTAGGTTTTAGTATATTGATTTCAAAGTAGGACTAAATCATAAATATATAAAACGTTTTTGGCTCAAGTGTAAATATTCTAAATTTAAGGGATCAAAGTATAAAAATGAGAAAGCTAAAGGATCAAAACTAAAAATATACCAATTTACTATGATATGGAATTGGCATGCAAGGACCAAATTAAATAAGTGAAGAATTGTGAGGGACTAAATCATAATTTTTCCAAATTAAGTGATGACTCAAGGATGGAACTTTGAAAGACCAATAAGGGCAAAATGATCAATTAGTAAGAGGGAGAATTCTAGAATGTAATGATAATGTTGATATTTTGGAGATATTTCATTAATTAATTAGTTAAATATTATTTTATTAATATTTTACTTAGAAATTTATTATTATTTTATTTAGAAAATGGTAGTATAAAAATAAAGGAAGGATGAAGGAAATTTATCATTCTTCCAACGTGAGTAAAAGGGTGAGAAAAAAATTTTCTTTTCTTTGCAATTTGGTCCTTTGTCATGAAAATCTATTTTTTTTACCCAATTTTTTTTAAAAATTTCCTTAGATATTAGAGAGAGAAGATAAATTAGAGATTCTAGAGAATATGTTCGTCAATTTAGAAGCAAGAAAACAGTAGATGAAAGTGGAAAAAATGAGAAGAGAAAGGAAGGAAAGTGGTTAAAAAGAGAAATGTATGGAAATGAAGAAGAAAGGAAGAAATTCTTGACATAGGAGGTAAGTTTCATACTAAACCTACTTGTATTTCAATAGATTGAGTTAAATATGTTTTGAGTGAGATGTATGATACATGTATTTAATCTAAATACCAGAAACAAAAAATATTTGATGAAGAATAAAGGCTTAAAAACCCTAAATTGATAACAGAGAATGTGATTTGTATGGTGAAAAGTACTAAGATTAAAAAATGATTATGTAATCTACACATAAAAATAAGTGATAAATTGCATAATAATCAAAAGTATGGCAATTATGTGTGATTGAATGAAACATAGTGCAAAGAAACATGGAAAAGGAAATATTTTCATTAAAACAGTTTGGACAGTAGCAGTGAATTAACTTTGAAAATTCACCAAAAATTATATAAATTTAGTTAGGGGTTGAATTAAATATGTAATTAAATATTATTGAGTCTAGTTTCATATGGAAGAAGCGGTGAAAGAAACAAAATTTTATATTTTGTGATATATTAATTTTTGTGAAACAATATCGGAGTAGATTCGGGTTCCCTTGTTCTGACTTTGAAAAATCATAAAAAAATTGTAAAAAATGATTAGAGGCTGAAATTATATGTTTAATTCTTAATAAGTCTATTTTCAAGATAAACAAATGGAAACATCATCCGAACCTCTACTAATAGATAATTATTTTTAGTAAAGAAAGGTCGAAACTGTCAAGCAGCAGAGAAGGGGAAATTTGAAGAATTTTCTGTACAGATTGGCTAAAGTAAAAATTCTGAAATTTTTATGGTACAAAGATATTTGAGTCTAGTTTCAAAAACATCAAGCGGATCTTAATTTCAAATTCTATAGCTTAAGATATAAATAATTTAGTGACTATGACTCAAGTGGACAGGTTTAAAGTTAACACATAAGTAAATAGTGGAATTATAGATAATGTATTGTTACATATAAGCATGCTATATACTAAAAGCTAAAGATTCTAATAAATATATATACATAAAGGATGTGGAATGGAGAGGAGGAGGAGGAGGAAAAATATATATAGTAGAGAAATGTTTCGAAATGGTTATAAGTGATGGAATGATTAATACATGTGAGTATGTTTAAACGAATTGATGATAATAAGTGAATAATTATTAATTGATGTGATATTGAAATCATTATTAAAATTTTATGAAGAATTAAATTGATTGGCAAAATTTAAAAATAAACATGAAATATACATTAAGTGGGTAAACTACTTTTGAAAGTGCAAGTCCTCCAATGGTCTTATTTGTAAAACTTAAAAATTTGTGTTAATTTTATAAATTTCGTTATCTTTTATTGAATAGCATGTTTTTATGAGGACTTGAGATTAGAAATAGATGTAAGTGGATGATATGTAAAATGAAGTGGCAGTTATGACATCTGAATACGGTTTAGGTAATGAAATAAAAATAAATAAATAAAAAGTGTGGAACTTGTAGGAAAATGGAGACGACATCATGACGACAAATTCGCCATGTCACGACATGGAACCCCCAACGTCGCGGCGATAGTCAAATTTTTTTATAAAATTTACAATTTGGTCTTTGATCAATTGTGGATGTTCTACATTAATTAGTTCTGTCATAAATTCAATATTTACTAAAATAAGTAAATGATCTACATTAATTAAAGAATATGATAAATTGATTCTGAAATTTTCAGTAATTGCTCCGACAACGAATGTGACATCCCGATACCTTGACTCAGCGATTGGGTCGGTATGGGGTTGTTACATATTGAATTAGGCACAAAACAACGATGTTTTACATACCTATATAAGTAATAGTTTGCAAAAAAAAAATCATTTTTAGCTTGTTTCTAAAACAAAAACAAAAAACCAAAACCTTTTTTTTTTTTTCTCTCTCAAGGTTCTTCGGCCAGCTATGGGTTCCGATGAACCCTCCACTATGAGTTGCTGTGGGCCACCATCAACGACGATGACGATCGTTGCCTACGATGGCCGAAAAATTCAAAAAATATATTTTTAAAAATCCTTTTTAAACTAAATCTGGGTTTTTTTTTTAATCCAGCTAAAAAAACCTAAAAACAAAGAAACCGCTTCGGTTTCTAAACAAAATAAAGCCTCTCTGACGAGCACCAAAGCGAGATCCAGACGTTCGGGCTACAAAGAGCAAGGCTACCATTCCTTGGGGGCCGTATCCGCCTCCATCTACAGTGATGGGAGTCAAATCGACAAAGGTAAAATAAAAAAAAACTCTAAACTATTATTTATTTAATTTCGAAATAAAATTGTAAAAAAATATACCGTGAATCTTTCTATTTCTTTTTTTTTTTGCTATTGAATCGTGCTCTGATTGCTAAAAAATGTTTGAATGTTATTACCAAAAATCATGTCTTTTTACATTTGATTTCATATTTTTATAACACGAATTTACAATCTATTTTTTTATTTCTTTCCTTTTTTTGCAGGTTTGCGAATCTTTAAGATTTTCCGAGCAAGGGCAGCGACGACAATCGTTCGATGAGAAGCAAAGGCGACTAGGGTTTCCTTTCTCTCTTTTTTAGTTTAGGTTTTTTTAAAAAAATAAGCTTTGTAATTTGGGCTTGTATTTTGTTTTTTAGATTGGGTTAGATAATTGAGTTTATTTGGATTGTAAAACGACTTTGGACTTTTTAATTTAAATAAAAAAATTGGGTTTATTTTTTATCTTATAAAAATTGGGCCTTTAAAATAGGAGTCCAGACAAAAATGGGCTCCTACAATAATATTATGATACGTGACATAAATGACATCATAATGGCATCATTGTGATGTCATAATCTAAAAAAATTTAAAAAAATTCAATTTTGACTTTTCTCCCCCAAAATTTTCAATTTTGATGTTTAAACTCAATTTCATCTAAGCTTTAAAACCCAATTTTCCTTATTTATTTATTATTTTATTTGAATATGAATAAATAAATATAAAGTAATATCAAAGCCCAATTTTGTTATTATTTATTTATTTTATTCTATAAATATAACTAAATAAATGAATAAAATTTTTAAACCCAACAAAAATAAACTCAAATACATTTTACCAAACCCAAATTACATAGCTCAAATATATTAAACCCAAAAAATAAAAACCCTAAGAGCCCAAAACATTAACTCAAAAAAAAACCCTAGCCACTCTTGTTCCAGCCATTGCCACCGTCAGCCATGCTCGTGTCGCCGTTGACGCCATCACCCCCAGATTCGGACTCCACCTCATGCATGTCACTCGATTTACACTGAAAAATTTGGAAAATTTTGTTGTAAAAAGGGTTATAAAAACCAACACAAAAATGTATTCTACACGAAAAATATACGAAATTAGAGGGAAAAATCACAAAAAAAATCAATTGAAAGAGCCGTTTCTAGCAACCAAAATACGAGCAAGCATTCGTAAATCTCAGTCAAGCAAGGTACTTTTGTTTTTTTTTTCAAAATTTTGGGACTAATAATTTCTTTGTTTTTCTATTTTTTTCGAAAGCAAAAAAAAGGGAAAAGAGACTCGGTTTTTACCATCGGTGTCGTTCCATCTCCACCATCGTCGTGTCTATCCGTCGGGGGTTCATTGGAATCGGTTTTGGTGAAAAGGAGGCCAGATCTGAGTTGGTGGGGTCGAAAACATTAAGGTTTTTTTCATCGAAAGTTTGACCACTATGGATGGTGGTCGACAGTGACGACAATGGTAGGATGAACGGCGGAAGGCTCCCCATCTATTTTAGTCGATCGACCTAAAGAGAAAATAAGGGAAAATTTGATTTTGAAAGAAAAATAAAGCAGTCTATTTTGAGAAGGAAAAAAAAGGACAAAGTGAAATTTTTGAATTAAAAAAAATGGTTTTTATAACCCAGGTGAAACGGCTCAGTTAAAAGGGGAGAACATTTGTTTTTTCTAAAATTTGGGTAATTCTCATTGGGTCCCCCCAATTTTTTAATTGTTTCAATCAGGACCTTTTGCCTTTTTTATTATTTTCAATTTGGTCCTACAATTTCAATTGGTTTTTAATTTAGTCCTTGACCCAAATTTTAAGTTTGTTGTCCATGAAGCCCTTAATTTATTTTAAAAAAATTTTAACCCCAAACTTTTTAGAAATTCAAATTTAACCCTAAATTTTTTAAAAATTTGAATTTAACCCTTAAATTTTCCAAAAATTCAAATTTAACCCCTAAACTTTTCAAAAATTTAAATTTGACCCCCAAACTTTCCAAAAATTTTGGTTTGACCCCTAAAGTTTTCAAAAATTCAAATTTGACCCGGTTTTAATGTAATTTTTTATTTATTCCCTTTTATATATGCATATGTGCATTATCTTATTTTATCGTATTTTATGTATTTATCGTTTTATTTTATATACTTATAAATCATGTACATATTTTTGCATAGCATGAAAATTTGTTTTTTTAAAAAATACTCAAATTTTTTTAATAAATCAAGGCAATGTCCTTTGTCTCGGGAATTTGAAAAATCATGTCTTAACTCACTGGGTGTGAATTTTTCTTTTAACTGAGATAATTGAATATCCTTTTAAAATTTAAATGCAAGATTTTTTTTGAAAAGCTCGTCATTTTCGAATATCCGAATTGTTATGTCCTAACTTACTGGATGTGACTTTTTCTCTATTAATTCGAAATAACGAGCTTTCTTCGGAAGTAAAATTTATTTTCAAAATAGAATAAATTTTAATTCATGCATTTAAGGATCGCGACTTAAATTTTTTTCGAATTTTTTAATTTTTCAACAAATAAGACTTTGAATAATCGATTAGGTACTAATTTTGGGCGTGTAAGGGTGCTAACCCTTCTTTATGCGTAACCGACTCCCGAACTCGTTTTATGGTTTCAAGGATCAAAATTCTTTTAATGATTTTTTTTAAAAAAATCTCGAGAGGTGATCCAATTACACCTGTTTTAAAAAAAAATTATTGGTGGTGACTCCACTGGGACCAATAAGAGAGTCAAGTCGTAAGTAAATTATTTTTTTTGTTGAAAATTTCAAATTCAATTTAATTGAATTTGCGAGCCTTTGCATTTCATTTTTGTGATTTATATGTTGTTTGATAAATGTATGTTGATGTTGCTATATATGTCTATATTTTTGCATACATGCATTTGTTACTACATCGCTTAAGTGGAAGTGAGAAGCTACTCCTTCATGAGGTTTTCACCTCTATGCAGGATAGTGAATCGCTTTCAGGATACATCCGTACCTATGTTTTCATGAAGTTTTCACTTCCGTGCAAACATACTAGAAATGTGTCCCCCTGAACCTAACTCATCCGTATGAGCCTATAATGGGTGAGGACTGAGGAATCTATTGGTTTGGATACCATTACTTTAGAACTAAAAACCGCATATAATGAGCCCTAAGTGCCTACCCTAGGTAGAACTATATCGAACCTTTAGAAACCACCTAATAGATGCGTAGGTTCTTTGTGGTATATTTGTTGATACATGTTATAATTGTTGGTACTAACTTGGTTTTTTTTCCTTATTGTGCATTTGCATCTCATATTAGGAAATGTATTGACTTGAGTTGAATTACTAGTAGAGAACTGATCATGAAAAAAGGGTATCTTGATGAGGTAGAAGACGATGTGACCGTGCGTATGTGGTTAGAGGATAGACAACGCGAGAAGGGTGATAATCTAGTTGAAGGCCATGTATCGAATTACTGAGACTTCACTCGGATCAGTGTACCTCAAAATAGCTTACAAGAGTTGAAAGAAATCTGGGATTAGTGGGATAATGGAATGAAGCAATTTTTTTACCAAGAGTATGGGGATCTACCGTACTTGCTAAAAGTTAAGGTGGACAAGCATCTCTTCCGAGCCCTTGCACAGCACTTGAACCCGACTTACAATTGTTTCACTTTTGGAGACATGGATATGGTGTCCACAATTGAGGAATATACCGTTCTATTTTGTTACCCCAAAATTCAGGTGAATAAAGCCTATTCGAGAGCCGTTAATGTGCCAACTTTCCTTAAGAAGCTGATGAACATTACGGGGATGAGTGAGCAATAGTCACAGCTCGAATTAAGGTGAAGGGCGATAACAAATGCATCACTTAGAAAAGTTTGCGAGATTTGATCTTAGCACATTTAGATGCAAGGAGAAAGGTTGATATATTTGCTCTCAGTTTGTACGGACTGGTTATATTTCCCAAGGTGTTGGGACACATAGATGAGGCAGTCACTGATTTATTCAATCGGCTCAACAAGGGGGTTACACCTATTCCAGCAATTCTTGCTTAAACTTTTAGGTCATTAAATGCATACCAAAGAGAGGGGGAAGGGAGATTTATTGGTTGCACACCACTATTGATGGTATGGCTTCATAGCTACTTTTGGAAAGTGGATAAGGTTCCTTCCCGAGTGTTTTATGTGAGTTATTCTCCTTTGAGGGAATTTGTTACTACATAAAGGGGAGAGGACATTTTTGAGGAAAAGTGGATGGAAATACTCCATATTCTCCGAGAAAAAGGCATTGAATGGCGAGCATCGTGGTTCATTCCTGACGAAATTATTTATCGATGTGGTGATTTCAATTGGGTTCCGTTACTAGGAATATGGGGAGCTGAAGGATATCCTCCTTTGTTAGTAATGAGACAGTATTGATCAAGATAGTTCATCCCACTAACTCAAGGTTTGGCTCAGTGTGAGTTTGTATACAAAGGCGAGAACAATAAGAAAAGAGTCTGGGAGATGTCAAATGTCTGGAATCAAGTCCGTAAAATGAAGTCATTTGCTGCAAATCCCTTGAAAACCCAAGAGTATGGTGAATGGAGGGGTAGGAGAGTCAATGATAACATCCTCGTGCCAAATCCCAATAATGTTCGCCTAGTTGAGGAGCATTTGCAAGTAGTCCCATTAGAATTAGAGCTCATCAAGCAAGACTTTGAAAGAAAAGTTCTGAATTAGGGAAAAAGATAGAAGCATTAGAAGAGGAAAAAATGCAGTTGGGTTTGGATGTTGTTGTCCAAAAGTTAGAAGCTAAAAAGCTAAGGAAAGGGAAGAGAAAGGCTGAGGAAGACTTAGATGGCTTGAAGGAGGACTATAAGAAGCTCCGCCAATCAATGAGAATTGTTAGTTTGGGTAAGACGTCAAAATAGTGGCAATGAGAAGTCCAAGAGGAAAGGACTCGAGCGGATCAGTGGAAGAGAAAATTCAAAGATGTTCAATTCCAATGGGATGCCATAAAAAGTGAGCTGCTAGAAAGCCAAGTCGAGAAAGCTGAGTTAAAGCAATCATTGCAAAGGCACCGCAGTCGTAACTCCATGATAGAATTGAGGGCAAGCCAAGCTAAAAATGCTGAATTAAAAAGAAGGGTTGGAGAACTTGAAGCTTTATTGCAGAACTGTAAGATTCGGAGCGAGTTCCTCGAAAGAACTTTGGAGACAAGTAATAGGCAACTTCAACATTCTCAGAGGCAAGTCAGAGACCAAGATCGAGACCATGTCATGGGTGAAGAATTAACACAAGTGAGAGAGGTGGCAGAATACTTGCAGAGGTTAGCTATCCAGACAGATGCTCTGAGCATAGAGTATGAGTCGGTGTCTGATAAATGCCAAAAGTTAGCATGTCTCCTTCAAAAGATTAAGAGTTTGAGCATTAGGGCAAGGCCTTATTTGTAATTATCTTATGTAAAGACATTCGTTTTCTAGTAAGGTTATCCTATCAGAATTCGATTGAGAGTCAATACCTTTCTTACATTTGCATTCATGCATTTATAAAGTTTTGCATTGCATTTTCATTAAAATTTCAAGAAAGACGTTTCTAATTAATTAAAATTTTTCCTTTAAAAGTTACTATGGAAAAACCACACCGTTACTACACTCGTGCTAAGAGAAGAGCAATATATCAACGATTGGAAAAGTTAGAGCAGACGCAAAGAAATACAGGATCAATTGCATGACCAGTTAGCAACAGTGCAATAGGATATGAAGGACTAGATTATTGAGTCCCCGGAAGACATTATCAATAAGTTAACTCAATTACTGGATGAAAAAACTGATAAGGGAAAGGGGATTGTATTCGACCCAAAGGAAGGGGGTGGTGATCTTCTATATCCTTCAAATGTTACCCCAACACCAGTCCAAGTTCCACAAGAAACGTGTGTTTGAGGAGCATCTATCACTATTAACCCGCAATCGTGCTTGATTGGCACACCAAAATCGGTAAACTACCAAACGAGTTCTAGTTCTAACCCAGAAAATAACGTTGTCGACCTTGGCATACCAGATTTAAATGAGGTGATGGAGCCAGAAAAAATAAGAGTCGAACTTTCTAACCAGTTGGAGGAGCGCTGTAAATGGTTAGAGGAAATGTTTAGAGCTTTAGAAGGAGTTGAGGGGTGCTGTGGGATTGATGCTAATGAGCTGAGTTTGGTTCCCAACCTGGTACTTCCCTCCAAATTGAAAGTTTCGGAGTTCGAGAAATATAACCGAACAAGCTGCCCGGAGGCACATATCACCACGTTCTACAGAAAGATGACAGGGTATGTCCATAATGATCAGCTGCTAATCCACTATTTTCAGGACAGTCTGACGGGATCAGCTGCAAGGTGGTATAATCAATTAAGTCGTGCAAGATCAGTTCTTGAAAGGATTTGGCACAGGCTTTCATGAGGCAATACGGTCATGTCACCGACATACCTCCGGACAGGATCAACTTACAAAATACTGAGAAAATGTCAGGTGAAAGCTTCAGGCAATATGCTCAAAGGTGGAGAGATATGGCCACCCAAGTACAGCCACCACTATTTGAAAAGGAGACAACCATGCTCTTTGTCGGTACTCAAAGGTCTACTCCTAGAAGGAAAGACAATGAGGTGACTAATATAAGCTTATACCGGACGATGTTACAAAGTCGATCATGGTGACCCAGTCTAAAGTCTTGACAACCAATTATCAAAGTAGACCAAGACCAGAATCGAGCTCGAGAACGAACACTGAAAGAATCCAATTCACTCTCATCCCGATAACCTACAAGAAGCTTTACAAGAGTTTAGACGATGCTCGAGTAGTGTCCCCCTATTATTTAAAGCCAATGCAACCCTCATTCCCGAAATGGTATGATACAAATGCTCAATGTGACTACCAAGAGGGAAAAACGGGTCACTCCATCGAGAATTGCACTGCTTTCAAGAAGCTAGTTGAAAGATTTACTAAGATGAGGATCATAAGGTTCGATAAATCTGTAGGACCTAATGTGGCTGGAAATCCCTTGCCAAATCATCCCGATCAAGGGGTGAACGCAATAACAGAAGAGAGGAGCAAGAGGATTAAGAATTATGTGGGGGAGGTCAAGTCTCCATTGAAATGGGTTTGGCAACAAATGGTCAACAGGGCTTTGATCGTGCAAAAGAGAGAGGACATGGTGACAACAATTGAAAATTACTGCGAGTTTTACGCCGTGGAGGGGCATAAAATCCAAGGGTGTGTCGAATTTCGAACCTTGGTACAAAAATTGATGGATAATAAAGAACTTGAGTTTTTTGAGGAGAGGAAAGATGATGAGATGAATGATGTTTGTGCTTTTGATGAAAGGGCATCGAAAAAGGCTTATAAGGCCAACCTACCAGTGGTAATTATATCTAGGCTAATGGGTGAAGTTAGAGGTCGAATGACACCATGAGTCATCATTCAGAAACCCATGCCATTCTCTTATAAAGACAATAAAAGGGTACCATGGAGCTATGACTGCAGCGTAACAGTACCGAATAAGGAAGGATCGAATGAAAATGCAAGTCTTATAGAAGCAGAGAAGGAGGTTAATAAGAAAGCCTTAATGGTTGGGTTTGAGAAGAGAGAAAATAGCAAACTCGGGATGCAATTGAATGAGCCAGTAACTGAGGAAAGGCCAAGAAATTTTTGAAATTCATAAAGCATAGCGAGTACAACGTGGTGGAACAGTTACATAAGCAACCGGATCAAGTATCAATTATAACCCTACTATCAAGTTCAGAAGCGCACCGTAACGCGCTACTGAAAGTGTTGAACGAAGCATACGTGGTAGACGATATTTCGGTAAACAAGTTGGACCCACTGGCTAATAACTTGAGTGTAGATAATTTCATTTTCTTCAATGATGATGAAATACCTTCGGAGGGCATGGGCTCAATGAAAGCTCTTCACATTACGACTCGATGCAAAGGGTATACTTTACTAGGCGTATTGATAGATAATGGCTCAGCCTTGAATGTGCTACCACTAACAACATTGAATAGGTTACCGATAGACAGCTCTTACATGAAGGCATGCCATAGTGTAGTAAGGGCCTTTGATGGAACATAGAGATGAGTGATAGGAAGAATTGAGATTCCACTCCTAATTAGTCCAAACACGTATGAGATGGACTTTTTGGTAATGGACATTAGTTCGACTTACAATTGTCTGTTGGGAAGACCATGGATCCATTCGGTAAGGGCAGTACCGTCATCCCTGCATCAAAAGTTAAAATTGGTGACAGAAGGTCGATTAATCACCATTAATATTGAGGAGGACATCATTGCATCAGTGACTAGCGATGCGCCCTACATAAGTACAGATAAAGAGGTCATGGAGTGCTCTTTTAGGTCGTTGGAGTTTGTGAATGCTACCTTCGTGGTTGAAAGAGATAAGATACTCACACCAAAGATATCGACGACCACTAGGATGGGGCTGAAAATGATGGTTAGAAAAAGGAGTTTCACCTAGAAGAGGATTGGGAAGATATCTCCAAGGAAGGATTACAGAGCCAGTATTGGCAGAGAAATGTGATCAGTTTGGCTTAGGATTCACGCTAAATTTGAAATAGAGAAAGGAAGAGCTACAGAAAAATAGGAGAAGAGAAGAGCACGAATAAGTGAGAAAGAGATCAGAAGTAAGCCAATGGTCCTTCCTCATATTTCAAAGTCATTCGTGTCGGAAGATATTATTAACCCCGAGCGAAAGCCGACAGAAGATAGGTTAGCAGGAATAATGGAGAATCTGAACATCAACGCTATTTTTGAAGAGATGAGTGAACAAAGGAATTTGTCAGGAATTCGCTCCTACGCCCTCGGACGCGTTCTAGACAACTGGATTGCAGAAGAGCTCCTTATAACTTTTAATTCTTTTCAAGAGTAATGTTCAGAACACCCTTTTTGCTTTAAGCCTGAGAGCAATCAGGATCTTTTTATAAAGGGCACATGTTTATTAGCTTTTTATTTTCAATAAAAAAGATGTACTTTCTATCACCCAAATTGGAAAAAATTCTCATTATTCTTTTCAATCATCTCATATCACAATAAAAATTCTTAAATTCATTTATCTTTCGGATCTTTTGGTCCATGTGACAAGTCCCTAGATATCAACGATATGAGTAACGTCGTTGCCAACTTAAAGCCTCATTTTGAGCAGGATATGTGTTCAGAGGAATCTTAGGATTTTGAAGAAGCCTAGATGGTGGTTTATCTTCTGATTTGCTACGGATGGTTGAGCAAGACGAGAAACAGATCCTACCTTACAAAGAATCAGTAGAAGTTGTGAGTTTAGGGGATGAAGTTGACAAAAGGGAGGTGAAGACTGGAACATGTATCTCTGTAGAAACAAGATGAGATCTCATTAATCTACTTCAAGAGTTCAAGGATGTGTTTGCATGGTCGTACCAGGATATGCCCGGTTTAAGTACTGATATCGTGATACACAAGCTCCCTATAAAAGAAGAATGTAAATCGGTCCAACAGAAGCTTCGAAGAATGAGACCGAATGTACTCTAAAAGATAAAAGAAGAGGTTCGAAAATAGTTTGATGTCGACTTTTTACGAGTGGTAGAATACTCAGAATGGGTGGCAAACATAGTGTCAGTTCCTAAAAAGGAGGGGAAAGTACGAATGTGCGTGGACTATAGGGACTTAAACAAGGCTAGTCCAAAATATAATTTCCCTCTACCTCATATCGACACCTTGGTGGACAACACAGCAGGTCATTCCTTATTCTCTTTCATGGATGGTTTTCTAGGTACAACTAAATAAAGATGCATCTTGAGGATATGGATAAAACTACATTTGTCACCATGTGGGGAATCTTTTGCTACAAGGTTATGCCATTTGGATTAAAGAATGTAGAGGCAACATATCAAAGGGCTATGGTAACTCTGTTTCGTGACATGATGCACAAGGAGATTGAGGTCTATGTCGACGATATGATCGTAAAGTCTCGAATAGAAGAGGAACATGTGAAAGTTTTAAGAAAGTTGTTCTTAAGATTGAGAAAGTTCCAATTGAAGTTGAACCCAAACAAATGTACTTTCGGGGCTAATTCAGGCAAGCTATTAGGCTTTGTTAGTAGAAAGGGAATTGAAATCAATCCTGGTAAAGTCAAAGCTATACAGGAGTTACCACCACCACGTACTCAAAAAGAAGTTAGAGGGTTCCTAGGGAGGTAGAATTACATCGCTCGGTTCATCTCACAACTAACCAAGAAGTGTGATCCTATCTTCCATCTTCTCAAGAAGCACAAACTGGGAGTTTAGGATGATGAATGCCAAAAGACTTTTGATAAAGTCAAACATTATTTGTTCAAAGCTCCAGTTTTGATGTCACCGAATCTGGACAAACCTTTGATCATGTACTTGGCCGTATTCGAAAACTCTATGGGATGTGTATTAGGCCAGCATGATGAGTCGAGAAAGAAAGAAAGAGGTAATCTATTATCTTAGTAAGAAATCCACTGAATGCGAGATAAGATATTCTCCAATTAAGAAATTATGTTGTGCTCTGGTTTAGACTACCCGAAAGTTGAGGCAATACATGTTATATCATACGACTTGGTTGATTTCAAAATTGAATCCTCTCAAGTTTATGATGGGGTCGGCTGCATTAAATGGAAGGATGGCCAGATGGCAAATGCTACTTTCTGAATTTGACATAGTCTATATGAATTAGAAGGCGATAAAAGGGAGCGCAATAACAGATTTCCTGGCTAGTAGAGCTCTCGAGGATTATGAAACATTATATTTTGATTTCTCAAACAAAGATCTAATGTATGTTGCAACCACAGCAGAAGAAACTTCAGAGGAGCAACCATGGAAAATGCATTTTGATGTTACTTCAAATGTTACTAGCAAAAGGACTGGGGCAGTTCTGGTATCCCCGAAAGGAGATCATTATCCCCTCACAAGCAAGCTTGACTTCGATTGCACAAATAACATGGCAGAATATGAAGCACGTGTCATGGGTATTTGGGCAGCTATAGAATGCAAGATTAAGATTTTGGAAGTGTATGGGGATTCTGCGTTAGTTATTTATCAACTCAAGGGAGAATGGGAAACGAGAGATTCCAAGCTAATGGATTATCGAAAGTTAGTTCTCGAGCTAATTAAAGAATTTGAGGACATCACCTTTCAATACCTCCCACGAGAGGAAAATTAGATGGCCGATGCTTTGGCTACTCTTACTTCCATGATCATGGTCAATAAGCAAGAAGATATAAAGCCGATTCAAATAAGTATCTACGAGGTTCCAGCTCATTGCTACAACATTGAAGGGGAAGAAAAGGATAATCACCCTTGGTACCAGGAAATTTTACAATATGTAAAAGATCGTAAGTACCCTAAACAAGCCACCGAGAATGACAAAAGAACATTGAGAAGGCTCGCGATTGATTATGTCCTTGACGGGGATATTCTGTATAAAAAGAGAAAAGATCAAGTCCTGTTGAGGTGTGTTGATTCTGTTGAGGCTAAGAAAATTTTAGAAGAAGTTCATGAGGGTGTTTGATGATCACATGCCAATGGTTTCACGATGGCCAAACAAATTATGAGATTCAGGTATTACTGATCAACCATAGAAGGAGATTGCATTAAATACGTTAAGAAATGTCACAACTGTCAAGTTTACGAAGACAAAATTCATGTACCTCCTTCACCTCTCCATGTTATGACTTCCCCATGACCTTTTTCTATGTGGGCATTAGATGTCATCGGACCAGTCTTGCCAAAAGCTTCTAATGGGTATAGATTCATTTTTGTGATCGATTACTTTAATTTGTGGGTCGAAGCTGCTTCCTACGCTAGTGTCACAAGATCAATAATCAGCAAGTTCTTGAAGAAAGAAATTATATGTCGATATGGAATGCCAGAGAAGATCATATCCAACAATGCTTTAAACCTAAATAATAGCACAATAGCAGAAGTCTGTAGTTAGTTCAAGACCAAGCACCATAATTCAGCACCGTATCTCCCAAAAATGAACGGAGCTGTGAAAGCTGCTAATAAAAACATCAAGAAAATCGTGGGGAAAATGACAGAGACCTACAAAGATTGGCACGAGAAGCTACCTTTTGCTCTCTACGCTTATCAAACGTCAGTGAGAACTTCTACCGGGGCAACACCTTTCTCATTAGTATATGGAATGGAGGCAGTTTTACCCATTAAAGTCGAAATTCCTTCCCTTCGAGTCTTGTCAGAAGTAAAGTTAGATGAGGCTGAATGGATCCAATCAAGATATGATCAGCTGAACCTAATTGAAAAGAAGAGACTGAAAGTTATCCAACATGGCCAAATGTACCAGAAACGAATGATGCAAACTTATGATAAAAAAAGTTCGTCCTAGAGAATTCCATGAAGCAGATCTAGTTTTAAAAAGATCCTTCTTATAAAAAAGGACTTCTGAGGTAAATTGATGCCAAATTGGGAAGGCGCATATATGGTAAAGAAAGCTTTCTCTGGAGGAGCTTTGATTCTAGCTAAGATGAATGGCAATGATTTGTCAAATCCCGTGAACTCAGATTCAGTAAAGAAATACTTCACCAAAAAAAAAGTTGAGTTGAAAACTGATCGCGCTATGAACGTCACAGCAAATATGTGCAAGCGTACATTATCGATGCAAGTATAGTAGACAGATGTGAATCTGTCGGATCTCGATCCCACGAGGATGGGTGTCTATTGTCTAAAATTGTCGGTGCATTGAATAAGTAAAATGCAATAAATTGTGAGAATGATTGTCAGAGCAATAATATGAAAATAAAGATAAAATGTGATAATGGTAAAATGGGATCCACAACGTGAATAGTTAGCGGAAAACTAAACGTGAATAGTTAGCAGAAAACTAAGTGTGGCTTACAAGGTTAAGAATAGCAAGTAATTTGTCGACGCAATGAAGTGCAATGAACATCTTACCAAACTTGGCTTTTCTATTAGATCAATGACTTTAGTATGAAAACTAACCACATCTTCTAGTGCTGACAATGCAACACACTCAAGAACAAGTGGACCAAATTCCTTCAATCCTCAAGAAACTTCCATTGTCTTGCTTGTTAGTTTAAACTGTCACTGCACCTTTCAGTGACTGTGACAGCAATAACACTTTCGTGCTAAAATCATTCAAACCTCAAGATTAAACAGTAAAGGCGAGCTTGAATAAGATATCATTTAGTCTAACAATCAAGAGTACTTCCATACAAAATTGAAATAAACATAAATTACCATCGTTTAAGAAAAGAAATGTAAAAGAACAAATGGAGAATACTATTCCTAGCTTACTCGAAACGCTCCCTTACTTCCCTCTTGCGTCGCATTTAGGATGCTCCTCGTCAGGAGCTAATCTGCCTTGCCTTCACGTCGATTCACCTGAGGGGTCTCAAGCCTCTATAGCCGAAAAGCTCAAAAGCTAGGTTGAAAAAGAAAATATTGCAAAATGGGAGAATAAAGGAAAAAGAGACACATTCCTTCATGCTTTGTGTGTGCTTATATTTAGCCCCAAATGTACAGATGTCTATTCTCCAAAATTGAGCTATACAAGTTGATTATACCAGATTGGATAGCTCACACAATTCTGTTCTTATCAGATAACTGTCAGATGCGGTGACAATTCTAGGCGCAATTTTGGACACGTTTATGCAGCGACAATTCTGTACATGTTCATGCAGCGACATTCCTTGGTGCAATTAAAGAATACTTATGTAGTGATAGTTCTGGATGCAATTTGAAGAATATTTATGCAGTGACAGTCTTGGGTGCATTCCGGAAATATTCCTGCGACGACAGTTTTGGTGCAATTTGGAAGTGCTCATGTGGCGACAGTTTTGGGCGTAATCTAGAGGTGCTCATGCAACGACAATTTTGGGCGGAAATTTGGATGCTATTTTGCGATGACAACCCTGGATACCTTCATGCGTTGATCTTTCCGGACAGACTCCTGCACTGACATCTTTGGACGCAAACTAAACACTAATTGTGGCGACATTAATAGCAAAAACAAGATAAAATTAAAGAAAATTAAACTAAGCATCACTGACTTAGAAAATACAATTACTGAATATAAAATGCTAAAAATGCATGCTAAACATGATATAATGGGAACAAATTATCCAATAAATGGGGCGAAAATATATGTTCTTTTTAGTACCATCACACCCCCAAACTTGAATTTTTACTTGTCCTCAAGTAAAACTGAACTAGCAAAGTTATAGCAAAAATTTTATCACGGCAATGATCATTCTAGCAACTTAAATCCTTTGAAATCCTAATGCATTAATTACATTCAAATGACAGAATATTGCGCCGAGAATTTGTAGGTATGAATAATTAAATATTGCAACTTCATTAAAGCCAGCATCATGCTTCAAATCCTGAATTCTATCTACCAAAACAATATTTATTGTACACTAATATAAATATATTTCTTTTTCTTTTCTTTTCTTCTTTTTTTATGTGACTGAGGGATGTCGTTGCATTACTGTACCCTTATTCTTGAGAAGTAACAATGGAGTGAAACAAACCCCTAGGGAATACGAAATTGTGACGACACACACTCATGCAGCGACAGTCTTTGGCCAGATTACTTTTCTAACGCTTATATTGGAGTGTTCCCCCTTGAACAGTTCACAATACACCCACATTAGTGTGTCTTTTAATTATAACTATATACATATACAAGTAACTGTAAAAGGCAATTTCATTCAAGATTCAAGGAATGATGCTAATCATCCATTACTAATGCAATCTAAATCAATCATCAAAGAATTGAAGATACAACATTCAGTCAAATTTATCCAACTCATTCATTAGCATTTCACATGATACAAGAGTTAAGCATCAAAAGAAAAAAAATTCAAGAACATTTCCAATAACTTTGCATGCTTCATTAAACTCAAAAGGACAAATTCTTGAAATGTGGGTGCAATTGCATTTCCGGCCCATATACATTCCCCCCAAACTTAAAGTGTGCATTGTCCCCAATGCACTGACATCCATTTACAAATATATCTAGAAATGCAATGACAATGTAGATGCAATGAAAATAAAAAATACAGGGACAAAAGAAATGTGATGACAATTACAACTACATGATATGCATGAAAATTAAACTAAGTGTTGAAAATAGAAACTAACTTAGTGTACTGCTGCTGAAGATGTGGTAGCATGGGTCATCTTCTTCTTTCATTTGCATTCCTCTTTACATCACTTTTTGTCCTTCACACGCTTTCACTTCCGTCCTTCGTATCAGGTTGTGCCCCGGCATCATCGACCGTGACATCAGATGGGTGTATTCAGAAAGCAGTGCAACATAAAGCACCATGGCTAGAGGATTGAAATCCTCATTACTGACCGTCACAGCCTCTGCCTGACTCGCTTTAGGTTGCACCAACTCATCAGATGATGCACCCATAAGTTCAAGTGCGGTGACAAATTCCTCAGTCAAATTTGTCACGACATCAGGTCTCTCTCTTCTTTCTTCTTTTTCTTTTGTTTGAGCTTCGCATAGTATGTATATTGCTCCTTAGTTTCCATCTCTGCTCTGACATCATCAGCTGCTTCATTCGTTGGTCCAGTATAGACCACTATCGCCAAAGGATTGTGGTCCTCATTAATTTCACCCATATCTTCCGCCTGACTTTCTTCATCTTGCGCCAAGCCTTCAGTTATTGCACCCACAACTTTAGGTGCAGGGACAAATTTCTCAGCTAAATTTGCCTTGACATCTATTTCTTCATCTTTTTCTTCCTCCACATGAACTTCTCTCGTTTTCAGCATTAAGTTAGTAAGTGCAGTACAGCTGTTCAAAATTGCACTGACAATGGAATCTTAATGCGTCGAAAATGGTGTTTACTTATTCCTCAATCGGTGCAGACACAGTATTTGTTCCTTCTTCTTCAAGTGCTTCGTACTCTTTTATTCTCCACACGGTCCCAAACAAAAATTCCACTCTTTCTTGCATTTTTTCCAATTCCATAACTTTTTAATTATGGATATAGGCATCAAAATTATACTTTCATTGAAATCACATAATTCTTTTTCAATATACCGATCACCAATGGAATAGGGTATTGAGAAGCTCTTGGGATCCTTAAATTCTTGAAGCAATTTAATTGTCATGACAGTGCACCCTTCAGTAAGTGCGATTGCTTCGACTTCTCCAATCTTTTCTTCTTTGACCATGCATCTTCAAGTTTCTGAGGCTATTTTGCTGAAGCATTTGCAGTGATAAAATGATCTGATTCTGTCTCCGTAATATTTTGTTTAACCTCTTCAGTTGCAGTTTGCTTTTCAGATTTTTTTGATATCTTTCCATTGTCGAGATCTGAATTATCTTCTTTTGCTGTAGCATTTTTAACAACTTCACTTAGTTGAGTCTCACTTCTGAGAATGATTTCCTCACAATGCTCTTGCCCTTGTGATATCAAATTCTCAATATCAATCGGCAAAGATTCTTGTGGTCACAAATTTATTGCGCCGATAATTTGGCCAAATTGATATTTTAGAGCTCGTATGGATTTAGTTTCACTCTGAAGCACAGCTTCAGTCTTGGAAATATATTGTCTCAGCAAATTTTCAATTGACGAAAACTCTGATGCTTCATCTTGCTGGAAGGTTGATCATAATTGGGCATTGTCCACTCGGATCTAACATCATTGTTTATACTTTCAGAGTCTTGATTGTTCCAACAAAAATTTGGATGTTGCTCTCACTCTGGCGTGTAGGTGTTGGAATATGGATTTTCATTTCGACCGATATTCCTCATGTGGTACACATTTGCTGGATTTAAGGGGCATTGTTCAAACTCATGGTTGTTTCCACAGTAATCGCAAGTTATCACAGCAAATTTCCATTCTGCAATTGTTGTAGTATTCTACATTGAATTACTTATATTAGTCAAAGAAGATACTTGGATTGTTATGGCATCGAGCTCCATTTCTACAGCATCACTCATGTCAGTTCAAAACCTTGAGGTTCTATATACCTCGTTCCTAGCCATATTTCGCTAAAAGAAAAATGTAAAAGTCAACAATAAAAAGAAAACAAGTTAGTGACAAATAAAATTTAGATAATAAAGAATAAATGCAACGTCAAAAATAGACATAAAAAATGTCATCCTTGGCAACGACGCCAAAACTTGATCGCGCTATGAACGTCATAGCAAATATGTGCAAGCGTACACTGTCAATGCAAGTATAGTAGACAGATGTGAATCTGTCGGATATCGATCCCACAAGGATGGGTGTCTGTTGTCTAAAATTGTTGATGCATTGAATAAGTAAAATGCAATAAATTGTGAGAATGGTTGCCGGAGCAATAATATGAAAATAAAGATACGGCGGCAATTCTGGGCGTAATTTTAGACACGTTTATGTAGCTACAATTCTGTACATGTTCATGCAGCAACATTCCTGGGTGCAATTGAAAAATACTTATGCAGCGATAGATCTGGATGCAATTTGAAGAATATTTATGCAGCGACAGTCTTAGGTGCATTCTGGACATATTCTTGCGACGGCAATTTTGGTGCAATTTCGAAGTGCTCATGTGGTGACAGTTTTGGGTGCAATCTAGAAGTGCTCATGAGGCGATAGTTTTGGGCGCAAATTTAGATGTTATTTTGCGACGACAACCCTAGATACCTTCATGCGTTGTTCTTTCCGAACAGACTCCTACACTGACATCTTTGGACACAAACTGAACACTAATTGTGCTGACATTAATATCAAAAACAGGATAAAATTAAAGAAAATTAAACCAAGCATACTAACTTAGAAAATGCAATTACTGAATATAAAATGCTAAAAATGCATGCTAAACATGATATAATGGGAACAAATTATCCAATAAATGGGGTGAAAACATACGTTCTTTTTAGTACCATCAAAAACCCGCAAAGGGCGGCTCAAAAAAAAGGTAGGGCCGAGATGAAAACCCGCAAAGGGCGTCTCAAAGCCTAAGGAGATTTGAGTCGAAAACCTAAAAGGGCGGCTTAGATTTGGATAAAAAAATGGGGCACGGAATGAGCTTCTTTCTTAGAAGTAACAAGATGGAGAGATATGGCATCTTGGGCATCGACAAAGTGTAATAGCTTCTATGGGTACACATCAGGCTCAAAGTGGTCCTCATCAAGTTTGCTCAAAGAAGTTCACATGTTGATATATAGAGCATCCGATTTTATTTCTTTTGCTCACTGTTTGACTAACATTATCTATTTTGGCTGATATTTTGATTAATATTTGATGTCTTTTCATTTATTTCCATTCAAACATTATCGTCAATAAATTCAATCTTATCCCTTTTTGTAACCCTGCTCAAAGCATTCTTTGCATTGAAATAATGGTTAATGGACTTAATGATATAAGGTATAAAAAGATTTATGCATATTACTTTGGGAAATTTTAAATAGTACAGGGACCTAAAACAGGGCCATTAGTCGAAAATAATCGAATCCGAGGGTTGAAGGGATCCTGAAACAAATAAGTTCAGCTTATGATTACCTCTTCGGATTCCATATCAGGAACACCAGACTTGAAGAAAAAGCATGGCGACACATCAATGTTAGAACTTAGGCAAAAGACGATCAGTGACAACCTAAGGACTAAAACAATAAAAAACCATTTTAAAATGACATCTTTGCATGCATATCCGTATCATTCATGCGCATTTAGATAGGAGCATTTGATTTATTCAAATAATGGCATCCTAGTTACATGGCCTAGATAGAGGCCCATAAAACAGGTTTTACAGGTCATATCTTCAGAGAATGGTGATAGAACAACGAATCCTATACCCTTAAAGTTGTAGAGGAGCGAATTGAAGCCGCAATGGCAAATCTCATACACCGAAAGCTGTAGAGGACCAGATTGACGCCGCATTGGCAAATCTCATTCACTTAAAGTTGTAGAGGGGCAGATTGAAGTCACAAGGATGAATCTTGTACTCCTGAAGCTGAAGTGGAGCGAAGTTGCAACCCCAAATCTTTTACCCTAACTAAAGAGTAGATTGAAGACCATCCAATCTCTTACCCCGACCATGAGGCGGATTGAAGCAATCTAATCTTTTACCCTAAGTAGAGGGCAGATTGAAGACCATATAATCTTTTACCCCGACCATGGGGCAAATTAAAGCAATCCAATCTCTTACCCTAACTAGAGGGTAGATTGAAGACCAACCAATCTTTTACCCCTAAGGTTATAGAGGGGCAGATTGAAGCTACAAAAGCAAATATTATACCCTTAAAGTTGTAAAAGGGCAGATTAAAGCTCACAGTAGCAGACCTCGATCTTCACTAAAGTGATAGAGAAATGGAGTGAAGCTACGAAAGGCGAATCATTATCTCTCTGAAGTTGCAGTAGAGCAGGATGAAGCTACAAAACCAAATCTTATACCCTTGAAGTTACAGTGGGTCGAATTAAAATCATGAAAGCAAATCTTTATCTCCCTGAAGCTACAGTAGAGCAAGATGAAGCTACAGCATCAAATCCTATATATCCAGTAGGTTGGATGGAGACTACATTAGTAAATCCTATCTCCCTAAAGATGAGGTGGAACAAGATAAGGCTACAGCATTAAATCCTATCTTCTTGAGTTTGTAGTGAAGTGGATGCAGTGGAATAAAGCAGTTAATAAAGTGGAAGGACAGGTGGCTTAAGATAAGAAACACTAGAAGACGAAATTCAGCAGGACCGGATGAAATTGGTCTTCTTTTGAGTCTTTGCTTCGTTCCCGTTACACGATAACGAGCAAAGAGGGGCAACTGTTTAAACCCAATTTCATTCAGGCTTTAAAACTCAATTTTCCTTATTTATTTATTATTTTATTTGAATATGAATAAATAAATATAAAGTAATATCAAAGCCCAATTTTGTTATTATTTACTTATTTATTTTATTCTATAAATATAACTAAATAAATGAATAAAAATTTTAAACCCAACAAAAATAAACCTAAATACATTTTACCAAACCCAAATTACAAAGCCCAAATATATTAAACCCCAAAAAATAAAAACCCTAAAAACCCAAAATATTAACTCAAAAAAAACCCTAGCACTCTTGTTCTAGCCGTCGTCACCATCAGCCATGCCCGCATCGTCGTCGCCACCGCTACCGTCAATGCCATCGCCTCTGGATCCGAACTCCACCTCACGCACGTCACTCGATTTACACTGGAAATCCAAAAAAAAAATTTGTAAAAAGGGTTATAAAAACCCAACACAAAAATGTATTTTACACGAAAAATATACAAAATTAGAGGGAAAAATCACAAAAAAATCAATTGAAATAGTCGTTTTTGTAACCAAAATACGAGCAAGCATTCATAAATCTCAGTCAAGCAAGGTACTTTCATTTTTTTAAAAAAAATCTTGGCACTAATAATTTCTTTGTTTTTCGAAAGCAAAAAAAAGGGAAAAGAGACTCGATTTTTACCATCGATGTCGTTTCATCTCTACCATCACCGTGTTTATCCGTTGAGGGTTTATCGGAATCGATTTTGGTGAAAAGGAGGCCAGATCTGAGTTGGTGGGGTCGAAAACATTGAGGGCTTTTTATCGACAATTCGACCACCGTGGACGATGATCGACGGTGACAGCGACGATAGGATGAACGGCGAAAGGCTCCCCACCTATTTTGATCGATCGGCCTAAAGAGAAAAGAAGGGAAAGTTTGATTTTGAAAGAAAAATAAAGGAGTCTGTTTTGAGAAGGAAAAGAAAAGACAAAGTGAAATTTTAGAATTAAAAAAAATGGTTTTTATAACCCAGGTGAAATGGCGCTGTTAAAGGGGAGAACATTTGTTTTTTCTAAAATTGGGCATTGGGTCCCCCTAGTTTTTTAATTGTTTCAATCAGGACCTTTTGCCTTTTTCTGTTATTTTCAATTCGACCCTACAATTTTACTTGAATTTTAATTTGGTCCTTTATCCAAATTTTGGGTTTATTGCTCATGAAACCCTTGATTTATTTTAAAATTATTTTTTAACCCTCAAATTTTCCAAAAATTCAAATTTGACTCTCTAATTTTCTAAAAATTTGAATTTGACCCTCGAATTTTCCAAATATTCAAATTTGGCCCCTAAACTTTCTAGAAATTTGAATTTGACCCCCAAACTTTCCAAAAATTCCAGTTTGACCCCTAAAGTTTTCAAAAATTCAAATTTGACCCGATTTTAATGTAATTTTTTGTTTAATCCCTTTTATATATGCATATGTATATTATTTTATTTTATTGTATTTTATGTATGTATCGTTTTAGTTTGTATACTTGTAAAGCATGTGCATATTTTTGCATAGCATAAAAATTTATTTTTTTAAAAAAATACTCAAATTTTTTTAATAAATCAAGGCAATGTCCTTTGTCTCGAGAATTTGAAAATCATGTCCTAACTCACTGGGTGTGGTTTTTTCTTTGAAATGAGATAATTGAATATCCTTTAAAATTTAAATACGAGATTTTTTTTGAAAAGCTCGTCATTTTCGAATATTCGAATTATTATGTCCTAACTTACTGGATGTGACTTTTTCTCGATTAATTCGAAATAACGAGCTTTCTTCAGAAGTAAAATTTGTTTTCAAAATAGAATAAATTTGACATTCATGCATTTAAGGATCGCGACTTAAATTTTTTTCGAATTTTTTAATTTTTCAACAAATAAGAATTTGAATAATCGATTGGGTACCAATTTTAGGCGTGTAAGGGTGCTAACCCTTCCTTATGCGTAACCGACTCCTGAACTCGTTTTATGGTTTCAAGGACCAAAATTCTTTTAATGATTTTTTTTTAAAATCTCGAGAGGTGACCCAATTACACCTGTTTTGAAAAAAATTATTGGTGGCGACTCCATTTTCATTTTTTAAAATATAAATTGAGACTTTTTTTTTCAAAAAAGGGTTTCGACATTTGACTTTTCTCCCTCTCCCCCAAATTTTTTCTATTGTTTCTTCTTCTTCTTCTTCTTCTTCTTCTTCTTCTTCTTCTTCTTCTTCTTCTTCTTCTTCTTCTTCTTCTTCGACATTTTAGATTCTTTCTCAACCAAAAAAACACATAATTTCAAAAGTGTAAAGGTATATTTTTCAATTTTGAAAAATGGCGGTTTATTTTCTTCCTCTTCTTCTGGTGATGACGGCGATTTATTCTCTTTGCTTATATATTCTTCACTCTAAAACAAACTCTGTTTTGCAGGTTAATGTCCTATGTCGCCAACCAACTACTTCAAAATATTAAAATCTATCATCACAAATATCATACATACGGTTCCCAGATCTGCTCTTACCTCTCAATTCCTGTAAAAAGGGAATAGTCTTTCCTTCAATATTTCCCCATCACTGCTATTTGATTTCTGAATCAGAATAGCATTTGGTTATTCTATTGTTTTAGCCATTTTAACTCGATGGGTTCGTCTTGATATACTTTATCTTTCTTTTATGCTGTTTGTTTTTGGGACTTAATGTAGTTGTTCAAGTAACGTAGATGGAAAACTTGAAAATAAGGAAGTGCATTGATTAATGGTGGTTTTCAGCCATTTTCTGTCATTTCTTTGTGCCGATGGATGCTACATGATTGACTGCAAATTGGTTGGTTTCTTTTTCTTACCTAAGTTGATAAAATTGGGTTGGTGGAAGAAGAAGAAGAAAAGACAATAGAAAATTTGGAGGGAAGAGAAAAGTCAAAAAAGGAAAAAAATTATTATTAATTTTTTAGATTATGACATCCCCACAACATCATTTATGTCACGTGCCAGAATATTATTCTATTACGTATCTCAGACTTAACGATATTAGACTCAGGTATCAAACCAGTGGACGGAAAAAAAATTCAGGTACCAATCTTAGACAAAAAAATCTATAAGTATCAATTTGAGAGAAACAGACAAATTCAAGTATTAATTTTATATTTAACCCTAATTTTAATTACACTAACAAATGTAGGTTTAATAAAGTTTACTTATATTAACAAATGCATCACGTAATTTCTTTCAGTAAATAGTGAGCTCATTTCATCACAACTTGGGAGAAAATTTATTTTTGGGTTACTTTTCAATTTTATAAAAAAAATTATTTTATTTTTCCATTTAATTATTTGTTTTTTTTAGTTTTTAAATTTATATTTTTTGTCAAATCATCTCAAAATGAATGAAAAAACTAACATTTTTAATTTTGTTGACGTTGCATATACGTGCATTGTAATGTGGATAACATGTCAGTATTTAATTAATTTTTAAATTTTTAAAAATTCAAATAAATTATAAAAATTATTTTAAAAATTAAAAATCATTAAAATTCTTTAAAAATTATAAAAATATTTTTAATATTTTGAAATTTTAAAAATTAATTAAATGCTTATGTGTATCTAGGTAGCAACCTATGTATATGTCATGTCAACAAAATTAACAAATGTTATTTTTTTTCATTTGTTTTAGAGCGGTTTAACAAAAAATACAAGTTTCAAAACTAAAAAAATATAAAAAAAATTAAATGAAAGGTTAAAATGATTTTTCTTATAAAGTTGGAGGGCCAAAAATCATTATGCCTTTATTTTTGGCTCTTAAAATTTTCCATTACTACACCTATTAGAATAAATGAGTCACAAATTGATCCAAAATGAATCACAATTCAATCTTTGTATAAATATTCTAGAATAATGTTCGTAAGAAAGGAATTGGAAAAAGAAGAAACCAGTTGAGATACTAGTTTAGAACAAAAAAATTAAGTCGTTGATTTGTGAATTGGTATGGATAAACTGATCAAGTTAAAAAAAATGAGTTGAATAGATAGTTAGACTGATTTTTTATTTTTTATGAACTTATAATAATTTTTAATTAAATCAATGATTTTACTAATCTATTTTTTTCTCTATATATTCTACAATTATATGAAGATAAATAATACTAATTCAATCCTAAAATTTATTTGTGACCCACGAGGAGTTGTATGAGATGAAAATTTCATGTACGGTTTTGGATTAGCGATGGAAATAGTGATGTTATCATCGACTATAATTATCTAACAGTTCAAGTACAGTTGATATAGTTGAGGCGCAATCAAAATATGGTTTTTGAGAAGGAATTTGTGGCATCAACCAATAGGGTTTATCGTTTTTCTAATTTCTTCTCTAGCAGAATATGAGAGATTACCTTTTTTTATTTACCAGAAGCGGAGGAAAAATTAGTAACAGGGTATCAAACCGAATATTCAGGTATCATTGGAACGTCAATTGTTTTCTTCGTTATTTGTGATAGTTTTTTACTTGGGGGTTGGAATATTTCTATTCCGTACGTATTCGTCCCTAAGTTATTTGAAATAAATAAAATAAATGGAATCATTGGAATGACAATTGGTATAGCTAAAACTTATTTGTTTTTGTTTATTTCTATTGCAATACGATGAATTTTACCAAGATTAAAAATGGACCAATTATTAAATTTCAGGTAAAAGTTTCTTTTACTCATTTCTCTCGGTAATCTTTTATTAACAACTTCTTTTCAACTAGTGTAAAGAAAAAAAGAATGTGTATTTTGCATCTAGACTTCACCTTGTATTTTGCATTGTTTTATTGCTTTTGTTTTCCTTCCGATGGAGAAATCAAATCGTAAATAGCATCTTCACTTATTCTAATATAATCTAATATATTTTATATTAATAATGTGATTTAAACTTTGGTGTGTGGTTTGGTTATTCAAATTCTTCTACCAACCATTCACCTAAGGGTGTGTCATTTTCCAAGCTCATATATAAGAAATTATTTTTAGTGATGAAACATATATAGGACTTTTACTTAACCTGGCTACCTAACTTCAAACTATTGTAATTAGAAGTCAGAAATTTGCTTAAACTTTCAACAGCTGCAATTTGTTGAGAAAAGCTATAGCAATCCAATCCAACTCAACTGGAGACCATCGAGCATGATTGATCTCAGCCGCTGATCCATACCACATCTCTGGTTCCATCACTGCAAGTCCATTTTCTGCTCGATAATTGGAGACCACCACCTCCCATATTAGAGCCCTCGAATCATCCCCAGCCGAGCAAAGCTGTTTTCCCATTAATGGCGCCCATGAAATAGCGTTAACACTCCCTTTATGCCTACATAATTCCATCAATGGTGTTGTCGGAAACCGGATGTCAACTATCACAATTTTATTGCTATCCATCCCTACTGTAGCCATGAACCTAGGATCTGCCTTGTTCCATTCTACCCTCAGCAATGGAGTTTCCGGGATCGGGTTTTCGTAAATTATTGTCGATCGTTCTTTGTCGCGCAAGTCGAAAACTCTTACAGAACCGTCTCCTGACACGGATGCAAACACATTGAATCCGCCCCACGAAATGTCGAACACTTCCTTGTCGTGTGCAACTAATTGAGTGTCTACAGCCTCCCTCTCAATGTCCCAAATGGTACAAGTAGTGTCGACACTGGAGGTGGCCACCCGGCGGGTGTCGAAATCAGCCCAATCGAAGGAAGTTATGGCAGAATTGAATTCACTGCTCTTGTTGCTATTAAGCAAGGACTTAAGCTCTATGTGATCATCGTGGATTTCCCAAAGACGAAGGTAGTCGCCGGACGTGGCAATCATGTCGGGATTGGAGGTATCCTCGGACGGAAAGAACATTAGGTTGGTGGGAGCATAAGGGTGATCGAAAACTAACCGGCTGTCAGTCGTGAAATCGGATGTGTGGAGATTGAACTGAACCAGTTCCACCTTGTTGCTGTAGTCTTCGAGGAAACTGCCAATGGCAAGGCGTGATCTTTTGTCGTTGCGGACGGACCATGCGACAGAGTAAATTGGCCATTGACCTATATATGTGTAGACGCCTGTTTTCCTCTCTGTTGGGCTTTGCATGCTTTACTTATTGTATAATCAAAATAATTTATTAATTATGTGTCCGAATAAATAAATAAGGAGTTATTTATGAAAAAAAAAACATAATAATTTATTTTACTCTCCTAATCGAACAGTAATTTTACCAATATTTTAACAAATAAAGGAATAGGAGCCAAGACCCCTCCTGGGCCCTCTGAAACCATCCATCCCTGCGTATGTCACATTTTTGACCGATATATACACATATATCTTCTATATAGCAAAAGTTCTGTGCATTCTTTTGACTATAAAAGTAGGTTAGGTATTTTCTAGTAGTAAAAGAACTTGAAGAAAATAATTTAATATTATAAAAGAGCTTTCTTAAAAAGTTTAAGCTTTACAGAAATTATAGAAAACTGATGTTCTACTTGTTCAGCATGAAGATATGCTAAAAGGATACAATTAAGCAAGATGAGTAATAAAAAGAAAAGAAATCTTTGCTTAAATTCTTTCCTGATTAAGAGAGAAATGGACTTACGTTGACGTAAAAGGGAGATGTTGTAGCTTGATATACTATCTTCCTCTCCAATGGTGTGAAAATATGTGAATGAGCATTCAAGCAACACACGTATATGTCTGATGGTGAAGAAAAATATATATATAACAGAACAAGGAGAGAAAATGTGGGTTCAAAGTTAGAAACTTGGAGAGAGGGTGTTTAGCAGTGGTTTAATAGTTAGAAGGGAGAGAGGGCAGCAGCTGCCATGGCTATAGCTTAGAAGAAATGGGAGCGAAATTCAAATGAAAGAAGGGAAGGTAAAGCTAATAGTCAATCTTCCACGAGCCAACCTGTTGGAAAGTGGTGGGTTTATGGTTTTCAGTCATGACTAAGAGGGCTGCACGTGATGCATTTATTATATCCGCCATTCCAAGGGCTCCAATTTCCATTTCATGTTTATTTTATGTAAATATGGATGAAGAGACTACTAGCATTAATGGGTTGGCTTAAATTCCTACATATTCTTAAATTAAGTAGGTAAATGAGATGAATTGACACTACGGTTTCCAATTATGAGTTAGCTAGGTTCAACGAGTGGTTAGGTTAAGCAGGACAAATTTTCATGATGGACTGGGCTGTACTCTTTCGTTCCCACTTGTTGGGACTCCATCTCTTATTTAATTGGGAATGGGAGCTTCTCCGTACGTTCAAAAAAAATTAGTGTTATGGTGTTCAGTCATTTTTGATCTATTACTCGAATAAGGTTGATTCAATTTTTTTTACTTTAGTAAATATATAGTTAGTCAAACTATATAGTTTGCCTGTATGAGTTCACATTTAATAGATTCGCATCATCATGCAGGTGAATCCATATTCAGGGAGCATGTGTTGACTTTCGAATAAGATATGTGTTGGCATACATGAAGATTTATCTAATACGTCACATCCACTGTACCTTATAAATAGAAAATTTGGCCTTCATGAAGAGAAGACTTACGAAGACACTCAACAATTAGTAAAAAGTGTTATTAAATCAATTTATTATAAATTATTTTATGCGTAAGGATTAACAGAGATATCGTTATATAAATAGATATATTAGTATATATTATAGATTTTAGTATCTAATAAAATGTTGCTATATAAATAGATTTGTTAAAAGATGATAAAAAATTGTAAAAAATCATTAAAATTATAAAAAAATTAAAGTTCTAAAATTAATTTTTGGCATTATAATTTTTACTATTTTTAATTAAGAATTTTTTTTAAGAATGTTTACAAAGTATTTGGTTACAAAGTTTAGTTTCCAATAAGAATTTTAGTATATGGTTACAAAATTGGATTTCCACCAAGAATTTTAGTAATAGTTATAAATTTTGGTAGTTGTTATAAAAATATTGTTATATAAATAATAGATTTTGTAATCGATGATGTGACACATTGACGGTGGGCGTTAATTGGTAGGTTCAAAAAAACTCGAGGACTTTATAACTGTTACAAGCCTTGGAAAGTTTCTAGAACACGCTTTGGCAACAACCAATAGATATCGAACACTTGGCACAACCAAACAACAAAGTGCTAGGTGATGATTAGCAACACTTCCCTAGGATGTGTTGGAACGGTCCGATTTCAATTATATCAAAAATGGTTGTTTCGGAACCTCGTTTACCAATGATTGAGTCCATAAGTTTTAATACTTAATAATTACTAGTCGATTATATTATTATATGAAATTCTGGTGGTACAAGAATAGCAGAGAAAGCCATTTGGTTGAAAGCCAGTAACATTTAGGATCCATCTCACTTAAAGTATAAATTTTTTCAAGAAAAAATCTATTGTTATAAATATTACAAATCGACTAAGTTTTCAAATTTTAATTTTCTACTATGACAGAAATTATTTTTTTTTTAAACCGAATTTTTCCAACAATTGTTCTCTACTCACCCCAATGGCAACCACATTTCTCACAACTTTATTTCTCCTTCTCTCTCCTCCATTATTTCTCTGAAAATTTGGGAGAGACAATTAAATATTCGCAAGTATAAAAAGCTAGCAAAAATAATGCACTATGAAGCAAAAAGGTTCTTTGTAGGCTCTAAAGAAATTTCAACATTGACCACACTTCAAAATTGAGCATTCTTTTTACTCACAATACTTTTAATAGATTTAATGTTTTTATTCTCTCGCTAAGCTTTTATCCTTCACCTTGTTTTTATTCACTCAAAAATTTTCGTTTCAACACTTCTAAGCTAGATTCTATACTCACTATATTAAATTGTCTCTTCACTTTTACCACTCAAGTGCATAATACGAGACCACCATTATGTATCTACTTAACCTTCAATATCTATGGCTCAATGTCCAATTCAAAGTGCAATTAAACAAAATGAGATAGAGAGTATTTGGTATCATACTCAATTTGGCTCAAAGTCTCAAAGATAGAGGTTCATCAAGAACGGAAATAAAGCTCGAAATATTGACAACTAGGAATGTATAGCATACAAAAGATAATCATTTCGGCTCTAGATTAAACAAACAATGCCTTAAGTCATCTTTAGACATCTCAACAAATATAGATTCAAAACATGCTTGTATTTACAATTCCATAAATGACATAAAATTATGAACATGTGTATATACATCCATCTATACATTTATTTATTACATGACATAAAATTTAGTATTTCAACATATAATAACCACTTCTACTCTATCGCACTATGTAACTAAGTGAACTAACTAATTTAGACTAAAAAAGAATTGAATTCAACTACCATCATGCAAAATTTATATGAGTCAAAAAAGTCAATTACAGTATATCATATCAAATCAACTATTTATTCACATCCACCATGCACAAGCCCCCTGCGCAAACAAAAATAAAACAAAGAATTTTTTTTGAAATTTTCCTAAAACTTAAAATTAACACGCATAAAACACAAAATAAAGCAAAGCAAATTCTATGTAGCCCCCTTCCCACTTAAATCATACATTGTCCTCAATGTGCTCCCAATAATAATTAAGAGGTATAAGGACTTCTCTGGTTATCATTAGGCAATGCGAGGTAAAGTCGAGGTTGCCCACCTCCTCGTTGAAGCTCAAAAATATTGTGTAACCCTCGAGTGGGCAACCTACACACAAAAAAACAAAAACAAATCAAAAGTAGAAGTACGCAAATAATAAAATAAAACAAAAACAAATCAAAAGTAGAAGTACGCAAATAATAAAATAAAACAAAAACAAACCAAAAAAAATCAAGTTCAAAGGATAGTACGCAATCCTAATATCAAATTTCTCGGAAAGTATCAACAGTACCCCCAATATAAGGCTTTAC
Organism: Gossypioides kirkii; assembly: GCA_005610355.1. NCBI lineage: Eukaryota > Viridiplantae > Streptophyta > Magnoliopsida > Malvales > Malvaceae > Gossypioides > Gossypioides kirkii. The sequence goes on from CP032245.1 coordinate 10,862,901, forward strand.
TCTAAGCCCGTTTACTAAAAATAATTTGTTGAGAAAAAATGATTATTAGGAAACTTTTGACCCATATTATTTATGGGTAAAATTAGATTTTTTAAATAATAAATTTTATTATTATATTCTACTCCATGAGACCTTTAAAACGATATATAATATGCTCAAAATGGTTGTTTAATAAATGAGAAATTGAAACTCAAAGTAAGTTATATGAAAATGATTGTTGAGGAAAAATTATGCTTAAAATCTCATATTCCACCTTGTTAAAAATGTAGTATATGAAAAAGGTTTATAAGCTAGAAACAACATATTGGTTAGTAAATGATTAAATTAAAGCTTTTCTCGCGTAGGGGGTGCCGATCAAACCAAAATGGGTTAGGAGGTGCACCTGCACGTCGTGGGCGACGCAAAATGTCCAGATTAGTTGAGCTTTCCTCTTCAATAGAACTATCCTTTGGTGTTCCAAAGACAGTTACATAGCTTTATTTTGTTTTAATTTTTTTTAACTTACAAAACATTATTTTGTAAATCTCCAGCCTTAATGTTTTGTTTTAAATTACACGAAACCGTTTCATGTAAATTCACTATAAATAGCCCACTTTTCATTTCATTTTACACATCAAGAGAAGAAGAAACAACTTTTGTTCTCTCTCAAAAACTTGTTCTTATTTTTCTCTCAAATACTGCTTCTGTTTTTTTTTTTTTTTGTGACAGAAGAGGTTTGGTTAGCATTCGCCTGTTACAAAAGTTGTGCTGCTTTTGGTAACTGATCATTGTTGTATCCTGAGAGATAGACGTCCAAAAATTCTTTAGCACTTAGGAGAGGGCAAATCTATCTTAAAGAGATTGTTTATACAGCTCTCAACAGATTTTTATTTACAATCCATCTACAAATACTACGTAAAGTATACTTGTTATTTTTTAAAATTTATTATTAAATTTAAGTTATTTTTATATTTTTTTATATATTGTCTTTTGTCTAACATAATTGTCCAAATTTTATTGCACGCTCAATAGCCCCATTGACTAGCACACAATTAATTGTGTATGGACTAAACCATCGCAATTGAAGTTTTCCTGGTAACAATTTAAGTCAAGAATTAGATAGTAACACTTGTCGTCCCGGCACAAAGCTCTTCTTCTTAATTATGGCATCATGGCACAATTTGTTTTTCTTTTTGTACAACTTGGCATTCTCATATGCCAAAAGTCTAAATTCCTCCAATTCATATAGTTGAAACAACCTAGTGTTTTAGCTAAATTAGGATCAAGATTCAATTCCTTAACTGCCCAGTATGCTCGCTTTTCTAACTCTATTGGAAAATGATAGTTCTTTTTTTAAACAATATGATATGGAGACATCCCCAATGGAATTTTATAAGTTGTCTTATAAGCTCACAAGGCATCAACGAACCAACCAATTTTTTTCTCAAATGAGTTCACTATTTTCTCAAGAATTTCCTTAATCTCACAGTTTGATACCTCTACTTGACCATTGACTTGCGTATGGTAAGCAATTGCAATTCAGTGCTTAACACTGTACTTTGATAAATCATTTTCTAATTTTCATATTGCAAAAATGTGAACCTTCATCACTTATGAGTGCTTGAGGAGTCCCAAATTTCAAAAAAATGTTCTTACACAAAAATTTTACGATTGCCTTAGTATCATTTGTCTACAAGATCACTGCTTCTACCCATTTGGGAACATAATCCACTGCCAACAAAATGTACTAATTTCTTAATGAATTCAAGAATAGCCCCATGAAGTCGATCCCCATGCATCAAAAACTTCGAGTTCCAAAATCCCTTTTTTTAGGCATCTTATCATGCTTAGAAATATTTCCGATTCACTGATAACGATCACATCTTCTTACAAAATGATAAGCGTCCCTAATCATTGTTGGCCAATAAAACCTTGATTGCAAAATCTTTTGAGCAGCCATTTTTCTTCCAAAATGTCTCCCACAAGGTGAGGCATGACACCCGACCAAAATATCATCAATATATCACGTCCCATCTAAAGTGATTGACATTGTGTCCAATCATCACCCTAGTTGTATAGTCTAAGCCTTCCATGGAAGAACAATCAATCAACTTACCCCGCGACCACCAATAGGATAATGACACGTGGCACTTTGGAATCCCATCTTAGAATATATAAACCCTTGACTCCTATACACCGAGGGATCCTCTCCCTCTCTAAATAGTCTTTCTCTACCTCTCATCAGCCATATTTCGACCAAGCTTTGACCACCCTGCACAATAGCTCTCCACCTGACCTTAAGTCAGGTGAACCACCATACACCATCATCATCTTCCCTTTCGATTCATCATAAATATATATAATATCTGATAATGTGGCACAATTTATTACTCACCACAACAACTAAAAGTTCAATATTTATTAAGATTGAAATTTTTTGACCGATCAGTTCCTTTATACTCTCTCCTTGTTCCCTTTTTCTATGAGAAGCAAAATTATAAAAATACAATTTCATATTTTAAATAGCTTATATCTTGATAATTTTAAATGATTAAATCAATTTTTATCATTTTGGGAAGGGGCAAAGTGTAATTTTACTATAAAGAACTTAAATGAAAAAAATTTCATTTTAAGGGGGTTGGGACCCCTACCAGTCCCTTGGCTTCCCCACTGCCTCGCTAGTCTTGGGCTTTTGAATCAACCATGTTTTTTCAATTGTTATATTTAATAATTTGATAGTTGAATTTAGCAATATAATTATATTTATCATACATGTAAATTTTTAAATTGATCAAATATTTTTGTGATATTAATTTAAAATACTGTATATATTAATATATATTTAGCGACAAAAAGTTTTTTTACATAAAATAAATAATTATATAGTTTTAATTTATTCCATATTTAATAGGCACGATTTGAAATATAATGGCTAGATTTATAAATATCAATCCATACTGGTCAAGTTTATTCTGTGTGCATGCGTGTAATATAGCTGAAAACCCCAGTAAAAGAACAAACACAAAAACAATTAAAGCTAAAAAAGGTATAAACCCAAATATAATGAAGCAGTGATAGTGAAATAAAGAGTTTTCCTTCAAAAAAAGTGAAAAAGTTCATGCTGGTTATTAAGTATGACTTATATTTCAAGTTAAATTTAAAAAATAATCTTTTAATTAAATTCTATTTATTTATTTCAATTAAGTTCTGTTTATTTATTTAAGTGAAACTCTTATTAATTTAAATTATTTTATTATTATTTGACCTAAAAATTTAACTTATAAATAATATTTATGTGTTGAATTTTTCGTTATTTAATCGGGCAATTAACTTCTCTCTCAACTTTGTCCACATCGTTCAAAGTGAATAGTAATGGTAATGAGGAAGCTCCGAAGGGAATAACGTAAGATTACTTGGGCCGACACTTTATTGTTCTACAGTGGCCTTTTCTTGGGGCCCGTTTCAATTTTCAAACAACAATACTACGAATGTTTTAACTTTCAGTTCAGGTGCCAAAAACAATACAATTCGACTCGTTTCGCTGTTTCGTTGAAAAGACAATCGATCTTCATCAAGTAACAAGTGACTGGGTCATTCCAGAGGTGGCTCATGAGACCCATAAGGCTTCCTGAACCGCCCATAGGACGGCGGAGCGCGCCGGAGGTGTTCGAAGCCGGGATTTATGGGGTAATCAAACGGGTGTTTGTGATTGGAAATGGCTTTTCGGGAGCTGAGAATCAATGCATCGGTTTGGTTCGGGCTTTAGGCCTCTCGGGTTGTCATACTTTATATGTAAGCTTCTCTTTATATCTTCCTTTTTCACTGTTCATTTCAAAATTCAGTTCTTTTAGTCTAAATTACATGTCCCAAGATTCAAATTGAAATACAGCTATTTGTAAGGAATGGGAAATTTTGATTTGTTAGTATTTATATAGTATTTGTTTAATATATTATGCAGCGTGTTACAAGGCCAAGAGGAGGAATCAATAAGTGGCTACATTGGCTTCCGGTTTCTCTTCATAGAAAAGTGGATTATGTTATAAGGCAAATTTGCATCTATTCAGGAGTTCAAGTGGAAGCTAGATGGAGTAAAGTGGTTCCTTTTACAGGTGAAAAAACTGGTATGTGCTTTCAGCTCTCAAATTATATGGTTTCATATTACAGTACCAAAAATGGCACCCTTTTATGTTGAAAAAGTCTTTAATTTGTCCTTTTTTTTTGGTACCCCCCCAAATCAAAATTCATATGAGAACTACAGGGTTGTCCAGTGTAATAGAAGCTGATGCAAAACAAATTGCAATGATGGCACGAGATACATTTGAGAAGTATATTCCTCGAACTTGAATTTCTTTGTTTGCTACTACTTTTTGTTGCACAATGTGACACTTGAAGTTGAAGCTATGTGATTTTGCTTTCTAGTGGCAGTTCTTTCTCTTGTGGTTATGTTCTTATTTTATTTTACTCTATTAGGGAGGGCCCTCTGTTGGTAATCGCATCTGGTCGGGATACAATTTCTGTTGCGAGCTCCATTAAACGGTTAGCCAGAGAAAATGTTTTTCTTGTTCAGGTTAAACCTTTTTTTTTTAAATCTCTTTTCCTCTTTGTTTATATTTGAATGTGATTTTTTATTGGAGTTTCCACTAGGTTGCTTGATATACAAGGCAGTTTGTATGTTTCCTTTGAAGTTATTCAACTGTTTAGACTTTGTAGACCTGGGTGATTTCACAGTAGGTTAAAAGTTTAAAAGGTGGTCAGAATGTTCAACCTTTTATATATTTCTTTTCAGATACATATTGGCTTTTATATTTCTCATAAGAAAAAATCCAAGAAAATGGCCTGAAATTGTTTATTCATTATGGTAGTAATCATATGGTTTTTTTTATTACATTTCTCTGTTTGTCTTACATTTATTACATTATTATCACTTATTTACATTTTGTGTCCTTTCTCCATTTGTCCACATTTAATATATGCGGTTAAACCTTTTCCTTTTCAGATGCAAATACTGCAATTTGTGGTTTTATATATTTTTCTTTGATTCAATTTTCAGATACAACATCCACGGTCACGGCTGAATAGGTTTGATTTAGTGATTACTCCCCAGCATGATTATTATCCTTTGACTCCTCATGGACAGAGACAAATTCCTTGGTTTCTCCGGAGGTGGATAACTCCTCACAGACCTCCTGATAGACATATGGTATGTATTTCAGTTGTAAATACTGAGAAGGCATCTTGACATAGGAGTATCTTTGATGGCTGTTAAGTTATAGTTTCTCTTGTCATTGTTTGGTTGGTATGTAGCTCATTGGTAGCTGTTTCTGAATCTCAGGTTCTCACTGTGGGAGCTCTTCATCTGGCTGATTCTGCTGCATTAAGAAGTGCTGCTTCAGTCTGGCATGATGAACTGGCTCCACTTGCAAGGCCCTTGCTTGTTGTCAACATTGGAGGGCCAACAAGTAATATTTAGTGCATCATGGAGTTTATTATCATTTTGATCAATCATCTTTTTAAGTATCTAACTTCTTTTTGGATAATGCAGTCGTTTTATGTTAACTGATACTTGCTAATTTGCATCTTTTATTGTAGTTAGTTATAATTGTTTGAAATGTATTAAAGAATCCTTTGTATTTGTAGAATGTTATTAGTTTAAAACATACTATTAAAGAATCCAATGGCAATTATAAAATAAAAAACGATTTAATCTCGTTCACAGATATCCACCAGCATCATGTTCCATTGTCATTGTTGAGCTCATTTAAATGATCTTTTTTTTCATTCATATTTTTCACTTTTCATAATGATATGGGCAAAAGAATCTGATCAATGAACTTGTCTAATATCCATTCGTCAAACCCCAAATTTCTTGTAATAATTTGATTTTGTCATGAGGGCTTTTTCACTACATAAGAGCATTTTAATTGAATTATTGTTTAAAAGATTGAATGAATTATATCTTCTGCAGAATATATACCAACCTTCCTTTTAGACCTTTATCTAGTAGTTTTTTATATGCTAAATCAAAATATTTACGCAGGCAGCTGTCAATATGGTGCGGATCTTGCGAAGCAGTTAATAGCTATGCTGCAGAATGTTCTATGGAGTTGCGGCAGTGTCAGGATATCTTTCTCGAGAAGGACTCCTGAGAAGGTAAAAACACTTTGAAAGTTTCTGTTTGTCAAATTTCTCAACGAGAACTGACGTTATTGGTTTTCTAACGAGTACTTGGATTCTTCTTGGGAATTACACTGACAGGTATCAAAAATCTTATTGAAGGAGTTTAGTTCTAATCCAAAGGTTTACATTTGGGATGGTGACGGTAAACCGTTTCCGGTCTTTTTAAGATATTTCCCTCCACTCCTTTTCAGGTAGCTAAGTTTATTCACCCCATCAATTGATGATATGTTGTTTAGGTCCTAATCCACACATGGGACATCTGGCTTGGGCCGATGCTTTTGTTATCACAGCAGACTCAGTAAGCATGTTGAGTGAGGCTTGCACTACAGGGTAGGTCTTGAAAACTGTAAGCTACATCCAATTATTAACAGGTTATGTTGGTTTTTTGATTTTGAACATCCTCGTTACAATCCACTATGCTTCAGAAAACCAGTCTATGTTATAGGAGCTGAGAGATGTACATGGAAGTTTGCTGACTTCCAAAATTCTCTGCGGGAACGAGGAGCAGTTCGTCCTTTCACTGGCAAAGAGGATGTAAGTTTTTTGATGCATGTGATATTTCAATGTTCCTTCTGATTTATTAAAGAAAGCCAGCACAACTTTTCTCTAGCAACTGGAACTGCCTGGCCTTCCTTTTGGAATATCTCAAGCATGTAATTTTGCACGCCTGCTGAATGTGTTGGTTTTACAGATATCTGAGAGCTGGAGCTATCCACCATTAAATGACACAGCAGAGGCCGCTAGCCAGGTGATGAAGGCACTTGCTGCTCGAGGATGGACAATACACACATAATCTGCTTGCAGTACTCGATTTCATCCAAGCTTTTGCAATTGCTTCCACCTTTGAACAGAGTTTAATCCGGTCCGTACCAACTGATTGATCTTCTTTTGCACACATGTCCAAGTGAAGACATATCAGAACTAATTTCTTTCACTATTAATTTTGTCACACCTTGCTTCTTGTTCACACCACAAAAATTTTGAGAGGAGTGTAAGGTAAAAGAGACATGAATTATACTTTGTTCATAATATTTTGATCCAAATGCAAATGGATAAAAGAATCACACTTCTGTTTCGCTCTATCTGGCTTGTAAAATCTAAAACCCCCACAGTTTCTATATCTTGGTACTTTTGAATTATATCTTGCCTGAATCGACCTCGTCGAAACATGACATAAATGGAAAATAAACTTACAGATCTGCGAATATCATCTATTAAGTGTGATTATATGAATCAATTAAGTCCCAGGTTCATGCCCGGTTTTGATATGTTGTTGGTTTAGGCAATGACCCCTTTTGGGAGTGTTGGATTAGGGAGGTCAGGTGGAATTTAGATGACAGATACAGAGAATAAACTTCGATGTCGTGAGTTGGTATTTTTGTCGCAGTTCTGTTTGGCTTTGATTACAAGTTCCTACTCCATTTCCATTCTTGTAAATGACCAACTCTTGGAACCTCTCAGCTCATCTAAATTTATCATAATTTTATACCCATGTTTAAATACATAGAATATCAAGGAAAATGAAAATTTGGGTACACAATTACTTACAAAATACTGATTAAAATATACTAATTTAAGCCTATTACGTCTATATCCACTGAGATTACCTCTACCAGCTTCAATGCTATATATGTTAAATGTTTCCAACCATATATGGAGAGAGTAGGCCAAAAGAGTTCCCTACTCCATTATAATAAAAAATTATGAATTTCATTCTTTATTTATCAAATTTGAAAATCCAGAATTTTGTAGGGTAAACTACACAATTCATCACCAAATTTTTACAAGTTTTCATTTTAAGCACCAAAAAATTTAATATATATATATATTCATTTTAGGTACCACGGTAAAAAATTATTCTCATTTTGATCATCTGTTGTTCATTCAATCTTGTATACTCATTTTGGTCACTTATTTCTTTTTCTAAATTAATTTTATTTTTCAAAAAAAAAAAACTCCAAATTTTATAAGAAATTGAGTTATTCAACTACGGAGGTGAAACTTAAGTTTTCCTTCAAACTAAATTCCTTATAAAAACTCAAGTTTTTTCCCAAACAATTCCCTAGAAAAACCCAGGTTTTTCATTGTTATTGAAAAAAAACTAAAATTAATTTTAAAAGAGGAGAAAAAGGAAATGAAAAGGATAAAATGTTTTTTCAGTAAAAACCCGTGTTCCCTATAAAAACCTAGGTAATTCTTTGTAAAACCCCATGTTTTTTCGGGAAAAAAGTTAAAATTAATTCTAGAAAATGAAAAATTAAATGAAATTAAAAAGACAAAATAAATCATCAAAATGAGAACTCATTAAAGTTGGGTAACTAATTTGAACTTATGATAACATTGAATTAATGACGAGTGATCAAAATAAAAATAATTTTCAACAACGATGCCTAAAATGAAAATAATTTTTAACGATAATGTTTAAAATGAAAATTTTTATTTTTTGGTATCCAAAATGAAAATTTTTAAAAGTTGAGAGATCAACGGTGTAGTTTACTTAATTTAATACTTATATTTAATCCAATTAAGTAACATCATTAAATGAACCTAATAAGTGGTTCTAGTGGAAAAGAAAATATTGTTTATTCTAAAAGTTCCGAGTTCGAGCATTTGTATATGCAAAATGTGTATATCTTGACAAAGGGTTAAGAAATCAGTATTTAATAAAAAATCAATAGTAATTGAATTAAATTCTCAATTTTTAGAAAGTAAATGAAATTTGACCAATAGAATTATAAGCTAATCATCTATAAAAACTTAATCCATTCAACCAGTTTCCATCACCAAAACAAAGCTTCAACTTCTCTTTTCTTGTATAGTTTTCCTCTATTCTCCCTCCCAAAACAAAAGAAAAAAAAATGATGAAGAGCAGTGATCAGTCAAGCATTAATGTGGCAGAGTCGAGCGGCGTTGAGAAAAGCAAAGGACCACTCATTGCTACAGCCAGGGAGCAAAAGAAGGGATTCAAGAAAGGATTGGGTATTTTGGACTTCCTTCTGAGACTAGGAGCCATTATTTCAACTATAGCCGCCGCTGCCACCATGGGAACCAGTGATGAAACTCTTCCTTTCTTCAGTCAATTCTTCCAGTTCGAAGCCAGTTATGATGATCTTCCCACACTTATGTACGTATATAATGACAGCTAGATATTGTTGAAGAAAGCTTGGAATATATACATATATAATCAATTTATTTGCAGGTTTTTTGTGATCGCAATGGCACTAGTTGGCGCATATCTCGTCCTTTCCCTTCCTTTCTCCTTAGTTACCATCGTCCGCCCTCACGCAGTTGCGCCGAGACTCCTCCTTTTCATTTTGGACACTGTAAGCATTCGCATGCATGTTCGGAAATTCCCATATGAACCTACCAAAATCAATATATTAACGTTTCGGTTGATGTGTATGCACATGGCATGCAGGTGATATTGACTTTAGCAACGGCGGCCGGTGCAGCGGCAGCAGCCATAGTCTACTTGGCTCAGAATGGGAACCCGAACACAAACTGGCTAAGCATCTGCGACCAATTCGGTAATTTTTGCCAGAGTATGAACGGCGCAGTGGTGGCATCGTTCGTTACTGTTGTGGTTCTCATGTCGTTGATTCTACTGTCTGCTTTTGCCCTAAAAAAGAACTAAAAATACAGAAGAGATTGCTGAAGAGAACAAGCATAAGCAATCGATGTACATTTATTACAACTTGATAAAAAGCTATATGTTTCATTTGGCATCAATCTACCATCATTTAAAGCTATATGTTGAAAATTTTTAGTTTATATTATGTTCGAGGGTTGAATTCTTATTTAGGAGAATGAAATTCTACTTATGAGATTTGATCATATTTCATGACCAATTATTTATCTTTTTGAATACTTGGGACAGCACACGCAGTATGGATACCTTGGTATCGGCAAAAATAAAATTTATTTATTGGTTTTTTCAAAGGGTTTGTAATGTAATCAAAATATGTGATTTACTGTTTAGGCCATTTGATTCACGAAATGTATGTGATTATGTGATTTAGGCCATTTAATCCTCGAAATATGTGTGATTTACTTTTTAACATGTTTAGTTTACAAAATGTAATATTATTTCTGTTAATAAAATTATCAAAATGATAAAAAAAAGTAAAATTGATATAAAAGTAATATTTCGAGCAAATTGTAATAGTCAAAATGTAATAATAAACCAAATCTTAGTCTTGAAAAATATATCAAATAACTAGAGAATTTGATTTATTGATTATTATATTTTTATTTTGTTTTATTTAAGTAAATTGAAGCCAAAGTATTTTTTTTTTCAACAGTAATTAAATAGTAAACGATGTAGACAGCATCCTTTGCATCTCCTTATCCTGCAGTACTTGCAATATAGTTTCCGGCAGATCGGAGAAGGCATAAAGGCCAATCGGTTTGTTGAGCATTGTGGCTGCCATGGTCTCAGCAAGACAATTTCCCTCTATGTATGTATGGAGTAGTTGTACCTCCCAACAATTTCATAATGGCTCGTATTGGAGATCGACCCGATTAAGCAATGAACAAGTAAAAATAACAGAAGAAATTGAGAAATTGAACACACAAATTTAACTTGGAAAACCCCTTTAAAAAGGATTAAAACTCACGGGCAAAGATAATTTTATCATAATGACAAAAAAAAAGTACAAAAGATGGAGATAAAAAACTAAACTTCGAAACCTGAAAACAAAAAATCCTCAAAACGTAAATATTAAATTCTCTAAAAGTATTATGAGTTATAATCTCTAATGAGTGTTTTTTCTAAAATTGTAAAAGAACCTATTTATAGACTAAATTCGTAAGCCAAATAAATTATGCTAATAAATGTAAAATATATTATACTAATAAATATGAAATCTTTTAGAAAGAAAATATATTTTGTTTAACTTAACTTGCAAGCAAATCTCTTATTTGATTGAAATATAAGGCACACTCAACACATCTCCACCTTGACTCGTATTTCCACAACGCCATCTTTGCCAAAATTCGTCACGGGCCTATTTTGAAATATGCAAGGAATTAACTGAGTCGAATATGTGCTTAGAAGCTAGAAGACTTCTAGCCTTCGACTTGTGCACTGCCAAATCAAAACTAACTCGAGTCTGATTTTCACAAACACAATGCCTTAACTTTTCAAAACCTACATCCAAACGAGAATCTCTCTTCAACGAAATGATTATACGTTTTTCCTTCCTATGACCAGTTGCCTTCGCTCTAAACGAGTTAACTTCGACACCACAACAGACGAGGGACGTCCGGTTTCACCAGTCATTATAGAACCTTCCAGAATATAAAGACTATCGGTCCTTTTACCTTTTAACAAAACGAGAGCCCCACAACACACCTTAATGCCTCTCAACCTGATGTTGATTCTGCAACCTTTCGAGTCTAAAATACTCAAGGAGATGAGATTCTTTCTTAAATCAAGTACATACCTAACATCTGAGAGTATCTTAATCGTCCCATCGTGCATCCTAATTTTAACAGTACCAATATCAATTACCTTACTGGATGAATCGTTTCTCATGCGCACAACTCCACCTTCAACCGAACTGTATGTGGAGAGTCATTCTCTGTTGGGACACATGTGGAAAGAACATCCTGAATCTAGGATCCACTCGAATATAAGCTCGAAGCTATCACTTGTTGACACTAACAAGAAATCATCACCGCTTTCGTCGGTCAAATTAGCACCAGCTACATCTTCCTCATTACTCTCAACAACTCTTTTATTTCACAGTTTATAACAATCTGCTTTGACGTGACCTAACTTCTTACAATAGCGACACCTTTTGTCTCGCTTTTTTGATGCTACCAAAACGGAAGTTTACCTATTTGCCTTGTTATTCGAACCAAACTCATTTTCGAGTTAGTCTTTACTCAACAAATGACTCTTCACATCCTCGAACAAGAGTTTGTCTCTTCCATAAATCAGGGTTTCCTTGAAAGACTTGTATGAAGGTAGTAAAGAACACAATATTAGCAGAGCTTGATCTTCATCGTCAATCTGAACATCAATATTATTTAAATCATTTAAAAGAGTAATGAATTAACTATTGTGATCTTTAAGAAGCTCAACTTCGTTCATGCGAAACGTAAATAGACATTGTTTCAACACTAAATGGTTAGCCAAATACTTAGTCGCATAAAGAGTTTCTAATTTTTTCCACAAAACGGATGAGGTCTTCTCCATCAATACCTCCTGCAATACCCTATTCGCGAGGTACAACAGGATTGCAGACATGACCTTTTCATCAAGCTCTTCCCATTATGACAGATCTAGATTCTCAAGCTTTTTCTCAGTAACGACCTTTTTCAGGTCGGTTTGAACTAGAATTATCATCATTCGAATTTGTCACAAATTGAAATTTATGACACCATCAAATTTCTCAATGTCAAACCTTATTGTTGCCATCTCTGAACGGGCTAATATACAAAAATTGAACTAGCTTTGATATCAATTATTGGGGATCGACCCGATTAAGCAACGAACAAGTAAAAATAGCAGAAGAAATTGAGAAATTGAACACATAAATTTAACGTGAAAAAACCCCTCCGAAGATGATAAAAAACCACGGGCAAAAATTATTTTATTATAATAGAAAAAGAACGAAAAGTACAAAAGATAGAGATAAAAAACCCTCAAAACCCGAAAATAAATAACCCTCAAAACGTAAACAATAAATCTCCAAAAGTGTTATGAGTTTTAATCTCTAATGAGTGTTTTTTCTAAGGTTGTAATTTATAGGCTAAATTCGTAAGTCAAATAAATTATGCTCATAAATGCAAAATATATTATACTAATAAATACTAAATCTTCTAGAAAGAAAATATATTTTGTTTAACTTGACTTACAAGCAATCTCTTATTTGATTGAAATATGAGGCACACTCAACAGCTCGGATAACCTCGCTCAATACCAAACTATCACATTCAGTCTTAAGTAGCTTTAACAATTCAAGATTACCCATTTCCAACATTATCTGGTGAAGACCAAGGTTCCACGCTTGAGTTAGACTATCAAAGACACCTCTACGCTTTCGCTTCTAACACTGTGCATCTGCCAATCGCTCGAACAAAACTCAACACCTAAACTCTTGCATGATCACGATAGATTTAACACCTTCTCTTAGCTCATGGCTTACATCCTCTTCCTCAGCACCAAAGATTTAACACCTTGAATCCGATGTAAGATTTGTTTTTGTCTTGAAATAGAGTGGCCTTTGACTCAAGATAAGGAAATAGAAAACCTAAATAAGATTTGCTCTGTTCCAAGTCTCAAGACAAGTAGTAGCGGAGCCAACGGCTGGCAAGGGCTTCGGTCCCCCTAAAATAAAAAAATCATTTAGATTTTTTATAATATATAAAATTTTAAATTAATAATGGTAACATTATATTTTGGGCCCAAAAATAATAAAAATTTGATTTAATCCATTAAAAATTATAAAGATATAGATTACTAAAATGGTAAAATTGCATTTTTTTGGTAAATGGTGAAATTACATTTTACTATCGTAAAAATATACAATTTAATTCCAAACCCCCAAATTTTTTTTGGATCTATCACTGAAGACAAAAACCCCTTATCTTGAGATACTTTAACATCAAAGTAAAAATAGAAAAATAGGAGAAGTCTATCTCGAGACATGCTATCATAAAAAATAAATTATTAAAAATAAAATTGTGGCTTGTCTCGAGACAAAGACATGCCTCGAGACATAATGTTAAAACTTGGAAATTTAGTTTGGATTCGAGTTCCAACTCCCAAATTAACTTAGTATCACCTCATAACTCGACGAATTGGATTATTACACTATATGAATGTAAGATTGTGATTGAAATGGATGATCATTTTGATATGAATATTAATTGTGTTCTAAATGATATGATGAAAGAAGTAAGTTAGTCTGAATTGCTTCGACAATGTAATATGATATCTCGCATTTTAATTTGACGATCGGACCGGGAGTGAGGTGCTATATTAATAACTCAACATCCCAAGTTATTATTAGGAAAAATAAGAGAAGAAAAAAATATTGAAAAAAAATTAATTAACAATAATATATTTGTCAATTTCTAGTACCTCCATAATCCATAACATTAAAAAAAAAACTAATTTTTATTGAAGATTTCATTTTCCGTATCAAAATAAACGTATAAAACATAAAACGTTTTCTCACATAATATTTCATTTCCAAAGCAAAAGCAATAAAAAAAACCAATGCAAAACCGAAAATAGACTTTTGAATATTAGGGATAAGTAAAATTTGATTTGATTTGAAAAAACTTAAAAAAATTAAATTTCGAGTTAATTGAATCAAGTTATTAGATTTTTCGAGTCAACTCAAATTCGAGTTTCGAGTTTGAGTCAAGTTAAATTTTAATATTTGAATAATATATTGGTGCAAATGTCCTTTTGGTCCTTGTCAATTTTGAAAATAAGCAAATTGGTCTCTCTCTAAACAAAAATTACAAAAAAAAAATTCAAAATAATTTTTAAATTTCAAAATATTTATAAAAATTCATAATTTATATTTTTTTTAAATTATAAAAAAATTTAAAATTCTAAAGAATATATAAAGAAACTTAAAATTTTCTAAAATAATAATTTTGGAGATCTCAATAAGTTAATTAATGATTCATGTTTATCTTGTTAAAGGACTTTTTTTTTCTTATTTTGCTTTCCAAATTTATGTGCTTTATCATAGAATTCGTTATAATGTAACAAGATTTTAATTTGACATGTTTAATTTTTTTAATTTAACTGGAACAATTCGACTCAATTCGACTTGACTTAAATTATATTTCAATTGACTCAATTCGAAAAAAATTTAAATCGAGTTAGGATGATAAAATAAGACTCATCAACTCGATTAACTCAAAAAAATTTCACTCGATTCGATTTGATTCGATTGAATACTTACCCTATTGAATATTGTAAGAAGTTAATAATTTATTTTAGAATATATAAAAAAAAAAGTTGTTTGTAAATTTGAAGAAGAAAAACGAAATTAAAGGAGATTTATATAAATGATAGTAATGGTGACACCAGTAATAATAAGCAAATAGCAATTAGTATAAAGTAAATAATCCCTTTAATTTTTTTAATTAGTTCGAAAATCAATAACATGATCTTTAAATTTAATTTTTTTTATAAATTGAATAATTTAATTTCCTAAATTAGCATGAATTAAGTAAAGTATATTTAATATTAATTTCTTTTACAAAAATCATATTATATTATGATTTTAAATTAATTTCCTAACAAGTGACTCCAGTGAAAAATAAGATGTTATTCATCCTAAGAGTCAGCGCCTATGTGTGCAAAGTATATGTGCCTTGTCAAAGGGTTAAGAAAGTATGAACATTTACTATCATGTAATCACACCAGTATAATTAAAAAAATTAATTTCCTAAATTAGCATGTATTAATTTAGAAAAATTAGAGTTAGCAATTGATTTTAAAATGTTTTTTTTAATTTCATTTTGTCAAAAATCATATTGTATTAAAATTTTAAAAAATAAATCATAATATGAAATTAAATTTCTTAAATTAACACACGTGAATTAAGTAAAATTCAAGGGTTATGTATGAATAAAGGTCCATTTCTGAAATTATTTACAGAAATGAATCGTTTTGGTCCATTATTACGGGAATTGATTGATTTTATAAAAACGCGTTGAGTTGGCGTCGTTTTCAGGGAAAAAGTAAAAAAGCGCGTCCAGCTCAGCATTTGTTTTCCCTGTCACAAGCAAAAGCGCACTGACGTAGAAGTGTTTTACTAAAAACCGCTGACATGGGCACGCTTTTGCCCGTGTTCCCCCAATGGGTTGATTGCTAATTAGGGTCTAGGTTTAGGCTTTTTGTGTTTGATTAGGGTTTAGGAAATTTTAAATTAGGGTATTAAGTTTTTAATTGTTTAGGGTTTAATTTTTTATTGTTTATTATTGTTCTGGAAAAAAATAATTTTGACGAGATGGGTTCTGAAAAATAATTTTGACAAGTTGGATTCTGAAAAAGTAAATTTGACGTGATGTGTTCTGAAAAAATAATTTTGACGAGATGAATTTTGTTTTGTTCTGAAAAAATGCTCTAAATAGGATGCACAATTAGTAATAGTACAAGAAAAGCTTTCAGTTGGATGCTTATTTTGTATTGAAGCTTTTGAAAAATAAATTTGAGAAGATGGTTCTGAAAAAAAATCTTGGGATTCCCGGGAAATTTGACTGTGTTAAATGCCCCGAATAGTGGGGATTGAAATTTGTAGGGGAAAAGCACTCTAAGCAGGATGCCCTGTTAGCAAAAACACTAGAAAAGCTCTCAATTGGACGCCCTTTTCATTAGTGCTGGTGACAGTACATCCTCCTTGAAACATTTTTTCCCTACAAATTTCAACCCTCACTATCTGGGGAATTATGCATAAATGAGCATCCCACTATCCCTTAGGCTATAAATGACCTATATTTCAGCCTCTGGTTGCATAAGTTGTAGGAAGAGAAATTGAAAAGGTTTAAAAGAATAGAAATTGAAGAAGTTGAAAAGGTATAAGTTGATTTTTTGTGTTAATGTTTATACAAATCATTATATTTCTACATAATGTTTTTTGTTTTGAATTTCTTCCGATAGATAATTTGGTTGAAAATGAGTGGACATATTACTGCTATTATTTACTATGACGATGAGGTCCATAACACTGAGAACAACATTGTTTTTTTATCGGAGAACACAACGCGACTGGTTTTTAACCAGGACATAGAATTGATAGAACTTCGTAAAAGAATTAGGCGCAAAATCTTTAAAACTACAACAATGAGAGTTTTGCCTATTAAGAATCGATTTTGTGCTTCGGCCAATCCCGTGACATATGACTCATTTGATATCAAACGTGCTCGTGGCTTGGAGGTGATGGTGCAGACACACCTCGATAGTGGATTATCGTATCTTGAGTTATATGTGAAATTTTCAAGGCGAGATGAAGCACTTGTAGCTTCAGCATCTACTGCTGTTCAAGAGGAATACACGACCTCTGCACGACACTCAATTAGTGAGAGGCAAAACATCGAACCGTCCATTTTTTGTGACAGAACGAAATACACGACCTTTTCACAACACTTTGTTAGTGGATGAGACATATACCTCGGTGGGTCGATGTTCAATGCTGGGAATACTTACTAGGGAATGACATCAACTTTCAGTGGTTGTCAATCGACATTTTATTGGGGACGTTCTGAAACGTACACGAGAAGGGATGATGTACTCCTTACGACGTCTACCGACGAGGGGACCTTTAACATGGCAAATGTTGGTGGGTCAGGGGATGAGTTCGATGTGGATCGACCTCGGGCGCCCAATGCTGACGGTGCAGAAGTTACATTATTTATTGAACCAAAGTTTGTTCCAATTGAACCGAAAGATAATGAAGAGGGTTTAGATGATGATGAAGAAGATCCACGATTCACAGCGTACTCGTCTTCAGCCTACATGCATAATGTCGATCTATCCGCAAATAATGAGTTGGAGTTTCCAGTTCTATCACACAAGAGGCGTGGCCACACAAGTTCGTCGTTGGATTCGGGTGACTTGGAAGTTGGTAAGGAGTTTTCCAATAAGGATGTTTTTCATGGTATATTTAAGCAATACAACATCAAGAAGGGGTTAACTACCATGGCATTAAATCCAAATCCGAGAAGTTCGAGGTCAAGTGTGCAATGCGAGACGGTACATGTTTTTGGAAAATCATGGCTTCGATTAAGAATAGGATGGGGTTGTGAGAGATAAAAAATTTTATCGGTCCGCATACGTGTGTTGCCTTTGGTATAGTATCACTAAGTGTTTATGGCTTTTGAATTTTAGGGTTTAAGGTAAAGTTGTATTATTTAACATACTCGTGGGGTTGCAGGTGTTTTAAAGATTCATCCCAAGTTGGATTCAGAGATAATAGCAGGCTTAATACTATTAATGGTGAAAGCGGATCCTAGGACTACTGTGTCGATCTTAATTGCCAATATTCGTAACTAATTCAACTACACACCTTCTTACCGCAAGGCCTTGATAGCTAAGCAGAAGGCATTGGAGAAGATGCACAATAGGTGGGACGCTTCATACAATGAGGTGTGACAGTGGTGTTAGGTGTTGGAGAGGTACGTCTTAGGTTGTGTAACAGATCTTGAAACAGGTCCTACATACTACAACGATTGGTTGCTCCATGGATGCCAAGTGTTCAAGCGTCTGATTTAAAGCTTCAAGTAATGTCAGGATGCATTTTAGTACCGTAAGCCATTGGTACAAATTGACTGTACCTTTATGTATGGTAGATATACCCATCGACTGTTGTTGGTTGTGGCACAAGATGGTGATAGGAGGATCCTTCCAATTATGTTTGCAATAACACTGGGGAAGTCGGGTGACAATGAGAATTCTTTCTTTCTAGGTTGAGGTGGTATGTCTACCTCCAACCTGATATCTTCGTCATCTTGGATCGAGGCCTTAGAATACAGCCCGACATTAGGTAACCTTTGATAATCTGAAGGATGTACGCCCGAGCATATCATTCTCTTTGTACTATAGTCGTATCATCCAGCAACTCCGGGAATGTCTCTCGTAACCAGGCCATTTCGATCCAACCTCCGTAAATATTATCCGGAACTGCACCCAAAAGATCGTAACATATGGGTCCCCAATCAACATATTGAGCGGAACCGGTGAGTACGAACCCATCCACTGGTAACCCCAATTGTAATTGCACATCCTATAGAGTGATAGTACACTCCTCGCATGGAAGATAGAATGTGTGCGTCTCAAGTCTCCACCTTTCCACAAACGCGCTAATGAGTTTCGGGTCCGACTTGCACCCTTGGCCTATAATGACCATGTGTTAAAAATCGGCTTCCCTCAAGTAATTTTCAATCAACGGTGATGGAGGACTGGATAGATTACGAATAAAACATTGTAAAACTCGATCTATCGGCTATTCACATAAAAATTATAAAAAATATTAATTAAATTATAAAAATGAAATAAAAATATTAAAAATATGAAATTAATTCTTACCATTTGCATTTGGTCGATGGAGATATGTTTATGATCGAGATAGATTAAATGTCCGGTCATCGCTAACATGATCAAATTTCTTAAAATACTAATAAAAAATTAAAAAAAATATAATTCAGAAAAAATAAAATTTAGAGAGCTTTGTGAGCTTTTTTGAGAATTTAGTGAGAAATTATAGATAATTATAGAAGAAATTAGAATTTTTTGTGTGAAAAAAATGGGTTGAGGGGGATTTATAGTTTCATTTTTGGTTACCGTTGGAGGCCCAACGGTCAAATTTTTAAATGACCGTTGGGAAGGTGACCGTTGGGGGAAAACACGGGGTAAATTGCGTCCACGTAAGCACTCCTTAGTAAAGCGCGTCCATGTTAGCGTGCTTTACCCCGTGACATGGGAAAAAAGCGCTGAGATGGATACACTTTCTTGGATTCTCCTTGAAAACGGTATTAGCTCAACGCGATTTAGCAAAACGATCCATTCCCGTTATTATAGACCAAAATGATCCAATTCCGTAATTAATTTCGTAAATGGATCTTCATTGGTACTAAACTCAAAATCCAAGATTGACTTTTTATTTATTCTAATTTAATGCTTTAAATTTGCGTGAATTAAGTAATTTCAAAATGATTTTTTTAAAAGTTCAAAATAAAATCTTTATATGTTAACTTGTATTGTTTATGATATTTAATATTAAATTTTTAATTATATATATATATTGGTGAATTATAAAAGAATAGTAAAATTTTCATAACAACGCGATTGATACAATTCAAACCAAATTATATTTAATATTAAATTTTTAATTATATATATATTGGTGAATTATAAAGGAATAGTAAAATTTTCATAACAACGCGATTGATACAATTCACACCCAAACTATATTTGGAATAATTAACACTTTTGACTATTAGATTAACACATGAAAATTTTTAATTATATTATTAATAAATTTATTTTTAAACAAAAATTAAATAAATAAATGAGACTTCCATCATTCTTAAAGTCAATTTATTAATGTATCAACCAATTAATGGTGACACTTGGCAAGAGGAGAATTCATCTAGAACTAAAATTACATTAATTGTTTCAATATGTTACTTTATATATATATATATTAAAGTATTAATTAAGGATAAAAAATATTAATTGCGGTATGTATATATCATTAAAATATATGTCCCAATGAATGACTATTTCAATAATGATTAAGCCGTAACAATTAAGCCTGTTCACCAAAACATATCTTTTTATATGCAAAGAAAAATATGTATTCTGAGTTATTCTATAAAGAATGACTATTCAAGGACTTTTAAGAAATAGTCCTGTAAGGAGTCATTCTCAACACAACTTGGTTAGCTCCCAATTAATGTGCTAGTTTGAGCGCCTCAAATTAAAGAAATATTTTGAAATTAAAAAAATTAATTTAAATTTTCTTAAAAAACGAAATTAAAAAATACAAGTGGATATTACGTGGAAATAAAAAAAGTGCATAATGCATTAACAACCATGTCATCCATTTATCTTTAATCATTTAACAAAAACGAATTTTAAAAAACAAAATTAATAAATTCAATCATCATTTTATAACTTTAAATAATTAAAAAATAAAGTTAGTAATAGGTAGCTACGGAGGCAATTTACCATTTTACTTTTTCTTTTTGCATGTGTAACATTTGAGAGGGAAAAAGGTTATTTTAGTCATTTAGAATCTAGAAAAGGAAGGAAACTGCTAACTGCAGAATATCTAGGGAATCGATTGACGAGCGTTCAACTCCAATTATCGTTTAACGTTACGCTATCAAAAAGGAAAATTAAATTTCCCGGGAGATCATCGATACAATTGAACTTGGGGTTTAGGGTTTCAAATTAATCAGATCGGAACATGTCTCAGACTGGAAAATTGATGCCTAATATCGATCAACAGAGCACGAAGATACTCAATCTCACCGTTCTCCAACGAATCGATCCTTTCATTGAAGAGATTTTGATCACTGCCGCTCACGTTACCTTCTACGAATTCAACATCGACAGTAATCAATGGGTTCGCTTTGTCACAATTCTCCTTTTCAATCTTTGGAATCTTAATTTTTTGTTTCTAGTCTGGTTTAGAATTTTCAAGTTTTTCATTTTTCAGTTTTAGATCCTTTCTCTTCTGTGTTTTAAATAATTCTCGTTTTTTATTTTACTCTTTTTAGAGTCGAAAAGATGTTGAAGGATCTCTCTTTGTTGTTAAGAGGTAAAATCAGTTAATGTGTTTGAGCCTTTTTTTTTAAGCATTAGCTCGTTTGAAGCAAGTAATTAACCTGGGAAATTGGTTAGATTGTAGTAATGATTTCTGACTGTTTCCTTGATTTTTCAGGAATACGCAACCTCGGTTCCAGTTCATTGTAATGAATCGGCGTAATACAGGTCAAAGTTCTTAATCTTAATGAAATATCATGGGCTTTTTTCTTTTGCCTTATTTAATACTAAAGCTGTTTTTGACTAACAGAGAATTTAGTGGAGAATTTACTGGGAGATTTTGAGTATGAGGTTCAAGTTCCGTACTTGTTGTACCGAAATGCAGCACAAGAAGTTAATGGCATTTGGTTCTATAATTCGCGTGAATGTGAGGATGTTGCAAACCTCTTTAGTAGGTATACCATCTTTCTTTCTTTTCTAGTTCTTTTCTTTTTCCTTTTTTCAAATTTTGCAGACTTTTAATAATTGACTTTGAGAATGGTTACCTGAACTGAATTCAAACACCGAGGTTAGATTTTTTCTATGTTATATATGCTATGCTTTATTCATTATGATTATTCTCCCCCAAAAGGAAGGGTTTAGTTGTTGAAGGCATTCACTTGGTGGGTTTTGATTTGACAATACTCTTCTGGTTGATTGAAATTTTTTTTCAGTTTCACATATTTGGTGACAAGATTCTAGATAAGTGAGGTCAATGAACTCTAATATGTTGAACAGATAATAGCTCCACAAACCATCAAGTTGAGAGTTGAGACTTGATGATATGCATAATGGTATGTTGTGTGTAATTTGACAAACATTCGCAATATCTAAAACAGAAGTTCCTCTTCATTAGAGTGATCTTAAAATTTTCTTAATTTATGAAATGCCACGAAAGTAATCTGTTAAAACTTATGTAAGTAAGCTTTTGTTAGAGATGATTTCACTAATAGAACTTCTGTGTCTGTTCCTTTTGGAGGTTTGAACTCTAACGTTGTATTTGTTATATTCACAGAATACTTCATGCATATTCAAAATTCCCTGCAAAGCCAAAAGTATCTTCAAGCAAAGGGTAATGATTTTTATGAATCATCTATAAGTTATTGCTGTTCTGAAGCCTTGGAACATAGTTAACTGTTAAATTTGCCATGCAGCTCGCATGATGTCTGTTTTTGTTTTACCATTCATACCTGGTGCTTTTAGCACTATATGTTATATTGAACAAAACAATGTCTTGCCAATTGTCCATACTGCATGTGTAGAACTTTGGGCATGACGTGAGGTAGCATTGCAACCAAGGATTGAGGCGATAGAGAGTTGGAGTGTGCGACTATAGAGTGGACTCTGGGGTACCAAATGTTGTAGCAGATTAAGAAAATAGTAAGTAGGGAGTTGGGAGAATATGAAGCAAGAAATGGAGAGAAGAGAACAGGAAGGGCATGGAGTTAAGAATTGGAATTGGAAGTGTATGCTTGAAGTAGGTGACTGGGACAGGAGCTCTGTCTGAAAATTTTATTGTTATGACAATGAGTCTAAACTGCCATCATCTGTAGGGCTAAAGGTTCTTCCAAAATCTAATTCAATAGATAAAACCTGTATGACATGCTAAGCCACATGGGTAAATTTGTAATGTCATGATTAGCCAATATTAATTTCTTTGTTTTCTTATGGTTCTGTGTTCACTAAGCTGGTATGATACCATAATGCAGTGAATTTGAGGAACTAGAAGCAGTTCCTAGCATGTCAGTAATTGAAGGTCCCTTAGAGCCACCACAAACTGCCTCTCCTGCTACTGATGCTCCTGAAGATTCATCATTTGTTAACTTCTTTAGTGTAAGTCTACTGCTGACACTCATCTTTTGGCTAAAGACTGATTTCAAACTTATTTGGTTCACTAATTTCAGGCTGCTATGAATCTTGGAACTAATGCTACAAATGGTACAAAACCAGTACAACCTTACCATTCTATCTCATCCAGCCCTCTGCACTCTCACACACCACCTGTCATCTCCACTACCGCTCCCACTCCATCAGTGTCATCCCTTCCTCTTTCTGCTCCACCTTTGCTCAATTCAGTAAGTAGCAGCAACCGAGTAACCAATCTTGTTAAGCCTTCTTCATTTTTTGGACCCCCTTCCTCATCATCATCCTCTTTGATGATGCCACCTATTTCTACATCAACTCCAACTGCTTCTGCTCGTCATCCACCCCTCAATCTGCAGCGTCCTTATGGCACTCCAATGCTTCAACCCTTTCCACCACCTGCTCCCCCTGCATCTCTCACTCCTGCTGGACCACCTACTTTGCACTACGGACCTATTATTAGCAGGGATAAAGTTCGTGATGCACTACTAATGCTTGCTCAGGTATTTATCAGTTTCTGTGTCTTGTTTCTTTTTTTAACTTGTAATGTTAACTAATAGCAGTTATGGCTTGTGTATGATGATTAATTAGGACATTCAGCCAAAGATGTATGTATGTGTATATATATGCACATATGCATACATATGAAGAGCAGATATAAAGAAAAAAAATTATTATTCTTGATACTATGAGGAGAAAATGCAAATGACCCTGAAATATAATAGATGCAATATGTGAATATCTTTGCACCTATTGATTAGTATTGATGAGCATTTTTCCTTAGATTTTGAAGACTAACTGCGTGGTATGCTTGGAAGGCCAGTAGTAAACTCCGCGTTGCACACACTTGTATATACGATAATTTGAAGCTTCCTTGTGAAGACTTCTAGTTATTGACAGCTGTATTTTTTTTTTGTTCTTATCCCAGGATGATCAATTCATTGACATGTTCTACCATGCATTGCTAAAGATGCACCATGCCTGAGCACCATGAAGGTTGAGCCTCAAAACTTCATTTTTGATGTTCCGTATGCACCGTATACTTTTACTTTCTTCAGTCAGGTACCTCAACTTTGAAACTTGCTTTGATTCATAATAATCATTAATGGAGGACAAGGTGTGGGTATATTTTGTTGACCAAATGCCTAATTCAACAAAGTAAAAGTATAAGGAGTGCAAGGGACATTGAAAACCAAGTTTGAGGGTTGGTTAATTTGTGTTTAGTCCTACTTTACCCTTTGCCAGAATTCATTCTTTGCTATAAATGATTGTAAGATTGATTGTGTTTATAGAGTGACCTCTGTCCCGTCAACTTATGAGATAAGTTGCTGCTTTCAGCTCTTTCGAACTGTTGGAGCTTGGAAGCATTGAATTTAGAAGTTTGGTTTTAAGTTTTAAATCTGTGTATTCTTTTAAAAGACATTTGATGAACTTTAATTGTAAGAATATGAACCTTTTCTTTTCTTTTCTTTCCCTTTCCTTTCCCTTCAACGCTTAATATGTACGATGGAAGCTCCTTGGATGTTTAGGATGGGATTATGCTAGGATTTTCCGTAGACAATGAATGCTGAAAAAGCCATTGCATTTGTTCAGAGGGCAGAAGTGACCGAGCTAGATTGAGGCGTAAATGAGACATTTGAGTTCAAAGTTAATCAGGTTTCAGGTTTAGTTCAAAAGAAAATTGAATCTGATAAGCCATTGGGTGAGCCGATAGCTCCTCTTCAACCCATAAATAAGAAGATAATGTGCTTTAGCGCACTGAAATTCATGTCCTTCTGTATTGATAACAATATTCATGCCAATCGAATTATGACTTAATCAACAAATGAGACTCTCAAATTAGGTAAACAAAACATGTGCATTTTAAGTGTTTAATTATTTTTATTTAAGTAATTATATTAATTAACATGATTAATTATTTTTTATTTTATGTAATATAAATAATTAATATATTTTATAATAAGATATTATTTATAGATTTTAATAGTTTAAATTACAACGAAAATATAATCCAATATTAGTGTAAAGTTTAATTCAATATTCAATTTTTTATTTAGTTTTGTAATAGTAAAAAGATTATTTCAAATAGTGCTTATTTATGCATTTGAATTGTTTAACTTACAATAAATGTGTAATTTAAGCTGTAATTTAATATTCATCGGATTTTATCTATTAAAATTTTTTATTTGGTTTTAACATAGATAGTTTAAAACATAATGAAAGTGTAATTCAACATAAATGAATTCAAAATTTATCTGATTCCATATATTTTTTTAATATATTGGTGTGATTACATGGTAGTATTTATTTATACTTTTTTAACCCTTTGACAACGCACACACACTTTGCACACACAGGTGCTCGAACCCGAATATCTTAGGATGAACATCATTCTCTTTTCCACTGGTGCCACTCGTTGGGTTCTATCCGGTTCCATATTTAAATGTTTAGTTTTATGATAACAAACATATTTAGTGTGGGTTTGGATGGATGGTGTGGTGTGTTTAGTTTACTTTTTATCTCACGTTACAATGTCGTTATAGTATATAATCTCATTGCCACCATTGTTTTTACACTAACCGCAAATAAATGCACCGCCATCCAAGGTCAAATTTACTTATGTTTAGGGAAAAGTAATTTACAATAATAAAATATGTGAAGGTATTCATGGGTTAGGTCTAAGTATAATATTAATATACTTTATACTTGCAAAGCTCGGTCCAGTTTGAAATATGAGTTTAAAATTTTGCCCAAATACGTTCATATTTGCAAAAGATTAACCCAAGCCTATTGTATATTCGTCCATATTATTTTTTGAAAAATATTTATATTATTTTATTTATATATTTTTTATTTATTAAAATTTTTTATATAGTCATTTTAACATTATTTTAATGTTTACATTAGAATAATATTATATATTTAGTATAAATTTATTTTTTAAATTTGTTTTACATTACATAATATATAAAAATAACATAATATAAAGTATTATAAACATAAAAACGGATCAGGTCGGGCGCAAACATTGAATGTTTAAGTCCGAGCACGGCTCATATTTTAAACGAGCCTAATTTTTTTGCCCAAGTCCATTTTTCGGATTTAGTTTTTACCCAAATCTTCTCAAATTTCAGGCGAACCTTCGGGCCTAAGCGGATAGCTCAGCTTGTGAACAGATCTAGATATGTGTTATTTATAGATTTAAATAGTTTAAATTACAAGAAAAGTGAAATTTAAAATAAATATAAAGTGTAATTCTATATTATGTTTTAATATATTAAAAGTGGGAGAGTAATTGGTCTCGTTTTTTTTTATTCCACAAGCATTATTAAAAATTTGACATGTATCAATTTTTTTTTAAAATATTTTACTATACTTCATAGGATACTTATTAACCCTTGATCTTGCTTGTGGAGTTTAAAAACTCCTGACAGCGTACCAAATAATTTCCCATTAAAAATTATACAATTTAATATGGGTTAATATTCTTGCATGTGCTAGTGGAATGTTTAACTCCACAAGCAAAGTTTAGTATATGACACGTGACTGTTTTAATTTATTTTTATTTTTTTTGGTGAATTATAAGATAAAAGCAAAGTTCTAATAGCAATACGACTAATGCGATTCAAACTCAGGCTACACCAAAGGCAATGAACACCTTTGCTATTAGGCTAACATACAATTTTTTAATATTGCCTTAGAATATAAGGCAACATCTCACTCCTACTTGTGAAGTTAAAGTGGACCAAATAATTTCCCATTAAATATTAGTTTCTAAATTTACTTTCAAAACATTTACATCAATTTTTAATTTTAATTTTAAAAACTAATTTTTAATATATTTTTAATTTAAGAGAAAACTTTATTAATTAAGTAGTATTTAATTTTATATCAAATACAATCAAATCAAACTTTATAAATCATGTTCAAAATTGTCTTTATCTAATTCGGATGTGATTATCATTTAAAAAATTATAATAACTTTTTTCATAAGTGAAATAACTATTGATATTAGATAATTTAACTGTATTATAAAAAAAAAAATGAAATAAATTAAAGACAAATTAAAAAATGTAGCATCCTAAAAATAATTAAAATTATATTATATTTAGACAAATAAAAGAATTCAACTTCTTAAAAAATTAAAATAAGATCTAATTAAAAAGTAAATACTAATAATATTAGAAATATATTTAAATGTTCTCAATCTTGATCTTCTTGAATCTATTTTGCTTGTAATCATGTTTGCTCTTGATATTTTCTTCAATCTATATCATCCTCACAGTCATCTTTGATCAATATTGATTCTTATTTGTCGAACTTATTTAAGATCTTTGAAATTTGTCACAACATAATTAAACATCATAAATTGAATTTTGGTGCCTCAAAATTTTCGTTCAAATATGACTCAATAATTCTTCTATAGACAATCATAATTTAAATACTATATTCTTTTTGAGATATTTTTAATTTATTAAAATAATAATGGAACCTAATAAATAACACAAATAAATTGTTTTTAACTTTAAATTCCTCACTTGTTTCTCAATTTTTTTTTTATAAAATTATGTGTTCTTTTTACCCTAGTGTTTTTGTGGTTGACATTTACAATTGGTGCTTGAGAATTCTTTTGATGGGGTAAGTGTTAAGCCTTCTTCTTCTTCACTTCCTTTCGCATCAAATTTGATGTCGATGTTGGGGTTTTAGAGAGAGATGGTTGGTCATGATAGTCATGTTGGCAATGGTAGGGAAGATGTCACATTTCAACAAGACTAGACGAGACCCCAGTGAATGGCAACTCGTATGTGCATATGACGAGGATGATAGAGATAAAGAATTCGTTGTCATGTCGAGCTTATACTGTTGAATAAAGTTAAAGAAGAAGAGAAGATTTGTTGTAAAATGTTTTTAACACTTCTTTCTATTAATGACCATGGTATTTATATACAGAAGGTAGCTTAGCAAATATGGTTTGTTACAACCACTATAGCTAATTGGGAGGAATTCAAATAAAAATAATCTACTGGATTTTAGGAATTCAAATTAAAAAAGAATGGATTTTAGGAATTCAAATTTAAAAAGAATTGGTTATGTATTCTTATCATGCCCCTACAAGATGGACGGTGGTGGAGTAAGTCCGATCTTGGTTATAACCATGGTGAGTTGGTGACGAGACAACGACTTGGTGATGACATCGAAAAGCTGATCAGAAGAAGAGATATGAGAGACTCGAAGGATACCATTTTGAACTTGCTTACGTATGAAATGATAGTCCAAGGCAACGTGCTTCATGCGTGAGTGAAACACTGGATTGGCACATAAGTTTGTGGCCCCAACATTGTTACAATAAATCACTGGTTGATGAGGAATTGTGATGCCAAGTTCAGTTAGGAGAGAACAAATCCAGTAGAGTTCAGCAGCCGTGGCAGCGATTGATCTATACTCAACTTCGGTTGAAGAGCGAGCAATAGTTTTTTTGTTTCTTAGAGCTTTAAGATATGGGGTTACGACTGAGATACACGATGTAAGCACTAGTTGAAGTGAAGTCATCCTTCTTGCCAGCCTAGTTGGCATCGGAGAAAGCATGAAGAGTAAGAGAGGATTGACGACAAAGTGTGAGATCATGTTCTAAGGTACCACAGAGATAGCGAAGTAAGCATTTGACAGCAGTCCAATGCTCTATCGTTGGTTGATGCATGAATTGAGAGAGCTTATTAACCATGTAAGTAATATCTAGACGAGTCAATGATAGATACTGAAGACTTCCAACCATGGTTCGATACTCTATAGGATCTGATAATGGAGTACCAGCATACAAGGTAATTGATGAACTCATTGCAAGAGGTGAGGAGACTGGTTTTGCGTCAACCATACGAGTCTTTTGAAGGAGATCAATAATATACTTTCGTTGACTAAGAAACAAACCATTGGAATGGGAAAGCACTTGAACACTTAGGAAGTAGTGTAAGTCACTAAGATCTTTCAAAGAAAAATGTGTAGAGAGTTGTCGCATAAAATGATGTACAACTTGATCTGTGTTTCCATTAACAATGATATCATCAATGTAAACAAGAAGATAAAGAATAACTCCTTGAGTGTTGAATATGAATAGAGATGCATCTACAACAAAGTTTTGAAAACCCAAAGTAATCAGAAATTGACGTAATTCATGATACCAAGCATGGAAAGCTTGTTTGAGTCCGTAAATAGCCTTGCGAAGCTTGCAAACATGGTGAGGATTATCACGATCAATGAAGCCTGGAGGTTGAAACATAAAGACATCTTTTGAAAGTGTGCCTTGAAGAAAGGCATTGTTGACATCTAGTTGATGAAGTGACCAACCTTTACTTAGTGCAATACTAAGAACCAGACGCACTGTGGTTGGTTTGGTGACTGGACTAAATGATTCAAAGAAATCAATCCTCGGACGTTGATGAAAACCTTTGGTAACTAGACGTGTTTTGTACCTGTCAATGAAACCATAAGGTAAATATTTAGTGTGAAAAATCCACTTACACCCTACCAAGTTTTGAGTAGGATGAGATGGAATAAGTTCCCATGTGCCATTATGAATATGAACATCAAATTCTGTAGACATGGCGTGCCTCCATTTGGGATCCTACAAGGCTTGACGGACAGTGGTGGGTTCAAGGGTGGGATGGTGAAGTTCAGTATTGAGGTCAAGTTTTTTAATAGGTTTGTGAATGTTATGTTTGGAGTGAGTAATGATGCCTTGAGGAGATGATGGCATCGGACAGGTGGCTTCAAATGTAGTTTCAACCTGAGGAGAGGATGAGGAGGTGTGTGATAATGGAATGATTGGTTCAGGTTCAGAGTTGGTTGTGAGACATGAGGAAGGAATAACAGGTAAAGTCATAAAACACCATTCATATGTGGTGGAGGAAGTGGCACGAGGGAGAGTGAGATTGGTGTTGGCAAGTGGAAAAATGGTCACAACAAAACGGACACAACGAGAGGTGTACAGACATTTGGAGGAGATATCAAGACAAAGATAAGTACTTTGAGTGGAGGAATATCCAACAAAGAGACAAGGGGTTGATCTAGGTTCAAGTTTGTGAAAGGTGTAAGGTTGGAGCCAGGGATAGCAGAGGTAACCAAAACTTCGAAGTTTGTTGTAGTTGGGAGTCGTGCTAAAAAGTTTAAGAAATGGAGACTCATTTTTGAGAGTACGTGTAGGAAGGCGATTTATAAGGTATACGACTGTAAAAAGGAAAAAGACCAGTAGGATAGAGGCATGGAGGCGTGAGAAAGGAGAGAAAGACCAATTTCAATAATATGACGATGTCGACGTTTAGAATAACCATTATGTTTAGGAGTATGAGGGGGAGAGGTGAGATGAGAGATGCTATTGATTGTTAAGAATGAGGATAGGGCTTGATATTCTCCTCCATTATCAAGGTAAAGTGTTTTGATTTCACAATTGCAAATTTTTTCGACCAAGGCTTTGAAACGAATAAACACATTATCAATATCAGATTTACGTTTCAGTGGGTACAACTAGATATATTTGGTGAAGTGACATCAAAGAGAATATAATATTTAAAGTTGTCAATGGAGTAAACTAGTGAGGTCCAAAGATCTGTGAAAATAATCTCAAGGGGAGAAGAAGTGGATAATGTAGATGTAGAAAATGGTAGTTTATGGCTTTTATTACATTGACAAGAATTACAACATAAGTTGAGATAAGAAGAACTAGTGACATCCAAACCGAATAAGAAGACCATGTGTTTGAATGGTGATAGAGATGGGTGACCAAGTTTATGGTGCCAGGTAGGGGAGTAGTGAAAGCAAGTAACGGTGATGAGAAGGAAAAGCTAGGCCACTCGTAGACACCATTTTTAAGTTGGCCTTAGAAGAGAATTACTCCCGTTTGAAGGTTATTTACAAAAAAGAAGATGGTAAGAATTCAATAGAGGCATTGCTAGATTTGTAGAATTGAGAAATAGAAATTAAATTACGTTTCATGGTTGGAGCATAAAGAACATTAGAAAGAGTAAAGGAGTGAGAAGGAGTAGGGAGAGAAGTTGAACCCGTGTGTTATAGGAATTCCAGAACCATCTCCAATCATTATTTCATATGGACCAGTATAGGGGTTGTGATTGTTGAGGCTTTGAAGGTTAGTTGTTATATGATAGGTTGCACCATTTTCCAATAGCCAAGGATCATGTGAGAGTGATGTTGAAGTGGTAGCAACATGTGCTTCACTTTGCCCAGAAGGAGGTGCACGAAGTGACAATTAATTGGTAGCCAGTGATGGTAGGGATGCATGAGGAAATTGTTGGTGGAAGAGAGAACACTGAGAGACAACATGACCTTGAGCACGACACCACTAACATTTTACCAAAAATGGACTCATTGGTCGGTTGGGCTGATGATAAGGTGACTGCTAAGTTGAAGGACAAGCAGACCATGGTGGACGATTGCTTGGTGACCACTGGTTGGAGCATTGTGTACGTGTAGGGTTGGCAGAGACTGAAAATCCTGGTGGGGGTGATGAATTGCGTAAGGACAACTCTTTGTTAATGAGTTTTCATGGAGTTCATCAAAGGTGATGATTGTGTCGCAGTTGTTTATTGCATTAATAACAAATTGGAAAGTATCATCAAGACCGTCCAAAACTTTCTCAATTAAGTCTTCTTGATCAAGAGGTTTGCCAAGGGTGGCAAGTTCGTCTGCTTTGACTTTTACAGCTTGCATGTAGTCGGTGATAGATTGTGAACCCTTTGAGATGTTTTCAAGTTGTCTTTGATTTGTTTGATATGTCCACGAGAAGGACGAGCATAAGTGTTAGCCAGGGCTTGCCAAGCTTTACGAAACGTTATTGATTAAGTAATGAGCGACACAAGGTTGGGTGAGATCGTGCCAACTAGTACTGCAAACAAAAGTTTATCTTGTCTCAGCCATGTCTGATATGTAGGGTTGGGGGAGATTCCATTGTTGACGGTGATTGTGGCAGGAGGAGAAGGATACGAACTGTCTATAAATTTGTGCAAGTCATATCCTATAAGGATAGATTCAATCTGGATTTTCCAGGAGAGATTGTTGGTTGGGGTAAGTTTGATAATGTTGTGGATGGTGATCAAAGTTAAAGGACTATTTGGCTCATGAGTATTTGGAAGGGTAGCCTGAGTGTTGTTTGTTGCCATTAAATAAGTGTTGATCAGTTTTTGAAGAAGTAGCTGAAGGGAAGAGAAAAAAAATCAACAGACAAGTGTAAGGATAAAAAAACCTAAGCTCGTATGAGATAGACTCATGATACCATGTTGAATAGAGTTAAGGAAGAAGAGAAGATTTGTTGTAAAATGTTTTTCACACTTCTTTCTATTAATGACCATGGTATTTATAGATAGAAGGTAGCCTAAAAGATATGGTTTGTTACAACCACTATAGCTAATTCAGAGGATTTCAAATAAAAATAATCTACTAGATTTTAGGAATTCAAATTTAAAAAGAATTGGTTATGTATTCTTATCATATACTGCTCAATTTCGAGTCCAAGTTCATAATACCTCACAACAAGCATGACTTAAGCAACCTTGTTAGGGTAAGGTATGATAGCGGTAAGGGGGGGTTTTACTTGCCATTGTATGTTTTGAAGTTAGCTTTGATCTACCTTTATACCTTTACATCTATAGTGTTCTGAAATTTTATAGGATGTCCCATAGATAGCTTTTTGGTCAGTCTTAGTTGATGTTAATGGATTTCTTCTTGTACTACTACATGAAGAACGAAGTACCTTCACTTGAGGCTTTCCAAAATTTATAATATTTATCCCTTTCCAATCAGGAGAAACAATCTAGGATGGTATGTGTTATAATCAACATTGATAATGATAGTAGGAATTATCACAAAGCAATAAGAAAGAAAAATAAGAACACATATTTTACGTGAAAAACCCTTATCGGGAAAATCCACGGGCAGAGGAGAAGAAATTCATTATGTTGAAAAACACAAATACAAAAGGAGTTTGACTACATCTATTTAAGGGTTAAAAACTCTGTTATAATCAATGTAATAGTAGAAGTATAGTCCTATACGGATTCAACTTCGCCCCCACAAGTCCACTATTTTGCCTCTCTATTTTATTTCTTTAACAAGTGACGAGATTCGGGTCACACAACTCTAACAATCTTCACCTTAACATGAATTCTTGACAAAAAAGTTCACCTCTTCCACGAAACTCATTAAGAGGTATTCTTCAATAATGAACACCGACCAAGTTCAAGCAATGCTCAAACTTGGCTATAAGAAGTGACTTAATCATCATATCTGTAGGATTATCGTGAGCGCTAAATTTGCTCACAATAATATCACCATGAATAATAATATCATGCACAAAATGATACCGAACATCAATGTGCTTCGTCTTCTCATGAAACATTTGATCCTTCGTAAGAAAGATGACGCTATGACTATCACAAAACACTGTACTGACCTGAAGGTCTTTACTGAGTCCACCAAATAGCTTCTTTACAATCCTAGGTAATCGGCATGTACTCACCAAACACTGTAGTTTGTAAAGTGGCTTTCCAACTGATGGCATAACCCCCAATAACAAAAACGTACCTTGTGAGAGACTTTCTTTTATCAAGGTCTCTAGAAAAATCAGAATCAACGTACCCAATGACTCCATATCTACTTTTTCCAAATTGTAATTGAAATTGTAACACCCAAAACCCGAAATCGCCTCCGATTAAGGTTTCGATGTCCGTCCGATCTTATATAGCGTTTATTTCCAACGTTTCTATTTTGTTTAATCATATAGTAAAAAAGAATACAAAATACACAACATGAATCATCAATTGAATGTCAACGTAACTCAAAAAGGGTAAAAATGTCATTTCCATAATTTTTGGAGACTTCTACCAATACCTGTTGGACAAGTATCGGTAGTAGTCAAGTTAGTAAGCAATTTAGAAACAGTGTAGACTTCTACTGATACTTGGGAAAGTTCTAACGATACAAGTGTAACTTCTACCGAAACAAGTCTTACTTCTACCGATACTAAAAACTCCAAAGAGCTAAAAAGTCTTACCCTGTAACTTCTACCGATACAAGCATCCTATCTACCGATACTAGTATACACAAAACTACCGAAACTTACTATGCAACTACCGATACAATCCAAGTCAGTAAATAACCTCTCTCATACCCTGTACTTCTACCGATACATGCGTGAGTTATACCGAAATAAGTATACAGAAATCAATAAATCAAGCATAAACTACAAGTTTATCAAACATTCATTACTCCATAACTTCAAAAAGTATACCAATACATTATACATGGTTTCCAAGACCTTGCATACAACACATATAGTATGTTAATCACATTTAACTAACATACCAATTTGTTCAACATTTATCTAGAATTCACAATTGAGATTCATTCATTCATACAAGTGATACAAGTTAATTCATTCTAGTGCATGCCATATAACTGAGTGATGTAAATACTACCGAACGAGCTCTCGGGATAGTGTGATGTCTTCAAGATGATCCGATCTTCAAGTTGCAAAATGAAATCTACAAAACAACAACAATTTCACTGGTAAGCATATCAATTTACCGAATAACATATGGTAAACAACTCTATAAATATGATGAGCCAGAACAGGACTAAACTTCAGTGATCGTTATTTGTTTTACTCTCTGTTGGCTCAAAGGTCATGATGCTCATTTTACTCCCTATTGACCCAGAGGTCATGCCTGTTACCAGTATACAATGCTATTCTTAGCCATCGATACGGTATATCTGTTCCCTACGATGCTGCTCACACTAAGCTGACGATAATATGCGATCAGGCATAAATCTCA
This sequence comes from Gossypioides kirkii, assembly GCA_005610355.1. Taxonomy (NCBI): domain Eukaryota; kingdom Viridiplantae; phylum Streptophyta; class Magnoliopsida; order Malvales; family Malvaceae; genus Gossypioides; species Gossypioides kirkii. The sequence continues at coordinate 10,898,040 of CP032245.1, forward strand.
GCCATCGTAGGGCCTGTAATCCATTCTTGGATTCTATTCACTTTACAGTGACTCACGATGCCTTAGAGAATTCGTAACAAATGCAAGAATCTCAGTCATCGGTCCATTATCTTTGGTACAAAACTGGGAAATTCTTCTTCTGTCATTCTATCTTTCACATCTTCAGTTTTGTTGTACTAATCATCAAAAACTAAAAAGAAGACAGTTATAAGGAGTTACAAGTAAGAATTTAACATTACGAACTTACTAGATTGGATTGTAGTTGTGGTTAAACTCAATAGACTATTCCGTTAATTTCCCTTTTTCGCGATCTGTGGCGCGATCGTGGTCTACATCCACAAATCATCCAATTCTCACATTAAATCGGACAATCAAATCATTTAACACAATTTGATCCTTTTGGGAAAAATTACAATTTTATCGCTAACCTTTTACTTCTATTCAATTTAGTCCTTAAGGTCTAAACATGCAAAATAACCATTTTTCATTCAATCCCATAACAATCGAATATTCATGGGTGTTCACCTAACATCCCCATTCAACCATTTCACAGCAAGGATATGTATTTTCCCATTTCACAATCTAGTCCCCAAACCCTACTTTCATCAAAAATCATTATACAAAATCAATGATTATATTCATCAAGCATTCAAATCTATCCATAACTTTCAAGAACAAGCATTTTCATGAATGACAAGTTTTATAACATTTGACAGATTTACAAATTGGTTCTTGGATTAGCTAGATTAAGCTAATACGGACTCAAAAACATAAAAATTACTAAAAACAGATAACATTTGCTTACTCAAATCAAAGCTCAAACTTTGGAATGCAAAACCCTAGTTTCCCTTGCCCTAGCCTGGAAGAGGAAGAAGAAGAAGTGAAAATATTCTATTTTTTCTTCTTTTAATTTCATATATATACCTAATGACATTTTTGTAATTTCTTCAACTTTCATCATTAAGCTTAATCAACTCATCCTTACCTTAATTAGGCTTCATTATATTTAATTTAAATCATGCATATCCATTAACTAATTTCTTTTGGTTAATTTATTCATTTGATTTTTCTATTTTATCATACTTTACTTTTGCAACTTTTACAGTTTAGTCCTTTTTGCTTAATTAACTATTCAAACTATAAAATTCTTTTACTAAAATTTAATATGACACTAATGACATCATAAATGTGCAATAATTAATAATTTATGAATCGACTTGTTAGAGTTGGGGTCCAAAACTATTGTTTGCGACACCACTGAAAACTGGGCTGTTACAACTCTCTCGCCTTAGGGAAATTTCGTCTCGAAATTTCTTACCAGCAAACAAGTTAGGATAATGTGATTTCATCGAAGCCTCTGTCTCCCATGTGGTTTCTTCTAACCCGTGACGACTCCACAATACTTTCATCAATAGTACTCTTTTGTTCCGCAGCTCTTTACCTCGCGTACCGGTATTCTAACTGGTTTTTCTGAATACGATTAGTCTGGTTGAATCTTAACCTCAGTGGGTGCAATCAAATGAGAAGGATCTAATCTATACCGTCTCAGTATCGAAACGAGAAATACATTATGAATCTTCTCAAGATCCCTTGGTAAAGCTAGCTTATAAGCTACAAGACCAACCCTCTCAAGGATTTCATACGGCCCAATAAATCACGGACTCAACTTGCCCTTTCTACCAAACCGTAACACCTTCTTCCAACGGAAAACTCTCAGGAAAACTCGATCTTCGACGATAAACTCTATATCCTTCCTCTTTAGATCTGCGTAAGACTTCTATCGATCCGAAGCTGCTTTTATACAGTCACGGATTATCCAGACCTTCTCTTCAGTCTCAAGTATCAGGTCAACTCCAACCAGCTTAGGCTCGCTCAACTTTGACAAATACAAAGGTGTTTTTCATTTCCTACCGTATAGTGTCTCAAACGGTATCATTTTAATACTGATTGATAACTGTTGTTATAAGCAAACTCTACCAACGATAAATATTTCTCTCAGCTACCTTCGAACTCGAGTATACAACATCGTAACATATCTTCTAAAATCTGTATCACTAGCTCAGACTGACCATCTATCTATGGATAATATGTTGTGCTGAAATTCAACCTGGTTCCCAAAGCTTCATGTAGCTTACCCCAGAACCTTGAGGTGAAACGTGGATCTCTGTCAGAGATGATAGATATCGGTACCCCATGCAATCGCACGATCTCAGATACATATAACTCAACTAACTTCTCTAATGGGTAATCTACTCGAATCGGAATGAAATGAGCCGACTTAGTTAATTTATCAACTATGACCCAAATAGAATCCTTTTTCCTCGATGTCACCGGTAATCTCGTAACAAAATCCATTCTAACTCGCTCCCATTTCCACTCAGGAATAGCGATGAGCTGCAGCAATCCAGAAGGTACCTGATGCTCAGCTTTTACTTGCTGACACACCAGACATCTAGTGACAAATTCAGAGATTTCCTGTTTCATACCTGGCCACAAATACATCTTTTTTAGGTCATTATACATTTTCACACTCCCAGGTGAATGGAATAAGTGTTGTTGTGAGCTTCAATCAGAATGTCTCGTCTCAAGTCTGATTCATTAGGAACACACACTTTGCCTTTGAAATACAATATTCTATCCGTATCAATTGTGAACCCTGTGGTGGTGTCACTCTACATCTGTTCTTTTTTAGCTACAAGCTTCAGATCATATTCCTGTAACTCTCGAACCCGTTATAGAAATAACGGTCTCGTCCTGAGTTCACCAGTGACAGAACCATCACTCTCCAATGACAGGTGAGCATACATTGCTCTCAAGGTGAATAATGACTTCCAGCTCAGGGCATCCACAACAACATTAGCTTTTCTCAGATGATAGTCAATCACAAGATCATAGTCTTTTAATAGCTCCAACCATCAACGCTGTCACAAATTCAACTCCCTCTGCATTATCAGGTATTTTAAGCTCTTATGAGCAGTGTATACGTGGTATCTCTCACCATACAGATAGTGACGTCAGATCTTTAGTGCAAAGACAATGGCAGCTTGCATAAGCTATTAATTCTCGTAGCCAGAATTCGCATTTGCTGAATTTCACATGAAACTATTTTTCTCGTAAGATCTATAATACCTTTCTCAAATGCTGAGTATGCTCTAACTCTATTCTAGAATAAATTAATATGTCATCAATAAATACAACCACAAATCTATCCAACTGAGGTTGGAACACTCGATTCATCAAATCCATAAATACTGCTGGGGCGTTGGTTAACCCAAATGGCATTACCAGAAATTCATAATGTCCATACTTAGTTCTGAATGTTGTTTTCATCACGCCACAATCTATTACTCGCATCTGATAATACCCTGACTGAAGATCTATCTTGGAAAATACTGTTGCATCTTTCAACTAGTCAAATAACTTGTCAATACGAGGCAACGAGTACTTATTCTTGATTGTTACCTTGTTCAACTGTCTATAATTTATGCACATTCGAATCGAGCGGCCCTTCTTTTTCACAAACAACACTGACGCACCGCAAGGCGATACACTCGGTCGTATAACACCTTTGTTTGACAATTCTTGCAACTGAGCCTTTAATTCCTTTAACTCTGTTGGTGCCATTCTGTATGGTGGAATCGAGATCGGTGCGGTGCCCGGTAACAGATCAATACCAAACTCTACCTTTTTGATCGGTGGAAAACCTGGTAATTCTTCTAGAAATACATTTGTAAACTAATTGATCACCGGTAGCTATTTCAATTCTATCCTTGAAACTCGTGAGTCGAGAATATATGCCGAAAATGCTTTGCAACCTTTGCAAACCATTTTCTGAACTAAGATAGCTGAGATCATTTTAGTTCCACTGTTCAATCTATTGAACTCCACTATAATAACTTCATCTGTCGGGCTTTTCAAATCAATTTTTCTTCGTTTGCAGTTCACTACTGCATCATGTTCAGATAACCAATCCATACCCAAGATCACATCGAACTCGATAAAAGGTAACAAAATTAGGTCAGCAAAAAATTCAAAACCCTGGACTTTCAGTAGACATTTACAACATATCAAATTAACAATGACACTATGACCCAACGGGTTTGTGACTTGAACATCAAATCCAGTCGACTCTACTGACAATTTCTTATCAGTTGCTAATTAATGCATATATATGAATGGGTCGACCCTGGATCAATCAGAGCAAACACAATATCATTAAAAAGGTAAAATATACCGGTCACAACATCGAGAGTGGCAGCCACTTCTCTAGCTCTGATGGCATATGTGCGTGCAGGTGCTCAAGCCTCAGATCGGGTTACATTACCCTTGTTGTCACCTCGGTTTCCACCTGTACTACTGCTCTGTCCAGGGCATTTACCTTTTCACGAAGTAATAGGGGGTTTCACACTCTGATTCTCTTTTACCTTTAAAGTCATCAGACAGTTTCCTATAAAATGATCTATACCCCACATCGGTAAGAAGCTCCTTTTATCTTTTGACATTCACCCGCATGGTACCTTCCGCAATGATCACGTGATGGGTTCGTCATATTTCAGACACTAGCTACACTGGTTGTAGGACGGTTCTAAAATTTAGACTCTGGTGGCCCTGATCTACTCCTACTCAGAAGTCTAGAAGGAATTGCCTCACGAGTTTTATTTTTTTTGAATTTCTTCGATGGTGGCATAGAAAAAGTTTTGATGATACTCTTCCTTCCAAACTCTCAAAACCTCTTCTCTCTCTACCTCTTGTTGTTGTATCTTTCTTCTATCTTTTGAGCTCTATCTACAAGAACCACTAACGGTTGCAACTCAGATCCTCCTACCATCATCTTGATCTCGTCCTTTAGCCCGTCTTCAAAACGAACACACATTGCCTCATCTGTCGGTACAATCTCCCAAGCATACTTACTAAGTTGAACAAATTCTCGCTCATATTCTGCCACTATTTTGTTTCCCTGTCTCAATTCTAAAAATTCTTTCTTTTTCTTATCCAGGTACCTTTTGTTGACATATTTCTTTTTGAACACTGCTTGGAAAAATTCTTAGGTAACCTTATTCTCAGGCATCACTGTTAAAATCATCGTCCACCAACTATAATCCTTGTCCTTCAGTAATGAAGCTGTACACCTCAGATAGTCTTCTAAAGGACAAATCATCTCGTTCAAGATTCTTAGTGTGTTTTCCATCCAGCATTCAACTCTGAAAGGATCATCTTTTATGCTTCCTCGAAATTTTTCTGCACCATATTTTCTAACTTTGTCCATCAGAATGCGACGTCTCTGTTCCACCATTGAAGGAGGTGGAGGCATAGCTGGAGGTACTACCAGTCGGGCGGTAGGTTGTGCAACAAGAGGTGGAGGAGGTGGTGCCATCGAGTTGTTCCTCATGAACTCCGAAAACCACTACCCCATCAATTCGAAAAACATACTCTTTACTTCATTTTCTGTCATCGGTGAAATCGACGCCTCATGACTAACTCCAAAATCATTAGTCGGGATATTACTGTTTACCTAATTAGTTTCCTCTCTTTCTGAGTCAGACATTCTGTGATTATCTGTAAAAACTATGATTAGATCGGATCCATTTATATCACACTATCACAGGTTCATATGGCATGTACTTCTAAAACATAAAGCACAGTTATTACAATAAAAGAAACGACTAAATCGAAAGCTCTGATACCATTAAATGTAACACACAGAACTTGAAATCGTCATCGATTAGGGTTTCGATGTCCATTCAATCTTATATAGCGTTTATTTTCAATGCTTCTGTTTCATTTAATCATATATTAAAAGAGTTGTTGATCGGCCTATAAACGTCACAGCATTTAAGTGTAAGCGGACACTTGTCAATGCAAGTATAGTTGATAGAATTATTTTATTTGAATATCGATCCCATGAGGATAGAGTTCTTGATGTTCAATTGTCGAAGCAACTAAAGTAAAATAAGAAGAATTGTTACTAAGAATGTCAGCGCAACTGAGTTAGATCTGCAAAACTAAAAGAGTTAAACTGTCAACGCAAATATGAAATAAATTGTCAGAGCAAGTGAAAGTAAAATAAATTGTTGTTGCTATTTTGAGAATTTAAATGCAAAAAAGTAAAAGTGTGATCGAGTACAAAGAATGGAGTGGTTCACTAACTGCACTAAGTAGCAACGTTAGATGTGATGACAAGGTATTTTATAGATGAATTGTCGCAGTAATAAGGTTCCAATGAAATTATACCAATAACAACTCTCTGTTTAACCAAGACTCAAGCACCCACATTTACCCCGCCTTCTAGTGTTGGCAATGCCTTGCACTCAAGAACAAGTGATTGGAATTCCTCCTAGTCTTAAGCAACTTTCGCTGACTTTCAGTGTCGGTATACTGCAATTGCACTTTCGTGGTCAAAATAGTTAAATCCAAGGGATAATAGATGAGAAGAATCGAATAGGAATCAAAGTAATCTAACATTGAAAGATATTTCCATATACAATCAATTGTCAATAAGAATTCATCAACATTAAAAAAGGGATTAACAAATAAATCGAAGCATACTATTCCTATGCTACTAGGATTATCCCTTAACCGCTCCTCTTGTATCGCATCAAGCACACCTCATCAGAAGTTGTCGCACACTTGCTTGATCAGCTCACAGGACTCCAGATCCAAGCTTCAAAACTTTAGAGAATTTTACAGAATTAATTCCTTGACCTCTCGATATCTATCTTTTTTTCGATTCTCTCCTATTTATAAGCTTTGAGAATTACAGATCTCCTTCCTTCTCAGATCTAACCATTTTGGCAGCTGTACTAGTTAGTTTAATCTAGCTATGCACTCATGCAGATCTGGTGTGTTCTTCATAAATCTACAAGTTGTCGCGACATCACTAGACACAATCTATAATCTTTTATTGTGGAGACAATGTGTTATTCTCCTGCACTGGTGCTTCCAGATGTGTTTGCAGTGTGAATTCACTCATACAAAGTATATTTTCCATGCGGTGACATTTTTTGCCGTAATTCCAGGCTGAACTTGTGGCTGCATCTTTGAACTTTTTCTAGCATCGATCTTTCGAGATGGTTCCCTATGCTGACAATTTCAGACATAATACATATGCTGTATATGGCGACATTAGTGCACAAAAGAGATAAAATAACGAGAATTTAAGCCACACCACATTGAGTTAGAAAATGTAAATACTAAGTATGAAATGACTATCATGCATGTTAAATATAATACAAAAGGGACAGTTAATACATAAATTTAGGGAGAAAATAAGTGTCATTTCTAATGCTATCACACCCTCAAACTTATGTTTTTACTTGTCCTCAAGTAAACCAAAGTCACAAACAAAACATGTCACCGCAATCATTATTCTAACAACTTAAATCCTCTGGAATCCTAATGTACAAATTGTATTCACATGATAGAATAATGCGCTGACAATTTATAGGCATGAATAATTAAAATTGCAACTTCACTAATGTTAGTAACATTCTTTAAATCTTAACCTTTCTTGACCAATACAACATATATTTCTTTTTCTTCTTTTCTCTTTTCTCTTCTTTCTTTCTCTTTTTTTTATAAAAGATTGAGAGATGTCATTGCATTACTCTACCTTTGTTCCTGGGTAGTAACAATGGGGTGCAACAAAACCCAGGAAGTATGTAATTACGCCGACACACACTCTTGCAATGACAGCCTTTAGCTAGATGATTTTTCTAACACATGCAGTGGAGTGTTCTCCCTTGATAAGTCACAATGCACTCACATTAGAGTGTCTTTTATTAGTACAATGTCGCTGCAATTGGTAAGCTATTTCAAGATTCAAAGATTGATTCTACATATTCATTACTAATGCAATTCCAATCATTCATCCAAAAATAGAAGGCTCAATATTCATTCATATTCACCCAATTCACATATCAGCTTCCCAAGCAATTCAAGATTTATGCATAAAATAAACACTGTGATCACATTTTTGTGGGTGTAATCGCATTTCCATTTCACATAAAATCCCCCAAACTTAATGTCTGCATTGTCCCCAATACACTGACAATATTATACAAATAAAAATGGAAATGCAACTAAAATGCAGATAAACTAACATGAGAAAAAAATGTGACAAATAATAATGCAATGACAGTGATATGCATGCAACTAACTATTGAAAAGTAAACTAACTCATTGTTCAGCAGCCGATGAAGCGACTGCCTTGGCTTTCTTCTTCTTCTTCTTCTTCTTTGAGCTTCCTCTTCTACTTTGCGTATCTCTTTCTTGTCCTTCCTCTTTCTCTTTTTATCCTTGGAAATAATCGGAGTAACGGATTGCCCCTCCACAGTCGGTTGAGTGGAGGCTTTATCGATGGATGGACTTCAGTAAGTGATGGATGGATGGACTTCAGCAAGTGGTGCCACATAAGGCATAATGGCCAAAGGGTTAAGATCCTTAGTACTGCTAGTGATTGCCTCAGCCTAGCTCGCTACAAGTGGAGCCATGTTTTCACTAGATGCCCCCACACTTGTGGTGCGTCGACAAATTCTTCTTCGAAATTTGTCGGGGCATCATTCTTCTCTTCTTCCGGGTCCTTCTCTTTAGGTCCTTCATCCTTTCCTCCATTATTCTTCATCTTTCCTTCCTCTTCCTTCATTCTTCTTCCTCAAGCTTTTTCTTCTCAACTATGTTTGTTTCGATGCCTTCCTTTGCTTCCAAACCCACAAAAACAATCGGTGTACGCATCTCCTTAGCAATAGTCTTCCTTTCTGCCATGTTAGCCCCAAGGCTGTTCGAAAATTCATCCTCAAACAGATTAGTGATGATTCTGAAACAGTCCTCCATGGTGTTGGAATGTCCCTCGTGCTCCTCATCATTGGAGATATGAATTCTCATTTGGGATGGGACAGGTTGAGGCCTACCTTCAAGAGTAGGTTGCTCGGAGGACGATGGGGCTTCCTTAATAATAGGTGGGAAGACAGGGAACTCTCGCATAAGATTTGGTCTCAAACTCCTCAATGTAGTGACAATAGCGCTGTTCCACGCTCTTATGTACGCATAGAAAAGGTTCTGCCTGTAATTCATTTCCTCCAACATGCTGACAAGGCAAATCTGGCGCATATCCGTGCGATCAATGATTTATTCTATTGCAACCAATTTTTTCCCAACTTGAGGGTATATGGGTGTATTTTCTTGCTTCTCCTTTTACTTTGCTTTCCCTTTCTAATTCTTCTTAGGTACCTCTTTCACCAGAAGGGTTTCTTGTCCCTAGTCATTTGCTCCACCGAGATATCATTTATTGGCCCCTTGTTGTCTAACACCTCCTCACCATCACGAGGCACAATACCCTTTGTTTGTAGAGCATCATAATTAAAGAAGGGAAAGGTAAGATATCTGTCTGTGTACTCGCGACTTCAGTAATTTTATCATGTAAAATTGCACCGACATCAATGTGGTGGCCCTTCAAAATAGAGTGCAAAAGGTACATGCGATCCAGCGTCATAGTTGTGCTACAGGTTGAAGGCAGAATTCGGCTATTAATAAAGTGGAACGACACCTTGCTCTTAGTGGTGAGATAATGTCGGTGCATAGTATAGTTATGCGGACCATTGCCAGTCCACATAGTGCCCTCTACGAATAGATCTCGCATCACCAGGTCAGCACCTTCATCAGTTAACTCTTCTAAAAACACAATGTGAGTATCTGCTCTTTCAACAATATGGAAAAGTACGTTGATGTGAGTAGCACTTCAAGGCACCAAGCCTTCTCGACAAAAATAAACTCCTTTTTAGAGTCCACTAAGTTGGCGTAGAACTCTCTTACCATAGTGGGGGAATAACCTGCCGGATGGTCTCAAAAAGACTCCTAACCCAGACGAGAGATTGTTCTTGCAATTTGTTTCCCTAACGTCTGATGCGAGGATAACTGGAAACCCCGCTCTGGGTGACAGTTTCTCTTGAGCATGACGTCATGGTAGTGGTCCTTCGCCACCTTAGAGGGGAACAGGATGGTTTCTTTCTGTGAGGGTTGGTCGGCATTCTAAACCACAGTGGCTGAAGATTCATCGGGGGGTTTCAAAAGGGTTTTTGCTCCTTTTGTTCTTGTCATAATAGCTAAAGAAAGAGATTAAGAGTAATTTGACAGAAAATTATAAGAGCAGATAAGAAATTAATTGCAGTAGCAATGGAGATTGTGAGTAAAAGAAGAGAGTCGACAGAAGAAAGATTTTATGAACTTTGGAGAAAAGACGTGATTACTTCAATTGGCGTAGGAAAATATCGCGTTTGCAACCAAAAAATGCCAGGATTGCAGATTGTACTTTTTGGGTTGATCCAACGGTTGGGGATGATTAGAGATCAACTAGCGTGATTCTTGGTTGAAATGTTTTGCTACGTCATCATAGAATGCGTCGACATGTTGTGTTATCAGATGCGTCGACAAAAAGGAGATTTTTTTTATTCCTGCATAAACTAGAAAGGAAACAAATGAAAAGAAAAAGCAAAAAGTAAAAGTAAAAATTGCAATGACTTTATTTAAATGTGACCAAATTTATGGTCTCGTTGTGTTCTTTGACATCTGGGCTCACGTAATGTTTGAGTCATTGGCCATTTACTTTAAACTAGTGACCATCATTCATATCTTCAATTGTCACCGCACCATGTTGGAATGCTTCGACAACTCTAAAAGGGCCTAACCATCTCGAACGTAATTTTTCTGGATGCAATTTTAAACGAAAGTTAAATAGAAGTACTAACTCACCAAGGAAAATTTGTCGTCTCAAGATGATATTGTCGTGCCATCTCTTAGTCTTTTCCTTGTAAATGGCTGCATTTCATACGCATTGCGTCGAATTTCTTCTAGCTCAGAAATGTTCAACAACCGTTTTCATCCAGTAGCATCGTAGTCCATGTTCACTTGTTTTATCGCCTACATGGCTTTATGTTCAAGTTCAATTGGCAGGTGACAGGATTTACCAAACACTAATTGATACGACGACATCCCTAACGAGGTTTTGTACGCTGTGCGAAGCGCCCACAATGCATCATGTAGCCGCGAAGACCAATCTCTCCGAGATGGGTTAACCACCTCCTCAAGGATACTTTTAATTTGTCGATTGGAAACCTTCGCTTGGCCATTTATTTGTGGATGGTATGTGGTGGTCATGCGATGCTTCACACCATATTGTTTCAAGGCTGTCGCCACTTGGTTATTGTGAAAATGAGTTCCATGATCACTTATCAATGCCTTAGGTGTTCCAAATCTTGTTAGGATATATGTGTGGAAAAACTTCAATACTATTCGAGCATCATCCTTTGGAACCGTAATTACCTCGATCCACTTAGAGACATAGTCAACAACAACTAAAATATACACATTCCCAAAAGAGTTTGGAAATGGTCCTATGAAATCTATACCCAAGATGTCGAATAACTCCACCTCCATAATAGGTTGTTAGAGCATCTCGTTGCGGTGAGATAAAGAACTTGTGCGTTGACATCTATTGCATTGTTGCACAAAATTATGGGCATCTCAAAACAATGTGGGTTAGAAGAACCCTGATTGTAAGACCTTTGCAGCAGCCCTCACACCACCAAAATGGCCTCCGTAGGGAGCATCATGGCAATGTCTTAGGATAGAAGTCATCTCTTCTTCAGGTACGCAATGACGAATAATGTTGTCGGTGCATAACTTAAACAGGTATGGCTCGTTCCAATGATACTTCGCAGCATCACGCATAAATCTGATCCTCTTTAAAACCAATGGCACTCAAGGGTAACTTCTCACAAACAAGATAATTGACCACATCCGCATACCAAAGGGATGTGTCGACAAAGAATAACTTTTCGTTCAAAAATGCATCGACAATTTAGGATTTATTCTCATCCTCACTTCCAACTTCCAAGCGAGACAAGTGGCAGCTACTTGATTCTCGGATTGCTTTCTAACCCTAATTTCAATATCAAACTCTTGTAAGAGCAGGATCTATCTGATAAATCTTGGTTTGGCGTCTTTCTTTACAAAAAGGTATCTCAACGCAGAATGATCTGTGTACACTGTAATTTTTGCGTTGACAAGGTATGAACGGAACTTGTCAAATGCAAAAACTATATCTAATAATTCCTTCTCAGTAGTTTTATAGTTCACCTGTGCTTCAGTTAAGGTTTTACTAGCATAGTAAATTGAGTAAAATACCTTCTATTTGCGTTGTCCCAGCACAGCTCCTACAACAAAGTCACTCGCGTCACACATTAATTCAAATGGTTGCGTTTAATCTGGTGCGACGACAATTGGAGCTTGTACTAGCTGCTTCTTTATTGTGACAAATGCGTTATCAAACACAAACTTTTTATTCTGCTCTAACAACGAGTATAATGGTTTGGTAATCTTGGAAAAATCTAGGATAAATCTCCTATAGAAACCAGCGTGACCAAGAAACCTTCTTATTCCTTTGACATTTATGGGTGGCGGTAACTTTTTAATGATTTCTACCTTTGCTTTGTCTAATTCAATGCCCTGACATGATATGCAGTGACTAAGGACAATGCCTTCAGTTGCCATGAAATGGCCTTTTCCTAGTTTAGTACTAAATTTGTGTCCTTGCATCTCTTCAATACTTTTTCCAAATTTTCAATGCATTGGTCAAGATTCTACCCATATACAGAGAAGTCGTCCATGAATAGCTCTAATGAATCTTCAATCATGTCCGAGAAGATAGCTATCATACACCTCTGAAATATGGCTGGTGCATTGCACAATCCAAATGGCATACGTTGGAAGGCAAAGGTTGCAAATGGGCATGTAAACGTGGTCTTTTCTTGATCTTCCTGCTCAATGGAAATTTGATTATATCCAGAGTAACCATCTAGGAAGCAATAATAGGTTTTACCAGCTAGCCTATCCAACATCTGATCAATGAATGGTAGTGGAAAGTGATCCTTTTTTGTGGCCGCATTGAGATGACGATAATCCATACATACCCGCCACCCAGTAGCAATGCGAGTAGGGATCAACTTGTTCTAATCATTACTCACCACTGTGATGTTGCTTTTCTTAGGCACACATTAGACAGGGCTCACCCATGTGCTGTCTGAAATGGGGTAGATGATGCCTGCGTCCATCCACTTAATAATCTCCTTTTTCACTACCTCTTTTATTTTCTCATTAAGCCTTTGCTGTTGCTCAATGGATTGCTTCCTTTCATCTTTCAACCTGATTTTATGCATGCAAAAAGAAGGACTAATACCTCTGATTTCTGTAATGCTCCAGGCAATGGCTCGTTTGTATTGCTTCAAAATTACGAAAGTTTTTCTTCTTGACTCACATTGAGGCTTGCGTTGACAATCACGGGTAATATGTCATTATTACCTAGAAAGACATACTTCAAATGCGTCGGTAATGGTTTTAACTCCAAAGTAGAAGCTTGATCAATTGATGGTTTAAAACACAGGGATCATCCTGTTGGAAAAATTCAAGGATTCAGTTAGGATATCATCGGTAGTTGTCACTGCATCTTCATCTGGAACTGCTGAACTTCGTTCATTAAATTCTTCTATAATTACCTTGTCCAGCACGTCAATGTGGTGACATTGCTCTTTACTTGTAGATGGAGCTGTTTCAAACACATTGAAAGTAACATGCTCGTCATTATGATGCATAATGAGCTCGCCTTTGATAACATCAATAAGCGTGCATCCCATTGCTAAAAATGGGCACCCCAAAATAATGGTCTCTTTCTTATCTGCTTCACAATCAAGGATGATAAAGTCAGTAGGGAACACTAGGTTGTTAACTTGGACGAGGACATCCTTAATTTGTCCTTTCGGTTGTGCCAAAGATCTATTTGCAAGCTGTAATGTCACCGCAGTGGGCTTCATAGATCCAATTCCTAACTTCCTGAATGTTGACAAAGGCATGAGGTTAATACTAGCTCCTAAATCGCATAAGGCTTTACCTAGATAATGGTTCCAATGAAGCATGGGATTGTGAAACTGCCAGGGTCTTTAATCTTTGGTGGCAACTTATTTGTTAACACAGCACTGCACCCCTATGTGAGCCCAATCGTCTTGATTTCAGACAACTTTTTCTTCTTTGATAGCAACTCTTTCATGAATTTCCCATAGCTGAGTATCTGCACAAGAGCATTTACAAAAGGTATGTTAATGTAATTGCTTTAAAGTAGAAACAAACTTCTGATAATCCTTATCATGGTCTTTCTCTTTAAGTCTCTGTGGAAATGACAAAGGTATAGTGTTAGTGGGTTGTTGTGGAATAACAAGTTGCATCGACATAGGCAGATGCGTTGACATCTTTGTTGGGCGAATTGTAGGCATAGAGGTCACTACAGGGGGCTCTTCCTTATTTATTTTGCTGGGTTCTCATCAGATTCAACTCCTCCTTGTTGCTATGGCTCAGATGCATTGACATGTTCTTGGTTGAAATTTTTGCTTGGTTCAGCAATTTTTTTTCTACTCCGCAGTATGATAGCCTTACAATATTCCTTCTCCTTCTGCGTCGGATTTTCAGTTTCACTAGGCAAAGTGCCTGGTGATCTTGTACTTAGATTGGAAGCCAATTGTCCTAACTAGGCCTCCAACGCACAGATAGAAGAAGAATTTCCTTGAATGATTGCTTCAGTTCGCGTAATATGCTCTCGCATCAGCGCTTCAAGAGCATCCATAGGATCTGATCTTTGTTGAGAAAATTGTTTCTATTGTTGCTGATGCTGTCCTTACATATGTGGCAGCGCAGTCTGTTATGGCTGCATGCTAGCTTGTGATTGCATTTGGCTATATGCCTGCATTTGATCAGGATACGAATTTACTTGAGCAATATGATTATAGTTCTGCTACTAATTATTATTGTAACTCCCTTGATGTGAGGAATTTCCATATCTATATGAGGACGCATTCTGATTTCCCCAAAGTTGTTGAGTTCTATTATTGTATGAGTTACCATAAGAATTTCCTCGGATGTTTTTGACGCAAAACTCGTTCTCAGCATGTTGTTGGCAATCCTCATAATTATGGTTGTTGCCATAAATTTCACAGGAAAATGTCGGGATATCCATCTGTTGTGCCACTTGAATAGGGGCAATGTCACTCGTCCCCTTCATGTTCTCTATAATGTTGGCCAAAGAGGATACCTGTGCTCTTAAGGCTAAAATTGCATCTAATTCAAGAACACCAAGATTAGTTTTTACCTGAGCAAAACAAGAGATCGGGTATTAATAATCATTTTGTGCAATTGTCTCTAAAATTCATACAGCTTCATTATAAGTGCAATCCAACAAGGGACCATTTGTAGATGCGTCGACAAGATTTCTTGTCTGAGTATTCAATCTGTTGTAAAAGATCTTGATCTGAGTCTCTTGCTGAATTCCATTCATAGGGCAACATCTAAGCAGAGTCTTGTAACGTTCTCATGTAGTGTGTAAGTTCTCATCATCCAGTTAATGATATATCATAATATCATTCCGCAATCTTGCACTCATTATCGAGGGATTGAATCGCAAAACGAATTGTGTTGCTAGTGATTCCATGATGTAATGGATCCAGCTGGTAAACCAAGGAACCATGTTCTTGCCCTCTCTTGTAAAGAATAAGGGAACAACTACATCTTCAAGGCATCATCAGGAACACCATGTTGACTAAAAGAGGCACATATAAGAAGAAATGACATAAGATGCTCTCTTACATCTTCATGAGGTAAGCCCGTACATTGCCAATTTGAGTTAAGCATTTGAAACATCACCAGTTTCAATTTAAAATTTCCAGCTTGTATAGCTGGTCTAACAACCCCTGATTGTAAATCATTGAGTACGGGAACAACGAAATTACTGATTGTCCTATTTTGCACATGTTCTTCTTGTGGAGGTGGTGGTATATTATTAACGAGTTGTGGCTGAACTGGAGGAACAATATTTTGTGGCAGCAATGGTGGTAGATCATTGTTGTTTCCAGCCATTTTCTTTTTCTCTTTTTTCCTCCTTCGAATAGTTCGTTCGAGTTCTGGATCAGAGCTCACAATATCATTAGGATTTCTCCTTGTGGATATACAACTCCTAAAGAGTCTGAGATAAAATTAAAATAAAGTGAAATAGATTAGTAAAAATAAAAAGTTAAGTAAGAAAGAACAATTGTAACTACAAAAGTAAACATCAAACGAATGCCATCCCCGGTAACGAGCCAAAACTTGATCTGCCTGTAAACGTCACAGCATTTAAGTGCAAGCGGACACTTATCGATGCAAGTATAGCTTATAGAATTATTCTATCGGATATCGATCCTACGAGGATAGAGTTCTTGATGTTCAATTTTCGAAGCAACTAAAGTTAAAATTAGAAGAATTGTTACTAAGAATGTCAGTGCAACTGAGTTAGATCTGCATGACTAAAAGTGTTAAACTGTCAACACAAATATGAAATAAATTGTCAGAGCAACTGAAAGTAAACTAAATTGTTGATGATATTTTGAGAATTTAAATGCAGAAAAAGTAAAAGTGTGATCGAGTGCAAAGAATGGAGTGGTTCACTGACTTCACTAAGTAGCAACGCTAGATGTGACGACAAGGTATTTTATAGATGAACTATTACAGCAATAAGGTTCTAATGAAATCATACCAATAATAACTCTCTATTTAACCAAGACTCAAGCGCCTACATTTACCCCACCTTCCAGTGTTGGCAATGCCTTGCACTCAAGAACAAGTGACTAGAATTAACTTCTGCTGACTTTCTTGTTAACCTAACTTGTCACCGCACTTGCCAGTGTCAATAGACTGCAATTGCACTTCCGTGGTCAAAACAGTTAAATCCAAGGAAAAAGTTGAAAAGAATCGAATAGGAATCAAAGTAATCTAACATTGAAAGATATTTCCATATATAATCAATTGTTAATAAGAATTCATTAGCATTAAAAGAGGGATTAACAAATAAATTGAAGCATACTATTCCTAGACTACTAGGATTATCCCTTAACCGCTCCTCTTGTATCGTATCAAGCACTCCTTGTCAGAAGTTGTCGTGCACTTGATCGATCAACTCACCGGACTCCAGATCCAAGCTTCAAAACTTTAGAGAATTTTGCAGAATTAATTCCTTCACCTCTCGATATCTATCTTTTTTTGCAAAATTAATTTTCATAGCTGTATAAGTTAGTTAAATCCAGCTGTGCACTCACGTAGATCTGGTGTGTTCTTCATAAATCTACAGGTTGTCGCGACATCACTATGCGCAATCTGTAATCTTTAATTGTGGCGACAACATGTTATTCTCCTACACTAGTGCTTTCAGATGTGTTTATAGCGTGAATTCACTCATATAAAGTATATGTTTCCATGCAGTGACATTTCTGGCCATAATTCCAGGCTGAACTTGTGGCTGCATCTTTGAACTTTTTCTAGCATCGATCTTCCGAGTTGGATCCCTGCGCTGACAATTTCAGACACAATACATATGTTGCATATGGCGACATTAGTGCACAAAAGAGATAAAATAACGAGAATTTAAGCCACACCACATTGAGTTAGAAAATGTAAATACTAAGTATGAAATGACTATCATGCATGCTAATTATAATACAAAAGGGACAATTAATACATAAATTTAGGGAGAAAATAAGTGTCATTTCTAATGCTATCAGGAGTACAAAATACACAACATGAATCATCAATTGAATGTCAACATAACTCAAAAGGGTAAAAATGTCATTTCCATAATTTTTGGATACTTCTACCAATACCTGTTGGACAGGTATCGGTAGTAGTGAAGTCAGTAAGCAATTTAGAAAGAATGCAGACTTCTACTGATACTTGGGAAAGTTCTACTGGTACAAGTGTAACTTCTACCGAAACAAATCTTACTTCTATCGATACTAAAAACTCTAGAGAGCTAAGAAGTCTTACCTTGTAACTTCTACCGATACAAGCAACCTATCTACCGATACTATTATACACAGAACTGTAAACTTACTATGCAAATACTGATACAACCCAAGTCAGTAAATAACCTCTCTCCTCCCTGTACTTCTACTGATACATGCATGAGTTCTACTGAAACAAGTATACAGAAATCAATAAATCAAGCATAAACTACAAGTTTATCAAACATTCATTACTCTATAACTTTAAGAAGTATACCAATATGTTATACATGGTTTCCAAGACCTTGCATATAACACATATAGTATGTTTATCACATTTAATTAACATACTAACTTATTCAACATTTATCTAGAATTCACAACTAAGATTCATTCATTCATACAAGTGGTAAAAGTCAATTTATTCTAGTACATGCCATATAACCGAGTGATGTAAATACTAACGAACGAGGTCCCGAGATAGTGTGATGTCTTCAAGATGATCCGATCTTCAAGTCACAAAATGAAATCTACAAAACAATAATAATTTCACTGGTAAGCATCATAGCTTAATAAGTTTGCAAAGTTTATCAATTTACCGAATAACATGTGGTAAACAACTCTATCAATCTGACGAGCCAGAACAAGACTGAACTTTAGTGATTGTTATTCATTTTACTCCCTGTTGACTCAAAGGTCATGATGTTTATTTTACTCCCTATTGACCCAGAGGTCATGCCTGTTACCAGTATACGATGCTATTCTTAGCCATCGATACAGTAATCTGTTCCCTACGATGCTGCACACACTAAGTTGACGAGAATATGCGATCAGGCATAAATCTCAGCCATTGTAGGGCCTGTAATCCATTCTTGGATTCTATTCACTTTACAATGACTCACGATGCCTTAGAGAATCCGCAACAAATGCAGGAATCTCAATCATCAGACCATTATCTTTGGTACAAAACCGGGAAATTCTTCTCCTGTCGTTCTATCTTTCACATCTTTAGTTTTGTTGTACTAATCATCAACAACCAAAGAGAAGGCAGTTATAAGCAGTTACAAGTAAGAATTTAACATTACGAACTTACCAAACTGGATTGCAGTTGTGGTTAAACTCTAGGGATTATTCCGCTAATTTCCTTTTCCCGTGATCTGTGGCGCAATCGTAGTCTACATCCACAAATCATTCAATTCTCACATTAAATCACTCAATCAAATCATTTAACACAATTTGATCCTTTTGGGAAAAATTACATTATACCCTTAACCTTTTGCTTTCATTCAATTTAGTCCTTAAGGTCTAAACATACAAAATAACCATTTTTCATTCAATCCCATAACAGTCGAATATTCATGGGTTTTCACCCAACATCCCCATTCAACCATTTCACAACAAGGATATGTATTTTTCCATTTTCACAATCTAGTCTTCAAACCCTACTTTCATAAAAAATCATTGTACAAAATCAATGATTCTATTCATCAAGCATTCAAATCTATCCATAACTTTCAAGAACAAGCATTTTCATCAATGGCAAGTTTTATAACATTTGAAAGATTCAAAAATTGATCCTTGGATTAGCTAAATTAAGCTAATACGAACAAAAAAAACATAAAAATTACTAAAAATAGATAACATTTGCTTACTCAAATCAAAGCTCAAACTTTAGGATGCAAAACCCTAGTTTCCCTTGCCCTAGCCGTGAAGAGGAAGAAGTGAAAATATTCTATTTTTTCTTCTTTTAATTTCATATATATACCTAATGGTATTTTTGTAAATTCTTCAACATTCACCATTGAGCTTAATCAACTCATCCTTACCTTAATTAAGCTTCATTATATTTAATTTATCTCATGCATATCCACTTACTAATTTTTTTTGGTTAATTTATTCATTTGATCTCTCTATTTTATCATACTCTACTTTTGCAACTTTTACAGTTTAGTCTTTTTTGCTTAATTAACTATTCAAACTATAAAATTATTTTACCAAAATTTACTATGACACTAATGACATCATAAATGTGTAATAATTAATAATTTACAACTCGAATCGTCAGATTTATGGTCTCAAAATCACTATTTTTGACACCATTGAAAATCGGGCTGTTACAGAACTACTTTCCAGTGTTCCTTACCAAGATTCACCATGTGTATACTAACTGCACTAACTGCATATGATAAATCTAGACGTGAGCAAACCATAGCATACATGAGAGATCCCAGTACACTAGAATATGGAACCCGTGACATGTAGTCAATCTCATCATCTGATTGCAGAGACAAGGTCGATGAAAGTCTGAAGTAGACTGCTAATGGAATACTAACAGTCATAGCATTCTATATATTGAACCTGCAAAGAACTTTCTCAATGTACAATTTCTAACTTAAGTATAATTTACATGTTTTTCTATCTTTGAGAATCTCCATCTCGAGTATCTGTTTTGTTGCTACTCAAATCTTTCATCTCAAATTCTTTATTAAGCTGGAATTTGACTTTTTTTATCTCTCATTTGTCTTTGGCTGCTAACATAATGGAGTAGATATACAGATGAACCAGCACCACTCTTTTTAAAATATATAGATCCCCCTATTGAGTCAACATAAGTGACGAAATTCGGGTCACACAACCCTAACAGTATGTTTTACTAAGCGTTAAGGAGAATGGGTAATACAAGAATAAGTCGGGACACTAAAAAAATAAGTATATCTTCATATGCCATAAGCTTTTCAAGGAGTTCCATTTTCCCATAAGGCGGTCCTTATCGAATGGTGTAACCTATAGGCACAAGCTAAGTATGAATTACCCACTTATGATGGGGCAATATGAGATGTTCTGCTTGGGTTGTCCCATTGAGGTGGATAGGGTAATCATCCTTCATAATGTGCTAACATTTTAGTTAAATTCAAAATATGTCCTAACTAAAAATGAGATAAATGGAATGGTAAAGAATCATCCATTGCTGTTAAGGGTGAAAAAGGTGAATATGAGGAGGCACCTCTAACTGGAGAAGGGTTGGGACCAACAAAGAGTTAGGGAGTAGAACAGAGTTGTTAGGAAGCTTTTTGGAAGCAAATTAAGACTTGTGTGCTAATGTATCTATTCGTTATCATGCAAGCTCTATTGTTGTTGTCACCTCAATAGACTTCAGTACCACGAAAGGAGAGGACTCATGGCAACAACTCTTCTTATATTATTAAGTAAAATTCAAACGAGAAGGGTCCTTTGGATGTACCTCCTTTGAATTGTGGGCTTGGAAGCTATCTGAAGATATTTTTATTGAACGGTAAAGCTTCTTGACTCTTCGAGTTCTACTTCTAGTTCTAATATGTACGAGAATTTTGTTCTTTTTCTATATTTTTATGTTGGAGAAGTGATTAAAATGTGTTGTTTTGTTGATAGCTCGGACGCACTTGCTCAGACCACTACCAAAATGAATTTGTATGATGCAAGAGAAGATCTACCAAAACTAGTGAGGGTTGAATAAAGGAGCCAAAGCAAAAATCCACTTCTAGTCATAGACCTATTAATAGTAGTTTGTTTGAGCTCTCACCCTGCATTCCCTTACTACTACCATTTCTTCTCCTTCTAGTCAAGATAATAACTAATTTTATATAGTTTCCTTGCCATGTCTCGAGTCATAGGGTGTATGTTCTAAGACATGCTAGCCTACACCATAAAATATGTGCTTTTAAGCTCTTGAATGACTTCGAATGATGCTCGAACGTTTGCATTCCATAATGGGGCTTCAAGAAAGGTTTAAAATGACTTTTAAGACCTCAAAAATGATAGAAGAGATGTGAAAACTGAAGGCTGGTTTTGAATTTGGAATTAACATTTTCTTACTTAAATTAATTTGAAAAGTTACATTTTCGGTCATAATAGTGCTTCAAAAGATTTGTTTTATGTTTACACTTATATTAGCCTTAAAAAGTTAAGGTTAGGTGATTTTAAAATATGTTTAAATATTTGCATGTTTTGAAATTCATTTTATTAAAATTTATTATATGGCCAAATATTATTTTTGATGGAGTGAAATTTTCTTAAAGTGATCATTTTGTCAACGTGACATCACCTATCCATACCGATCATCAAGCAGAGTAAGGGGTGTTACAGTCATTGGCACTATTGCCTTCGACTTTTCAAGAACATTTTCGGTTGGCCTTGCTTCTATACTTGGTGCTCTCTTGTAGGGGCGTAATTAGGGGCTGGTAGAGGCCTAGACCCCCTAAAATGGAAAATTTTTCATTTAAGCCCTTTAAAATTTTTAAATTTTTAACTTAGTAAAGATAAAATTGCACTTTGGCACCCTTAAAAATGATAAAAAATTGATTTAATCTTTTAAAAATTGTAAAGATATAAACTATTAAAATGGTAAAATTGCATTTTTGCTATTGTAAAAATTACAATTTAATTTCGACCACCCTAAAATTTTTTTGGCTTCGCCCTTGGTCTCTTGAACTTGAAGTGAAGGAGAAGGAACATTCTACATAAAGGTGGCAAATAAGCATATTTAATCAAGCTCAGATCGGGCTTTCTTCAAATTTGGACTATTTTGGCCTCATATTTTGTTGGACTTGAATCAACTTAGGCTCGCACTCAAATTTTTTGGAGTTTTAGCCTTTACATGTTTAGGTTTTTTCGAGTTCGGATTATTTCAGATCAACTTAGGTTGGACGAGCTATGTCGAATTCAAATATTTTTTTACTTTTTAAGTTACAATTATTTTAATTTCGTATGTAATAATTCATTTTACTTTTATATGATGATAATAAAATTCAAATTTGCCCTATAAAAACATAAATTATATATATTTAATAAAGACATTTTATATAAAATAATTGAAGTGCTTATTATATATAAAATTTATGATTATATGCTATATATATGAATTTTATAAACATAATTAATATCATTATATGATATGCATAAATTTTGTAAATTTAAATTTTTATAACAATATATAAGGCATAATTGCAAAAAAGCCTTCAACCTTTGTGGGCTTATGGATATATGCCCCTAACATTTTTTTTTATTTCGACCCTCAACGTAACGGATTTTTCAGATATCAACCCAGTTGAAAAGGTAACCATTAGCTGACCGTTAGTCAAACGCTGGTCAAAAATATGGGTCTATGTGGCGTGCCAGTTGACAGATGACGTGACAGACTTTAAATAATAAAGCTGACGTGGCCAAAAAAACTACAATTAAACAAAACTAATAAACATAAAACCAAAAAAACCCTCAAACCCCCAAATACTTAACTTTCTCCAAATTCTAAAATCCCTAAATCATGATATACCCAAATCGTAAAATCCCCAAATCCATAACATCCGAAATCTTCATTGAATCCTTAAAAATTTTTATGAACCAAATCGTGAAATCCCCAAATATTAAAATCCCTAAATTGTTAGCATTTTAAAATATTCTTGAAACCCCTAAAACTTTTATAAACCAAATCGTGAAATCCCTAAATCTGAAAATCCCAAAATATTTGTTGAATCCATAAAACTTTTCGGAACGAAACAACTTCAACAATTGTGAGCATATTCCGTAACCCAAAATTGAAAGGTAGGTGATTTCTGATTTGGTTTGTTGTGAAAATAAATTCCATTTTTTGTTTTATGTGTATTTTAGTATAGTTTAGATACCCAATATGGAAGGGTTATGTCCATACGACAATATGATTTGGTTTAGTTTGTTATTTGACTTTTATTATTTCAATTTAAGTGCCACAATGTAGGGTTTGCTTTGTCAATTTCTGATGTGACATTGGTGTATAAGATATAGGGACCGAACTAAAAAGAAGTGGTCCAAATGTTGTTAATTTCTACTACCCAAGCAAAAAGCTACTGTTAAAATTTTAGACATGTCTTATTGTTTTGTATTGTATTCAAAGAAGTTGTCTCGATGTAAGTAGTGAGCTTTTTTAATGTTTTTTGCTTAGAAAATTGTTAGTTTATGCTTTGCAGATGCCATCAGATAAGAAATATTATATTATTTTCCACGTGAGTGGGCACTTTGTAAAGGACCCATATGTTAGATATGTAGGTGGGGAAGTGATTTGGCTTAAAGAGGACCTGGACACAATATATTATTTTGAATTATGTAAAATAGTAAAAATTGGGTTAGGGTTTAACACTGTCATGATAATATATTTTCATGAGCCTAGTACAGTAGGGTTACAAAATAATCTAAGGGTGATTTATGATGACACTTTCACCATAGCTATGCTAGACTTTTGGGTCAAGTTTATGGAGATTAACCTATAATTTGAACAAGAGGTGGATAACACTATAATTGTAGACGAAATGTTTCTGTTGACAACTAGGGAGGGTAATGTTGAAGGGGTAAAAGTTGATGTGGAGGGTGATGTTGAAGAAATAGAAGTTGATAGGAAGGGTGATGTTGAAGGGGTAGAAGTTGAAAGAAAGGATGATGTTTAAGGGGTAGAAGTTGATGGGGAGAGCGATGTTGAAGGGGTAGAATCTGTTGGTGAAGGTGTTCTGGAAGGAGTAAAAGCTATTGGGGAGGGTGATGTAGGAGGGGTACAAGCTGATGAAGAGGGTGTGTCTGCTACTGGTATTGAGGTAGATGAGTATGGTGGTGCAAAAATTGGTGGACAGATTAGTTTAAGGTCCGCGATAAATCAATAATTTTTAGCCAACATACCTCGAGATACTAGTAAATGCTCTAGAAAAACAGCCCAAAAATGTTTTCCATAGAAGGTGGCTAGTTCTTCACACTTACGTAGGTGATTTCATCAAGTATATCTCAATATAAATCATCCGTATCAGGATTATGAAATCATTAAGAACTTTTATTAAGCTCATCCTCTCAAATTTAAGTTCGATGAATTCATCAAGTCTGTCTCAATAAGACCACCCAAAATCTGGAATATGAACTCATTAAGAATAATAAATTCAACCTCTCAAGTCGGTGAATTCATCAAGTCCGTCTCAATAGGACCACCCAAAATCTAGGCTATTAATTCATTAAGAGTAAAAACTCATCCTTATTCATGTACGTCATTCGCCATAAGGATAGGTAAAATGTACACTGAGTCCTTCCATGGTTTCGTTTGACCACATGGAACTTAGAAACTAAGTTGGGTATCCACCATGAATTCCTCAACCACTGGGCTTAAGACCCATCCCCCTCGACGAATCAAGAACCATTTTCCTACTTAACCCTTTGGTTAGTGGGTCAACTAGGTTCCTTTCAGACCTCACGTACTCTAAGGCAAGTACTCCATTTTTTATTAAATGCCTCACAGATTCATGTCTTATCCGAATGTCTCTTCTTACCATTGTAAGCTTGACTCTTAGTAACACAAATTGAGTCTTGCGAGTCACATAATAAAGATATGGGAGGTACTGGATTTTCCCATAAAGGAATCTCTACAAATAGATTCCTAAGCCACTCGGCCTCTTGCCCAGCTAAGTTAAGGGCTATAAATTTTGATTCCATGGTGGAGCGAGCAATACAAGTCTGTTTAGCAGACTTCCACGAAACGACTGCTCCACCCAAAGTAAAGACATACCCACTTGTAGAACTTACCTCATCATTATCAATTACCCAGTTTGCATCACAAAAGCCTTTAAGGATAGTAGGGTAACCAAGAAATTCTAATTCCCAAGATGAAGTACCTTTAAGGTATTTAAGCAAACGCTTTAGAGCATTCCAATGTTCATTGCTCGGATTATGGGTATACCTACTTAGTCTACTAACTGCATAAGCAATGTCCAGTCGAGTGTAGTTCATTAAGAACATAAGACTTCCAATAATTCTTGCATACTCTAATTGAGAAATACTGTTCTCTCTATTTTTAACAGTTGTATGCTAGACTAATAAGGAGTTCTCGCAGGGATTACATCAAAACTATTAAATCTTTTTAACACTTTTTCTATATAGTGAGATTGATTTAATGAATAACCCTTTTTTGATTTTGTAACTTTAACTCCTAAGATTATATCTACCTCTCCCAAATCCGTCATTTCAAATCTAGTAGATAAGAAATTCTTGGTTTTATAATGGCTTCTATATTAGGACTGAAAATTAACATGTTATGTACATATAAGCTTATGATGACACAATCAGATCCAAACATTTTGGAATATACACATGCATCTGAACCATTAAGCATAAAACTGAAGCTGAGAATAGTTTTATTAAATTTCTCATACCATTGTTTTGGAGCTTGTTTGAGACCATATAGAGATTTTTTAAGTCTGCAAACTTTATCTTCCATACCAGGTGTCACAAACCCTAGAGGTTTCTCCATGTAGATCTCCTCATCTAAGTCACCATTCAAAAAAGCTGTCTTTACATCCATCTGATGTATCAACAAATTATAAATGGAAGTTAAAGCAAACAAAACACGAATGGTAGAGATTTTAGTCACAAGAGAGTATGTATCAAAATAATCTACTCCAAATTTCTGAGTAAAACCTTTAACCACTAGTCTTGCATTATACTTTTGCATTGACCCATCAGGTCTAAGTTTCTTTCAAAAGACCCATTTATTACTAATAGGTTTAAAACCTTTAGGCAAATCTACTAATTCCCAAGTGTGATTAGACTTAATAGATTCAAGCTCATTATTAATAGCATCTCTCCAAAAATTAGCATCTATTGAATTTATGGCTTCATCTTAAGTTTTTGGATCCTCATCTATCAAAAAAGTATGAGCAATAGAATCATTTATTAAGTTTAAATCATTAACTTCAGTTATTAAAGAAGTAAGAAAGTCAGGTCTGAAACTAGCGGCATTCTTTTGTCTTTTACTTCTTCTAGGTTCCACATCATCATTAAGAATATCACTATTGTGTGTATTAGAAGAAGAAACATGCTCATCTAATTGTGTCTCATTATTTGCAACCGATTTCTTTAGAGGAAAAATATTTTCAAAGAAAACAACATTTCTAGATTCACACATGGAAGAATCATGCAAAGACATAAATCTATATGCAGTACTGCTCAAAGCGTATCCAACAAAAACAGCATCAACAGTTTTAGACCCTACAGAGTTTTGTTTAAAAATAGGTATGCCTACTTTTGCTAGGCAACCCCACACTTTCAAGTATTTTAGATTAGGGGCATAACCTTTCCACAATTCGTATGGGGTACAATCTAATTTTTTATGAGGCACTCTATTAAGGATATGATTCGTAGAAAGTACGGACTCCCCCCACATGTGATTAGGTAAACCAGAACTAAGTAGTAAATCATTCATCATTTCTTTTAGAGTTTTGTTTTTCCTTTCAACTATACCATTTTGTTGTGGAAAATAGGGGGTGAAAAATTCATGTATAATTCTGTCTTTCTCACAAACCTCTTTAAGGAAGTTAGTGCCATATTCGCCCCTTCTATCGAATCTAAGACACTTTATTTTTCTATCAAGTTGGGTTTCTGATTCCACTTTACAATAGAGAAATGTTTGTTCAGCTTCATCTTTTGTCCTTAAAAGATAGATTTTTGTATACCTAGAGTAGTTATCTACAAAGGTAATATAGTAGTGTTTCCCATTTTTACTTTCTGTGTTTCTACAGTCTGCTAGATCAGTATGAACTAATTCCAAAAGTTTGGTTTTCCAATTAGTGATAAAATTTAAAGAAGGTCTAGCATGCTTGGCTTCAACACATATTTCACATTTATTAAGGCTGCTACTATCTAGATTAGGCAATAGATTCATTTTTACAAGCTTCTTTAGAGAATGTATATTCACATGTCCTAATCTAGCATGCCACGTATCAAACGATTCAACAATATAAGTGAAGAGATGACTTTATTATTATTATTAAACATAGTCTCAATCACAAATAAACCCCCCACATAAATAACCTTTCCCTACATAATCCCCATTTCGGGAAAATACAAGTTTATTGGATTTAAATATTGGTTTAATGTCTTCCTTATTTAATAGACCACTACTAATCAAATTTCTAGGAAGGGCAGGTACATACAGAACATTATTCAATGCCAAAGTTTTACCAGAGGTGAGTTTGAGTAAGATTTTTCCTTTATCGAGTACTTCCAAAGTGCTTGAATTGCCAATGTAGACCTGCTCACCTACAGTTACCTTTTCAAATTCGATGAACATTTCTCTGTTAGCACAGAAATGTTTAAAGGTGCCTGTGTCTACAATCCACTGGGTGTTATTTTCGACCAAGTTTACTTCGAAAACCACAGCAGCTATAACATCATCTGGATTTTCGACCACATGTACTTGTGGTTTATTTTCATTCTGGTAGTCAGAGTGTTGGTAACATTGATAGGCATTGTGTCCTTTGCCACACACGTAGCACTTCACATGGTTGTTGGGTTTTTTGGTTTTCCAGATTTCTTGAAGGTGATAGCCTTCTTATTCTGGAATTTTATTGCCTTCTTAAACCTCCCAACATCTTTATTCTTGCTGAATTTAGAACAAGAACTAAATTCGACAAAGTTAGCTTTTAAAGGAAATTGACTTGAGGTAACCAAAGCCTTATCTTTGACACGATTGGCTTCCTCAATCTTTATATGGCTGATTAGTTCTTCTAAAGGGGTGTCGCGTTTTTTTTTGCTTTAGAAGATTTCGGTAATCAAACCAAGATTTCGGTAGCTTCTCAATCAAGACATTTGCTTGGAGAATCTCACACATCTTCATATCTTCAGCCGGGATATCCGAAACCAACTTCTCATATATATGGACTTGATCCATAATCTGCTTATCATCGATCATCTGGAATTTAAGCCATTCACCAACAACATATTTCTTAAATCCAGCATCATCGGCTCCATATTTCTTCTCCAAAGTATCCTAGATGGATTTGGAAGATTTATTTTTGACAAACAAGTCAAAGAGGTTGTTAGCCATATGACTTAACATGTGACCTCTTACCATTTTGTTGTCTTTTTCTAACTTAGCTTTTGAACCTGCTGCATTTGGTTCTTCTAAGGTAGTGGTAGCATCTCCAAGATTCTCGGTGGCAGGTGGATCGAAAAGGACATAGTCAACTTCAAGTTGTTCGAAGAAGATAACCATCCTTTGAGACCAGCGACGATAATTAGTCCCATCGAGAGGTTCGAGCTTGGATAGATCAGGGATGAATTTGTTGATCAATGTAGACATGTTTAAGCAGGAATTTGTTTCTAAATTGTTGGAAATATAATCTACTGCAAAACAAGTCTGTTAGCACTGACTGGGAAAGATCAATAATTAAATATAAAATCAAAAATTCATGTGCTGTGATAAATCCACTACCTTAGAAACGAATTAGCCCTGATCGGTGTAATCACGTAGTGGACATCGTCCTCCAAGGTTAACACAATCATTCAATATTCGTACACCCGAATATGCAAGATGGAACTCAATTGGTGCTGCTCTTCTCGAGAAATCATAGTAGGAACAATTCCCAGGAAAGCTTGAAGGGGTCACAATCGGTGCCGCTTAAAACCCAAACTCCTAGACAGAATTTTTCTCTAAAGTGATTAAGGAACAAAAATCGACTAATTTATAAATAAAGCACAAAGAGTGGGGAAGAGGAATTTTTCAGAGAGAATTGCTTTCTGTTTTTTTGGTGTGTAAAAATGAGAAAACTAGTCCTCTATTTAGACTAGTAACAAGAGGGCAAAATGGTAAAAAAGCATGGGCAATTTTGTAAAAAACCCACAACCACCCCTCCACAAAATCCTCAAAATCTCTCTAAATCTTTAAATAATTTTGCATTATCAACAGATTATTAACTACAAGAGATTAAATCAAAATATTATTTTTTATGGATACTTCATTCCAAGAAAGGATGTTTTAATTAATCAGGCTAGACAAGCAAAATATTTTAGTAAATTTGACTATAAATTGAGATTCTGACAAATCATGTTAACAGAAGAATCCAAACCTTTAACAGCTTTTAGTGCACCCAATGGACACTATCAATGGAAAGTGATGCCATTTGGATTATGTAATGCCTCACAAATATTCCAAAGATGGATGGACTCTATTTTTAATAAATATAAGAAATTTTGTATAGTATATATAGATGATATTTTAATATTTTCAAAAACATTAGATTTATATAGAAAACATTTAAATATTATTTCTTAAGAATTCATAAAACATGGAATCATCTTAAGCCCTAAGAAAATAGAGCTAGAAAAAACAGAAAGAAAATTTTTAGGATTAAAATTATCTGTAGATGGTCTTCAATTACAAGATCATATTATAGTAAAAATAAAATAATTTCTTGAAAAGATTGAAGATAAAAATCAACTTCAACAATTTTTAGGAATTATAAATTATGTAAGAAATTTCTTTCCAAACATAGGTATGTTTTATGAAAAATTAAAAAAAAAGATAAACATTTTACTTTGTCTAAAACAGACTCAAAAATTATAAAAAAAGTTAAAATCTGAAATAAATCAGATTCCTAAAATTTATTTACCTAAACAAAGAGATAAATTGATTTTGGAAATAGATGCCTCACAAAATCATTGGGGATGTATTTTAAAAGCAAGTACAAATAATAATGAAGAATTTGTATGTGGATATAGCTAAGGAAATTTTAAATCAAATGAAATTAATTGTTATATTTGAAAAAGAATTGTTACCTATAAAGAAAGGAATAAAAAAATTTCTCATATATTTAACACCTAAAAAGTTTATCATAAAAACTAATAATCAGGCAGTTAAACATTTTCTTACTAATAAAAGTTTAGAAACTGTACCAAGAAGAATTAGATAGTATAATGAATTATGTACTTCTAATTTCAAAATTTTATATGTCAAAGGTACTGACAATATTATTACTGATTATCTTAGCAGGCCTTATGGATAGAGGTAACAACCTCTAGAAAAAGTTGGAGAATGGAACACTGTCCAAAAAAAATGATATGATTTCAAACCGAAAAATCCTTATAAAGGATTTATAAAAATGCCTTCTCAAGTATCATTTTATCCTAATCAAGGATATTATGTTACATATCCAATGGTAAGACAATCAGTAGAAATACCAACTCAACTATCATTTACACCACAGGTAAATCACTTACCTTGGCACAAGATCCAAATTCTGCATACCAAGCCAGTTATGCGGAAATTATTCAAAGAGTAGAAAATTTGTTGAAAACACAACAAATACAAGAAGTAAAAGATTTTTATAATCTAGGTTTACCATCGAAGTTATACAATTTTATTAATAAAATATGGAAAACCCATATTATTGATTAGAGAGCAAATTTTAGAAGGGCTCTTACTAAGCTTTCACAATTTTTAGTTGAAAAAACAACTAAAGAACAAGAAAATCATGATTTATTATTAAAATCTATTTTATATCGAGATTGGGAAGATATAGAAATAAGTTTCTTAGTCATTAAGGAGATTATGCCTATATAATAATGCCAGATTATCAATAAAAATTTTAGATTATGCCTATATAATAATGCCAGATTTACTTTACTCGTAGAATTATTTGCTAAAATTAATGGAGCCATTTGCAACCAGCAAGCTCAATTTCAAAAATCATTTTCTAAATACTTTTTTCAAGCCTATTTTTTTACAAATCATTTGGGAGAAAAATTCCCTACTATAAAATTTAGACTTGATCATGAACGATTTGATATAAGCAGTATTGAATGGGGTTTTGTTCGAGAAATAACGGTTCAAAATTTTTCTTTTCATTCAATAAAAGATTTTCTGACATTTATTAAAACTATGTTATTACGTATAGTTTATGAAGATGATTTATATTATTACTTTCATATTGAAATCAATAGCCTATTTGGTATAGTTGAAAAAGAAAAAATTTATCAGTCATATCAAATATGGGAAGTTAAAAAAATGCTTGAAAGACCCAACCTATCGGCAACAAAAGAGGACAATGAACACTTGACAAAATATATTGACAAGTGTCATAATAATCATGGTTATTATTGGATCAAAGTAGGAATTGATCTAATGACCAAAGCCAAAGATTTACTCCAACAAAAATCATATTGCTTTTGGACTGATAGTCGAAGAATAATGGCTTATGATGCTGGATGTGCATATCGCCAAGATGATAGAAATGAACAAACCATTCAACTATTAAAAAAGATAGCTGAAATGGAAATTTATGACTTTCCCTCCCATATAATTGAAGATATAAAAAATACATGGAAAAATTAGAATTCACCAAGACTGTCAGATGATTCATTAACTTTAGACGAAATTGAAGAAATGAATATTGACAACATCCAAGAAGGACAAAACAAAAGACAAAGGAAGCTACGTTGAAAAAGCCACATTCAAGAAACGACAAAGAGGAAGCTACGTGGAAAAGACCACTTTCAAGAAATGACAAAGAAGGAAGCTACATGAAAAGCACCCACTACTGGATAAAAATGTCAGCATCAAATGATGAGACATGATCCTAATCAAGAAACTGTGCAGAATTCAAATTCAATCAAATCTAGTTATGAATTTATCCTATAAAAGGAGAAGGAGGAGCTTAAACAAGGCATTCAAGTTTGTTTTAAGTTTTTCTCTAAGTTTTCTTCTCATCCAGCACCCTTTCTTCTCTCTTGTAAAAATTCATTTCCTACTTGCAGTTTCATATTGTATTCTCATCCATTTTCCTCTCCTTGTAATTGGTATCAAAGCTCCTCTCGACCATTTGGGAACACAAGAACCAATTGCAGGAAATATTAGTAAATCATCGTTATTTTATTTTGTTGAAAATTGAAGAAGCAAAATTTTAGAACCTTTAGCTTCCTATCAATCCTATCTTTGTTTTGAATGACTTCTACTATTTGTCTTGTGATTCAAAGTAATAACTTGCTATTGAACTTGTGCAATCTTTCATGGAAAAAATGCAACTTCATTATATATATATATATATATATATATATATATTTATATTTGTTGTGTTTTCATTGGAACTCAATTACTTGTACGTATGTTAAAAGGTTCTAATACCACCCGGTTGAGTAACTCATCCAGTTTCATGGGTCAAACTAGTTTCAACCTGGGGATGCTTTCCTTTTTTTATGTTGTATGTCAAATCATGCCATAATTCACTTCATGACTGTGCACGTAACCTTCTGCAAAACTAGATTGGCAACATGCCTCTGCTTCCGTTTCTTTGTTTTCTCTTATATTGTATCTGTTTTCCATTTCACAGGAGCATCTCGCAACAACTCATGATCCAAAAAGGATGGTGTAAGGTATTGTGCCTACAACATTTTGAGCCTACATTATTCTGATTTTTGAGCACAAGATGGTAGTCACATTTTGAGCCTACAATATTCTGGTTTTGGAATATACCAATGTTGAACGTTATTTTGTTGTGTTCAAAACCAATATGTTGGTTTTTTTGTGGTTGGTATAGCTAGGTATAGCTCAGTTACTATAGTATTGATAGCCAAGATTAATGGTGTACAGGTCACTCACATTCTGGTTTTTGGTTGGTATAGTATAAATGGTGTATAGGGTGAATGATATATAGGCTAATCATATGCTTTTGTAAAGTACAATTATCCCAATTGCAATGAGGAAATCATATGCTTAAATGATCAAATTTTTCCTTTCAATCTTATGTTTATTGTCACTGCAATATTTACTACGCTAAATTAAATTAGGCATAAACAACCAATATTGGTCATTACTTCCACGCATAATGTTAAATTACATAAAAAAACAACCAAAATTAGTCATTAGTTCCAAACATAAACAAACATATGTTGGATCATTTTACATTCAATCAACATTTGCAACTGCTAGTTGCATATGCCTCTTACCACTATTGCCAAAAAAGAAACCTATGGTGATGCATACAATACATAACATGGAGCAAGAAAATAATATCTTATATATTGACTTCTCTTTCTTGATAACTTTAATTTTTTACTTCATGGTCAACATTTTCTTCCTTAATGCTACTTCTCCTTCAACACCACAAACTGATCTACCTCCTTCAACCTTAATGTCAACAGCACTACTGCCACCATTATGGTTACCATTAAATGCAACCAAATCCATAACATTCTTTCTAAGCTCTAAATTATCCTTGAAAAGATTTTGTTCACTGTCACGTAATTGACGCAGTAACTCAATCGCACTGTCACACATTTTCTCATCATACCACTTGAATAAATAACAACCATCGTCTTACAAACAAACCCCAATTCATCCAAATTGAAATAATCCAAATTGAAAACAAAACAAATTATGAGATTTCTGAAATCATCAAAATTGAGCTCAAGCTCAATTTGCAAATAAAAAATCTTCACTTACCCAAAAATCTGATCAACCATAAAATTTCCTCCCTGGATTTAAATTGCTCCATGAAGTGTCTGCTGGAGCTAACTTATTGCAGTGACATTTTACTGTTAGTCCATTGTAGTAGACCGATTTTCAATGGTGTCAAAAACAGAGATTTTGGGATCACAACTCCAACGAGTTGAGTCGTAAAATTTATTATTTATGATGTCATTAGCATCGTATTAAGAGTTGGTTATGAAATTTTATCATTTGGATAGTTAATTAGGAGAACAGGGTTAAATTATAAAAGGTGAAAAAATGGAATTGTTTAATTAAAAGGGTCAAATAGGTAAATAAACCAATAAAAATTAAGTAAGTGGGTTTACATGATATCAAGTGATTATGGTTGAGGTTAATTAAAGCTAAAAAGGATTAATTAAGCTTAATGATGAAAGTTTCAAAATTTACAAAATTGTCATTTAGTATATAAGTTAAATTAATGAATTAAAAATGAGAATTTCACCAATTTTCAACATATCTTCTTCTTCCTCACGGAAAAACACAAGAGAAGCTAGGGTTTTCTTTTGCTAACTTTGAGCTTTGACTTGGACTACGATCGTGTCTCAGATCGTAAAAAAGGAAAATTAGTAGAGTAGTCCCTGAAGTCTAACCGTAACTTCAAATTAGTCCAGTAACTAAGTAATGTAAATTTGGTACTTAAATAATTCTTGTTTGTGCCTTATCTATGTTTAACAAATGGAAGACCTTGGATTCAATGAGATTTGAAGAAATGAAACGAAAGAGATAGTAGGCTTTAAGCCGTTAAAAAGAAACCAACGCGATGGCTGGGGTATCGCATATGTTGCAAGTCCTCGACAGCTTGTGTGAGCAGCATCATGAGTCAAAAAAAGATATGAAATCCTAAATGGATTATAGGCTCTACGATGGCTGGGATTTATGCTTGAACACATATTCTCTATAGCTCATGTGAGCAGCATCGTTAGGGGTAGTTTACAGACAGACACCGTGCTGATGGCTGGGGTACCGCATATGTTACGAGTCCTCGACAGCTCGTGTGAGCAGCATCAAGTATTGGTAACAGAAAAGTTATAGACAGGAAAGTTGAAATGCTAAGTATGGATTGAGGAAGCAACTGTTCATGCTAGCTCGGTTGAGTTATAATTGTTTTACGCATATAATTGGTAACTCTTTAACTCTTCGAACTTACTAAGCTATGAAGCTTACTAAAGATGTTATTGTTGTCTTGTAGATTTACCTTGCTGCCTTAAGATCGGATCATCTCCACGAAGTCACACTATCGCGGAGCTCGTTTGGTAATTGTTACATCACTTGGTCTTATGGCATGTACTAGGATGATGTTATCTTTTACTTTATGTATTGAGATTGTGATGAC
Source organism: Gossypioides kirkii (assembly GCA_005610355.1). NCBI lineage: Eukaryota > Viridiplantae > Streptophyta > Magnoliopsida > Malvales > Malvaceae > Gossypioides > Gossypioides kirkii. Next base: position 10,933,519 of record CP032245.1, read on the forward strand.
ATTGCTATTTTTGATGGAGTATTGAATGTAGTAAAGTATGTTTGTTAAGTTAGAATATAAACTTAGAAGCATAATGTAATGGCTTGGAAAACATGTATTTTGAAATGACCTAATGCATGTTGAATTTATGAATGGAATGTGTTGAGAAACTTGTGTTTTGGGCATGATTCTTGAGATCTGCATACTTGTTTCGATAGATATTATGCATGTATCGGTAGAAGTACAGGTTAGGAGAGAGGTTATATTCTGACTTACATTGTATCAGTAATACCAATAAAAGTATCGGTAGTTCTGCTTACTAAAGTATCAATAGTTGTGATACTTGTATCGGTAGAAGTTACAGGGTAGGCTTCTTAGCTCCCTAGAGTTTTTAGTATCGGTAGAAGAGTCACTTATATTGATAGAACTATCATTTTTATCAGTAGAAGTCTGCACAATTCCTGAACTGTTTACTGAGTTGACAACTATCGATACTTGCCCAACAAGTACCGGTAAAAGTCTCCAAAAGCCTTAGAAATGACCTTTTTACCCTTGTTGAATGGTGATTATAATTAATTGATAATTTATAACGTGCTGGGTGTATTTCTTTAATAATGTAAGATCAAATGATATGATTTTAAAGAATGAACAGTGATAGATGAATAGAGTGACACCGGGACCCTAGCCGGCAATAACTTTCGAGTTTTGGGTGTTACATCCATCGTAGACATACTCCCTTCGCGATAAAGTGACAATATTTGCATCTGACGATTTTTTTTACGAACCATGCGTTTCCCAACCTCTAGACTGACTATTCGAACTATGTGAATCCATTATTTCAGACGACATGGAAGAAAAATAAAAATTTCCGAAAAGATTAAAGATTTCACAATTTGATTCTAAGGGATTAATGATGTAGAAAAATCCCTTAATCAATGATTCAAAAAGGAGATTGATGGAGATTTTAGGGATCCAATGAAGATTTCAGATTGCTCATGATTTGGGGATTTTAGAATTTGGAGAAAGTTAAGAATTTAGGGGTATGAGATGATTTGGAGTTTTTTAGGGTTTTTTTAGTTTTATATTATTAAATTTGTTTAATTGTAATTTTTTTCCACGTTAGCTTTATTATTTAAAGTCTGCCGCATCATCCATCAATTGGCACGCCACATAGACCCATATTTTTTATTGGTGGTTGACTCATGGTCAGCTGACGATTACCATTTCAACTGGGTTGATGTCTGAAAAATTCGTTACGTTAAGGGTCAAAATTAGAAAAAAAAATATTAAGAGTATATATCCAAAAACCCCCAAAGGTTGAGGGCTTTTTTTTGTGATTATGCCTATATATAAAAGTACAAATTTGGAAAAAAATGTTCTAAATTGACGAATATATCTTTTTGTTGTTTATTATATTTCTATACTGATAATTCAATAACTTTATCTTTCTTAGTAACTTTATAAGTTTAATACTTATATTTTAAAATATTTATTTCAAAAGTAAAATATATTATAAGCCCAAACTCAAAATAAACTAATTATATCCCAAATCTAAAGTTCAAAATATAAAAGTCAAATACAATTTGTAAAAGTTAAAAACCCAATCCAAAATTGAATTTAATAAAAATATATTTTATTGAGATATTAATTTTTCAATAATATTTTATGTATTACCATTTATATCCATGTATTATAATCAAGAGCGTGGCCAATGGTCGGCAGGGTCTCAGATCCCCTAAAATGAAAAAATTTTCATTTAAGTCTCTTTATAATTTATAAAATTTAAATTAGCAAAAGTAAAATTACACTTTACCCCTTAAAATAATAATAATTTAATTTAATTCTTTAAAAATTATAAAGATATAGATATTAAAATGGTGAAATTACATTATTATTATTATAGAAGAAATTTACACTTTAATTTCGACCCTTTAAAAAAAAATTCTAACGCTCCTGATTATAATATACTAAATTACACATAACTATTGATATTATAGTGTATATTAATATAGTATGTATACTACATTGTGCATACTCATATATGTATTATATATATTTAATAAAATTATCATTATATCGACTTCATAAAATTTTGGTATATATTAACATTATAATATTATTAACAATTTAACAGAATTTAGATAAAAGATTTAACACTATAATATATATGTATTAAAAGTTATATTAATAGTTATAAAATATATTGCTATGTTATCTAATTTCATATCTATATCTTATAATATATTTGTTTGGGATCAACCCGATTAAGTAACGAACAAGTTAAAAATAGCAGAAAAAATTGAGAAATTGAACACACAAATTTAACGTGGAAAAACTCCTCCGAAGAGGATAAAAAACCACGGGCAAAGATAATTTTACTATAATGGCAAAAGAATAAAGAGTACAAAAGATAGAGATAAAAACTAAACCCCGAAAACCCGAAAACAAAGAACCCTCAAAACGTAAACACTAAATTCTCCAAAAGTATTCGGAATTCTAAACTCTAATGGGTATATCTCATAAGTGTATTTTTTAAGGTTGTAAAAGAGCCAATTTATAGGCTAAATTTCTAGGTCAAATAATAATAAAATAATCTAGACTAATAAGAGTTTGACTCAAGCAAATAAAAAGAGTTTAATTGAAACAAATAAATAGAGTTTAATTGAAACAATTAAACAGAGTTTAATTGAAAAATTATTTCTCAAATTTGACTTGAAATAGGAGTCATAATTCAACAATATTAATAGTTATTAAAGGTATTGGTGACTTTATTGCAAAGGAAAAAGAGAAACCAAACAAACACAGACAGACATTGACGTAGCCCCACTTCCATGAAACCCAAAACTCCAAAAGCAAAAATAAACCAGACAATAAATGCAATCCCTAGTACCAAGGGACACCATCGACCCAAGCCCTAAGCGTACAGTGTAACGACATTTGAAGCACCGCTTGAGAACAGACCAAATGGGGTAGCTGAATTAGACTAATAAGAGTTTGACTCAGACAAATAAACAGAATTTAATTGAAACAATTAAACAGAGTTTAACTAAAAAATTATTTTTCAAATTTGACTTGAAATAGGAGTTATAATTCAACAAATCTCCACCTTGACTCGTATTTCCACAATGTCATCTTTGCCAAAGCTCGTCACGGGCCTATCTTGAACTATGTAGGGAATTAACTAAGTCGAATCTGTACTTAGAAGTTGGAAGTCTTCTAGCCTTCGACTTGTGCACTGCCAAATCAAAACTAACCCAAGTCTGATTTTTTCGAATACAGTGCCCTAACTTTTCAAAACCTGCATCCAAAAGAGAACCTCTCTTCAACAAAACAGTCATACCTTTTTCCCTCCTATGACCAAGTTGCTTTTGCTCTAAACGAGTTGACTTCAACTCCGTAACGGACGAGGGACATCCGATTTCACCGGTCACTGTAAAACCTTCCAGAATATAAAGACTGCCGATCTTTTTGCCTTTTAACAAAATGAGAGCCCCATGAGACACCTTAATGCCGCTCAACTCGATGTTGATTCTGCAACCTTTTGAGTCTAAAATACTTAAGGAGATGAGATTCTTTCGTAAATCAAGTACATACCTGATAACTGATAGTGTCCTAACCGTACCATCGTGCATCCTAATTTTACCAATACCAATACTGATTACCTTACTAGATGAATCGTTTCCCATGTGCACAACTCCACCTTCAACCGAACTGTATGTTGAGAAACATTCTGTGTTAGGACACATGTGGAAAGAACATCCTGAATCTAGGATCCACTCAGACGTAAGCTCGGAGCTTTCGCTCGTTCACACTAACAAGAAATCATCACCACTTCCATCGGCCAAATTAGCACAAGCTAAATCTTCCTCGATACTCTCAGCAACCCTTTTATTTCGCAGTTTGTAACAATCTGCTTTGACGTGACCTAATTTCTTACAATAGTGACACCTTTTGTCTCGCTTCTTATATGCTACCAAAACGGAAGCTTGCTTATCTGCCTTGAAATTAGAACCAAACTCATTGTCGAGTTTATCTTTACTCAACAAATGACCCTTCACATCCTCGAATGAGAGTTTGTCTCTACCATAAATCAGAGTCTCCTTAAAAGACTTGTATGAAGGGGGTAAAGAACACAATAATAGCATAGCCTGATCCTCATCGTCAATCTAAACCTCAACATTATTTAAATCATTCAAAAGAGTAATGAATTGACTGATGTGATCTCTAAGAAGCTCACCTTCGTTCATGCGAAACGTAAATAGACGTTGTTTCAGCACTAAACGGTTAGCCAGAGACTTAGTCGCATAACGAGTTTTTAGCCTTTTTCACAAGGCGGATGAGGTCTTCTCCATCAATACCTCCTGCAATACCCTATTCGCGAGGCATAATTGGATTGCAGACAAGGCTTTTTCATCAAGCTTTTCCCATTCTGATTGATCTAGACTATCGAGCTTTTTCAAGCCAGTCTGAACTAGAATTGCCATCATCTGAACATGCCACAAATTGAAATTTGTGAGACCATCGAACTTCTAAATGTCAAATCTTGTTGCTGCCATCTCTGAACAAATTAATTTACGAAAATCAAACTAGCTCTGATACCACTTGTTTGGGATCAACCAGATTAAGCAACGAACAAGTTAAAAATAGCAGAAAAAATTGAGAAATTGAACACACAAATTTAACATGGAAAAACTACTCCGAAGAGGATAAAAAGCCACGAGCAAAGATAATTTTACTATAATGGCAAAAAAATGAAGAGTACAAAAGATGAAGATAAAAACTAAACCCCAAAAACCCAAAAATAAAGAACCCTCAAAACGTAAACACTAAATTCTCCAAAAGTGTTAGGAGTTCTAAACTCTAATGGATATATCTCATAAGTGTATTTTCTAATGTTGTAAAAGAGTCTATTTATAGGCTAAATTTCTAGGTTAAATAATAATAAAATAATATAGACTAATAAGAGTTTGACTCAAACAAATAAACGGAGTTTAATTGAAACAATTAAACAGAGTTTAACTGAAAAATTATTTCTCAAATTTGACTTGAAATAGGAGTCATAATTCAACAATATTAATAGTTATTTTTTTGAATAAAAGGTATTGGTGACTTTATTGCAAAGGAAAAAGAGAAACCAAACAAACACAAACAGACATTGACGTAGCCCCACTTCCATGAAACCCAAAACTCCAAAAGCAAAAAATAAACTAGACAATAAATGCAATCCCTAATACCAAGGGACACCACCGACCCAAGCCCCAAGCGTACAGTGTAACAGCATTTGAAGCGCTGCTTGAGAACAAACCAAATGGGGTAGTTGAATTAGAAAGAACCCCCATCCTAAAATCACAAAAAGCCTTCGCTCAAGGAGGATCCAAGAGGTGTCTGCCAGCTACAGCTAGATCAACAGCCATACGTGGGGGCGTCCTTAACCCAGAAGCCATCATCCAGGTGCGTCATTCCCTCTTAAGCCAGTACATGCGTAGCTTGATTAGCAGACCAATCGACAAAAGCGAAGCAACACTCCAAGAAAGTCTGTGAAAGCCTTCCTCCTCCGAAATAAAAGCACTAATCTCCGACAGATCCTTCGTCTCAACCTTCAACTTTTGGATAATCACTCTTGTATTGCTCTCTAACATAATAGATAGAAACCTCAAATCCACAGCAAATTGCAACCTATGGAGAACAACCAAAGCCTCCACCGTAAAGACCAAAGGCACAAACTCAATGATCCTACTACATGCTCCCATAACCATTCCAACTAAGACTCCTACAAGCACTTCTGAGCACACCCTCCGTCGTTAAAGGAAAAACGCAGCATCCACATTATCTTTCACCATCGACGTCATAGGGGGGTTCCACCTTACTACTATTTCAGGAAATGATCGACCCACCCTAAACTCAAACACACCGAGCTCTGAGCAGTAACCTTAAACAAAGGTAACCACGTCCCATTCCCTCTAAAGAACCCCTTCATGATACAATTTATTTCTCGCATACCATAATGCCCAACAAGTCACTATAATCTTTAATCTTTTGAACACAGGGTAGCGATCAAACATTCGCAAGAGCAAGTCTTGAAAACCTAGCCCCATGTCAGTACTAGGACAGCCATATTGGAGAGCCAACCAAACATTTCGAGAAAAAACACAAAGATGCAAGACATGACCCACTTCTTCATTTGCAGCACCACAGCGGGGACAAAGGTTATCATCGCAACTCTTCTATTGTAAAGACAATTTTGTATGCACAAATTGATGCATGAATTTTCATATCGCAATTTTAATTTTTGAATGGCAAGAGAGCCCCCATACCTGTTGGTAAAGCCGTTTATCCAGCAAGGATACGGTACTAGGCCTCAATAGCATACGATATTCGTTTTTGAAACTATATTCACCCGAGTGCTCATCCCTCATACTAGCCTATCCTCTTGAACAAAGTTAGAGAGTGGAATGCTCTTGATAATCTCAACCTCTTCCATCGAAAACATCAAATCTAGTAACGTGAAATTCCATCCCACAAGGTTATGCTGTAGTAAATCCAAGACATGAGTGATGTGGTCGAGTCGTTGGTCATTAATTCTCCTAAGAAAAGGCGCAGGCAGCCAGTGATCCTCCCAAAACCAAAATCAAAGTACCCAAACTCACTTTTCATCTTAAACCTGATCCAACAAGCCCCAAGCAATCCAAATGCTCTTCCAAACCAATGAAGGCTGAGAACCCAATCTTGCTTGCAGAAAACTTGTAATTGGAAAGTACTTCACCTTGAGAAACCTCCAAACGAGCGAGCACAGATTTGCAAGGAGCCTCCACCCCTTCTTGGCAAGAAGCACGATGTTAAACTTTGCCAAGTCATGAAAACCAAGACCACCACCATCCTTGAGCTTACACAGAGCTGCCCACGAACACCAATGAATCCCCCTTTAAGCTGCAAACTTTTGTCACCAAAAGCGCGTCATTAAGCCCTTCAGCTCCTTACAAAATTACTTAGGAAAGAGAAAACACATCATCATGTATGTGGGGAGCGACTGTAAAATAGCTTTGATAAACACCTCTTTACCCCTCATAGAGAGAGATCGGATGGACCAGTTCATAATTCGATTGCAAACACAATCTCTAAGATCCGAAAACATAGTTTTCTTATCCCTACCCACTATTCAAGGTAGTATCAGATAACACTCCATGCTAGTAGAACAAACAACACCAAAGATACGCCCCACATCTGACCTATACCCTACGATCACGTTGGTGCTGAAGCAAACTTTAGACTTCTCAAAATTAATAAGCTGACCTTAGTAACTAACATACTTCTACAAAAGTTTCTTAAGAGCAGTAACTCCCCTAGCAATTACCTCACCAAAAATCAGGCTATCATCGACAAAGAGCAAATGAATTACCAAAGGGGCACCCCTTGCAACTTGCACTCCACTAATCCAATCCTTTATCGATGCAACCCATGATAAAGAGAACAAACCCTCCCCACATAGCAAAAGGGGCACCCCTTGCAACTTGCACTCCACTAATCCAATCCTTTATCGATGCAACCCATGATAAAGAGAACAAACCCTCCCCACATAGCAAAAATAGATAAGGACTACAATGATCCCCTTATCAAAGACCTCCGGTCAGGGTGAAATAGTCTCTCACATGGTCATTGACCACCATCGAATAAGAGACCTCCGTCATAAAATGCACGACAATACCAACCCAAATGGACAAGAAACCTAACAGAACAAACATAGCTTTAAAAAAAAGTCTCTCCACACAGTCGTAGGCTTTGCTTATACCAAGCTTTAGAGCAAAAGAACCCTACTTACCCAACTGCCAATTCTTGAGGGAGTGAAGAATCTTATAAGCAGCGACTATATTGTCATAAATAAGCCTTCCCGAGACAAACGCACTTTGTGCCTCATCTATACACAAGTATCTCTTGAAATCTATTCCCAACCATTTTTAGGCAATTTTGAGGACATTACAAAGGCTTATCGACCGATAATGAGTCATAGTACGAGTTACTAATTTTCAATATTAAAACGATATGTGTATGAAAAATAAAAGATAAGTCCACTTCAGCTTTTACTAGACCAATGTAGAAATCAGCCACATCCCATACTATAATCAACCAGATTCGTTAATAAAACAAGACACCAAACCCATCCTCCCCCAATGTTGTAAGTAGGCTAATGGACTTAAAAGCAATAAGGACATCCTCCCCTGTAAACTCCCTCTTCAACCGAGGATTCATCTCATTTGAAATACAACACTCCACCACACTAGGAACCTCCGAGGGATCGGATGCTCCATGGGATGAAAATCGATCCCTAAAATAATCAATGGTAACTCACACTATATCAGTATTTTACTCTAGCACCTGTCCCCCACCCTCCTCCAATCGAGCAATGCGATTTCGACGACTATGAGAGGTGTCTCGATGGAAAAAAGTTGAATTTCTATTCCCATACTGTAACCAATTAACCCGCGCCCTTTAAGCCTAATAGAGCTCCTCCTTATCGTATTCAAGGTTCAATGCCAACTTTACATTCACAATTTAACCAAGTACTTCATCCGTTGGCACCATCCCATTAAGCACATCGAGTCGATTCTGGAGACTAGATTTTAACAACTTCTTGTCTCATTTAACCCATACAACCCATCACAAACAACCCGCAACCTTTTCGAAATTGTGCCTGTCAAACCATCCTAAAGCGTTTGGACCTCCGCACCAAACGAATCTTCCAATAATTAAGCTGCCTCAAATCGAAAGAAACCCTAACTCACATCTCAACCACCATTCACGACAGTATCAACAAGGATAAAGCAATGATCTGAAATGACCTCGATAAATGAAAGATTCGAAACTCAGGAAACTAGGTCAACCACGCATCATTGGCAACCCCTCGATCAAGCCGCTCATAGATATTGTTTTGCAGCAGCTTACCCTATTCCTTTGTAAACCAAGCCCCACCTTACCCCAAATCCTCAAATGAATAGTCATCCAAAGCATCCCGAAAAGCTTGTATTTGGCGATCATTACACACCAAACCATCCTGTTTCTCAAAGGAGAACAAAATCTCGTTAAAATCACCAAACACAAGCCATAACGCCTCTGGGAAATCGTTCAGTTGCCACAGAAGGTTCTAGAACTCCCCCTTCATTACCCATCCAATGCCCTATAGAACCCGTACACCTCCACCTCTTACCATCCGCATCCACGTCACCCATAACATAAATGTCACTCGTTGAAAAGGATCTTAAAGAAACTATACAATGTGCCTTCCATCCCAATGAAAGACCCCACTAATGCCCATCGGACAAACATCCACACTGTGCTAAAAACCACACATCCCATGAACCTTCTCCATCCAACTCTTATATAATTTTGTTTCAGCCAAAAAAATTACAGAGGGGTTAATATCCCTCATCACATGCTAAAGGCAACAAAACGTCCGAGGTAGGGGTGAGCAAAATTCAATTCAAATCGAAAAATTCGTAAAAAATTGAATTTTAAATTATTCGAATCGAGTTATTTAAGTTAATCGAGTTAAACGAATCAACTCAATTTTTTTCAGATTTTCGAGTTCAAATCGAGTTGAATTTTCAAATTCGAATAACTCGAATAATTCGAATAAAACTATATTATTTTTAATTTTAAATTTATATTACCCAAGCCCAAATCTTTTTACTTTACCCCATTTTCTCCTGAAGTCTAAATCTTTTACCTTACCCTATTTTTCCCTAAAAGCTAAAACCCATTTGCCATTTTCCTAACTCTTGAATCCCAAATGTAATTTCTTCTTCAAAAAAAAACCCTAAATTAAGGCCAAAATCAATTCTTCTCTTCTTCAAAAAGATCCTAAATTAAACCTCTTTCTTTTTCTTTTTCATTGTCAGGTTATTCAAGATTCAACCCCTTCAAATTAAGTTGACTTTAGATGATGCGAATGTAATGGATGAACGACTAGAAAAAGAGGTTAGCAATATTTGTTCCATTTCTCAAAATCCCTACTACTATATTAACCTTTCTCTCTTGCAGGTTTCAATTTGTTCCATTTCAGCACTTAATTATCAATGCAATGCACAATTTGTCTTATTTTATTGTTTGCCCCCACTGATCTGAAAGTTAGAATTTCTAAATATTTAACACTATTTGACATTGACACTACCATGATTTCAGTTTAGCAGAAAATGACAACACTTTCTAACCTTTCTGTCCTTCTTTTAAAATTGGTATGTGTGCCATGTAGTCTTGGTGGCATGCGAATTCTCAAATAGCCTTCTCTTTTACTTCAAGTTTTGGCTGCACCTGTTTATTTATTTCCTTTTCCCTCTCTCAAAGGCATGAATAGTTGATGAAAATGGTTGAAAATTTCATGCAATTATAGTTAACTAAGATTCATTGAATATTCAATTAAGGTTAGTCAAAAGGTAGTTGGTAAATAGTGGGATGGAACTAGGATAGGACCAAATGGAGCAATGATTGATAATCGTAAAAATGTTTATTTACTCCAGAAAGAAATTGTATTGAATCTAGAAGTTTAAAGCCTAAACTTGGTATTTGGTAGTATGTACCATGTCTATAACATAGCACTGATGTATTTATTTATATTTGTTGTTCATGTGAATTTTTTCACTATGATATTTCTATCATATTAATTTAAAAATATATATGTATATTAATATTTATTAAATGATCGAAAACCTTTTACATTATACTAAAGCTTGTATATCGATAAATATTTTTATGAATTGACCCAATACAAATATATGCTTTGTTATGTTTATCTGGAATCAGTACATGAGCTTCACTAAGCAAAGAAGGAAATGGAACAAATTGAAACCTGCAAGAGAGAAAGGTTAAGATAGTAGTAGGGAAAGTAAGGTGTCCATGGCTAAGCTCGAGTAGATAATTTAAAAAGGTATATGTAAAAAACAAACTGAGTTGATAAAAATAATTGAATTTTAAAAAAAGTTTAGATAGTTTTTATAATTAAGAAAAAAAGTAAATAAAGTAGGATAGACATTCTAACTTACCTTGAAGCTAAGGGTTTTGTTCTGTTTATGGAGCAGTTCATCACCACCCAAGGATTCAGTTCTATTTTTGTATTTTCATCATAAATCTAGAATGAGAAAATTTTTTAGGCTCAAATGTTTTTGTGCTGAATAACCCACTGTATACAAGGGTTTAGATATTAGAAACTCAATGTTAGAGGTCATAATACTAAATTTTTAATTGAACTCAAATAATAAATATTTAACTCTATCTTTAGTTAATTTGTTCTTTTTAACTTGTAGATGAGTGATTCAATTCCAAAACGAGATTGTTCAACTTAAAGTTCACAAAATTCTTTGCCAAGTAAGGATGATCAAACAACAACCACTTCAAGGATAGCTTGTTGGAGCCATTTCACCAAATATGTAACTGAAGAAGGGGAGAAGAGAGCAAGGTGCCATGCTTGTGATACTACTTACACCATGGAGTTAACTTCGGATTTTACAACGAATTTGAACAATCATTTGAAAACATGCGTAAAAAGACCTCGAGGTAATACTTCTGACCCAAAGCAATCAGAATTAACATTTGTGAAGACTAACCAAGAAACAATAGATTTATCAACTTGGGTATTTGATAAAGATGTTGTTAGAAAGGCATTGGTTCATATGATAATTGTGGATGAACTTCCTTTTAAAATTGTATAGGGACAGGGTTTCAAATACTTTCTTTCTATAACATGTCCATGGTTTAGTATTCCATCTCATTGGACAATCAGAAGTGATTGTCTAGATTTATATAACTCCATAAAGAATGTAATGAAGAATTGTTTTGAAAAAGATAAGTAGAGTTTGTTTGACGACAGACACTTGGACTTCATTGCAAAGGATATCTTATATGGTTTTAACAACACATTGGGTGGAAATGAGTGGAGGTTGCTGTAGACACTAAAATTTGTCCGAGCCTAGTTGGAGGTCCATTTTTTCTCTCTTAGGTCCGTTGGAAGTCCACTCAATTTTGGGTCAAATAAAGGTTTTTATTTTTCTTTTATTTTTCTTTCTTTTTTGGGCTTGTATGGGCCCAAATTATCATCATCATCATCATCATCATCATCATCATCATCATTATTATTATTATTATTATTATTATTATTATTATTATTATTATTTTAGGGTTTCATGAATCATAACCCTCTTTTGCCACATATCACAAACTTCCAAAATAGTACCAAGTTATTAATCAAAAGATCAAATGAAACATGACAAAAAAGATTACAAATAAACAAGATTAATGAACAATATATATAGATGAGATGAATGAAAAAAGGGAGGCTTTTTGATATTCTGATTTTTTACAAAAAGGTAAGAAAAGAACAACAAGAAGCATGTTATTTTCCTCTTCTCATCTCTTTTTTTTGCCATGGACATATCATTAAGCATGGGATTTGGGATCCAATGAAGGGGATGATATCGGACCATCGGTCTTTCACCCCTAGGAGCCCCAAAAATCTCATTTTCCTTTCCTTTACATTTGTTAAAATAAAAGTTTTTTTAAAAGAAAAATAGCTTGATTTTGGGAAATATTTTGGTTTTTTTAAATAATTTCATATCTATTTATATTTATGTTTTTTTTTTACATTTGAATTTAGGTTAGTTTTTAAGAGCTTATTTATCATTTACCCTAGAAAAATTATAAATAATATGTAAGATATTTTTTTAGGATTTTAAACTAATTTTAAATATCATATAGGATAATTAATATGTAAATATTCTTTAGGACTTTGTTTAAGATTAAAACTAAGGATTTTTGTAGGTGAATTGTAAATCATAAATAGGCCTTTTTAAGTATTTTATTTTAGATACTCTTTAAAATAGCTAATAAATGTCATCTAAGATATATTATCTTAGAATTTTGACGAATTTAAAATTTAGATCAAGAATTTTAAAGTAAGATAAATCATAAACCCGACATAAGATACTTTCGTAAGATCTTGTTAGGTTCAACGTTATTAATTAAATCTTTTAAAATCATAATATTGATAAAAGATCGAATAAGTTGTAGATGAATTTTAATATTTCTCTTAATTCATTAGTAACTTTCAGGTTTTTTTAGGACTCTAAAATAGAATTAATTTTAAGAATTGAAGGTATTTTACTAGAATTATTTAAGTATCGTTTAGGATTATCGTTAGAAGAAAAAATATCTAATTTAAGTTTTAAATTAGATAGGTTTGGTGAACACGTCTTAGTCAAGTTACAAATAAATCAGAGTAATGATAAAAGATCGAATAAGTTGTAGATGAATTTTAATATTTCTCTGAATTCATTAGTAATTTTTTTAGTTTTTTTTTAGGATTCTAAAATAGAATTAATTTTAAGAATTGAAAGTATTTTACTAGAATTATTTAGGTATCTTTTAGGGTTCTTATTAGGAGTAAAAATCTTTAATTTAAGTTTTAAATTAGATAAGTTTGGTGAACACGCCTTAGTCAAGTTACAACTAAATTGAAAGTATTTTTTAAAATTTTTATTTAAGATTTACATAAGATTTTAGCCTAAATTAAGATATTAATATGCTTAAATAAAAAAAACTAGCTCCCAAGACCCCCATAAGACTATTTCCGGATAGACGTTGTGGGGGTGCTATAACCTTTCCCACACGTAACCGTACTCCCGAACCCAAAATTTGGTGATGAGATCGAGTCTAGACTTTTAGGATTTTTCGTAGTATTAATTCTAGACTTTTAGACGATAGGTGGCTAACTAACCTAGCCCAAAATGGTTAGTGGCGACTCTACATTAATTTAGGTCGTTCGTGTCTAGCTGTGCTAACTAGACCCTCGTACTCTTATGTAGGCAACGTTATGACAGCTTGGCGACTCCACTGGGACATTAGTGAGTTGACTTACTTAGGTTTGAGAGCTAGATTTTTTAGTATTTGTATATATTAGATTTATTTATTCGTGTATTAATTCATTTAATTTTCTAATTTCTTTTTAAATTGTTGAATATGTGTTGAATATTGATTTATGTGATCTTTTCATTTGCTTATCTTATTTTGATATATATGCCAACGTGTTTGTTTATTCTTTTATCGATGAAATTGATTAATGCGTATGTCGATTCTACCGTCATGGGACGGCTATAATTGTCATTCATGTTGCATCTTGCTTTTGGTCCTACGCCCGGACCCATCCCGTTTAGGAGGAGTAGCCTTAGGCTTTCGTGTGGCAATATGTCACCGCATAAGTTTAAGGACTACTCCATGGTTAAGATGGACATAGATGTTCGTGTAGCAAATGCTACCGTGTACGCTATGAAAGTTTTACCACCCAAGGGCCAACCCTTTTTAAAGGGGAACGCATCCCTATGGATGTCGTATTTAAGCCTTGGGTTCCCCGTGCATTAGAGTCAATCGTAAGCCAGCATGTAATGACCATTTTAAATGTGAAGCCTAAACTTAAGAGTCATACCTTACCCCTCATAATAATACCTTATAGGACCTCATGAGCATTTATTCGTATGTTTTGTGTTTGAATTTGTTCGCAATGTTTTATGATTTAATTTCGCATTTTTTATGCTTCATTTGACTTTATCTTTTTACTGATTTTGTTTTTCTTGTGTCTTTGTCTCTCCATGGCATAATTAATGCATCATTTAAATACCTGGGGCACAGTGTCGCATCTATATTCGACATGAACACACTTCGAGAAGATTCAGTTGCCTCGGCATGGGGTAGAAAATATAGGGATAATAGCGAGAATGTCAGAGGATACTCAGAGTAGAGAAGGCTATTGCCAGATAGCTAGTTTTGACTCGAGCCTACCTCAAATAGTTCGCATGGACTGTAAGAGAAATTGCAAAGATGATTTAAAAAGAATATGACAATCATGGGGCGAGACTAAGAAAACGCACTTCCGGGATAAGTATGGTGATGTAGCACAGCTTCTGTTTGTTAAACCGGATGATGCTCTATTGAAGGCCATGGTATGTTTTTGGGATCCCACTTATAGGTGTTTTACGTTCAATGAAGTGGATATGGTACCGACTGTCGAGGAATATTCTACCTTTCTCCATTTTGACTTTAGAGATCCTCTCAAGATATATTGGAAGCAGAACGTCGATTTTCGGGGACCTTTAGCCAATTTGATGGGGTTACCTGTGGATACGATGAAAGAAAAGTTAAAAGATAAAAATGGTCCCTGCATTTCCTAGTCTGACATTAAAGATGCTATGGAAAGGCCAGCGATGATAGACATTTGGCACTGTTCGCATTTGCCGTATATGAGTTAATTGTGTTCCCAAAAGCTTTGGGATATGTAAGTGTGGAGCTAGCTGATTTCCTATTTCAGATTGAAAAAGGGGCGAATCTTGCTTTAGCAGTCTTAGCTGAAACTATCATTTCACTCAATTTCATCAGAAGGAAAGGAGACGGACGGTTTTTAGGATGCGTGCAATTATTGTTCTTATGGATTAAAAGTCATTTTAAGTGCCTGTATGAGCGTTTTCGTCAGGTGTTTGTTCCTTCGACCAGGCCTATAGAGAAATTTTTGGATAGTGAGTGGCCTCCAAATCAATCGATTGAGGAGTGGGTTCAAAACCTTAGTACATTGACATACCAAGAAATAGAATGGAGAGCTCCACGAATGATTCGTAGCACGGTACTCATCGAGTGCGGTGGTCATTTATGGGTTCCTTTAATTGGCATATGGGGAGCTATTAGTTATTCCTCATTGATCGTTTTGAGCCAATATAGGTATGATCAATGCGTACCTGCTACAGCTGGTTTAAACAGAGTCGAAGCTTCGGTTCAGGACCCATGATTTTGGAAGAAATTGGAAGAGATACGAATCAAGTGGGGTTAAACTTTGAGCTTACAATCAGAAACCTTTTTCAACCATTCCCCCTCGGAAACATATATCCAGTGGCACCTAAAAAGAAGCAAAATCTCTGTGTCAATGCAATTCAGGGGAAAACAGAAGGTCCCAGATGACGTAGTCGAGCTAACAGAACAGATACGCGATTTAGAGATGCGACTGAGAGGAAGAGATGAAGAGGTCAGACGGCAACGAGAGCATCATCAGGCATATGTAAAGGAAAATGAGGAAGAAATCATGAGACAACAACAGCAACACTGCTTAGACATGAAAGGGAAAGAGGGAGAACTAAGAATACAATTACAACAACGTCAACGAGAAATATCTAACTTGTTCACTTAGATTCAAAGGTTAGAGGCGGATCTGAGTTTGCGGGCTAATGAACTCCAAAAAGCGCGAGAACAAGAGCGAACTTGGAGGAGGGTCTCTAATGAGAAAACTAATGAAATAGAGGTGATGAGGAGGAAATTTTTCGTCTGACTAAAGAATTAAAGACAAAAGAAGAGCAAAACAAAGAGGTCATGGAAGAATATATGGAGCTTGCGGAGCATTTCATCGCGATGGAACAAATGGCAGTAAGCCGACAAGAAGTGTTTGCAACAATGCACATGGAAGGTCAAGTTTTCGCTCAGCAAGCCAAAGACATATGTGAACAGATTGAAGAACTCAAAAAAGAATCTACTCCTTTTGCGACTAGGAACGAGTCTGCAATGAAACTTTTGGAGGTGGCTCAGGCACATTGCCAAATGTTCATCAAGCTCATGAGAAGGAAGAAGAAGAATGACAAGTAGAGATTTTCCCTATGGCAATAGGATCAATTAGGATTTTCTTTAATTATGAATGAAAATTAAAAAAAGCTTTGTAAGCCGAACAATTTTTGAACCTTCTATGAAAGAAATAGTTATATTCGAGTATATTTATGACAATGTGCCCCAATTTCATTCATTCACTCACTCATTCGCTCATTTGTTTATTTAGAAACATTATTTGAAAAAAAATGAACATTTTTATAACAAATTTAAATAATTTTCTAACTCTGCAATAAAAAGGTCATTCGAAAAAGGATCAAGGATAGCTCACCGGTATAACACCCGCTCAAAATCCAAGAAGATGACGGAAGAAGAATTAGCACGCATGGCCAAACTGGAGGAACAGATGGAAAAGATGATGGAAATGATGACTACAATGGTCAAAGGTAAAGCCAAAGTAAAAGAAGAAAGCGACACTTTGGACAATCCAATCCCTCTTCGTAGAGATACAGGGGTATATCACGAGGATTTATCACTTCAGGCTCCAAGTGTGACCATTCAAATCCCAAGAGTGAACGAGTTGCCTCCAAACGAGGAGCCAAGAGAAGTGGACAAGGAAAGTCGATTATAGATGAAGAAGCTCATAAATTCAGCCTAATTGAGGAACATTTGAAAGTCATCGAAGGATTAGACACCTTCGGATCTGTAGAAGCAGAAGGCTTGTGTCTGGTACCCGATGTGGTCGTCCCACCAAAATTCAAAGTTTCTAACTTTGAAAAATTCAATGGTAGTAGTTGCCCTGTTACTCATATCGCCATGTACTGTAGGAAAATGACTTCTCACTCCAAAGATGAGAAGCTGCTAATGCGCATATTTCAAGATAGTTTGATCGGATCTACGGCTCGTTGGTATGTAAAGTTGGATAGGAACCAAATTCGAACTTGGAGGGAGCTCGTACGAGCATTTATTGCTTAATACAAACATATTGTAGCCATGGCCCCGGATCGTCTGACTCTGCAAAACATGGAAAAAAGGTCAAATGACAGTTTTAAGGAATACGCACAACGGTGGAGGGATTTGTCATCGCAAGTACAGCCCCCGCTCATAGAAAAGGAGACCACTATTCTGTTTGTTGGTACGTTGAAAGGCATATACTATGACAGGATGGTGAGAAATGCCTCTAAGACTTTCGCGGATATGGTATTATCCGGGGAAATGATAGAAAATGCATTGAAGTTGGGCAAAATAGATGATCCTTTGAAGAGAGGTGTCGTTGGGAAGAAAAAAGAAGCAGAAACGCAAACAATCACACCGGGAAAATCCACTTAGGTTTGGGAAAAGACCTACAAGGTATCTCAGAACCCGTTTTTGTTCCCACTCAAAAGGATACAAGAGGGTTGGGATATAAGCCCACGAGGGAGGATGTCGAGAGGATGTGTAAGAGCGGAGAGCAAAGAGCAAAGAGGTTGGCCCCATGGCTGGAAAGAATGTGGTGGAACCTCCTTTGATTTGTCCTCCACTATCTAAACATCATTGAATTCGAGCACCAAGAAAGGACCCCGATCAAGTTAATGATTAATGGATATGCAGTGGATCTAAACATGATTGACGATTGGGTATCGATGTCAAGAGACTGGGTTCGTTACGACCCTTCCATCTTGGACAACTGGCAGCTCATACCATTACCTGCTATCCTGGAGTCCTCTGAGATGTAATCATTTTTAAGAGTTTTTATTTCAAAGTTTAATATCGTTCAGTTAATTTAATTTCCTTCAAAAATCCATGTAAAACTATTTTTTTTCTTTAATGAAATCAGATTTGGATCCTCCCTAGTCACTTTTATTCATTTAATCGTTTTCATTCATATACCAATATACGTACTCATAATTATTTCAGGGATATACACCATGAATTGATAAATGATCCAAATGACATCTTTGAATCAAATTCTCATAATTATGTTCACAATAACGATCATGAGATAGAAGAGGAGGAAGTTATACCGAATGAGTTTTTGAGGCTAGTTGAACAAGAAAAGAAGCTTATAAAACCCCACTTGGAGGGAACAGATTTAATCAATCTGGGTGATGATGAGGTAAGAAAGGAAATTAGGATTGGAACCACTCTCATGCCAAAGCAAAGTAAATCGTTGAAGGATCTACTTATTGAGTTTTCAGATGTGTTTGCATGGTCATACCAAGATATGCCAGGTTTGGACACCACTATCATGGAACACAGGCTACCTTTGAAATTAGATTGCAAGCCCGTACAACAGAAGTTGAGGAGGATGAAACCTGAGATGCTGTTAAAGATTAAAGAAGAGGTTAAGAAAAATTCGATGCGAGATTTTCAGAAGTGGCTAAATACCCAGAGTGGGTGGCGAATATTGTACCAGTGCCTAAAAGGATGGGAAAGTTAGAATGTGCGTCGATTATAGAGATTTGAACCGAGCCAGCCCGAAGGATAATTTTTCGTTACCTCATATAGACATACTGGTGGATAACACTGCTAAACATTATGTTTTCTTTTTCATGGATGGATTCTCGGGGTATAACCAAATCAAAATGGCAAGGGAAGACATGGAAAAGACCACGTTCAACACAACTTGGGGAACTTTTTGTTACAAGGTCATTTCATTTAGTCTGAAAAATACTAGGGCCACGTATCAACGAGCAATGATGACACTGTTTCATGACATGATACATAAAGAGATTGAAGTTTATGTTGACGATATGATAGCAAAGTCCTTTAGGGAGGAAGGTCATGTGGAGAACCTCTATAAATTATTTGAAAGATTGAGGAAATACAAATTGAGATTAAATCCAGCAAAATGTACTTTCGGGGTAAAGTCAGGGAAGTTGTCAGGTTTCGTAATGAGTGAACAAGGAATTGAAATAGATCCGGACAAGGTTCAAGCAATTCAAGATTTGACACCCTCTAATACTCCAAAGGAGGTAAGAAGTTTTTTAGGATGGTTAAATTACGTGTCTCATTCCATCTCACAATTGACGGATAAATGTGATCCCATCTTCAAGCTTTTACGTAAGGATAGTGATGGTGAATGGACTGAAGATTGTCAAAAAGCGTTCGAGAAAGTAACAGAGTATTTGGTTAAGCCACCAATTTTGATTCCTCTAATGCCAAGGAGACCTTTGATTTTGGATGTGGTAGTGCTGGATAATTCTATAGGTTGTGTTTTGGGGCAACAAGATGGTTCAAACAAGAAAGAGCATGCAATCTATTATCTGAGTAAGAAGTTCACGGAATATGAAACCAAGTATTCCCATTTGGAAAAGATGTATTATGCTTTAGCATAGACTGCACGTCGACTGAGGCAATACATGTTGTACCACATCACCTTTCTTATCGTAAAGTTGGACCCTTTGAAGTACATCTTCGAGAAGCCATCATTTTCAGGAAGAGTTGCTCATTGGCAGGTTGTATTGTCCGAGTATGACATTGTCTACGTGTCTCAAAAGGCTATAAAAGGACGTATAGTCGCGGAATTTCTAGTGGATCGCGCGAAAGAGGAATACAAGCCCATGAGTTTTGATTTCCCAGATGAAGAGATCATGTAAATTTCGAAGCGCAAAGAAGAAATTTTGAGGGCGTATTTCGACTGAGCATCCAACATGATTGGGCATGGGATTGGGGTAGTGCTAATCTCCCCAAGTGGTCAGTATTTTCCCGCTACAGCCAAACTGATATTCACCTGTACGAATAATGTAGCTGAATACGAGGCATGCATTTTGGCACTTCAGGTCACCATTGAGAAAAAGATCAGGGTTTTAAAAGTTTATTGTGACTCGGCATTAGTTGTTTACCAATTAAGAGGAGAATGGGAAACAAGAGATTCCAAACTGATTCACTATCAAACACATGTGCATGGATTGATCAAAGAGTTTGATGATGTCCAATTTTGTCATTTGCCAAGAGAAGAAAACTAGTTAGCAGATGCATTAGCTACTCTAGCTACCATGTTCAAAGTAGGATTTGAAATAGAAGTGCAACCTATACAGCTAAGGGTCAAAGACTCATCGACCCACTGCACGGGAGTAAAATCGAGAACGGATAGGAAACCATGGTATTTTGACATCAGACAATATTTACAATACAGCAATACCTAGATTGTGCCTCAGAAAGTGATAAACGAATAATTAGGAGGCTGACTATGAGTTTATTCTTGGACGGTGATTTTTGTACAAAAGAGGATAGGACCAAACACTGTTGAGATGTGTCGACACAGAAGAGACGAATCAGATAATGAAGGAAGTCCATGATGGAGTATGTGGGGCACATAGTAACGAACATATGATGGCAAGGCAAATCATGAGGGCTGGATATTTCTGGTTTGACGTTGGAACGAGATTGTTTAAATTGTGCTCGGAAGTGTTATAAATGTCAGGTTTATACAGACAGTATTAACGCTACTCCTACTAATCTTCATGTCTTGGCACCTCATTGGCTGTTCTCCATGTGAGGCATAGATATCATTGGCCCCAACACACCGAAAGCATTAAACGGGCATAGCTTCATCTTCTTAGTGATTGACTATTTCACCAAGTGGGTCGAAGTCGCTTCATATGCCAATGTAACTCGATCAGTGGTTTGTAAATTTCTAACAAAGGAGGTCATTTGTCAGTATGGTTTACCAGAAAGAATCATCTCAGACAATGCTAAGAACTTGAACAATGTCTTGATAGAAGAGGTTGCGCACAATTTAAGATCAAGCATCACAATTCTATGCCATATCGTCCAAAAATGAATGAGGCAGTTGAGGCCGCAAATAAGAATATCAAGAAGATCATTTCCAAGACAACAGAAACGTACATGGATTGGCATGAGAAACTCCCTTTTGCTCTCCATGCATACCACATATCAGTAAGGACTTCGACTAGAGCTACTCCATTTTCATTAGTGTATGGAATAGAGGCCGTTTTACCTATCGAGGTGCAAATCCCATCTCTACGAGTGTTGAGGGAGGTGCGACTAGAGGAGGCTGAATGGGTGCAAGAGAGATATGAGCAGTTGAATTTAATTGAGGAAAAGAGATTAGCAGCTTTATGTCATGGCTAGTTGTATCAGCAAAGAATGATGAAAGTCTATAACAAGAAGGTGCGACCAAGGCAGTGTAGAGAAGGGGATCTGGTACTGAAGAAGATTATGCCATATGTTCATGATCATCGGGGAAAATGGATGCCAAAATGGGAGGGATCGTATGTGGTGAAGCAAGCTTTCTTTAATGGAGCATTAATTCTTGCTGAAATGGACGGAGACGATATGTCGAACCTTATAAATTCTGATGCAGTAAAAAATTATTTTGCTTAAAAAAACTAAGCTTAATTGTTCTTAAAGAGTTATTTAGATTAAGTAATGTTGGTATTTTCTGTTTTGCTTTTCTCCTTAAGGTTAATTACTTAATAAGTTGGCTATGTTTAAAGTGACGAATGGCATTTTTGAAATATCCTTCACTTGAATAAATTTGCATCCTTTGTTAACCATTTTGGACCATCTCGTTTGTTCAAAATTGACCCTTATCGAAGGATCACCCTTCACGTCGGAGGACAAATTGTGAGGTTTTGGGTATGGATCGATGATTTTATAACATTGTGAGGCAAACGTGAGATTATGCGAAATTCAAATTGAAAAGATGTGCATGTTCCCAAGAATGACCTTTGTGATAAGATTAACCATATTTTGAAATGATAAATGGCATCCTTTTGTTTTCCCCGTCACTTGAAGAAAATTATATCCCTTGCTACCCTATTTTGAGCCTGATTTATCTTCTTTCATAACCCTAATTAAATTCATCTATCGAACATCATAGATTGGCAAGAAATATCATGAAGAATGAAAGCAAAATTCTTAATTTTTAATCTCCTTCCAGAAAAGAAACAAGAAGAAACAAGGAAAGCGAATAAAAAAACAAAAACAACACAAAAATAAAGGAAATAGAAGGAGTAAAAAAAGAAGAAAAGTGTTTGGGAGATGGAAAGACAATAAAATATTCAAAATAATACCTCATGGTTTTTATACTTTTTCATATTTTTTAGCCTGAAAAACCTTTTTCTGATTAACCTTTAACCCTTAGACCACGTTACAACCCTTAAAAGACCATTTTGACCAAATATGTTTGTTCAAATTAAGAAGTTAATCCTTGGGAATTTATGACATTTTCAAGAGCATAAGAGGGAGATGAACTCTAGGGTGAAAACTCATAAATGAGCAGTCTAAAGAGATTTCTAAAAAAAAGAGTACAAGATGCCCTGGAGGATAATGAAGATTTTTAGAAGAGATTGATCCTTCGGTATGAGCCCTAAAATAATCTATTTTAGCCTATGTTTGCCTTTTCCTTGGCACCCAAACTCAAGCCGACATTATAACATTGGAACAAGTCCATGTCTGATTGCTCATGGCCGGTTTAAATTAGGAAATTAACCTACTTGGAGAATGTAAGGGTCTATAGAAAGGAAATTTTGTTTAAATCAAGAAAAAATAGAAAAAAAATAGAAAGAGAGAGCAAGATAAAGAAACTATATTGAAGAATATCTACTTTAAGACGCAATTTTGCAAAAGAGCATTGTACAGGGTTCACAGTCGAAATGGTCCAAAGTTAGGAAAAGGAAATTTAGCTTCACGAGAATTAACGAGCGACTTTCGATGCAAGAAATTTATGTTTCAAGGGTGGATTTATGAAATCAATAGTACTAAGTTTGTTACGTGAATTATAATCTGAGAATTTGATTTACGAGTCATAAAATCTTTTTGAAATTTGTTAAGGTGATATCCCATGGAATTTGATTTTCATGATCTGTTGTGTGTGGATAGGGATTTGATCTTTTTTCAGCCCGAAAACATGATTCTCAAACTAATGACCTTTTATGAAAAATTCAAGAAAGGAAGAAAGGAAAGCATTCATTGCATTTAGAGGCCCAGGTGTGGAGGTCCATTTACTTTTCATCGCATTCAGAGGCCCAGGTGTGGAGGCCTATTTACTTTTCATTGTATTTAGAGGCCTAACTGTGGAGGTGCATTTACTTTTCATCGCATTTAGAGGCCCAAGTGTGGGCGCCCATTTACTTTTCATCGCATTCAAAGGCCTAGGTGTGGGGGTCCATTTACTTTTCATTACAATCAGAGGCCCAGGCGTGGGTGCCCATTTACTTTTCATCGCATTCAAAGGCCTAGGTGTGGGGGCCCATTTACTTTTCATTACATTCAGAGGCCCAGGCGTGGAGGTCTATTTACTTTTCTTCGCATTTAGAGGTCTAGGTGTGGAGGCCCATTTACTTTTCATTGCATTCAGAAGCCCAAATGTGGAGGCCCATTTACTTTTCATTCCATTTAGAGGCCCATGTGTGGAGGTCCATTTACTTTTCTTTGCATTTCGAGGCCTAGGTGTGGAGGCCCATTTACTTTTCATTGCATTCAGAGGCCGAGGTGTGGAGGTCCATTTACTTTTCATTGCATTTAGGGGCCCATGTGTGGAGGCTCATTTACTTTTTATTGCATTTAGAGGCCTAGGCATAGAGGTCCATTCATTTATTTTTTTTCATTGTATATGAAGACACATGTGTGAGGTTTATTTGCGTTTCTTCTGCATTCTCGTTTCGAAGATTTGGTTGAGAGTTTTGGTGATTGCAAAATCTGTGATTCCTTGTACTGCAATGTTGAGTGGGATTTGACATGGTTAGGTGTCTACATCTTTGTACGTTCCTTGCTACGCAAGCCACGAACAAAAAGGGGCAATTGTAGACACCCGATTTTGTCCGAGCCTAGTTGGAGGTCCATTTGTTCTCTCTTAGGCCCGTTAGAAGTCCACTCAATTTTGGATCAAATGGAGGTTTTTATTTTTCTTTCCTTTTTGGGCTTGTATGGGCCCAAATTATTATTATTATTATTATGATTATTAGGGTTTCATGAATCATAACCTCTTTTGCCACATATCACAAACTTCCAAAATAATACCAAGTTATTAATCAAAAGATCAAATGAAACATGACAAAAAAGATTACAAATAAACAAGATTAATGAACAATATATATAAATGAGATGAATGAAAAAAGGGAAGCTTTTTGATATTCTGATTTTTTACAAAAAAAGGTAAGAAGAAAAAAATAACAAGAAGCATGTTCTTTCCTCTTCTTATCTCTTTTTTGTTTTTGCCATGGACATATCATTAAGCATGCGATTTGGGCTCCAAAGAAGGGGATGATATCGGAACATCGATCCTTCGCCCTTAGGAGCCCCAAAAATCTCATTTTCCCTTCCTTTACATTTGCTAAAATAAAAGTTTTTTTTAAAAGAAAAATAGTTTGATTTTGGGAAATGTTTTGATTCTTTTTTAAATAATTTCAAAATAAAAACTTTGATTTTTTTAAAGCAAAATAATGATTTCCTTTAAAAAAAGAAAAAGCTTATATTTTTAAAAAAATAAAAATCTGTTTTCTTAGTTATTTTAGAGAAAAAGTTTACATTTTTAACAAAGTTTTGATTTTTTTTAACTATTTCGAAATAAAAATTTGGATTTTTAAGTAAAAATAGTGATTTTATTAAAAAAAAGCTTATATTTTTTAAAAAAATAAAAATCTATTTTCTTAGTTATTTTAGAAAAAAAATTTAGATTTTTAACAAAGTTTTGATTTTTTTTAACTATTTCGAAATAAAAGTTTGGATTTTTAAGTAAAAAATAGTGATTTTCTTAAAAAAAAAAGAGAAAGTTTAGATTTTTTAAAAAATAAAAATCTATTTTTTTAGTTATTTTAAATAAAAAGTTTAAATTTTTAATAAAGTTTTGATTTTTTTTAACTATTTCAAAATAAAAGTTTGGAATTTTAAGTAAAGTAGTGATTTTTGTTTAATCAAATGAAAACTTTTGATTTTTGTTTAAAAAAAAAAGAAGAAGAAATTTTCGGCCACCATATATGGCGGCTCCACCACCGGAGCCGGAGAGCCGTTGGGCTCTCTGATGGTGGAGCCATAGCCAACATTGAAAGAGGAAAATAAAGAGGAAGAGCTTTTTTTTTAAATGAGGTTGAAAATGAGAGAAAAAAATAGATTTTCCCTATTTATAAGAGTCAAAATTGAGTATTTTATTCTCACCCCCCAAACTTTTTAAATTTATGAAAAATACCCTATTTTTTGCAATGATACCCTCTCTCTCTGGTATATTTACACTCATACCCCTTTCATTTAGTAAAATCTTCGATTTAATCCGAAATTTCAAAATTAAAAGTAAATTAATTGCTACATCAGTCCTCTGTCCTCCACATTATTTATTTTTTAATCCCAAATTCAATGTATGTCATTTTGTTTTCATTTTAATAAGTTATTTATACTTATATTTTCTTTTTATTTGCTTACTAGGCCCTCGTACTCTTATGTAGGCAACAATTATGACAGTTGCAAAAAAGGATTGTAAATTTTTGTCCAATATCTACTCATAAAGGTGAAAGCATAGGTCAAGCCCTTAAAAAATGTCTTTGAGATTGGGGGATTGAGAGGGTCTTCACTATTACAATTGATAATGCCTCCGCCAATAATGTTGAAATTGAATATTTGAGAAAAAAATTGAATCATCAAAATGCATTTGTTACAACTTGAAAATTTATGCATATGAGATGTGTTGTACACATTCTTAATGTCATTGTGCAATACGGTATTAAGGATGCTTCTATGTCTGTGGATCGAGTTAGAGGTGCTGTGAGGTATATAAGAGCATCACCATCAAGGTTGACAAAATTCAACCAACGGGCAAAAGAAGAAATGATAGATAGTAAGGCTCAATTGTGTTTAGATGTGCCTACTAGATGGAACTCAACTTATACGATGTTAAAGGTGACAAGAACATATGAGCGAGCATTTGAATCATATGTACGTGATGATCATAACTTTTTTCTTCACCTCACTGTTGGAGATGGAGTTCCTACATTTGATGATAGGGAAATTGTTCGAAGAGTTATAAAAGTGCCAGAGCCTTTTTATCATCTTACATTGAAAGTGTCGGAATCATGCCACAAGATTAGCTTGAAATTGCGACCAAAGATGTCGCCTCATAAAAACCTGAGCTTTGGATAAGTGAACCCAAGCTAAAAATACAACTGGAAGCACCAGCGCAGGAAAAACACTCATTGTCGCCACAATTAAAGGTTTCAGATCGTGCCTAACAATGTAGCAACAATGTAATAGCCTATTTTTAGTGGTAAAGGGGGTACAGATTTAAAATTTAATTACATTTAGTTAATTTAATTTTTACTGTTTAAATTATACTCATAAGGCCATGTGAAGTATTTAGTCTAATAAATTTCTATGGTAGTGATAATTAGTATAATGGATTAAATAATGAAATGTGAAGGGATGGTCTTGTGTTTATAAAGATTTTTTAAAATAATTACTGAGTAATCAAAGAAATGGAAATAGTGGTGGACTTAAAGTATAATTTGACATATATATAATTTAGTGGAAGGTGTTGGAAGGAATTATAAAATTCTATTTTATTTTAATAAGGGATTTAAGTAAGGGAAATAAAAGAAATTAAAAGAAGAAAAAGACAAAAGGGACACATCAGCATCTTCTCTATTTTTTTTCTTCTTTGACCGAAAATCCATAGAAGAGAAAGCTTGGGAGTTGGCTTGAGAGAAGTCTTTGCATATCAAAGTACAGACACTCCGGTGAACGATCGAGGGAAGGGGAAAATAGTCGAATAATCTATGCTAAATATCGTTGTCACTATATAAGTAAGTTCGTTTCGTTGTTATGTGAAATTATAAATTCATTTTTTGATTGTTCATGGTTAAATTATAAATTTGGCATATGTGATGGTTACCTGTTGACATGTACCCTTCTATATGGATTGGTACAATTACATTTAAAATTCAGGCTGTGTGCCTAGTAGGCTTCGTGCCGGTGTTTTCAAGCTCTGTGCCTAGTAGGCTTCGTGCCAATGTTTTTAGGCTGTGTGCCTAGTAGGCTTCGTGCTGATGTATTCAGGATGTGTGCCTAGTAGGCTTTGTGCCGGTGTTTTCAGGCTATGTGCCTAGTAGGCTTTGTGCCGGTGTATTCGGGCTATGTGCCTAGCAGGCTTTGTGCTGGTGATCCAAGAATGAGTATCGAATCTTGAACTATAGTCATTAGTTTACCTTAATTACATTACTATTTGTATTTCGAACTTACTAAGTCTTAAATGACTTACCACGTTTGATTTTGATGATTGTAGGTCTCGAGGAATCTTAGCATTGATTGGATCCAGTCAAGAGTGCATACTATCATCTTCAACCTTGGTAGACTTTTTGAACAATTATTTTGAGTTAAAGGGTGGCTCGTATATAGGGTGTTTGGTAGTTATTTGTTAAGGAATAGCTTTTGATAAGACTTTAGCTTAAGCAACCTTTGATGAAGGTACATGTAATGGTTGTTGTTGTGTTTTGGCATAAGTGATATTAGTAAATATAGTATATTTTTAACATATCACTTGTGTATTGGTTGTTAGGATAGGTTTATGAATGATGTATACTTAATATGAATATATATGTGTTTAGATATAAAGCTTGTAATGTTTTATGAATAGCAATGAGACTTGTGAGTAATTGGAATTGAATTTTTAGCAATAGACTATGTTGTGTCGGTACTTCGTTGCTTAGTATCGGTAGAAGTGGGATGGGAAACTTTAGTTACTGACTTATTTAGTTTTGGTAGTAAGAATTTAGACTACCGGTAGAACTATGGAGGTAGTATCAGTATAATAGTAGATGTATCGGTAGAAGTATGCCATAATTGTCAATCTTACTCTTTGTTAATTTTAGTATCGGTAGTTAGCAGAGAGGTATCGGTAGAAGTCTACAGGCTAAGTAATTTTGCTTACTGTGGTTTTAAGTATCGGTAGAAGTTTATTTGATATCGGTAGATCTAGGCTAGTTGTATCAGTAAAACTTATATAATATCGGTAATTCATTGCAGTGTTAATTTCGATTTAATTATTGTGTGTTCTACCGACATTTACCTGTTCATGTATCGGTAGTAGTATCATTTCATATTAAATTTGCATGACGGTCTTGAATTTCAAGCATGTGTTGTTTAATTATTCTTAAGTCTTATTATTCATATATGTATATATGGTATTGAAAAGTCGAATTGTTAAACATTGTTAATAATGAATGTTATTTATATGGAAGGTTTATTCAAATATGTGAGTTTGGTAGTTATGTCGGGTTAGGGGTGTCACATTTATTGGTATCATAGCTACGATTTAGCCGATTCTAGGACTGAACGTAGCAAGTATGAGTATAGATATACATGCCACTTTATAACTGATGATAGTGCGGGGACTCTTGATCAATTTCAAATGTTTTATTTAGATAAAAGATATCGTCGGGATCCAATCAAGCAAATGTTGATCAAATCGAAAGTTATACTTCAGTTACGGTTGAAGAAAGTACACAGAATGAACGAAGAACTCAAAGGCCCGGAAATGTCGCACCGGATGCATTTCTCCAAATGATGCATGATATGTACGACGCATACATAATGGTAAACGCGTCAAATCAACCTACTCTGTAACATCCCCACCTCAAAATATATATTTATGGTAGAAGTCATTGAATAAAAGATTTATAAATAAATAGTAGTATAAGAAGTTATGATCGTTTTTATAGGAAACTAATAGACATGGAAACATAGAGAATTATTATTAGGAACATGTGGTTAATTAAAAAATTTGTTATCGAGTTTAAGGATTAAATTGAATAAGTTGAAAAAAGAATAGGAATTAAAGTGTAAATATTCTATTTTTATTTTGATGGAAAGGATCTAATGGTAATTTTATCATTATTTTAAAAAAATCAATACTTTTATTATTTTTAAAAGATATATTAATTAATAATAATATTATAATATAATGATATTTTATTATTTATAATATATAATTTAAAAGAAAGAGAGAAAGAGAGGTTTTCTTCTTTCTTTATTTCTATTCTGTTTCATGCTCTGTTTCTCACAAAAGGGGGGGAAAGAAATATTTTCTTTCACCATTTTTCTTCAAAATTCAAGCATAAGGTATAGTTTTTCTTCAAATTTTTCATAGATTTTGAATATTTAAAGCTTGTTCTACATATATATACCAATAATTTTTTATTCCATCAAGTATTTTGAAAGTTGTCATTAAAGAAAATTGATGGAAGATTAGGAAATTTAAGTGAAATAGGTATATTTTCTTGATGGAAAATTATTAGAAGAAGAATTCTAGCTTGTTAGAAGTGTGAAAAAGAAATGAAATTGGATGAGAAATTTATTTGGTTTATTTGGCTATGGTGAAGGAGTAGTAGAGAAAATTAACTATTTTGAGTAATACTGTTGCTAAGTGATAGCTTATGAATTAGTGAGTACTCCGATGAAGACGAAATTGAAAATGGATAATCGAGTTGAAATATATGAGAATTTCAGATTTGGAAGCTTAGTATATTAACTTGATTAATCATGCATATTTATGTTGTTTTTATTAGTTTTAGTATTAAAATGGGTAAATGATATTATTTCGTATTGAATTGCTCATATTGTAGCTAAAAACAAAGCAAGCATCTTGAAGGAGAAAGACGAAGAGAAGAAGTAAAGCGATTAAAATTTCGATTTGTGCTAATATCTTATTTTCATTACATAAAGCTTTAGAATAATTAGACTATTATGATTAATTATATTAATTTTATTTTTATATTATTTTTATGAGTTTTGAATGAGTTTGAATTATTTAGTTAATATTTATAAAATTATGATTTGAGATGGAACATGTTTATTTTTTTCAAATGATTAAATTAGCAAATTCATGGTTATGGTTTGAGCTTGAGTATTATGATTTTATATGTTTGAGCAAGAAAATATTTAATATGTTTTTGAATTGGAAGCCTAATTTTACATTAGGCAAAATATATGATATGAGACCAAAAATGAGAATGACGTGAAAAATAGAATTGAAATGAAACTTGATTTTTACCCCGGTACACTAAGTTAGACTAGATCAGATATAGTTGGCATGCCATAGAGTCTTTATATCAGAGGATTTAGATCTCCCCAATTCCCAGAGGGTCGAGGGAGAAAAGGCCAAATTGGTCAATTTTTATTATTGTTAGCCCCAATTCCTAGAGGGTCGTGGGCAGTCCCAATTCCCTGAGGGCCGTGAACTACTCTGATAGCCATCGTTGTCAAACAACTCGGGGTGACGAATTCGTGTATCTGATTATGAGTCTAAATTTTAGTACGAGGTTTAGATTAAAAGAAAAGCAAAAACAAAAGTTGAATATATTTGAATTTCCTTATTGTGTGAATTAAATTGATTATGTGATTTTAAAATTGATTAAAAAGTTTATTGTTATTTAATTACTTTTATTAACTAATCTATATTTAATACTTATGTAATGATTTATATGATATTAGCACCACTGAGCATAAAAATTGCTTAGCGTACGGTTTGTTTATTTTTTCGTGTGCATGTAGTTAGATTCGGTAGATCGTTTCAAATAGCATCCGAAGAACCAAAAATCAGCTCAAACAAAGTTGGTGAAAAATTTACTTTTTGGTTAATATTTATGGCATGTACATATGCTTATATATATGTATATACAATATTGTGTCATAAATTAAATTTAAATATATTTATTATGTATCTTTTGCTAATACTTTATAATTAATGTTTTGATGAAATGGTTAAACGTAGATATCAAGCTTATTGAAATATTTTGAGAAATTAGAGTGTTGGGAATTGATTTGGGAGATTATTTGAATGTGACTATATTGTGAAATGTAAATTTTACAAGGGGATTTTATGTAAATAGGCAAAAATGCTGTCGAAATTTTTATAAAATAATTTTGCCACTACTTATTCGTATTTAAAAAATAGAAAAGTAAGTTACTTCGGCAACAAAATGTGACATTTTATATATCCAACAATTGGGTCGAGTATAAGGTGTCACATTTGAGTGGTATCAGAGCTATCTGAATCTAATATTGGATGAGTAAAAATTTGATGTATTGTGTATAGTTAAATCTAGTATACATGCCATCATTAAATATTTAGTTTTACCTGAAATTGGATGCTAAAATTACTTTATTTGAAATTTCGTATAGTAAAATGTTTGAGGAATCGAGAGATAATATTGAACGAGAAATAGAAGACGAAAATAGACCTAATCCACCTGATGATGAGGGAACTAGTGTTCATCAGTCCCTGAGTACTTCAGGACAGAGACAATCGGCTTAAGGTGAAGATTCACTATTGTGTATTGTTGCTGATTTGTTACAGAGAGTTGATGGTGTTGCACCTAGCCTGCACATTCAGCTAGACAGAGAGGGTTTTTGATTAAAGAAGTAAGAAAGCACGGGGCAACTGAGTTTAGAGGTGTGAGAGGTTTTTATCCTTTTACTGTTGAAGAGTGATTAGAATCAGTTGAAATGATATTCGAGCAATTAGAATGCACCCCAGCTGAGTGTTCAAAGTGTATTGTGTCTATACTGCAAGGAGATGCCTTTCATTGGTGGAGAACAGTGGTTCGTTCTCATCAAACAGATCAGATTAATTGGAAGTTGTTTCAAACTGAGTTTAACAAGAGGTATGTTGGAGAACTGTATTTAGAAAAAAGGAAGAATGTGTTTATTGAGCTGAAACAGGGAAAAATGAACATTACTGATTATGAACGAGAATTTCTTCGTCTGTCCAAGCATGCTCCAGAATTGGTTCTTACTGATGAAGCTAGCTGCAAACGCTTTCGTCAGGGATTGAGAGAGGAGATTAAAGTTCAGTTAGCTTCTCATAGGATTACAGAGATTGCTTATATGGTAGAAAGAGTCAAAATGGTAGAGCAAGCAATGGGGTTAGATAAAGAGAAAATGGATGATAAAATTCATGGAAAAAGACAGATTGGTTCTAGCTCACAGCCACCTTCTGAACGAGCTAGAGATTTCAAAGGTCAAGGGAGATCCACTTCACTTCAGATTGCTGCTGATAGCAGAAGCCGATCTAGACAGTAATCTACTCTAATAGTTCAGAACAGACCGTCCTGGTTGTACTGTTTGGATACCTCAGTGTGATTATTGCGGAAAGAGTCATAAAGGAGAATGTTGGCGTAAGATCGGAGCATGTATTAGATGTGGTTTGATAGAGCATTATGTTCGGGATTATCCGAAGTCGGTTGATGTTACTCTTGTGTCATCTCAGAAATCAAATTCTGTAGCTCGAGGTCAAGGTAGTACTCGAGGTGGTGCCAATAGTAAAGGCAGTCAAAGGAGAGTCACTGATTCATCCGCAAGTCATGTAGAGGCTACCATTCCTGCCAGAGTTTATACTATCAGGACTAGAGATGAGGGTGATGCCACTGATGTTGTTTCTAGTTTTTTTTCTCTATTTTCTATATATATTCATGCATTGATAGATCCGGGTTCTACACATTCATACATGAGAACTGGGTTGATTAAAACCGAGAAACTAATAGTTGAGATGTCTGAGGTTAGAATTAATGTTTCAAATCCAATGGGACATTCAGTGATAGTAAATCAAGTATGTAGGCAGTGCCTTATTGAGATTCAAGGTAAAATATTTCCAGTCGACTTATTATTGATGTCATTTGATGAATTTGATGTTATTTTGGGAATGGATTGGCTGTCAGAGCATGGTGTAATTCTTGATTGTCGAAAGAAAAAGTTTATCATACAAGATTCAAATGGTGAAGAGGTGAAAGTGAAAGGTATGAAACCAGTTGGTTTTGCCCGAATTATCTCAGTAATAAAGACAGATAAGTTGATTAATCAGGGTTGTGAAGCGTTTTTTGCTTATGTTATGAATTCGGCTGCGAAAAGTCTGAAATTGGAGGAAATCCGTACGGTGAATGAATTTCCAAATGTGTTTCCTGAAGAATTACCAGGACTTCCGCCTAACCAAGAGGTGAAATTTGTAATTGAGGTATATCCGGGAACTACTCCAGTATCTATTGCCCCTTATCGCATGTTACCAAAAGAGTTGAAAGAATTGAAAATACAGTTACAAGATTTATTAGATTGAGGCTTTATACGACCCAGTGTATCACTTTGGGGCGCACTAGTGTTGTTTGTAAAGAAGAAAGATGGCTCGTTGCGGTTGTGTATCGATTATCGTCAGTTAAACAAGGTGACAATAAAGAATAAATATCCTTTGCCTCGCATTGATGATTTATTTGATCTATTGAAAGGTGCAACAATGTTCTATAAGATTGATCTGAGATCTGGTTATTACCAATTGAAGGTGAAGGAAAGTGATATACCGAAAACTGCTTTTCGAACCAGATATGGACATCATGAATTCCTGGTGATGCCTTTTAGGTTGACTAATGCTCCTGCAGTATTTATGGATCTCATGAATCGTATTTTTCAGCCATATTTAGATCAGTTTGTAATGGTGTTTATTGATGATATTTTAAATTATTCAAAGACTGAGCAAGAGCATGATTAACATTTAAGGATTGTGTTGCAAAAATTGCCACAAAAGCAGCTTTATGGGAAATTTAGCAAATGTGAGTTTTGGTTATCTGAAGTAGTGTTCCTTGGCCATATAGTCTCAGCTGAAGGTATCCGTGTAGATACAAAGAAAGTTGAGGCCATTTTAGAATGGAAACAACCAAAGAATGTTTTAGAAATCCGCAGCTTTTTAGGATTAGCGGGATACTATAGGAGATTCATTGAGGGATTTTCAAAGATAGCTTTGCCCTTAACCCGACTACTTTAGAAGAATGTACCATTCAAATGGGATGAGCGGTGCCAAGAAAGCTTTGACACGCTTAAGAAATTATTGACCGAGGCTCTAGTGTTAATGCTCCCAGAATCGGGAAAGGAGTTTGTGGTATACAGTGATGCTTCACTTAATGGTCTTGGTTATGTTTTGATGCAATATGGAAAAGTGATTGCATATGCTTCACGACAACTAAGACCATATGAACGTAATTGAACTTGAGACAACGCCGTTGGATAGA
Source organism: Gossypioides kirkii (assembly GCA_005610355.1). Classification (NCBI taxonomy): domain Eukaryota; kingdom Viridiplantae; phylum Streptophyta; class Magnoliopsida; order Malvales; family Malvaceae; genus Gossypioides; species Gossypioides kirkii. The sequence continues at coordinate 10,968,093 of CP032245.1, forward strand.
GTTGTTAAAAGATTATGATTATGTGATTGATTATCATCCAGGTAAAGTAAATGTTGTTACTGATACTTTGAGCCGAAAATCCCTGGCTGATTTGAAATCAATGTTTGCACAGTTGAGTGTTTGTGATGATGGTGCCTTATTAGCTAAATTAAAAGTGAAGCCCCAGTTAATTGAGCAAATTAGAGAGACTCAGCAAAATGATGAAAATGTGATGGAAAAACGAAGAACAATTGAGCACAGTGGCCCGAGAGACTTTGATATTGGAGATAATGGTTATGTAAGATTTCATGAAAGGATTTATGTACCGAACAAGGTGGAATTGAAGAATGAGATACTTCAAGAGGCGCATAATAGTCCTTATGCTATGCGTCCAGGAAGTACCAAAATGTATCGAGATTTGCGAGAATTATATTGGTGGCCAGGTATGAAGAAAGAGATTACAGAATATGCTACAAAGTGTCTTACTTGTCAAAGGGTAAAAGCTGAACATCAAGTTTCGACAGGGCTACTTCAGCCTATATCGATTCCCGAGTGGAAATGGGATAGAATAACTATAGATTTTGTTAGTGGTTTACCTCTCACTCGAAAGAAGCATAACGTCATACGGGTTATAGTGGATTGATTGACGAAATCAGCTCATTTTCTACCAGTAAGGACAGACTGGTCATTAGATAAGTTTGTAGAATTATATGTAGCTGAGATAGTAAGATTGCATGGTGTGCCAAAGTCTATTATTTCTAATCGTGATCCTCGATTTACTGCAAGATTTTGGAAGAAGTTACATGAATCACTTGGCACCAGATTGAATTTCAGCACAGCCTTTCATCCTCAAATAGAGGGCCAATTAGAACGCGTAATTCAACTTTTAGAAGATATGTTACGAGCTTGTGTCATTGACTTTGATACTGATTGGGAACGATACCTACCACTTACGAAATTTGCATATAATAATAGTTTCCAATCAAGTATTTAGATGGCACCGTTTGAAGCTCTATATGGACGTAAATGTCGTACTCCTTTGTGTTGGACTGAACTTGGTGAAAAGAAGATGGTTGGCCCAGAATTAATACAAGAAACAGAAGAAAAGGTTCGACTGATTAAAGAAAAATTAAAAGCAGCTTCAGATCAGTAGAAGTCTTATGTTGATTTAAAAAGAAGAGAAATTGAGTATGAAGTGGGAGATAAAGTATTTCTAAAAAATTTTCCATGGAAAAAAATTATGAGATTTGGTCGAAAAGGAAAATTAAGTCCAAGGTTCTTTGGATCATACGAGATTATAGAAAGAGTTGGGCCTGCTACTTATCGACTAGCTTTGCCACCAGAATTAGATCGAATTCATAATGTGTTTCATGTATCGATGCTCCAAAGATATAGATCGAATCCATCACATGTTGTGTCAATGGAAAACATTGAGGTACAACTTGATTTATCGTATGAAGAAGAACCAGTGCAAATTTTAGCAAGAGACATAAAAGGGTTGAGAAACAAACGAATTCCTTTGATAAAAGTACTGTGGAGGAATCATAGTATAGAAGAAGCTACTTGGGAACTTGAGGATACAATGCGATCTCAATATCCACAACTCTTTAGGTAAATTTCGAGGACGAAATTTTTTTTAAGGAGGGAGAATTGTAACATCCCCACTTTAAAAATATATATTTATGGTAGAAGTTCTTGAATAAAGGATTTATAAATAAATAGTAGTATAAGAAGTTATGATCATTTTTATAGGAAACTATTAGACATGTAAAAATAGAGAATTATTATTAGGAGCATGTGGTTAGTTAAAAAAATTTGTTATCGAGTTTAGGGATTAAATTGAATAAGTTGAAAAAAGTATAGGAACTAAAGTGCAAGTATTCTATTTTTATTTTGATGGAAATGATCTAATGGTAATTTTACTATTACTTTAAAAAAATCAATGCTTTTTTATTATTTTTAAAAGATATATTAATTAATAATATTATTATAATATAATAATATTTTATTATTTATAATATAAAATATAAAAGAAAGAGAGAAAGAGAAGTTTTCTTCTTTCTTTATTTCTATTTTGTTTCATGCTCTGTTTCTCACGAAAGGGGGGAAAGAAATATTTTCTTTCACCATTTTTCTTCAAAATTCAAGTATAAGGTATAGTTTTTCTTCAAATTTTTCATAGATTTTGAATATTTAAAGCTTGTTCAACATATATATACCAATAATTTTTTATTTCATCAAGTATTTTGAAAGTTGTCATTAAAGAAAATTGATGGAAGATTAGGAAATTTAAGTGAAATAGGTATATTTTCTTGATAGAAAATGATGAGAAGAAGACTTCTAGCATGTTAGAAGTGTAAAAAAGAAATGAAATTGGATGAGAAATTTATTTGGTTTATTTGGCTATGGTGAAGGGGTAGTAGAGAAAATTAAAAATTTTTAATAATATTGGTGCTAAATGATAGCTTATGAATTAGTGAGTACTCCGGTGAAGACGGAATTGAAAACGGATAATCAAGTTAAAAAATATGAAAATTTTGGATTTGGAAGCTTAGTATATTAACTTGATTAATCATTCATATTTATGTTGTTTTTATTAGTTTTAGTATTAAAATGGGTAAATGATATTATTTCGTATTGAATTGCTCATATTGTAGTTAAAAACAAAGCGAGCATCTTGAAGGAGAAAGATGAAGAGAAGAAGTAAAGCGATTAAAATTTTGGTTTGTGCTAATATTTTATTTTTATTACATAAAGCTTTAGAATAATTAGACTATTATGATTAATTATATTAATTTTATTTTTATATTATTATTATGAGTTTTGAATGAGTTTGAATTATTTAGTTAATATTTATAAAATTATGATTTGAGATGGAACATGTTTAGTTTTTTCAAATGATTAAATTAGCAAATTCATGGTTATGGTTTGAGCTTGAGTATTATGATTTTATATGTTTGAGCAAGAAAATATTTAATATGTTTTTGAATTGGAAGCCTAATTTTACATTAGGCAAAATATATGATATGAGACCAAAAATGAGAATGATGTGAAAAATAGAATTGAAATGAAACTTGATTTTTACCCCGGTACACTAAGTTAGACTAGATCAGATATAGTTGGCATGCCATAGAGTCTTTACATCAGAGGATTTAGATCTCCCCAATTCCCAGAGGGTCGAGGAAGAAAAGGCTAAATTGGTCAGTTTTTATTATTGTTAGCCCCAATTCCCAGAGGGTCGTGGGCAATCCCAATTCCCTGAGAGTCGTGGACTACTCTGATAGCCATCGTTGCCAAACAACTCGGGTGGCGAATTCGTGTATTTGGTTATGAGTTTAAATTTTTGTAAGAGGTTTAGATTAAAAGAAAAGCAAAAACAAAAGTTGAATATATTTGAATTTCCTTATTGTGCGAATTAAATTGATTATGTGATTTTAAATTTGATTAAAAAGTTTATTGTTATTTATTTGCTTCTATTAATTAATCTATATTTAATATTTATGTAATGAGTTATATGATATTAGCACCACTGAGCATAAAAATTACTCAGCGTATTGTTTGTCTATTTTTTCGTGTGCAGGTAGTTACATTAGGTAGATCGTTTCAAACAGCATCCGAAGAACCAAAAATCAGCTCAGACAAAGTTGGAGAAAAGTTTACTTTTTGGTTAATATTTATGGCATGTACAGAGGCTTAGATATATATAATATTGTGTCATAAATTAAATTTAAATATATTTATTATGTCTCTTTTGCTAATACTTTATAATTAATGTTTTGATGAAATGGTTAAACGTAGATATCAAGCTTATTGAAATGTTTTGAGAAATCGAAGTGTTGGAATTGATTTGGGAAATTATTTGAATGTGATTATATTGGGAAATGTAAATTTTACAGGGGGATTTTATGTAAATAGGCAGAAATGCTGCCGAAATTTTTATAAAATAATTTTGCCATTACTCATTCGTATTTAAAAAAATAGAAAAGTAAGTTGCTTCGACAACGAAATGTGACATTTTATATTTCAGATCCAACAAATGGGTCGGGTATAAGGTGTCACATACTCCTTCCTTACAACCTCAAGGATCGTCTCACCGTGATGATCGTAGAATCTTTATCGATAAAGTGAGAAAATGTGGAGCGATGGAATTTAGTGGGAATATTGATGATGATCCTACAAAAGCTGAGTGCTGGTTAGAACATACTCAAAGGATACTTGATAAGATGTTGTGTCCTCCCGAAGATTGCTTACGTTGTACTGTATCACTATTAAAGGAAGAAGCTTTCCACTAGTGGTCCACTCTAACATCAATGGTACCGAAAGCAAAAGTCAACTGAGATTTCTTTAAATCTGAATTTCGTAAGAAGTATGTGAGTAAGAGGTATTTAGAATAAAAGAAGAAGGAGTTCCTTGAACTGAAGCAATGAAACAAGTCCGTGGCAGAGTACGAGAAACAATTTGTTCAACTTAGCAAGTACGCCCGCGAGATTGTGCCTACAGAAGAGGCCTTATGCATACGTTTTGAAGATGGATTGAATGATGAAATTAAAATGCTAGTCGGAGCTTTAAAGATTCAGGAGTTAGTAATACTATCGGATCGGGCACAAAAGATGGAAGAAATTTGTTCTAGCAAAATGAGAAATGAGGCGAGGACTCGTGACTTTGGCAAACGCTTCGGGACAAAGAGTTTCCGGGGTTCTCCACAAAAGAAGTTGAAAGAATCAAATAGTGTGTTTAATGCACCATTCGAGTACAATGGAAGAAGCCATGTGAAGCCAGGTAACACAAGAGCTCCGACTCCTTCAGTGGCAAGTGTAGGTAGTGTGCTAAACACTAACCGGGTAGAGTACAAGCAGTGTGGTAGATTTCACTTTGGGGTGTGCAGAGTTAACAATGGAGTTTGTTTTATTTGTGGAACTCCTAATCGTTTCAGAAGGGATTATCCCAATCGTAATGAGCCTGATAAAGGGCAACACGAGAGATCAGTAACTACTCCTCAAGGTAGACATCCTGGGAACAGCAATGCAACTGGGACAAACAAAAATGTTTCTAGAGATATGTCCACTAGGTCAGAGGCTAAAGCTCCTGCCAGAACGTATGCTATTTGTGCGCTGGAGAAAGCTTCAACTCCTGATGTTATTGCGGATACTTTCTTTATTTTTGATGTTCATGTTTGTGCATTAATTGATCTCAGGTTAACACACTCTTATATATGCACTAGATTAGTATCAGAAAAGAAATTACCTGTTGAGCTTACTGATTGTGTTGTCAAGGTTACAAATCCCTTAGGTCATAGTGTGGTAGTTGATCTGGTATGTAAGCAATGTCCACTGAAAATTCAAAGTTATGATTTCCCTGCTGACTTAATGTTGTTACCATTCAATGAGTTTGATGTGATTTTGGGAATGGATTGGCTTAATGTTCATGATGTCGCGGTCTGTTTTCGGCAAAGGAAGGTTGATTTGAGAAGTTCAAGTGGAGAGATTATTTCAGTTATATCGGAGTTGTCTGATTGTGCATCCAATTTGATTTCAACTTTGAATGCGCAGAAACTAATTCGTAAGGGTTGTCACGCATTTTTGGCTTATGTCTTGGATACTAAGGTGTCAGAGAAAGAAGTGAGTAATGTACCTACTGTATGTGAGTTTACTGATATTTTTCCTGAAGAATTACAGGGGCTACCACCTGAGTAAGAGGTTGAATTTGCTATTGAATTAGTATCTGGTACTACTCCTATTTCAATTGCTCCATATCGAATGGCTCCAACGGAACTTAAGGCATAGTTGCAAGAGTTATTGGATAGGGGCTTCATCAGACCTAGTATATCATCGTTGGGGGCACCTGTATTGTTCGTAAAGAAGAAGGACGGATCGATGAGGTTGTGTATTGATTACTGGAAACTAAATAAAGTTACGATTAAGAACAAGTATTCGTTGTCGCGAATTGATGATTTGTTCGATCAATTAAAGGGAGCTACTGTGTTTTCGAAAATCTATCTCAGATCAAGCTACTATCAGTTGCGAGTTAAGGATGTTGATGTGCCAAAGGCAACATTCAGGACGCGTTACGGACATTACGAGTTTTTACTCATGCCTTTTGGGTTGACAAATGCTCTGACGGCATTATGGATTTAATGAATCGAGTATTTCAACCACATATAGATCAGTTTATCATTGTATTTATCGATAACATCTTGATTTCATAAAGAAGAGCATGCTCAACACTTGAAGATCGTTTTACAAACATTGTGAGAGAAGAAATTGTACGCTAAGTTTAGCAAATGCGAGTTTTGGATTTCGGAAGTGGGATTTCTCGGTCATGTGATTTTGAGAGAAGGGATACGAGTAGATCCGAGCAAGATTTTTGCCATTTTGAACTAGAAACCTCCACAGAACGTGTCTGAAGTACGGAGTTTCTTAGGATTAGCTAGTTACTACCGGAGATTTGTTAAGAATTTCTCGATCATAGCCCTACTTATGACGAGATTGTTGCAGAAAGATGTTAGTTTCGATTAGTCAGAGAAGTGTCAAGAGAGTTTTGATCAACTAAAGAGTATGCTGACAGAAGCACTGATTTTGTCACAGCTTGAGTCAGGAAAAGAATTTGTCGTTTTTAGTGATGCCTCTTTGAATGGTCTGGGTTATGTATTGATGCAAAAGGGAAAGGTTATTGCGTATGCTTCCCGACAACTTAAGCCTAACAAAAAGAATTACCTTACTCATGATCTTGAGTTAGTCGCAATCGTGTTTGCGTTGAAAATCTGGCGTCATTATTTATATGGTGAGAAATGCCACGTGTTCAAAGATCATAAAAATTTGAAATATTTGATGATGCAAAAAGAATTAAATTTGAGGCAGCGAAGATGGTTAGAATTGTTAAAAGATTATGAAATTGTGATTGATTACCACCTAGGTAAAGCTAACATAGTTGCTGACGCGCTAAGTCATAAAAGTCTTTTTGCACTTCGAATGATGAATGCGCAGATGTGTATGGAAAATGATAATTCCATTTTAGTCGAACTCACAATTAGACCGTTATTTTTGTGTGATATTCATGAGTTGCAACTTGTGGATTCCAATGTTTTAGCAAAGAGGAAATTGGTGGAAAGTGGTCAAGTTTCTGAATTTTCAATCGACGAGGATGATAACTTGTATTTTCGCAAAAGATTGTTTGTGCCAGATGAAGCTCAATTGAAGCAAAAGTTGCTGTCAGAAGCTCACAACAGTATGTACTCAATTCATTCGAGTAGTACGAAGATGTACTGTGATTTAAAATAATTTTATTGGTGGCAAAAAATAAAGAGGGAAATTTCTGAATTTGTATCCAAGTGCCTCGTATGTTAGCAAGCAAAAGTTAAACATCAAGTTCCACCCGAGTTGTTGCAACCAATTATGGTATCGGAGTGGAAATGAGAGCATATTACGATTGATTTTGTATCAGGATTACCTGTTTCACCAAAGAAAAAGGATGCCATTTAGGTTGTTGTCGATCACTTGACGAAGTCAGCACATTTTATTCCAGTACGAATAGATTATTCGCTTAAAAAGTTGGCCGAATTGTACGTGTCGGAGGTGGTTAGATTGCATGGTGTTCCATTGTCAATTATTTCAGATCGCGATCCGAGATTTACTTTCAGATTTTGGAACATGTTGCAAGCAGCTTTAGGAACTAAGTTAAAGTGTAGTATAGCATTCCATCCTCAAACTGATGGCCAATCAGAGCGGGTAATTCAAGTATTAGAAGATATGTTACGATGCTGTATAATCGAATTTGAAGGCAGCTGGGAAAAGTACTTACCGCTAGTTGAATTCACCTACAACAATAACTATCAAACAAGCTTAAAGATGGCACCGTATGAAGCTTTATACGGACATAAATGTAGAAGTCCATTGTATTGGGCAGAATTGAAAGAAAGGAATATTGGTGGAGTTGATTTGGTTCGTGAAACAGAAGATAAGGTGAAAATCATTAAGGATAATTTGAAAGCCGCTTTTGATCGTCAGAAATCCTATGTAGATTTAAAGCGTAAGGACATTGAATTCTCTGTGGGCGATAAAGTTTTTCTAAAAGTCTCGCCTTGGAGAAAAGTGTTACGCTTTGGACGTAAAGGGAAACTAAGTCCTAGATTCATCGGACCTTATGAAGTTCTAGAGAAGATTGGACCAGTGGCTTATCATTTGGCTTTGCCTCCTGAGCTTGATAGGATTCACAATGTGTTTCACGTCTCCATGCTTCGTCACTATAGATCAGACCCATCACATGTGTTATCAACGGAGAATATTGAATTACAACCCGATTTAACCTATGGTGAGGAGCCTATCAAAATTTTGGAAAAGGAAGTGAAAGAGTTACGAAACAAAAGAGTTGAGTTGGTTAAAGTATTATGGCATAAACACGGAGTAGAAGAGGCTACTTGGGAAACAGAAGAATCTATGAGATCACACTACCTAAATCTCTTTGCTGGTAAGACTTTCGAGGACGAAAAGTCCTTAAGAGGGGGAGAATTGTAATAGCCTGTTTTTAGTGGTAAAGGGAGTATAGATTTAAATTTTAATTACATTTAGTTAATTTAATTTTTACTGTTTGAATTATACTCATAAGGCCATGTGAAGTATTTAGTCTAAGAAATTTCTATGGTAGTGATAATTAGTATAATGGATTAAATAATGAAATGTGAAGGGATAGTCTTGTGTTTATAAAGATTTTTTAAAATAATTAGTGAGTAATCAAAGAAATGGAAATAATGGTGGACTTAAAGTATAATTTGACATATATATAAGTTAGTGGAAGGTGTTGGAAGGAATTATAAAATTTTATTTTATTTTAATAAGGGATTTAAGTAAGGGAAATAACAGAAATTAAAAGAAGAAAAAGACAAGAGGGACAAATCATCATCTTCTCTATTTTTTTTCTTCTTTGACCGAAAATCCATAGGAGAGAAAGCTTGGGAGTTGGCTTGAGAGAAGTCTTTGCATATCAAAGTACGGACATTCCGGTGAACGATTGAGGGAAGGGGAAAATAGTCGAATAATCTATGCTAAATATCGTTTTCACTATATAAGTAAGTTCGTTTCGTTATTATGTGAAATTATAAATTCATTTTTTGATTGTTCATGGTTAAATTATAGGTTTGGCATATGTGATGGTTACTTGTTGACATGTACCTTTCTATGTAGATTGGTAGAATTACATTTAAAATTCAGGCTGTGTACCTAGTAGGCTTTGTGCCTGTATTTTCAGGCTGTGTGCCTAGTAGGCTTCGTGCCGGTGTTTTCAGGCTGTGTGCCTAGTAAGTTTTGTGCTGGTGTTTTTAGGCTATGTGCCTAGTAAGCTTCGTGCCAATGTATTCGAGCTATATGCCTAGCAGGCTTTGTGCCGGTGATCCAAGAACAAGTATCGAATCTTGAACTATAGACATTAGTTTACCTTAATTACATTACTACTTGTATTTCGAACTTACTAAGTCTTAAATGACTTACCACGTTTGATTTTGATGATTGTAGGTCTCGAGGAATCTTAGCATTGATTGGATCCAGTCAAGAGTGCACACTATCATCTTCAACCTTGGTAAACTTTTTGAACAATTATTTTGAGTTAAAAGGTGGCATGTATATAGGGTGTTTGGTAGTTACTTGTTAAGGAATAGCTTTTGATAAGACTTTAGCTTAAGCAATCTTTGATGAAGGTACAAGTAATGGTTGTTGTTGTGTTTTGGCATAAGTAATATTAGTAAATATAGTATGTTTTTAACATGTACTTGTGTATTGGTTGTTAAGATATGTTTATGAATGATGCATACTTAATGTGAATATATATGTATTTAGATATAAAGCTTGTAATGTTTTATGAATAGCAATGAGACTTGTGAGTAATTAGAATTGAATTTTTAGCAGCAGACTATGTTGTGTCGGTACTTCATTTCTTAGTATTGGTAGAAGTGCAGAGAATGGGAAACTTTAGTTACTGACTTATTTAGTTTCAGTAGTAAGAATTTAGACTATCGGTAGAACTATGGAGGTAGTATCGGTATAATAGTAGATGTGTCGGTAGAAGTATGTTAGAATTGTCAATCTTACTCTTTATTAATTTTAGTGTCGGTAGTTAGAAGAGAGGTATCGGTAGAAGTTTACAGGTTAAGTAATTTTTCTTACTGTGGTTTTAGGTATCGGTAAAAGTTTATTTGATATTGGTAGATCTAGGCTAGTTGTATCGGTAGAACTTATATAATACTGGTAATTCATTGCAGTGTTAATTTCGATTTAATTATTGTGTTCTACCGACATTTACCAATTCATGTATCGGTAGTAGTATCATTTCATATCAAATTTGCATGATGGTCTTGAATTTCAAGCATGTGTTGTTTAATTACTCTTAAGTCGTATTGTTCATATATGTATATATGGTATTTAAAAGTCAAATTATTAAACATTGTTAATAATGAATGTTATTTGTAATAAAGGTTTATCTAAATATGTGAGTTTGGTAGTTATGTCGGGTTAAGGGTGTCACAAACAACCTGCAGATCTCTGAAGAACACATTAAATTTGCGTGAGTGCACAGTTGTACTGTAACTAACTTTGAAAGCTGCAAATTGGATCTGGATCTGAGAATGGAGAATGGAACCTATATCTTTTGCAGGCTATAAACAGAGGAAAGAATATGGAAGAAATCATCAAAAGGTGGAGGAATTAAATACTTCAATTACTGTGTGTGTTTTAGATTTAAGCTGGGAAAACGGTGAGCTGATAGAGAAAAGGAGCAACCACTTCTGATGAGAGGTTCTTGATGCAAGACAAGAGGAGCGGTTGAGGAATAGTCCTATTAGTCTAGAGATAGTAAACTTCGATTGTATTCATTGACTCCTCTTTTAAGCTGATGAATTTTAATGACATTTGAATGAATACGAGAGTATCTTTCATTGTTAGATTGCTTTGATTAAAAGGAGGACTGTTATTGGTAAGATTTCATTGGAGCTCTATTGCTGCGACAATTCGTCTATACAAAACCTTGTCGAAGCATCCAACGTTGCAACTTAGCGAAATCAGTGATTCACTCCAATCCTTTACACTTGATCAAACCTTTACTTTTATGCATTTAAATTCTTAAAACTTCCACAACAATTGATTTACCTTCTGTTACTTTGACAATTAACCTTGATTGCATTGACAGTATTAACAATTTTAGTGTTCAGATCTAACTTAATTGCGCTGACATCTTTACTCACATTTCATCTAATTCTAGTATTAATTACTTCGACAGCTGAACATCATGAACTCATTCCTCGTGGGATCAATATCCGATAGAATTGTTCTATCAATTATACTTGCATCGACGTGTGTCCGCTTGCACAACTACTGTGACGTTACATACGCGATCACCCCTCATTCTCACTACCCTCCGCATTTAAAGGAAAAGATTGCGGCACATTCTCCTGTCTCCCACAATCCCAAGGTTGCCTCCCGCTGGAACTGAGCCACTAGTGTAACACCCCAAAATCATAATCATCTCTCGTTTAAGGTCTCAGGGTTTACAGAACTTTACGAGTTTTTTTCTCACATACAAATCAATCACAATTTATACATTTACCAGTCTGCAACTCGGAATACTAACTCCATTTAATCTTACACATTCATTTACAATATTTCAATCAATCAGGAAACAATATTCATCTCACATATCATGACATCCATTTTTCATGTCTGTAACACCTAAAACTTGAAAATCGTCACTGGTTAGGGTCTCGATGTCTTTCTATTCATTTATCACTATTCATCTTTTAATATCATGTCATAAATTATCAATTAATTATAATCATAACTCAACAAGGGCAAAAAGGTTATTTTCATGATTTTTGGATACTTCTACCGGTACTTGTTGGTCAAGTATCGGTAGTTATTAAGTTAGCAAATAGTTTAAGAATAGTGCAGACTTCTACCGGTACTTGAGACAATACTACCAATGCAAGTGTGACTTCTACCGAAACATGTTATACTTCTACCGATGCTAAAAACTCTAGAGAGCTAAGAAATCTTACCCTACAACTTTTACCAGTACAAGTATATAAACTACTGATACTTCTGTGAGCAGAACTACCGATACCTACTATGCAACTACACATACAACTCAAGTCAGTGAACAATCTCTCTCCTACCCTGTACTTCTACCGATACATGCATAAGTTCTACCGAAACAAGTATGCAGAATCTCATGAATCATGTCAAAACACAAGTTTATCAATACTTACCAGGCCTAACTCTAAAATGCATTAGACCAATACATAATTCATAGTTTCCAAGTCACTATATTGTACTTCTAAGTCTATTTTTCGTCTTGAACAAGCATACATTACTAAGTTCAATATTTCATTAAAGACATAACAAGATCATCACAAATTCGAACGAGTAAACAAAAGATAACATCATCCTAGTACATGCCATATAACCAAGTGATGAAGGACTACCAAACAGGCTCTACGATAGTGTGACTTCGTGGAGATGATCCGATCTTCAAGCAGCAAAGTAATTTACAAAACAACAATAACATCTTTGGTAAGCTTCAAAGCTTACTAAGTTCGAAGAGTCTAAAGAATTACCAATCATATGCATAAAGCAGTCATAACTCAACCGAGTTAGGGTGAACTGTTGCTTCCTTAAGCTATATGTAGTATTCCAACTTTCCTGTCAATAACTTTACTGTTACCAATACTCGATGCTACTCTCACGAGCTGTCGAGAACTCGCAACATATGCGATACCCCGGTCATCGATACGGTGTCTGTCTGTAAACTGTCTCCTAACGATGCTCACATGAGCTATCAAGAATATGCATTCAAGCATAAATCCCAGTCATCGTAGGGCCTATAATCAATTTTGGATTTCATATTCTTTTCCAACGAGTTATCGAGGACTCGAAACATATGCGATAACTCAGCCAAAGATACGGTATCAGTGCATATAATTGTTTCCCTAACGATACTGCTCACGCAAGCTGTTGAGAATGTGTACTTATGCATAAACACTAGCCATCGTAGGGCTTGTAATCCATTCTTGGATTCATTTCTCATTTTTAACTTACGATGCTGCTCACACGAGCTGTTGAGGACTCGCAACATATACGGTACCTCAACCATCGCGTCGGTTTCAAATCACCGGCTTAAAGCATGATATCTCTTTCATTCATTTCTTTTCACTTTTCTCAATTTCACATGCCATAACCTGTTCTGCAACGATTATAAAGAATACAATAATGTACAATTAAAATAAAAAATTATCATTACGAACTTATCAAATGAATTTACAGTTTAAGTGAACTTTAGGAGCGAATCTGTAATTTTCTTTTTTTCACGATCTTGATCAATTACAATAATTTCATTCAATTATTTAAATAAACATGAATTTTTAGTCATTTTATGCAAATAAGCCTTTTTGGTACTTTTACAAAATTACCCTTAACTTTTTACTTTTATTCAATTTAGTCTTTTAGCTCAAAATTTTCAAATTAACCATTTTTCCTTAAAGACAAGTTCAGCTGAATATCATAGAAATCCAATACTTCCCATATTTTTTTTTACTTAACAACAAGTCCTTGTACTTTTACTACTTTTATATTTTAGTCCTTTAATATGAAAATTACTAAAAATTACTTTACAAAAAAATCTTATTTAACAATCAAGCTTTATCATCAAACTTCAAAAACACACTAACTCATCAATGGCATAAACCAAAATGTTTAACAATTTTACAAATTAGTCTTCGAGTTAGGTAGATCAAGCTAAAACGAACTTAAAAACATAAAAATTACTAAAAACGGGCGAGATTTCACATACCTAACAAGGATTAAAGTTCAACCTAATGTCCAAGCTCTTCTTTAGGGTTTTGGTACAAAATAAAATGAAGAAGAAGATGAAAATCACTTTTATCTAATTGTTCTTTTTATTTATTTATTATAATATTCTTTTATTTACTAATTTACCTTTGTACCCTTAATTATAACATTCAATTTCAACATTTCCAACTCCAAAACCGTCCACTACTTTCATTGGTGGTCTAATTACCATATTAGTCTATTACCTTATACATCAATAGTTATTTAATACCTTTTTAGATTAAGAGCGGACATTTATGACATTTATAATTTAGTCATTTTTACTTAATTAACTATCTAAACAATAAAATTCCATAATCAAATTTTAATACGATGCAAATGACCTCGTAAATATTAAATAATTAATATTTACGGTCTAATACATCGAATTTGTGGTCTCGAAACTACCATTCCCGATCATACTAAAAATAAACTAATTAGTAAATCCTTATTTTATTGTGATTTAATTGCAATTTACCCAAAATCTAAAGATTTCCACCTTATTTCTATTGTTAGGCCACTTAAGGAGGGTCCAATTTCATAATTGATCCCTCAATTATATTAAATTTCAATTAAACAAACTTAATTCTAATTTAGTCCTAAACTAATTAGGACTAAAAGAATAAATAACTCAAAAGTTAATTGATGGTAATCATTCACCACCGCTTGGATTTTTTATCATGGTTTAATTACCATATTGGCCCCTTTACTATTTTTAATTGCAATTAACTTTTATCTCTTTTACAATTTACTCCTTTTCCTTAATTAAGCAATTAATTGTCAAAATTACTCAACCAAACTTCAATTTACATATAATAAGACTCTGTAAGTATTTAATAAAAATATTTACGACTCTTAATTTCAAAAACGAGATCCCGATACCTCATTTTCTAAAACCACTTGACTTTTGAATCAAACTACTTATACTAACGTTTAATTTAATAATTAAAATTCTTAAATTCAAAATTTCATATAAAATTAATATTTACTTATTTAATTTAATCACTCATATAAAAAAATTTCCATTACTGTTTTCGACACTACTGAAAAACGGGCTATTATAACTAGAACTATCTTCCTCCCTCAGCCAAACACTAGAAGGCACCATCGCATGCCTGGCCAGCGTTCTAAGGGAGATATCCTAACCCAACGCCACATCTTACTTCTCTTGGAGAACCCGAACAGGGCAAAAGCTCTCCTCGTGTCCAAGCTTCCCACACAGGAAGAGAAAAAGGATAACCTTTCATATACAAACCTCACAAAGATCTGTCGGCCACTCGCCAAAGCAACCTTCTTCTGCTTCAGCGGCCTACGAGTATCCAAATGAACCTTGATCTGCATCGCCCCCGAAACCCCGAGGCCACTGACTTAACATCAAACTCTAGAAACTAACCGATGAAATTACCCAACAGTTGCACCACCGTCTTCGTCATGAAACCATGAGGCAAATCATACACCAATACCTAAAAATCAATAGTAATCAGGGAGCAATCATAGGGTCATCACCATCTCGCAGACGATGCAACAGAAGGAGATGCGAATTAAAGGACCACAGGGCCCTAACCTCAATCCGATCAGCATCCATCCCATGAAACAACCGAAAAAGATAGCAACCCTCATTCAGATCTGAAATTGAGATACCCCCAATCGGGTGCTAGACATTTGCCAAAGTCGCCCTCATTAAAGGAAAGTTTACCACACTAAACATCAGAAACGTACCCACAAAGAAATGCTCGTAGGACACCTTGCCACCTGAACCACCCACACCCAATAGAAGGGTCGCCCCCTCCTCCCCAATTGATAAATTCGTAAGAGAATCTTCCACCGTCGACATTGGACCCTAAGAACCAACCACCCGCAGCAGACAACACAAACAAAAACCAGAGGACCAAACAAATCGAAGCGATCCGAGACCAAAACAGAGGAAAATAGAAAGGAGAAAGAAGAACAAGAGAACAAACAAAGGAAAAAAGAAAGAGGGAAACGTGCTAACAAGCAAATAGTCATCTTAACGTAATATATTAATAGTTATTTATATTAACAATTATGTTAATAATTATATAATATTATTATAGAATGTAAAGGGATTCAATTATATTAGCATAAAACAAAATCAGTTTTACACACTTTTACAATCCATTATATGATTAATGTTTTAATAAATTGGCCGTTAAATTTGATATTCTATTCATAGATCATTCATGTCAACTTTTGAATAAATTAAAATTTTTTAACAATTTTTTTAATATAAAAAATACTTTCAATCGTTGATTATATATTAATAAAGACGGTATCTCGATCAACATGATAAAGATATTGAATTGATTTGAATTGAAATTTTATGTGCATGTCAAGTAAAAATATATTGATAAATTCAATGATCAAATTATCATATTATGTAATATTATATCTATACTATAATACTAATACATAAAGTATTGATTATTTTATATGTATAGTTTCTAAGTTCAAATTTTGGATGTTGCTTTTATTTGGAAATTTAGGAGTTGGACTTGAAATAACTTGGTTTTTATTGTTGTTGGAAACAAATTAGATTAATCAATTGAACTAATTAGATCAAAGATCAACAAAAGTATCAATCCAAATATTAACAATAAATCGGTTCGCTCAAAATCTCTAATGAACCGGAAATCGAAATTGATTGAACTGGTGAAAAAACAATTGAAGCAGATAGTTAGGTATATTTGGCCCAAACTGAAAAAGAAAAAGAATATTGAGCCCAAAAATAAATCAAAACCAAGTACCCAACCCAAATAAATAGATAAAATGTAAACAAAAAAACAAAAGAGAACCTAAAGAGTAAATTTTGAAACTCATTGTTTTCACGAGTTCAGCAGTGAGCAGATGAGGCAAGCAAAAAAGAGAAAGGAAATCTCTATCTCCCTGATTTATGAATTGAAGAATATTTTTATTAAAATATTTAATTTTAATATTATTTTTTTTACTTTTTTATAGTAAAAATTGAAAAGAATCAGTTACAAATTAACAGAAGCAACATTAGAATTAGACAATAAGGACCGACTATCTAATCGAATCTTATTAGCAATTTTAGTAGGAGCTACATGGAAAACTCAGGACCAATCAAAAACTCTTTGATTAATCCTGTCAAAATTTGGGAGCAAAATTTATTTATCTTGAAATCTGCTTAATGACAGCTCTTAATTACATTTGCACAATTTTAAATTCTTAAAATCAAATCTCTATTCACTTGTCCTTTAAAATTACCATGAATATCTTTAATAGCTAAAATGTAATTAGTATCAACTTTACTTTAGTTGTTAAATAACTTTTACAATTTTTAACTTATATTATTATAGACAATTTTTTATTAAAAGAAATATGATTTAAAATTAGTTTTATTAGTAATGTTATTAATATTACATAATAAATCATGTTTAATCATTTGTGATAATTGTAACCCTATTTATCATATTTAATAAACTATATCATTATACATTTTATATCATCATTAAATTTTAATTTTATATATTTGAATAATTATTAATTTTTCATACCTGCTATACATATATAATTATTATATTAAAATTATTTATATTCATAATTAATGTTTTTAAAAAAATTAACATAAATACTTATTATTAATTACTTTTTTATTAATCAATTTTATTAATAATTTTCATAAAAAATGTATAATTTATTTTTTATTTTAAGTAATATCATATAATTATGTTAATTATTAATGTATGTTCTAGTGGTTTAATTATAAATTCAAGCTTTTAGGGCTTTTGCATCGGATTTATTTCGAGCTTAGGTAGATTAATCTTGGACTCGAACCGTTATAAGCTTAGGCTTTCTCGAGCTAAGACTTTTTCGAGCTTAGATTTTTTAATCTTGGATCATTACAGGCTTGAGTTGGCATGAGTAAGCTTTTGGGCTCGGACCTATTTTGGGCTTTAATGGTCTTTTCCTTAAGAGTGAAGTTAAAAAAAATTTTGGGGGTCGGAATTAAGTTATACAAGTTTATGATAGTAAAAATGCAGTTTCACTATTTTATAGCCTATATCTTTATAATTTTTAAAGGATTAAATCAAATTTTTTTTATCATTTTGGAAGGCCAAAGTGCAATTTTACCATTACCAATTTAAAATTTTCAGGTCTAAATGAAAAACTTTCCATTTTCTAGCCCCAAGCTTCGGCATTGCTTTGCTTAGGATGAATTCTAAACCAAACTCGCTTTGTTCAAGGTCAGGTGATAGCATATGTGCCCTTCGATGCCATATGACGGGCAAAGGTTCAAACCTTATCAATCATACAAATCTCACATCCCTTCAATAAGTGGTCGTGTACCATGCAAGATTCGATTGGATAAAGTCTACTCACTCTGTGAATCTCAAGTGGCTCTCAATAAAGTCGAGAAAACCTCAACTTAATATAATACCAAATACGCTGAAGGGTTTGTTAGAATTTCTTTTTTCATTTGAACCGAGAATATTTTATCTTTTATGTTTATTTTTCTTTTTCTTGTCGGAATAAATCTCAAAATTATACATGAACTATAGTTTAATGTACAATTGTATACATGAACTTTGATTTTGTGCAATTTTATACATGAAATTTTGATTTGATCCAATTCTTGTAAATTATTAACACAATTATTGAGATAACATAATTTTATGTTTATATATTGCATACATAAATAATTATATTTATCCAATATAAAAATAAATTGATGTATTTATTTTTTTAAATGTGCATGATTAAATCAAATTAAAATTTTAAGTATATACTTGAATCACAAATAGAATTTCACACTTATAATTTTATATTAAATCAAAATTCATATATAATTTTAAGATTTTTTTTTCTCGTTATAAATTTTTTTTGTCCTTAGTATCTAAATTATATATATTAAAAAGAAGTCGATCATATTGAATGGTTATTAATATCATATTAAAATAATAAAGGCGGTAATCAATCTCCCGAGTGGACACGACTCTTCCCTCACTAATGAACCATAGCACCGACAATATTGGAAGTTCAAATTTAATATTAAAATTTAGATTCAAATTTTTCACGACTACAAGTATAATACATATATGTGTGTAAATCAATAATAAATATATTTAATCCAAATTTGAGGTACATTAATAGTGTTGCTATATATATTTAATACAAGCTAACGTAATTGTTGTTTAAACTAAAATTAACTCTGCAATTTAGCTAATCCTTTGTGTTCTTTTCTTTGGTTAATATTTAATGGAGTTGATATATACATTTTTCGCTTTTATCTTAACAAAAGAAATAATACGGAGGAAGCAAACGCAGAAACTCCAAACGCAACGCACAGCGTATCTAAAGTCCCTTCCCTTCTCAGTTTCCTTTCTTTCCTTTCTCTCTTCCTTTCCAAAAAGTCCTCCACTTCCTTCTTCCTTCCCCATTCCCTCTTCTTCCCTCTTCCCCTTTTACCCGCTAATCCTCTCTTCAACATTACCAAACTCTCCTTCCCATTCAGATACATTCCATCCATGTCCTCCATCTGCAAACTCACCTCTCTCACGTGCATCTCCCCCTTCGCCGACCCCCCGCACGTCACCACCACCCCGCACTGCACCATTTCTGTCGCTGCCCCAATTCCTCCTCCGCCCACTACCGATGCGAACTTCACCTGCACCTCCCCGCTCAGCCAGTGCCGGTGTACGCTCACGGGCCTTTGACTCGAGAGATTCATCGCTCGTTTCCCTATGGCGTCGATTATGATCCAGCTCAACTCCATGTCTTCCTCCAGATCCCTGCATGTGTCCTCCTTGTCCGGGTTTGGTATCCGGGTCGAAACAGCTTCTTTGGGATCTAATAAATCTACCCGAAACGGTGAGCATTTGAACCAAGCGCTTACAATTTCCGTTTCCACGACTTTGCTGAAAATGAGCTCCTTCTTGTAATAGATATCGACGGCCGAGATTATTTCCGATGGAAGATCAGGAGGATTCTCCGACGAGTTTCCTAAGCTCACGGGTTCGATAGCTAATGGGAAGGCATCGGAGAAGAAGGAGCGGGAACCGTTGTGGAAGTTAGAAATGACGTGGCGAACAGGTGAAGAGGTGGTGGAAGGCCACGTGGACTGACAAATATTGGCCCAGAGTTTTTCCTGGTACGCAAGTGCATGGAGGTGGGTGGAGGCGCAGGAGGCGGATGCGAGAGTTGGGCCATCAAGTCGTGTCAAGATGTGAGTCTCTATGATGTCTTGATGAACATTAGAGATTGTCGATGCGTTGTTCTGATCCACGATGGTGATTGCCGGGGAGAAGAGTGCAGATAATGGTGGCGATGCGGAGGAAGAACTGGCCATGGTCTTTGTGTCTTAAAAACAGCAGGTATTGTTCCGTGTTTGCAGCAGAGCATTTTGCATCTTGAAGTTTATATAGGACTAATTTCTGCAAGAAATTATAAAAGGCCCTCTATTTTGAAATTAATAACAAACGTGCCATTTAAAATTTAAAAATGATTATATATTTATATATGTTTTAGCAGGTAGTTTGACTCCTACCTGCTCTTTTACTGATACTCAATAACCTAATATATATATATATATATTTTTTGAATTAATGTGTATAATTTTATTAAATGAAAATGATGTCATTAAGACAAATAATTAATTCATTAATATTTTTTGGTGCAAATTAATTGGTTTATAAAATTGAAAAAATAACTCATTAAAAAGAACTCTAACTAAATATGCATAACCATTACGAACTGTATTCCTTTAGTTTGTCAATAAGTGCTTTGGCAAAGGTCTAGAAGCCATCATGAAAGCAGCATAGCCAATTTAAGTGAAAAGCTTTTGTCTTTTATATGATTGTTGATAATACATTAAGTTTGACCGATTATTTTAGGGTGAATTTAGATAGCGATAAAGTGTGGTATAATTTTTATTGAGTTTGATGGATGGGGTGTGGTGCAGTGAACTTTTATTTTAATTAGGTTTAGATAAATTTTTAGGTCTATTTTTGGGTCAAATTTGAATTTAGAAAATAAGTTTAAAATTTGATTTTGACACAATCTGAATTTAATTGAAGTATGATACAATTCGTTTAGTTTATTTTTTGGGTAATTTATTCAAGTAACTCGAAAATTTTTATTATTTACGAAAATGATCCAAATTAAAAAATATACATTAAAATGATCTAAAAAAAACAATAAAAATTGATATTGACCATCTAATGACCGACACCACCTGCCAAATTATTGGTGTCAGACATAAAAATTTGTGTTTTTTGGTGTTGGCCATGTAATGATCGACACTTATGTATTTTTTTTAATACGATATTTTATTGATATACGAAAATACGAGAATTTAAAAAAAAATTGGTATTGGCCATTGCATGGCCGACACCTCCTTTTAATCTGATAAAAAAATGCATGGCTAACACCCCTTTTTTATCAAATAAAAAATTCAATTTTTTGGTGTTGGCCATGCAATGGTCGACATCCATATTTATCTGATAAAAAAATTAAATTTTTTTACGTTGGCCATGCAATGGTCGACATCCCTTTTTATCTGAATAAAAAATCAAATTTTTGGGTGTTGACCATGCTATGGTCGACACCCCCGTTTTGTCAGATAAAAATTCGAATTTTTTTTTGTATTGGTCATGCCATGGGCGACACTCTCTTTTTTATCTGGTAAAAAAATCAATTTTTTTTGTGTTGGCCATGCAATGGTTGACACCCCTTTTTGTCAAATAAAAAATTCAATTTTTTTTTGTGTTGGTCATACCGTGGTCGACACTCCTTTTTTATCTGGTAAAAAATTAATTTTTTTTGGTGTTAGTCATGCAATGGCCGACACAAACTTTCCCTCATTCCCTATATATAGGGTTTAGTTTTTTAATTTTGAAATTGCAAGTAAGAAATATTTCTCTTAAAATAACAAGAAAATGAAAGTGTTTTATTATTTATCATTAGATGAGTGTTTTGTTTTGACGGATAGTTGTGAAGTGTACAATTGAATTTCGGGGTTGAACTATCTACTGTCATGTATTGTCGGAGTTGAATTATATACTGTCATGTGAAGCGGCAAAGATATGTCTTCAGTGGTAAGACGATTTTCTACGCCATTGAAGACTATCTGAGATGTCCAACGCAGATAGACATTATCTACGTTGGAATAATTTGTTATCACAGAAAATACTGTTGAATAGCTAATCCAACGTAGATTTATTGTTGCTCTATGTAGGCGTTGTGGTAAGGCTGTAAAGGTTATGCTGTCAAAGGTCGGATGACTTTCTCCGTCATTTAACAGGTAACCGAGATCGACTGCATTGTGTCTTACAAACTGAAAAAACGGCAAGCCGAGCAAGTTTCTCGGTACTAACGTTTGCAGGTCGGTATTCAAGCAGATGGATATTATCTATGTTTGTATTTTGTTATATTTGTAAAAAAAAATTAAATTTCGTGTATTAATATTAACAAATAATTGTAATTTATTGTCTCTGTAAATTTAATTTGTTGCTTAGTAATATTCAACAATGTTTGTGTTTTTTTGTATTAAAAAAATTTCGAATTATATATAAAAATATTAAATATGTTGTTGTGTTGTAAAAATGTGGAGAAATAAATATTATTGAAAAAAATAATATAAATTTTCAAAAAATAATAATTAGAAATGAAATTTAAAAGATAAATGAAATTAGAAATTAAAATAAAAATATATAGGAAATTAGAAATTAAATTTAAAATAAAATCGAAATTACAAATTAAATTTTAAATTTTTGTATTTTCGTATATCAATAAAATACCGTATTAAAAAAATACATAGGTGTCTACCATTGTATGGCCAACACCATAAAACAAAAATTTTTATGTCTGATACCAATCATTGGGCAGGTGGTGTCGACCATTAGATGACCAATATCAATTTTTACTGTTCATTTTAGGTCATTTTCGTAAATAATAAAAAATTTTGGGTTATCCTTATTTTTTATTTCATGCTACAATACTGTTACTATATCTAATTTCATTGTCATCGTTATTTTTACATTAACCATAAATAAACACATAATTTATTCAAACTCACCCGAATAGTCGTTATCATATTTCATTTGTTTATTTTTATTTTTTTAGCAAATCAAGTTATAGAAGTTACTGTTCCTCTTGCGTTTTACAAATTATGTTTCTTAATACTTATTTTCTTACCAATTTTCATGATTTGCATTAAAAGTTATGACACAACAAAGTCATAAAATTAAATTTTAATAAAAAATACTAAAATCAAAAGAAATTATCTAGTCAATTGTTAGTGGATTAAAAATTTCACATATGAAGGTGAAATATTGTTATGTCTGTTGACGGAATATTAAATAAATTAAAATAAATAAGTGTCATGTGTTAAATTTTATTTGTAGAGTTAAAAATTTTATCAGCAGTGGATAGAATATTAATCTCGAAAATCAAACCTCTTTTATGATTTCATACTAGACACGATCATGAATTGGATTATCTATTCTGACCCGAAGAATCACCCAAACATTAGAAGATTTTGGGTATAAATATAGGTCCAAAAAATGAGTTTGGACAAAAAATAAGGCCCATTTTCTAAACGAGTTGAGCCTCGAGTAAGATTTTTTTTGTCCAGGCTTGACTCAAATCTGCCTAAATTTTTTTCCTGTTATTGTTTTGTTGTTGTTTTGCTACCATTTTGTTATCGTTTTGCTTCATTTTGCTATTATTTAGTTGTTGTTATTTGGATATTGTATAATTCTTATTTTTATTGTTAATTTTACTACTATTTCAGAGGCATTTGCTTGCTAAATTGCAATTATCTTAGTGTTATTTAAGTATAATTTTTTAAATATATTATCAATTTATTGAGAAATATTTATTTTGATGTATTATATTTTTAAATTTATTTTTATATAAAAAAATTAATACAGACGAAACGAGTGAGATTCGAGTTTAGTATTTTTACTTGGACTAGACTTATATAATTTTTTAAATCCATTTTCAGGCCACATCTAAATTAAAAAAAAAAAAGCCTAAAATTTAACTTCTGACATGATTCAAATTCAACCTGATTTATGATGAGATCTATTTTGTACAAATCAAATAAAAAAATTAAAGAAGAAAATAATTCCCACTCATGATATTATTATTTACAATGTTAGAAGTAATGTCACATCGTTTCAGGTATTTCTTTTACTGTTTTTTTCTCATGGAACCTTTTGCAGCATCTAATTCCATTAGTCTAATAAATTAAGTTAATTAGAAATTTGATGACCCACAACTAACGTAGAAGAATGGCAATTTTCTTTACATTTATTAAATTAAAAAAATTAATACTATCATTTTGCTTTTTCTAATTATTTTTATTTAGTTGATATAACGTGTGAAAGATTTTGTATATAATATAAATTATATCCCAGTGGATTAAAAAGCAAAAAAGAGGAATACTGAATTGAAATGAAAAGATAATTTAACAAAAACATCATTTTCATTTGTCTTCTATATTGTATCTTTCTGGTTGACATCTTCCCAACTATTCCATTATCAAATAATTAATTGTCTGTCCTACAAGATGACGTATTAAGCGGATATTTATCCTGATTTTTTTTAAAATAATCAAATTAAAATCATATCCAGACATTAAAGTGAACGTAAATATTAATTGAAGAAAGATGAAGAAATCAGTGTACTGATTGAAGCCACTGATTTTTTAAACCACTGTTTTAATGGATAAAGATTTAAAAGCGGAAAAAAAGAATGGGATCATCATGAGGGAGGTGCAAGTTCGGCATGCCTTTTTGGGATCATTATTTGGCATTTTTGAAAAAATCACAACTTTTTCATCTTTTAAGTAGTTCGTAGAATTCGAGCCAGATTATCAAAAGTTCGTTTAGCTGGATTAGTCAATGCTTCTTGGCCTTTAGTGATGCTCTTAAGAGTGGGATCGTGCAATCACAGGAAGAGCGAACTTTCAGATCTGAGATCATTATCAATTCAGACGGAGTAGTTCATTTGGGTTCAGGAAATGCAACTGTTGGGACCGTTGCTCGAGATGCGAATGGAGACTGAATCTTTGGCTACAATCATCATCTTGGGAAGTGTTTGATTTTTTATACTGAGCTATGGGGCATATTGGAAGGCCTCAAGATTACACAACGAAGAGGTCATGATATTGCATTATCCAAACAGATAGTCTAGAAGTTTTTCAAGCAATTCAAGGAAGAGCTCCCTTTACTTCGAACTCTATCTTGATTCGACGAATTCAGAATATTCTATCTCAATAAAATCAGTGATCTTTACGTTACATTCCCAGAGAACAAAATCAAGTTGCTGACTGTTTAGCTAAACAAGACTTAAATACAAGAGACGATCTGTAACTTTTTGATAGCTCGCCTGACGAAGTTTGAATGCTCCTTGACATAGACAAGATGAGGGGTTTCCTATCCCTTCAGAATTTGTTGATGTAATTATATATCTTCTATTCTTATTTCACCAAAAAAAATTGTGTAAGTTAATTATCAGGTTAAATTCTATTATTAGACCTTGTATTTTACGTAAATTATGGATTTAATATTTGTACTTTAATTTGACTAATTTTAGTTCCCATGTTTTTTAAAATTTAAAATTTTAATCCTCATCCGGTGGTAACAGTTAAATTTGTTTAGTTAAATTATGTCATTAGTCTTATATTATGACTAAAGTTATAAATTTAGTCTAGTTCACCAATTGGATATTCTTAGTGGCTATCTATTTTTAATTTCAAAATTTTAGTCTTAATGCAAACGACATTCGTTAAATTTGTTAATTGTTTTTTCGGTAATATGTGAAAATAACAAACAAACATAGTATTACACATGTGCTAATATGTTTGACATATCAAATTTTAAAAATAACAAAATTTAACTTAATGAATTTAATAGTTATCATTTAGTTGAGACTAAAATTTTCAAATTCCAAAAACATAGGGACTAAAAATGACCAATTTAAAGTATAGATACTAAATCAACAATTTATGTAAAGTATAAGGTCTAATAGCAGAATTTGACCATTAAATCAAGTGGCTTTTGATTAGCCTTTCATATAAAAAAAATTCAGATTGATGTTGACATTCCCTTTTATTTATTTTATTATTTAATGGAATTCAAGATTTTGTTTTGAGTTAGGAACGAGTTTTTTATGAGATAATTTCTTATTTTGTGGACTTACGTATTAATATAATGAGTAAATTACAAAAAAAAAAATCATTCAATTTATTTTGGCCGTTTAACTATTACTTTTTCGATCTAGTCATTAATTTTTTTTAATTTATAAAATAACAATTCTTAAGGATGTGTTGAGTGAACTAAACAAATTAATGTAACTTTTTCAAAATTTTAATAAAATTATTTCTTAATAATAACATTTTAAGAAATCACATTCTTTTAAAATAATAATATGATAAAGCATTAAATTATATTTTATGGGCTAAATAAGCTAAATATATCGCTTTTTAAAAATATTTATCATTTTACGTTGATTTTAAAAATATTTAGAAAAATAAGTCGATTTTGAGAAAAGCTCGTTTAGTTCCCTTTAAGTTTGATTTTTTAATTTTTTTAATATAATTAATTTTTTTCGGTCAGATAGTTAAATGCTAGTAGTTTGGTTTTTGAGTCTTAAGTTCAATTCTTCTCTCACTCACATTTATATTTTTTATTTCATATTGTTTTAAGCTTATTTTTTTTAGTTTCATTAGTTAAATGATTAATAAATTATTATTTCATCATTGAGATCCAATTTCAATTCCTCTTTTTTAAACACATTTGTAATTTTTATTTCATATTGTTTCAAGTTTTTTTAATTTTTAATTAATAAATATATTATTTTCAATTTTTATATTTTAATTCATCGTTTTAATTAATAACTCTTTTATTCATAAAATCAAATAATAAATATGTATGCATATAATAAAAATATATAATTTACATATATTATTATGTTAAGAATATTTGAAATTAATAACTCCTTTATACATAATATAAACATCAACTAATTTTTTTTATATATTTTTCTTTATATATAATATTTATATGTCAAATATTTATTTTCTCCACGTATATTGTGGATACGGTGATTTCTAAAATTATAAAATGAAATATAATTATTATTTTTATATGTATTCAAATATTATTGTTTTTTCATCTACATTATGAGGGTGATATTTCAAATATTTTTATATGTGAAATATTTTAAATACACATGCTGAAATAATTACTAATTTACTAAAAATAATTATATTTGTAATGATTATTTAATTTTATTAATTAAAAAGATGAATTAAAATAAAAAATTGAAAATAATATAAAATAAAAATTACAAATGTGTTTAGAAGAAAGAAATTAAACCTAAGTTTTAAAGATAGAATCATTATTATTTAATTATTTAATTAAGAAAATTAATATGTTAAAAATATTCATTAAAAAAATTTAAAACAACATAAAATAAAAAAATATAAACATAAATGAGAGAGAAATCGAAACTTTTTCAAATCAATATATTTTTCAAAATATTTTTAAATCCTACATAAAATACTAAATATTTTTAAAAATTGTCTCTCACGCGTGATGAGTAGTGAGTAGTCAGATCTAAGCTGTCGTTGGAGGCTGGTAATTACTGGTAAAATAGCAAAGCTGGATAACATATATTAAGCTATATATGAGTTGCAGTCCAACTTGTGAGTATAAATGGCGTCACAATCCATTTATCTATACCTGTGTTTTTTTTTTTTTTTAATTACAAACAGTGATTAGCGCGACTCGAATTCAGATCACATTGAGAGCGATGAACACTTTTGACCATCAAGTCAATACATAGGATTTCATAAGCTATGCTTTCTTTCTTTTTTTGATGAATTACAAATAGCAATTAGCACGACTCGAACCCAAATCACATCTAAAACAATGAACATATTTACCATCAAGTCAATACATAAGATTCTATAAACTATGTTTTCTTTAAATTAATTCATAAATTAAAGAAATAAAATTAATTTTAAACTTCTAAAGCCCTAACTTTTTACTTTTCTTTATTTGTGATTCTTTTTATCACATCATTTAGTTTTGTCTTTCTAACTTAAGTCAAATTTCGAACTCATAAAACATTTTTTTTATAGGGAGTGGGCAGTTTTAAAATAGTTAAATTGATATTGGTTAATGAAATTTAAAGTTTAAATAATTCTGATACCAGCAATTTTGACCTTAAGAGTAAACATGATGTAGGATAAATTAAAAATATGGATAGTTAAAGCCTAAAAAGAATGCATGATGTAATAAGAACGAAAAGGCGGTGATTTATATATTATAAAAGGTCAAATGATGCAAGTATCCAAGCCAAATCAATTTCACAAACTGATTACACTGATTTAAAAACTTATGTTATACCAAAATTATAATTTTTAATGTACGCCTATAAAATTTTGTTTAAGTAAAAGTATAATAATTTATCTGCTCATTTAATTTTATAAAAAAAGTTATTTTAGTTTTATTTAATTTTTTTAATTTTTAGATTTATATTATTTATCCAGTCAATTTTAAATAGATGAAAAGTTAACATCGGTTAACTTTGTATTATTTATCCATTTTGGAGTGATTTAACAAACAATGCATGTTTAATGACTAAAAAAGATTAAAAATTCAAATGGATGGCTAAAATGATCTCTTTTTTTGTAAACTTGTGTTGGAACCCAATTTTGATCGGACCCAACATTTTAAATGGAACTCAATTTTAAATTTTAATTTATTTCAGTTTGAATTTATTTTAAATTAAATTTAAATTTTAAAAATCTAAAATTTTAAATTCAAGTCCAAAATACAATTCTAAGCCCAAACACTAAAACCCAATTTACATGTCCAAACAAACCCAATTACACCCAAGCCCAAATGACCCAAATTTTACAAAAATCTTCTAGAAAACCCTAAAGTCAACCCACTTGTGCTGATGCCACCCTTGCCTTGTCCAACCAGGAGGTGCCACATCAGTCAAGTTACACCACCGCCCATCTGCCACTGCCACCATCACCGTCACTGTGAACCTACAAAAAGGAGAGGAGACGGGTATTTAGTTGCAAGAGACAAAGCATCATCATTGTAAAAAATGGGCTATAAAGCCAGAATTGAAAGCAATTTGTAATGTTTACAGACTTCCTAGCATCTTTGAAATCAATACATACAAACTTATTTTCGAAACTAATACACTAGATATTTTGAAATAAATCACGAAAGAAACATCATACGAGGCAACAAGAAACAGATCCAAGTCAGCTCCAAAGTTCTCAGGCATTAAGTCATTCAGGTACAGCTTCAATGCATGCATTCATTGTCATTTATGGTTAAAGTTCCTAAACCTCTTAGATTCTAATTATACATTAATTCGCCTATTAAATAGACAGCTATTGTCATTTATTATTTTCAATTATTTCAAAACATATTAAATGAATATTATTAATAATAAATATTTTAAATAAATAATAAAAAGGGAAAATGAAAAGTCAGTAGAGTCACGCACCTGATCGGTCACCGTCTTCCTAGCCTCGGATAGAGTACCTTCGAACTCGATTCACGTTCATGAGAGAACTCCAACAAAGAGGGTTTAACCATTTCAAAAGAATCAAAAAGGAACAACAATAAAAAGGGCAGTTTTTTAAAAAAAGTAAGACCAACAGGTTTAAACAAAAAAAAAGGAATAAAGACCCCTTTTTTTGAAAATCTGGATTTCGATCCAGATCTGAGTGTTGGTAAAAGTATATATGTATAAAATAGTCTTTTTTTTAAAAAAAAACTAAAAAAACCAGATCTGAAAAAAATCAAAGAAAAGATCAAACATTTTGAAAGTTTTTTAAAAAATCTGGGTCCGATCTATTTAGATCTAAACCCAGATCTACGTTTAAAAAAGAAATAGAATAAAAGGGAGACTTTTTTTTTACCTTGGCACCATCGTGGACGGCGGCGCGTGGTGACGGCGACGGTGGAGGTTTTGGTGGATCGGTGACTGGAGTTCAGTCGACCATGAAGGGGTGAAGAGAGAGAACAGAGAAAATATTTTTTAAAATCTTTTTCTTTTGAAAATAAAAGGGGGAATGAAATTTTTAGGCAAAAGTGGCTTATATACACACATCAAAACGACGCCATTTTGGTGTCAAAACTTTGAGGCCAAAACGACGTCGTTTCATGCTCAGACCCAAGCTCTGATCCAACCCGTCTCAGGATCCGCTTGTTTTCATTAAATGGTCTATTTATGCTTTTGATCCTTCCACATTTTTTGATTGTTTCAATTTCATCCTTAATGCCATTTTTAATTTATTTTAAATTTACCTAACAGTTTTGAATCACTTTCAATTTAGTCCTTTAACTCTCTGGAATACTGAGAAGCTACCACGTGTCTTTTTTTGGATTATTTATGCAGTTGACCCTTTCTACTTTTCATTTGTTTCAATTTTGTCCTCAAATCAAGTTTTGTTTTATTTTAAATTAGCCTATTAATTTTAAAAGATTTACAAATTGGTCCTTTGATCCTAGAATGCTTGAGAAACTGCCACGTGTCCCATCTTTTTAGTTTTATTGCCTAAAAGGTCCCTGAACTTTTTAGAAATCATATTTTGACCCTTAAACTTCTCAAAAATTACATTTGTACCCTCGTACTTCCAAAAATTACATTTTGCCCTCAAACTTTCAAAAATTATATTTTTGCCCCCAAACTTCAAAAAATTACCATTTTGCCTCTAGACATCCAAAAATTACCATTTTACCCTCGAACATCCAAAAAATACCATTCTACCCTCAAACATCCAAAAATTACCATTTTGCCCTTAAGCATCCAAAAATTAAAATTTTTGTCCCTGAACTTTCAAAAATTACATTTTGCCCTCGAACATCCAAAAATTACCATTTTGGCCCCGAGCATCCAAAAATTACCATTTTACCCTCAAATTTTCCAAAAGTTTAATTTTAATCCCAATTTTCCAAAAACCTCGATTTTGATCCCCAAATTCCTTAAAAATTATGTTTTTATCCTGAACTTTTCGAAACTCCATTTTTAATCTCGTTTGTTTTATTTTTCTTTTTTCTTCAATGTGCATATATAGAATTTAATTATTATTCTTTCGTATTTTGTATTCTATTAATTTTATGTTTAATCTTTGTGCACTTATTTATCTGCTTAATTATTTTGTTTCGTGTTATTTAATTTTTGCTATAAACTACCTGTCCATATTTAATTCACACATTTGTTTTCAAAATTATTTTTATACAAATCAATCTTTAAAACCAAGGCAATATCCTTTTTTGTGTGGAAATCTTGGATAATCATGTTCTAATGTGCGGGGTGTGATTTTTCGTATAATCTACACAAATCGAATATCTTTTTGCTAACTTCTCAAATGCCCTTTAATTTCGAGATTTCGATAACGTCGTGCCCTAACGTGTTGGTCACGACTTCGATTCTTCGTGAAAGTCGAAACAAACAGGCATCTTTCTTCAAATCTAATTTTGAAAATCACATAAAATAAGCTATGTATTCGAGGATCGTATCTTAAACTCAATACGAAATTTTGAGTTCTCAAAAAAAAAAATATACAAATAATTTAAAACAAAAACGAGGCAATATCCTTTCGTGTGAAAACTTCGAAAAATCATGCCCTAACGTGCTGGGTGTGATTTTCGTATAATTCATGCAATCGAATATCCTCTTTAAAGTCTTTCAAAATGTCCTTCAATTTCGAAAGTCTGAGAATGTAGTGCCCTAACGTGTTGGACACGACTTCCAGTTCTCCTAGAAATTCGAAACACATGGACAATTTTCCTCAAATAGGATTTTTGAAAATCATGAAAAGTTTTCTAAAAACAAAGATCGTATTTTAAGTTTTATTCGAGTTTTCAAAACTGTTAACAAATCAAGACCCGAAAGCAATCAACATGGTACCAATTTTGGGCGTGTGAGGATGCTAATCCTTCCTCACACGTAACCGACTCCCGAACCAATTTTTTGGATTTCGAAGACCAAAATGTTTTTCAAAATGAATTTTAAACGTTTTGTGGTGATCCAATCACACCATATAAAAAGATTGGTGGCGACTCCCATTTTTTTGACTATTTTAAATATTGTTCGAGACTTGTTTGTTTTCTCGAAAATAAACGTTTCGATAGCTTGATGACTCCACTGAAGACTTTTTAAAATAAAAGAGAGTCAAACCAAAGTTAATTATTTTTGGGTCTTTTTTTGAAAACTTTTAAACCTTCGATTTTGTTTAATATACGATCCTTAGCATTTTTGTGTAATGCTATATTATGTTGATATTGCTAATTTAAGTGTGCAATCATATGCATTTTGTTACTACTTTCTTAAGTGGAAGAGAGAAACTACTACTTCGTTAGGTTTTCACCTTCGTGCAGGATAATGAATAGCTTTCGGGATTACATCCGTACTCATGTTTTCGTGAAGTTTCCACTTTCGTGCAAACATGTGGGAAATGTGTCCCCCTAAACCAAACTTATCCGTATAAGCTTGTAATGAGTAAGGATCAAGGAATCCACTAGTTTGGGTACCCTTTACTCTAGAGACTAAACCGCATGTAATGAGCCATAAGTATTTGCTTTAGAAGAAGTTATATCGATCCTTTTAGCAGCTATCTAAGACAAGTTCTTAGGTTCTTTGTTTTAAACTTGTATATTAATACTGATGTGTTCTACTAACGTGTTCTGTTTTGTCTCTTTTGTTTGCATTGCATCATCATACAAGAAAAGGTGTTAATTTAAGTTCGATTACCAAATAGGCAATTTCATCATGGAAGACGGATTTCTTGATAGAGTAGAAGATAACATGGTTGCGCGCTTATGGTCAGAGGAACAACAGCATGAAAAAGGAGACAGTTTGAAAGAGGGGCATTTATCAGAGTTTTGGGGTTACACTTGGATTAAGGTGACTCAAAATAACTTGCAAGAATTGAGAGACATCTGGGGTCAATGGGATAGTGAGATGAAGCAAATGTTCTATCGGGAATATGGAGACTTACCCTACTTACTCGAAGTGAAGATCGATAAGCATCTCTTTCGAGCTCTCACCCAGCACTGGAATCCTGCATATAGCTGTTTCACCTTTGGAAACCTTGACATAACGCCCACAGTGGAAGAGTATACCGCTTCGATTCGTTGTCCTAGAATTCAAGTTGACAAAGCATACTCGAAAGATGCATGTGTCCCAACTTTTTTGAAAAGACTGATGAATGTAACTAGGATGAGTGAATAATGAGTTACGTCTCGAATCAAAGTAAAGGGATACAATAAGTGTATCAATTGAAAAAGCTTACGAGATCTAATCCTGGCACACCTAGATATGAAAAAATGCATCGACATTTTTGCTCTTGGCATGTACGGGTTAGTCCTTTTCCCAAAAGCATTAGGGCATGTGGAAGATGCAGTTGCGGTTCTGTTTGATCGGCTTAGTAAAGGAGTCACGTCCGTCCCAGCAACTCTTGTCGAAACCTTCAGATCATTAAGCGCTTGTCGAAGAGAAGGGGAAGGTAGGTTCATTGGTTGTGCACCACTTCTAATGGTTTGGTTTCAAAATCATTTCTGGAAGATAGAGAAATTTTCATGCAAAGTGTTCACAATTGATTTCTCACCTTTGAGGGAATTTGTTGCCCCACAAAGGGAACAAAATATATCCAAGAAAAAATTGATGGTCGTCCTTCAGAACCTTCAGGATGAGGATGCCGAATGGTACGCTCCTTGGTTCATCCCCGATGAGATCCTCTATCGCTGTGGTAATTTTGATTGGGTCCCTTTACTCGGGGTATGAGGTGCTACAGGATATGCCCCTCTGCTTGTGTTGAGGCAATACAAGACGAGATAATTTATCCTTGCGACACATGGCCTAGCTCAGTGCGAGTTCTCCTACAAAGGGAATGATTACAATAAAAGGGTTCGGGAGATAGCAAATGCATGGAAGAAAGTACATAGAATGAAGAAATTCAATGCAAGCCCGTTGACAACATCAAATTATGATTGGCGAAGAAGTCAAAGAGTTAACGATAACATCCCAGCACCAAATCCCAAAAATGTTCGACCAATAGAGGAATATTTGCAGGAGGTCCCGTCAGAAATAAACATCATGAAACAGGACTTTGAGAAAAAGAGTGCGAAATTCGGAAAGAGAATAGAGGTTTTAAAAGAAGAGAAGATGAAGTTGGGACTGGACGTGGATATACATAGGTTAGAGGCTGAAAAATCAAGGAAAGGTAAAAACAAAGTCGAAGAAGACTTAGTAGACTTTTTGAAGAAGGTTTATAAGAAGCTTCGTTTGTCTATGAGAACAACGAGATTAGGCAAGACGTCGGAACAATGGCGGTAGGAAATTCAGATGCAAAAAGACCAAACAGAGCAATGGCAAAGGAAATTTCAAGACGGTCAAGCTCGAGAGAACGCCATAAAAGGAGAACTGCTAGAAAAACAAGTCGAGAAGGCCGAGTTAAAGCCCAAATATCTGGTTTAGAAGCTAGAATAATGGAGTTAGAAGTGTCACTATGTAGACACCGCAATCGAAACTCCGTCTTGGAACTTAAAGCAAGTATGGCCGAAAAGAATTAAGGGAAAGGGTATAGGAATTAGAGGCTACACTTCAAAACAATGACATTCGAATTGAGATCATTGAGAGGAATCTAGAAACCAACGAATAGCACTTTCGACAAACTCAGAGATAGGTCGAAGAAAGAGATTATGTAATGGGAAAAACACTGACTCAAATGAGGGAAGTCGCTGATCACATGCAAGATTTAGCTGTCGAAAATGATATTTTGAGCCTCCAATATGAGTCAAAATCAGAACGAGGACAAAAATTAGCCGGGCTTCTTGGAAAGATCAAAGCTTTTTAGGCAATAAGGCAAAGTCATTTGTGTAATTTCGCTTTATGTAAAGAAGTTGTTCTAATAGAATCGAATTCAAAGTCAATGCCTTTTCTTACATTACATACATGCATTCATTCGCATTGCATCTTCGCATATTTTAGCATATTAATTCTAACTAGTTAAAACTTTAACAGTTACATCAATAATTAGTGAAAATCCACATCATTATAACACTCGTAAAAAAACTAAGGCTATAGAGCAAAGGCTAGAGTAAATTCAAAAGGAAATGCAAGAAGAAGTGCAAGCCCAATTATAAGACCATTTGGAAAAAGTACAGCAAGATATGAAGGAGCAGATTATAAAATCTCAAAAGAGCATTATAAGTGAGCTAACATAGCTGATAAGAGCGGGGGCAGATAAAGGAAAAGTTTCTGCTATAAGCCTAGGGGAGGAGAGTGAGAAGCCTAGATATCTCCCAGGCTATACTTCTATACATACTCAAGTACCGTCGAAAACGTATCCACGTGGAGTACCTGTAACAATAAGAGCATAATAACATGCAGGCGGTATGTCAGGGCCAGCAAATTTTCAGATGGGATCCGATTCCAACCCCGAAGATAATGTAGCCATTCCCATCGTCCACGACTTGGATGACGTAGAGGAGACGAAAAGAGAAGGGCCTGAGATTCCTATACAGTTGGAGGACAAATACAAGTGGTTGAAAGTAAAAGTGAAAGCGATAGAAGGAGTTAATACCTTCTATGACATTGATGCCAAGAAGTTGAGTCTCGTCCCAAACCTAGTGCTTCCCTTGAAATTCAAGACATCGAATTTCGACAAATACAACGAGACTAGTTGCCCAGAAGCACACATTACCATGTTCTGCAGGAAGATGACTAGGCATGTCCATAATGACCAGTTATTAATACACTGTTTTCAAGATAGTTTAACAGGATCTACAGCCAAATGGTATAATCAGTTGAGTCGTGCCAAGATAAGCTCATGGAAGGATCTGGCACAAGCATTTAGAAGCAATACAGTCATGTAACTGACATGGCACCTGATAGACTGACACTACAAAGGATGGAGAAAAAGCCAAATGAGAGTTTCCGGCAATACGCTTAAAGATGGAGGGACATGACAACCTAGGTACAACCACTATTGTTTAAAAAGGAAACAACTATGTTGTTTGTTAATACTCTAAAGGCCCCCTTCATTAACCATATGTTGGGGAGCGCTACCAAAAGTTTCTCTGACATGGTTATGTCAGGGGAGATGGTCGAGAATGCAATCCGAAGGGAAACAATTGAGACGGGAGAAGGTGTCATAAGAATAACTCCCAGAAAAAAGAGAAATGAGGTCAACAACACAGACTCTTACAAGACAAATTACTCAAAGCCAATGATGATGGCATCGCCTAGAACCACAGAAGGAAATTATCAAAGAAATCCAAGGTAGAGGTTTAGTGTGAGACCACAAATGAAATTCACTCCTATTCCCATGACATATAAGAAACTTTATCCGAGATTGTATGAGGAACGTCTCGTGACGCCAATCAATGTAAAACCATTGCTACCACAATTCCCGAGTTGGTACAACACGAACGCACGATGTGAATATCACGCAGGGATAGCCGAACATTCAATTGAGAACTGCGCAGCCCTAAAAAGGCATGTACAGTAGCTTATTGATGCCAAGGCACTGATATTCAAGGATCCTGCGAATCCCAATGTATCAGAGAATCCGCTACCCAAACATTCTGATCAAAAGGTGAATGCAATAGTCGGAGAAGAAAGAAGGAAGATTAAAACTCATGTTGAGGAAGTAAAGTCACCCATGAGATGGGTATGGCATCAAATGATAAAAGAAAGCTTAATTGCTCAAGATTCAGGAAAAACAGTGAGAAAATTATTTCCACAATAATGAAGGGCATGAGATTCAGGAATGCAATGAGTTCAAAACTGTGGTACAGGGATTGATGGACAATAAGGAGTTAAAATTTTTCGAGAAAGTATGCGCCTCCGAAGGAGGCACAGCTAAGAAAACTTTTGGGGTTAATAATCCAATGATAATCATCTCACGGTCAAAGAAGGATGAAACTAAAGCAAGAGTTGCTCCCACAATAATAATTCAAAAACCCGTAGCCTTCCCTTACAAGGATGACAAAAGGGTACCTTGGAATTACAATTGTAATGTAACAGTATTGAGAAGGGAAAAATCCAAGGTTGAATTAGAAGGAGCTCGAGACGTGAGTCTTATCACGCGTAGTGGGAAAGATTATGGCCCTGCAAGAACAGAAAATGAAACATTTGAAAAAAACTTGGAAGAACCGAAAAGAGGAAGTACTAGCGAACTGAAGTCACCAATCAATGAACCAGTAACAGAAAATGAGGCTAAGGAATTCTTGAAGTTCCTCAAACACAGCGAATATAGCGTGGTGGAGTAATTACACAAGCAACCGGCTCGCATATCCATTTAAGCGACTAAGAAAGTTTCTCCAAGGGAGAATCAATGTGCCAATGTTGGAAGAGAAACAAGATCGCTTTGGCCTAGTGTATAAACCAGACGCGAAGGGAAAGAAAAGGGAGCTAGAAAAAAGTATGAGCGAAGGAGAGCTCGATAGGCTGGAGAGGAGATCCAATGGGAGCCAATAGTTTTTCTCCATATATCAAAAACGTTCATATCAGGAGGAATAATCAATTCAAGACAGAAGGTAAAAGAGAGAGAGAAGGAGGACTAATTGAAGTAATGGAGATAGTGAAGGGTTTGAGCATCAACGTTATATCAGAGGAAGGAAATGAAGAAAGAAACCCACGAAAAATTCGTCCTTTCGCCCCTGGAAGTACTCTCGACAACTAGATTGTAAAGGAACTCCCAGTAGTCTTTAGGGCTTCTTCAAAGTAATGCTCAGAACACACCTATTGCTTTAGGCTCAAAAGTAATATGGATCTTTTTGTAAAAGGACATATGATCATTATCTAGTTATTTTGAATGAAAATGCATTTTCTATCTTACATGGCAAATCTCTCGCTAATCACTCTTTCATTCTGAATCCAACAAACCGTTCGTACATATCCAATAAACAAAATTAATCATTCTTTAATACATACATTCTTGACCAAATTGACAAACATACTCATACACATACATATAACTATTCTTTCATAAATTTATTTTGTTCTTTGGACCTCCTTTTGATTCCTTTGATAGGTCCTTGAATATCAATAATATGAGTGACCCTGATGCTAACTTAGAGCCTTGTTTCGAGCAAGATATGCGTTTAGAAGAACTTCAGGACTTCGAAGATGATCAAGATTGTAATTTGTCTCCTGATCTGTTAAGAATAATGAAACAAGAAGAAAAATAAATCTTGCCTCAGTCATAATCTGTGAAGGTTATCAATTTGGGGAACGAAGATGAAAAGAAAGAAGTGAAAATTGGGACAAGCATCTCCCTAGAAACCAGAAAGGATCTTATCGAATTTCTTCAAGAGTTCCAAGACGTCTTCGCATGGTCTTATCAAGACATCCCTGGCCTGAGTATTGACATTATGATACATAAACTCCCCATAAAGGAAGAATGCAAACCTGTTCAGCAAAAGCTTCGAAGGATGAGACCGGATGTGTTATTAAAAAATAAAAGAGGAGGTCAGAAAGCAATTTGACGCTGGGTTTCTCTAAGTGGTTAAATACTCAGAGTGGGTAGCCAACATAGTCCTTGTTCTTAAAAAAAACGGGAAAGTGCGTATGTGTGTGGATTATCAGGATTTAAATAAAGCTATCCCAAAGGATAACTTTCCATTACCCCACATTGATACCTTAGTAGATAATACAACAGGTCACTCCTTATTTTCATTTATGGACGGTTTTTCTGGATATAATCATATAAGAATGGATCTTGAAGATATGGAGAAAATCACATTTGTCATGCTGTGGGGAACATTCTGTTACAAAGTGATGCCTTTTGGACTAAAAAACGTAGGGGCAACTTATCAAAAGGCCATGGTGACTTTGTTTCATGACATGACGCATAAAGAAATTGAAGTTTATGTTAACGACATGATTGCGAAATCCCGAACGGAGGAAGAGCATGTAAGGATCTTGAGAAAGCTGTTTGGGAGGCTAAGAAAGTATCAATTAAAGCAAAACCCAGCAAAGTGCACTTTTGGAGCCACATCAAGAAAGCTGTTGGGCTTTTTAGTCAGCAAAAAAAGGATTGAAATTGATCCAAATAAAGTCAAAGACATATAGGAGCTACCACCACCTAGTACGCAAAAAGAAGTTCGAGGGTTTTTAGGGAGACTAAATTACATTGCTCGGTTCATTTCACAGTTGACTGAGAAATATGATCCTATCTTCCGTTTGTTTAGGAAATGCAACCCAGGTGTATGGGGTGATGAATGTCAGGAAAATTTTAACAAGGTCAAGGATTACTTGTCCAATACTCCCATCTTGGTGCCTCCAATTCCTAATAAACCGTTGATCCTATACTTGGCAGTCTTTGAAAATTCTATGGGATGTGTACTAGGTCAGCACGATGAGTCTGGAAAGAAGGAAAGGGCGATATATTATCTCAGCAAGAAATTCACCGATCGTGAGACTCAATACTCGCGAATTGAAAAATTATGTTGTGCTCTAGTTTGGACCACGCGAAGATTAAGGCAATACATGTTGTACCATACCACTTGGTTAATCTCAAAACTAGATCCTCTAAAGTACATGATGGAGTCGGCCGCATTGAATGAGAGATTGGCTAGGTGGCAGATCTTGCTTTCGGAGTTCGACATAGTCTATATCAATCAAAAGGCGGTAAAAGGGAGTACGATAGCAGACTTCCTAGCTAGCAGGGCTTTAGAGGACTAAGAGCCAATAAACTTCGACTTCCCGAATGAGGATTTAATGTATGTTGCAACCACTGAAGAGGGAACCACAGTAGAATATCCTTGGAGATTGAATTTTGATGGAGTTTCAAATGCCACGGGTAATGGAGTTGGGGCAGTCTTAGTATCACCAGAAGGAGACCACTATGAGCCCAATTTTGATCGGGCCCAACATTTTAAATGGAACACAATTTTAAATTTTAAATTTTAATTTATTTAAGTTTGAATTTATTTTAAATTAAATTTAAATTTTAAAAGTCCAAAATTACAAATTCAAGTCCAAAATACAATTCCAAGCCCAAACACTAAATCCCAATTTACATGTCCAAACAAACCCAATTACACTCAAGCCCAAATGACCCAAATTTTACAAAAATCTTCCAGAAAACCCTAAAATCAACCCACTTGTGTTGCTGCCACCCCTACCTTGTCCAACCAGGAGGTGCCATGTCAATCAAGTTACACCACCGCCCATCTGCCACTACCACCATCACCGCCACTGTGAACCTGCAAAAAGGAGAGGAGACGGGTATTTAGTTGCAAGAGACAAAGCATCATCATTGTAAAAATGGGTTATAAAGCCAGAATTGAAAGCAATTTGTAATGTTTACAGACTTCCTAGCATCTTTGAAATCAATACATACAAACTTACTTTCGAAACTAATACACTAGATATTTTGAAATCAATCACGAAAGAAACAACATACGAGGCAACAAGAAACAGATCCAAGTCAGCTCCAAAGTTCTCAGGCATTAAGTCATTCAGATACAGCTTCAATGCATGCATTCATTGTCATTTATGGTTAAAGTTCCTAAGCCTCTTAGATTCTAATTATACATTAATTCGCTTATTAAATACACTACTATTATCATTTATTATTTTCAGTTATTTCAAAACATATTAAATGAATATTATTATTAATAATAAATATTTTAAATAAATAATAAAAAGGGAAAATGAAAAGTCAGTAGAGTCACGCACCTAATCGCCCACCGTCTTCCTAGCCTCGGATGGAGTACCTCCGGACTCGATTCACGTTCATGAGAGAACTCCAACAAGGAGGGTTTAACCATTTCAAAAGAATAAAAAAGGAACAACAAAAAAGGGCAGTTTTTTAAAAAAATAAAACTAACAAGTTTAAACAAAAAAAAACGGAATAAATACCCTTTTTTGAAAATCTGTATTTTGATCCAGATCTGAGTGTTGGTAAAAATATATATGTATAAAATAGTCTTTTTTTAAAAAAAACTAAAAAAAACCAGATCTGAAAAAAATCAAAGAAAAGATCGAACATTTTGAAAGTTTTTTAAAAAATCTGGGTCCGATCTATTTAGATCTAAACTCATATCTGCGTTTAAAAAAGAAAAAGAATAAAAGGGAGACTTTTTTTTACCTTGGCACTATCGTGGACGGGGGAGCGTGGTGGTGGCGATGACAGAGGCTTTGGTGGACCGGTGATCGGAGTTCGACCGACCATGAAGGGGTGAAGAGAGAGAACAGAGAAAATATTTTTCAAAATCTATTTTTTTTAAAATGAAAGGGGAATGAAAATTTTTAGGCAAAAGTGGCTTATATACACACATCAAAACAACGTCGTTTTGGTGTCAACACTTTGAGGCCAAAACGACGTCGTTTCGTGCTCAGACCCAAGCTCCGATCCGACTCGTCTCAAGATCCGCGTATTTTCATTAAATGGTCTATTTAAGCTTTTGATCCTTCCACATTTTTTGATTGTTTCAATTTCATCCTTAATGCCATTTTTAATTTATTTTAAATTTGCCCAACAGTTTTGAATCACTTTCAATTTAGTCCTTTAACTCTCTGGAATACTGAGAAGTTGCCATGTGTCTTTTCTTGGATTATTTATGCAATTGACCCTTTCTACTTTTCATTTGTTTCAATTTTGTCCTCAAATCAAGTTTTGTTTTATTTTAAATTAGCCCAGTAATTTTAAAAGATTTACAAATTGGTCCTTTGATCCCAGAATGCCTGAGAAACTGCCACGTGTCTCATCTTTTTGGTTTTATTGCCCAGAAGGTCCTTAAACTTTTCAAAAATCATATTTTGACCCTTAAACTTCTCAAAAATTACATTTGTGCCCCCATGCTTCCAAAAATTACATTTTGCCCCTGAACTTCCAAAAAATATATTTTTGCTCCCGAATTTCCAAAAATTACCATTTTACCCCTTGACATCCAAAATTACCATTTTACCCCCAGACATCCAAAAATTATCATTTTACTCTCAGACATCCAAAAATTACCATTTTGCCCCTGAGCATCCAATAATTAAAATTTTTGCCCCCGAACTTTCAAAAATGACATTTTTGCTCCTGAACTTCCAAAAATTATATTGTTACCCCCGAACATCCAAAAACTACCATTTTGCCCCTGAGCATCCAAAAATCACCATTTTGCCCTCAAATTTTCCAAAAGTTTGATTTTAATCTCAATTTTCCAAAAATTCTATTTTGATCCTCAAATTCCTCAAAAATTATGTTTTCATCCTGAACTCTCAAAAACTCCATTTTTAATCCCGTTTGTTTTGTTTTTCTTTTTTCTTTAATGTGCATACATAGAATTTAATTATTATTCTTTCGTATTTTGTATTCTATTAATTTTATGTTTAATCTTCATGCACTTATTTATCTGCTTAATTATTTTGTTTCGTGTTATTTAATTTTTGCTATAAACTGCCTATCCATATTTAATTCACACATTTGTTTTCAAAATTATTTTTATACAAATCAATCTTTAAAACCAAGGCAATATCCTTTTTGTGTGGAAATCTCGAATAATCATGCCCTAACGTGCGGAGTGTGATTTTTCGTATAATCTACACAAATCGAATATATTCTTTCTAACTTCTCAAATGCCCTTTAATTCCGAGATTTCGAGAATGTCGTGTTCTAACGTGTTGGTCACGACTTCGATTCTCCGTGAAAATCGAAACAAACATCTTTCTTCAAATCTAATTTCTGAAAATCACATAAAATAAGCTATGTATCCAAGGATCGTATCTTAAACTCAATATGAAATTTCGAGTTCTCAAAAAATATATATATACAAATAATTTTAAAACAAAAACGAGGCAATATCCTTTCATGTGAAAACTTCGAAAAACCATGCCCTAACGTGCTGGGTGTGATTTTCATATAATTCATGCAATCGATTATCCTCTTTAAAGTCTTTCAAAATGTCCTTCAATTTCGAAAGCCCGAGAACGTAGTGTCCTAACGTGTTGGACACTACTTCTAGTTCTCCTAGAAATTCGAAACACACGGATGATTTTCCTCAAATAGGATTTTTGAAAATCATGCAAAGTTTTCTAAAAACAAAGATCGTATTTTAAGTTTTATTCGAGTTTTCAAAACTATTAACAAATCAAGACCCGAAAGTAATCAACATGGTATCAATTTTGGGCGTGTAAGGGTGCTAATCCTTCCTCACACGTAATCGACTCCCGAACCCATTTTCTGGATTTCGAAGACCAAAATGTTTTTCAAAACGAATTTTAAATGTTTTGTGATGATCCAATCACACCATATAAAAAGATTGGTGGCGACTCCCATTTTTTTGACTATTTTAAATATTGTTCGAGACTTGTTTGTTTTCCCGAAAATAAACGTTTCGACAACTTGGAGGGCTAAATAAATCATTATACCTAAGTAAGAACAATCATGAATATTATAGGAAAAAAGTTCCATAAGTGAGAGTGAGATGTTGAAACCATTTTTTTGTTAAAAAAATCTCAAATTATATTTTGGAAAACGAAAATGGAGTCGTCAACAATCTTTTTGAAATGGGTGTGATTGGGTCACCTTTTAAATTTTTGAAATCATTAAAACAAAAATTTGGTGTTTGAAACCATAAAAAAAAAGTTCAGAAGTCGATTACGCATGAAGAAGGATTAGCACCCTTACTCGCCCAAATT
Source organism: Gossypioides kirkii (assembly GCA_005610355.1). NCBI lineage: Eukaryota > Viridiplantae > Streptophyta > Magnoliopsida > Malvales > Malvaceae > Gossypioides > Gossypioides kirkii. Next base: position 11,011,601 of record CP032245.1, read on the forward strand.
TGGTACCTAGTTGATTATTTAACGTCTTAGTTGTTGAAAATAAAAAAACTAGGGAAAAATTTAAATTGTGATCATTAAATACATGAATGACATGTTTATTTTATTTTGAAAAAATATTTTTATTAAAGAAAGCTCGTTATTTCGAATTAATCGAGAATAAAAGTCACATCCAGTAAGTTAGTACATAACAATTTGAAATTTTGAAAATAAAAAGCATTTTTAATTATTATGTCAAAATCTTGTATATTTTAATTTTAAAATAAGGTATTCAATTATCTCGGTTCAAAGAGAAAATCACACACAATGAGTTAGGGCATGAACCTTTCGAATTCCCGAAATGAAGAATATTGTCTCGATTTTTTAAAACAATTTATGTATTTTAAAAAAAATTAAAATGTCATGCAAAAATAAATTAATGAATATGTACACAATTATAATGGCGAAATAAAAACAAGCATAAAATAAATTAAATGAATACAATTAAATACAAGGTTAAACTACAAAAATAATCACTTTTGTTTGCCTCATGTTACATTTTAGTTACTTATGTTTGAAATGTTACATTTTAGTCACTTATGTTAGTATTTTGTTATGAAATGATCACTGTGCTGCTAAGTTCCGTTATCTCCCTAACAGTAATCCTACGTGGCAGTCCAACTAGATTTTAAGTGTCAACTTGGATTTCCAAATGGAATGAGAATAAATCTTTAATTAAATAAATTTAATTAATTAAAATTTTTAAATCCTAAACCTTAATTGAAAAAACCTTAAACTCATTTCCACACACGTCTCTTCTTCATCTTCATCTTCTTCCCTTTTGATTCCAATATCTTTAGTTACAAATCCATCTCAAAGCTTGAAACTTTGAAATCCATTAACCCAAAGAAACTTAACGGGAAGAAGTTATTGGAATCAAAGATATTGAATCTTTGGGTTAATGGGTTTTAAAGATTCAAGCTTTGAGACAGATTTGTAACTAAAAATATTTGAATCAAAAGGGAAGAAGATGAAGAAGAAGAAGGGAGGTGTGTGGAAATGGGTTTAGGGTTTAAAAATTTTAATTAATTAAATTTATTTAATTAAAGATTTATTCTCATTCCATTTGGAAATCCAAGTTGGCACTAAAAATCTACTTGGACTGCCATGTAGGATTACCGTTAGGGAGATGACGGAACTTAATGGCACAGTGATCACTTCGTAACAAAATACTAACATAAGTGACTAAAACGTAACATTTCAAACATAAGTGACTAAAATGTAACCTGAGGCAAACAAAAGTGACTATTTTTGTAGTTTACCCTAAATACAATTAATAACACAATAAAATAATAAATAGGAGTAAATAAAATCACAATATATAATCGTAGTAATAATGATAATAAATATTAATTAATTAATTAATAGTATAAGCAACAATAAATATAAAACATAATTATGGAAACTCTAAAATAATTAAGTCAAAGATACAATAAGACATGTAATTAATTTAAAAGCAAAAAATATGACATATAAATAAATAAAAATATCAATGAATAAATATATGAAATGCAATCATAAAAATATCTAACATAATTAAATTAAGGATTAATCAACATGTAATTAAATAAAAAGAAAAAACATAAAATTTAATGATAAATAAAGAAACAAACAAACAAGATAATAACAATAAATACAAATTAAATAAAAAATAATAAAAGAGATAACAATAAAATGACATGAAAATAAATAACAACAAGATAAATAAACAAAATAAATAAATAAATAAAAATTAAATACTAAAATAAATAAACAAATATAAACAATAAAAATAATTGGGATTAAGCATGAAAATAAATGACAAATCAATAAATTAAATATCAAAATAAACAACTAAATAATAATAATAATAATAATAATAATAATAATAATAATAATAAAGATGAACTCCGATGAACCCCGAGCAAACCCGAATGAAGCCATGGGTCTCACATACCTAGAGGGGCCAAAGACGAATCAACATCAAAAGGTAAAAAAAATAGATCTATATTTGTTTTTGTTAGTTTCAAAAGAAAAAGAAGAAGAAGAAATACAAATACAAATCGATACCTCAATATTTGCTTTGAATTTTCTTGAATGTATGTCTCAAAAAATTCTCTAAATGTTGTATAAAAAACACTCTAAATCTTATTCCAAAAACAATTCCTCCAAAAAAATTCTCCCTCTTTACATTTGATTTCGTGTATTTATAACACAATTTATATCTTTTTTTTATTTTCCTTCCATTTTTGTAGATATGCAAATCTTCAAGATTTTCGGGCAAAGGCAGCGATGGCCAAGTATCCAAGGACAGCTGCTAGGCTTTTCCATCTTTATTTTAGTTTTTTTTTATTTTTGGACTTTGTAAAAAAATTGAACTTAAAAGTCCAGACGAAATTGAGCTGCAACAGCTGCCCCTCTTTGCTCATTGTCGTGTAACGAAAATAGAGCAAAGTCTCAAAGGAAGACCAACTTTGTCCGATCTTTCAGCCTACGGTGCTTCTCCGTTCTTTCATCTCGCTGGTGATTTTTACTCCACTGCAACTTCAGAAGGATAAGGTTTGGTGTTGTAACTTCAATCTGCCCTATTGGATTTAGGGATAAAAGATTGGATGGTTGCTTCAATCTACCCATCTAGATTAGGGGTAAAAGACTGGATGGTGGCTTGAATCTGTCCCTCTGGATTAGGGGTAAAAGACTAGACGGTGACTTCAATCTGTTTAGTTTTTTAGGGTATAAGATTCGTCGTTACGACTTTAATCTATTAACTTTTTAGGTTTTTTAGGGTGTAAGATTCATCGTTATGGCTTTAATCTTTTTCTCTTCGATTTTAGGGTGTTAAATTTGCCGTTGTGACTTCAATCTATCCTTCTTTAATTTTAGGGTGTTAGGTTCATCATTGCAGGTTCAACCTATCCCTCTTCAATTTTAAGGTGTAAGATCCACCGTTACGGCTTCAATCTTTCCCTCTTCGATTTTAAGGTGTTAGGTCTGCCGTTGCGACTTCAACCTATCCTTCTTCAATTTTAAGGTGTAAGATCTGTCGTTGTGGCTTTAATCATTCCCTATTCGGTTTTAGGGTGTTATGTCTACTATTGCGGTTTCAACCTATCCCTCTTCAATTTTAAGGTGTACGATTCACCGTTGCGGTTTCAATCTTTTCCTCTTTAGTTTTAGAGCGTTAGGTTCGCTGTTGCGACTTTAACCTATCCCTCTTTAATTTTAAGGTGTAAGATTCGCTGTTGCGACTTTAATCTTTCCCTCTTCGATTTTAGGATTTGGTATGGCTTCACTCGATTCCATTGTAACTTCAGTGGAGATTGAGATCTGCTACTTATTTTACTCCACCCTTCTGCCATTTTAAGGATATAGGAGTTGTTGTTTTGTCACATCATTCTCTAGGGATATGACTTGTAGAATCTATCTTGTGGGCCTCTATCTAGGCTATGCAGTTAAGATGCCATGATCTGAATGAATCAAATGCTCCTATCTAAATGTACATGAATGATGTTGATATGCATACAAAGATGTCATATTTTAGAATGATTTTCTGTTTTGGTCTTTAGATCCACATTGTTCATCATTTGCCTAAGTTCCATCCTTGATATATCACCATATCTTCTTTTCAAGTCTAGTATCCTCAACATGAAATCCAAAAGGTAGTTATACTCTAGGCCACTATTTTAAGGTCCTTTCGACCCTCGGATTTGGTTATTTCCAACTGGTAGTCCTTTTTCAGGTCCCTATACTTTTTAGAAATTTTTCTAAAGCAATATGCAGAAATCATTTTGTACCTTATATTGTCTAGTCCATTAACAATTATTTCAATGCAACGAATGAATTGAACATGAATAAAATTGAAGTTATTGAAGATAAGGGTTAAATGGGAATGAATGATAACAAACACTAGTCAAGAAAATTAATATTGACCAAAAAGTGGGTTTGATTAAATAATGGCCAAAGATTACAAACATTGGTCATAATAGAAAATGTTGGCAAACATCAATCAAAAGTTGCTAAGGTGAATAAAAAGGAATACAACTAGATGCCCCAAATATCAATGTATGAATTTCTTCGACCAACCTGACAAGAACCATTTTGAGCCTAATGTGTACCCATGGAAACTGTTGTACTTCATTGACGCCCAAGATGTAACATCTTTCCATCTTGTTAGTTTTGAGAGAGAAGACCATTTCATGCCCAATCTTTGATCCAAATTTGAGTCCCCCTTTGCGGGTTATTTACTCAAATCTCCTTTAGGCTTTAAGACGCCCTTTGCGGGTTTTCATCTCGTCCTCTTCTTTTTCTTTTTTCCTTTTTTTTCTCTTTTTCTATTTCCCTTTTTTTCTCTTTGTCTTTTTTTTTGAGCCGCCCTTTCAGGTTTTCAATTCAAACTTTTAAATTTTGATTCTTTTCCTCTCTTTTTTCCTTCTTTTTTTAAGCAAAATATTTTTTCACTGAATCTAAGTTCACAAGGTTTGACAGATCCTTGTCATCCATCTTAGTAAGAATTAAAGCTCATTCAGAAAAGACTTTCTTTACCACATATGGGCCTTCCTAATTTGACATCCATTTCCCTCGAAAGTCCTTTTGTATAGGAAAAATCTTTTTCAAAACTAGATCTCCCTCATGAAATTCCCTAGGGCGAACCTTTTTGTTATAAGCTCGTATCATTCGTTTTTGGTACAACCGACCATGTCAGATGATTTTCAATCTCTTTTCCTCAATCAGGTTTAGTTGGTCATATCTTAATTGGATCCATTCTGCTTTATCTAACACTATATTCTGCTTTATTTAACTTTACTTCTGATAAGACTCGGAGAGAAGGAATTTCGACTTCAATGGGTAAAATTTCCTCTATTCCATATACTAATGAGAACGGTATTGCCCCAGTAGAAGTTCTGACAGACGTTCTATAGGCGTAAAAAGTAAATGGTAACTTCTCATGCCAATCTTTGTAGGTCTTTGTCATTTTCCCAACGATCTTCTTAATGTTCTAATTAGCTGCCTCCACTGCCCCATTCATTTTCGAGCGATACGGTGCTAAATTAGGATGCTTGATCTTAAACTGACTACAAACCTCTACTTTCGTGCTATTGTTCAAGTTCAAAGCATTGTCGGATATTTTTTTTTTCTAGCATTCCATACCAATATATGATTTCTTTCTTCAAGAATTTGCTGACCGCTAATTTCGTAACGTTAGCGTGGGAAGCAGCTTCTACCTACTTAGTGAAATAATCGATGACCACGAAAATGAATCTATGCCCATTAGAAGCTTTCGGTGAAATTGGCCCAATGAAATCCATGCCCCACATAAAAAAAGATTATGTCATAACATGAAGAAGTGAAGGAGGTACATGAATTTTTTCTTCATAAATTTAACATTTGTGACCTTTCTTAGCATATCTAATGCAATCTCCTTTCATGGTTAACCAATAATATCCGAATCTCATGATTTGCCTGGTCATTGTAAAACCATTGGCATGCGTTCCACAAACACCCTCATGGACTTCTTCTAGAATTTTCTGAGCTTGAACAACGTCGACACACCTCAACAAAACCTGATCCTTTCTCTTTTTGTACAGAATATCCCCATCAAGGACATAATCAATTGCGAGCCTTCTCAACGTCCTTTTATCGTTCTCAATGGCTTGCTCAGGGTACTTGTGGTCCTTTACGTACTATAATATTTCCTTGTACCAAGGATAATTATCATTTTCTTCCCTTTTAATGTTGTAGCAATAAGTTGGAACCTCATAAATGCTCATCTGAATAGGCTTCATATCTTCTTGTTTATTAACCGTAATCATGGAGGTAAGGGTAGCCAAAGCATCAGTCATTTGATTTTCCACTCTCGGGAGATAATGGAAGGTGATGTCCTAAAATTCTTTAATTAACTGGAGAATCAACTTTCAATAATCAATCAACTTAGAGTCTCCCATTTCCCATTCACCCTTGAGTTGATAAAATACCAATACAGAATCACCATACACCTCCAAAACCTAGATCTTACATTCTATAACTGCATGGAGACCCATGATACATGCTTCATATTCTACCATGTTATTTGTGCAATCGAAGTCAAGTTCGCTTGTGAGAGGGTAATGATCTCTTTCTGGGGATACCAGAATTGCTCAAATTCCTTTACCAGTGGCATTTGAAGCACCATCAAAATTTATCTTTCATGGGTGCCCTTCTAAAATTACTTCTTCTACGGTTGCAACACACATTCTTCATTTGGGAAATCGAAATTTAATGGCTCATAGTCCTCAAGAGCTCTATTAGCTAGAAAATCTGCTATTGCACTCCCTTTTATTGCCTTCTGATTCACGTAGACTATGTCGAATTCAGAGAGTAGCATTTGTCATATAGCCTTTTTTCCATTTAATGCAGTTGAACCCATCATGAACTTAAAAGGATCCAATTTTGAAATCAACCAAGTTGTATGGTATAACATATACTACTTCAACCTTCGAGTAGTTTAGACCAAAACGCAACACAATTTCTCGATTGACGAATATCTTATCTCACATTCAGTGAATTTCTTATTGAGATAATAAATTGATCTTTCCTTTTTCCTGACTCATCATGTTAGCCTAGTACGCATCCCATAGAGTTTTCAAATACGGTCAAGTACAGGATTAAAGATTTATCCAGATTCGATGGCATTAAAACTGGAGCGTTGGATAAATAATATTTAACTTTGTCAAATATCTTTTGGCATTCATCATCTCACACTTCTGGATTGTGCTTCTTGAGAAGACGAAAGATAGGATCACACTTCTCGGTTAGTTGTGAGATGAACCGAGCAATGTAATTCAATCTCCCTAGGAACCCTCGAACTTCCTTCTGGGTACGTGGCCGTGGTAACTCTTGTATAGCTCTAACTTTATCAGGATCGATCTCAATTCCTCTTCTACCGACCACAAAGCCTAACAACTTGCCTGAAGTAGCCTTAAAAGTACATTTGTTTGGGTTCAATTTCAACCGAAACTTTCTCAATCGCAAGAAAAATTTTCTCAAAACCTTCATGTGCTCTTCTCTTGTTCGAGACTTTGCAATCATACCATTGACATAGACCTCAATCTCATTCTGCATCATATCATGGAATAGAGTTACCATAGCCCTTTGATATGTTGTCCTTATATTCTTTAGTCCAAATGGCATGACTTTGTAGCAAAAGGTTCCCCACAAAGTAACAAATGTGGTTTTATCCATATCCTCAAGATACATCTTTTTCTGATTGTACTCAGAAAAAAACCGTCTACAAAGGAGAACAAAGAGTAATCTGCTGTGTTATCTACCAATGTGTCAATATGAGGTAGAGGGAAATTGTCTTTTAGGCTAGCTTTGTTTATGTCCTTATAATCCACGCACATTCGTACCTTCCCAACTTTCTTAGGAATTGGTACTATGTTGGCTACCCATTATGAGTATTTAACCACTTGTAGGAAACCAACATCGAATTATTTTCTGACCTCCTCTTTTATTTTAAATAGTACGTCAAGCCTCCTTCTTCGAAGCTTCTGTTGGACCGTTTTCTTATAGGGAGTTTGTGCACCACAATATCGGTACTTAGATCGGTGATAGTGTTAGAAAGAACCATTGTTTCCCCCTTACTTATTGGTTAAGTTGTTCCCATTCAGTTGTCCTTAGCACATATTTTAGCATTTTTTTAGTTTAATTTATTGCATTTTTTAGCTCAATGGACTTTAGCCTAGTTGCCCTTAATTTTACCATATTTTACTACTAATGTCGCTGCATGAGCATATCCAGAATTGCGCCTAGAATTGTCACGCATCTGATAGCTATCCAAATAAGAACAGAAATTGCATGAGTTGTCTAGTCTGGTATAACCAACTGGTACAATCATAGATAGCTCAGTTTTGTAGAAAAAACACCTGTACAATTTGAAGGGATATAAATACTCACAAGGAAAGAGAAAAAAAGGTCTCCTTTAGCCTCTTTGGTGCATAATCTTCTAAAACCTAGCTTTTTTGAGCTTTTTAGCTATTGAGACCTAAGTTTCCCACGGGTGAACCGACATGAAGGAAAGGCAGAACAGCTCCTGACGAGGAGCTCATAAGTGCGACGCATGAGGGAAGTAAGAGAGCAAGTCGAGTAGCCTAAGAATAGTATTCTCCATTTGTTCTTTTACATTTCTTTTCTTAAATGCTGGTGGTTAATGTTTATTTCATGTTTGCATAGAAGTACACTTAATTTCTAGATTAAATGATATTTTATCCAAGCTTTCTTTTACTGTTTAATCTTTGGGTTTTAATGCTTTTAGCACGAAATTATTATTGCAATCACTGTCACTGGAAGGTGTAGCGACAATTTAAACTAACAAGCAAGACAACGGAAGTTGCTTGGGGATTGAAGGAATTTAATCCACTTTTTCTTGAATGTGTTACATTGTCATCATCGGAAGGTGTGGTTAGTGTGCATATTTAAGTCTTAGATCAAATAGAGAAGCCAAGTTTGGTAAGACATTCATTATACCTTATTACAACGACAATCACCTATTCTTTAAAACCTTGTGAGTCACACTTAGTATTTTGTTGACTATTCATGTTGGGGACCCCATTTTATCATTATCATATTTCATCTTTATTTTCAAGTTATTGCTCTGACAACTATTATCACAATTTATCTTGTTTTATCTGTTCATTGCATTGACATTAATAAACAAAAGACAGTCATCCTCGTGGGATTGATATCCGACAGATTTACATCTGTCTACTATACTTGCATCGACAATGTACGCTTGTACATTATTGCTGTGACGTTCATAGCTTGATCAACCGAGCATGTCTTGATAAGACCACGCAAATACGTCTTTAAACTCTCGAAAGCAATTCAATGAGATCTCGTCTCGTTTCTACAGAGATACATGTTCCAATCTTCACCTTTCTTTTTTCAAATTCATCCCTTAAACTCACAGCTTCTATTGATTCTTTGTGAGGTAGGATCTGTTTCTCGTCTTGCTCAACCATCCGCAATAGATCAGGAGATAAATTACAATCTTAAGCATCTTCGAAATCCTGAGATTTTTCTGAACACACATCCTGCTCAAAATGGGGCTCTAGGTCGACAATAACATAACTCATATCATTGATATCAAGGGATTCGACATATGGACAAAAGGGGGATCTAAAGAAATGAATTATGGTATGAAACAAATGAAAAGAATAACAAGAATGTTTGCCAATTGGGGTGAAAGAAAACGCATCTTTTTATTGAAATAAAAGCTAGCAGTCATGTGCCCCTTACGTCAGGATCCCTATTGCTCTCAAGCTTAGAGCAACAAGGGTGTTCTGAATATTAATCTAGAAAATTCCTAAAAACTACAAGAAGCTTCTCTACAGTCTAGTTATCCAACAACGCTTCCGATGGTGTAAGGATGAATTCTTGATAGGTTCCCCTCTCTATTCCCCTTTTTGGATATGGTTTTAACACTCAAATTTTTTTCAACATTCCCTCATTATTTTGATTATTTTGTTTTCTCTCAGTTTTTGTTTAGAGTTGATAACACTCCTTTTGGCACGAATGTTTTAAATATGTGAGGATTTTTATTTTTATGATTTTTTATGATTTTTTATTTTTTATATTTTTTTATGAAATTAAATGCATGTAATGAAATGTAATGCTAATGAATGCATGTATACATATGCAAGAAAGATATTGATTTTTAGTTGAATTTTGATAGAATAACTTTACTAGAAAATGAATGTCTTTACATAAGATAAATTACATATAAACCTTGTCCTACTGCTCAGAGTCTTAATCTTCCGAATGAGACATGCTAACTTTTGGCCCTTATTAGACTCTAATTCATACTCTAAGCTCAAAACATCGGCTTAAATAGCTAACATCTGCAAGTATTTCGCCACTTCTCTTACTTGAGTTAATGCTTCACCCATGACATAGTCTCTATCTCTGACTTGCCTCTGAGAGTCTCGAAGTTGCCTATCACTTGTCTCCAAAGTTCTTTCGAGGAACTTAATCCAAATCTCACAATTTTGCAAAGAAGCTTTGAGTTCTTTTACTCTCTTCTTCAACTCCTCATTCTCAGCCCGGCTTGCCCTCAATTCTATCGCAGAGTTACGACTACGATGCCTGTGCAAAGACTCCTCTAACTCAGATATTCGAGTTCTCAACTTAGCTTTCTCGACCTGGCTCTCTAACAACTTACTCTTTATGGCATCTTCTTGGAATTGAGCATCTTGAAACCTTCTCTTCCACTGATCCGTTCTAATCCTTTCCTCTTGGACTTCTTATTCCCACTGTTCTAATGTCTTACCTAACCCAGCAGTTCTCATTGATAGACGGATTGTAGTCCTTCTTCAAACTATCCAAGTCCTCTTCAACTTTTCTTTCTCCTTTCCTCAACTTATCGACCTCTAACCTTTGGATATCAACATCCAATCCCAGTTGCATCTTTTCTTCTTCTAGCATCTCTATCTTCTTTCCCAACTCAGAACTCTTTTTCTCAAAATCTTGCTTTATGAGTACTAATTTTGATAGAATTACCTACAAATTCTCTTGAACTGGGCGGACATTTTCTAGATTTGGCACAAGGATGTAGTCATTGGTTCTCTTATTCCTGCACTTATCATACTTCGGATTTATCATGGGATTTGTAGCAAATGTCTTCATTATGCTAACTTGATTCCAAGCATTCGGTATCTCTAGAACCTTCTTCTTGTTGTTCTCACCCTTATACACAAACTCGCACTGAGCCAAACCTTGCATCGTTGGGATGAACTGCCTTGACCTATACTGTCTCATCACTAACAAAGAGGCATATCCTACAACTCCCCATATCCCAAGTAATGGTACCCAATCAAAATCTCCACATCGATAAAGTATTTCATCAGGAATAAACCATGGTGCTCGCCATTCGATGTCTTCGTCTCGGAGACTATGGAGTATCGCCATCCAGTTCTCATAAAAAATGTTCTCTTGCCTCTGCGAAGTCACAAATTCTCTCAAAAGGGAATAACTCTTAAAATATACTCTATAAGAGACCTTTTCCACCTTCTAGAAGTGGCTATGAAACCAAACCATTAATAGTTGTGTGCAAACTATGAATGACCTAAAAGACTCAGCCAAAATCGTCGGAACAGGTTTAACCCTTTTATATAGCCGATCAAATAGATTAGTGACCGCTTTCTGTATATGCCCCAACGCCTTAGGAAAGATAATCAATCCATATAAACTAAGAGCAAATATATCCACATTTTTCTTCGCATCTGAATGTGCTAAGATTACATCTTGCAAGATCTTCCAAGTGATACATTTGTTATCGCCCTTTACCTTAATTCGAGCTATAACCCATTGCTCACTCATTCCCGTAATGTTCATCAATTTCTTAAGAAATGTTGGAACACTAGCAGCTCTTGAATATATCTTGTTTACCTAAATTTTTAGGCAACGATGTTAAGGTACCATGTCCATGTTCCCGAAGGTGAAACAACTTTAGGTCGGATTCCAGTGCTGTGCGAGGGCTAGGAAGAGATGTTTGTCTACCTTAACATCGAGTAAATACTATAGATCCTCATACTCACAGTAGAAAGTTTGTTTCATTCCATCATCCCACTGATCCCATATCTCCTTCAGCTCCTGCAGATTATTCTGAGTCATGCTAATCCGATTAAAATCCCAGTAATCTGATACATGTCCTTCAGCTAGGCTATCACTCTTCTCGAGTTGCTTATCCTCTAACCACATGCGCATGGCCACATTGTCCTCTACCTTATCAAGATACTCCTTTTCCATTACCAGTTTTCTACTAGAATCGAGCTTAAATCAATACCTTTCTTAATATGAGGATGTAATGCAAATAAGACAAAAATAAACAAGTCAATACAACAAATTAAAAGCATAAAACAAAGAACCTACGCATCTATTTTGGGTAATCGCTAAAAGTTCGACATGGCTCTACTTAGGATAGACACTTAGGGTTTATTATATGTAGCTTGAGTTCTAGAGAAAGGGTACCCAAACCAGCAAATTCCTCAATCCTCACCCATTAGAGGCTCATACGGACGAGTTCGGTTCAGGGAGATACATTTCACATATGTTTGCATGGAAGTGAAAACCTCATGAAAACATAAGTACGAATATATCCCGAAAATGATCCACTATCCTACACGGAGGTGAAAACCTCACGAAGGAATAACTTCTCACTTCCACTTAAAAGGTGTAGTAACAATATATGCATGCGAAAACATAGACAAATATAAAGCAATATCAACATATTATTAGCAAAGCAACATAAAAAACAAAAATGAAATTTAAGGATCGCAAATTAAATTAAATCGAATTTTAAATTTTCAACAAAAAGACCAAAAATAATCGACTTAAGGTTTGACTCTTTTATTTGTCCTCAGTGGAGTCGCTAAGCTGTCGAAACCTTTTTTTTTAAAAAAAAGTCTCGAATTATATTTTGGAAAATGAAAATGGAGTTCCCACCAATCTTTTTGAAATGGGTGTGATTGGATCACATTTTAAAATTTTAAAATCATTAAAACAAAAATTTGGTCTTTAAAACCATAAAAACGGGTTCGGGAGTCAGTTATCCATAAGGAAGGATTAGCACACTCACACACCCAAAATTGGTACCTAGTCAATTATTTAATGTCTTAGTTGTTAAAAATCAAAAAACTCAAGAAAAATTTAAATTGCAATCATTAAATGCATGAATGACATGTTTATTTTATTTTGAAAAAAAATATTTTTTCGAAGAAAGCTCGATATTTCAAATTAATTAAGAAGAAAAGTCACATCTAGTAAGTTAGGACATAACAATTTGAAATTTCGAAAATAACAAGCATTTCTAATTATTATCTCAAAATCTCATATATTTTAATTTTAAAATAGGGTATTCAATTATCTCGATTCAAAGAGAAAACCACACCTAGTGAGTTAGAGCATGAACCTTTCAAATTTTCGAAATAAAGAATATTGCCTCGAATTTTTAAAACAATTTATCTATTTTAAAAAGAATTAAAATGTTATGCAAAAATAAATTAATGAATATGTACACAATTATAACGGCGAAATAAAAACATGTGTAAAATAAATTAAATGAATACAATTAATAACACAATAAAATAATAAATAGGAGTAAATAAAATCACAATATAATCGTAGTAATAATGATAATATATATTAATTAATTAATTAATAGTATAAGCAACAATAAATATAAAACATAATTATGGAAACTCTAAAATAATTAAGTCAAAAATACAATAAGGCATGTAATTAATTTAAAAGCAAAAAATATAAATGAATAAATATATGAAATGCAATCATAAAAATATCTAACATAATTAAATTAAGGATTAATCAACAGTAATTAAATAAAAAGAAAAAAACCATAAAATTTAATGATAAATAAATAAATAAACAAGATAATGACAATAAATGCAAATTAAATAAAAATAATAAAAGAGATAACAATAAAATGACATGAAAATAAATAAAAACAAGATAAATAAACAAAATAAATAAATAAAAATAAAAATTAAATGCTAAAATAAACAAACAAATATAAACAATAAAAATAATTGGGATTAGATATGAAAATAAATGACAAATAAATAAATAAACAAAAAATAATAAATTAAATGTCAAAACTAAATATAAATAATAATAATAAAAAGACGAACTCCGATGAACTCCGAGCAAACTCGAATGAAGTCATGGGTCTCACATACCTAGAGAAGGCCAAAGACGAATCAACATCAAAAGGTAAAAAAAAACTAGATCTATATTTATTTTGTTAGTTTCAAAAGAAAAAAAAACACAAATACAAATCGATACCTCAATATTTGCTTTGAATTTTCTTAAATGTACGTCTTAAAAAATTTCCTAAATGTTGTATAAAAAATCTCTTAATCTTATTCCCTAAAAAATTCCTCCAAAAAAAATTCCCTCACTTTACATTTGATTTCATGTATTTGTAACACAAAATTTACATTTTTTTGTCATTTTCCTTTTTTTTTTTCAGATTTGCAAATCTTCAAGATTTCCGAACAAAGACAGTGGTGGCCAAGTATCCAAGGGTAACTACTAGATTTTTTTCATTTTTATTTTAGATTTTTTTTATTTTTGGGCTTTATAAAAAATTAGACTTAAAAATCCAGACGAAATTTGACTGCAACAAGAAACAAGCAGATTCTTTGATTTCTATGAGGGTGGGTAGGTCACAAAAAAAATGAGATAATAAGAGGAGGACCTTCATGATGATGAAGATATGACCGTTGACAATGAAGGTTATATATATAGGTGCATCTTTTAAGGACAAGTTGCTTAACATGTTAGCCAAAGCCAAAGTTAGAAAAAAAATTTTAAGGAGGATTAAAATTAAATTGTAATTTTTATAATAATAAAAATATAATTTTTAAAGGATTAAATCAAAATTTTATCAATTTTAAGGGGTCAAAATATAATTTTATCTTTATTAATTTAAAATTTTAAAAATTTTAAAAGATTTAAAAATAAAATTTTTCATTTTAGAGAGGCCAAAACCTTACTAGCCCCCGAATTTACCCCTATATGATTTTTATGCTTATTGGCAGGAATATTAGTTTCACTGCCCTATTAAACGAAACTTATGGCATTTAGAATTCAGATTAGATGTTTCAATTAATTGATTCAAAAAATTATTACTACATGACCAAATTCCAATCCCAAGATGATTACATGAAGAGTTTGGCAAGGAATCCTTAAGTTGTCCCCTTTTGACAATTTTTGAACAAAACTAATAACAATCATCAAACCAAAGGATCAAACAACAACCATCTTCCCCTTAATCTGTACGTAACTCTCCCTTAATCCAATAAAACTTAACTACGTATATAACCAAGTATTTCAACCATCAATGCTTAAGATAATAAGGCATCAATAATCAAAGAAACCAATATAATATCATAGAAAGCTTAAAGGTAGGAGTTCAAACTAATAACAGAAGTAACATTTATCAAGGAGGAACCATTAACTAAGTCTAAAAAACAAATAATCCTCCAAAACAACATAAAAGAGTTTATATAACTTCAAAACCAATAAAATGAGCTAAGAAAAAAATAAACTCCAATCTCCCATTTTTGTTCAACAAATCTACCAAATGATTTCATTTCTTAGTAAGATTATCAAAATTAAAATGATGGGCGCGAGTTTTTAATCATTAAAGTACCTTCAATTGGTTTTCCAAGTGTTTGATGCTTCGATTGGTCCAACAATCTCTTCATTAAGATTTGAAACCATTTGTTCCCCAATATTGAGGATAATCTGATAACTATGGGAGAAATTGCAACTGGTTTAGTATTTGCCTCTAGAGTAGCTTCCTTATTTTGGTCCTCTTCATCGACACCAACTTCAATTACAAAAGCCACTTTGGAGAATACTTTAGTTCCTTCAACATTGGCTCATAAATCTCATATGTTCTCATGATCTTGGAGTTTTTTTCATCAATAATAATAAAAAACAATGATAATAGGAGAGATAACCTTAGATGGTTGGTCTCAACATGCTTCATTATCTCGTTAAATCATTTTCCACAGATTAAATTTTGTGAAGGAGGCAACATTACACAAGAATATAGCCATTTTCTTGGTTGCCACATTTTTCTAGCTATTGGGAAGCTAGACTCTTGTTACATTAACATGGCGAACAACATAAATTGGTTCCAATTTTTAAGTTTTGAAGTCTTACCTTTCTAGCCAAGTTTCTCGTACTTCATTCGTTAGTTTGTTGGAAACTTCATTTTAAGGTCTCATTTAGCTTATCATCATCATTATCAATGTAATGGTGATTTAATAAATCAATTATTTTCCCTGGATCGAATGCAAACAAGTGACCTTGAACATTTGTCTTCATGGTTGCCACATGTAGAATCCTTAATGTTTTTATGCAAGTTGGCATAAAATTTGAGCACAATACTTGTTACAAAGGGTTTGACATACCCAAATTTTCTAATGAGGCAATTATACTTAAGGAAAGCATATATGTCATGGTCATAAAAACCCTGCTCATCAATGTTCCTATCTAGAATAAATTCTTTATTGACCAATGTTTTGAAATGAACAACGTAATCATGAGTAAGAAAAGGTTCCTCTGACTTTCTCTTCGGCTTCTTTCAAACATTAATTCTATTTGTATGATACCTTATCTAAGCAGCTAATTCCCCTAAATGAATGTATTTTCTAGATAATCATTTATTTCTATCTATAATGATGGCGACTCCTTTATTAGAGCATTCATTTTATGTTTGGGAGTAGTATGGAATACAATTCTTTCCCCTTTACAACCTTCTTCACAATTTCATAAGCATTAAAAGCTTTTGTTCCTCTTTTAGATATATATATCTAGGTATAGGAGAAATTGCAGCTATGGAATCACAACCTTTGGCTAATAAGTAATCTCAATTTCCTAAGAAACAAAATCTCTTATTCCTCTTTTAGAGACAAATCTAGATATAAATGCAATTTCATATGAGATTATCACAACCTTTGGCTCCTTAAACTGCACATCCACAAGAACTTGACTAGCAATTCCTTTATTAACATCCGTGATAGGATCAACAACATTAGTAGTGACACTAATAGTTTCACCAAGAACAATAGTAGGTTTGACAACATTAGAGACACAATCATCAACATGATCAACATTAACAGCAAATCTAGATGTAACAATATTTCCAACAACAATTTTAATTTGTTTAAAGATAGGATTAGGCATAATATTGCCTTCACTAGTTATAAAATTGATAAAAGATCCTAGACTTACTTCAAGATGAGGACTAGGAATTGGATCTTGTTTTGCATGAAGAGCTCATTTAACATTAAAGCAAAAAGATATGAAATTAAAGCAGTGTTGCCCGTAAGTATACGTGTCAAATTGTAATATAGTTTATTTACAACGAAACACTTAGTAAGTATTCTGAGGATTGTATCCAAGAGGTTGTCGATTGGAGAAAATCACTAATGAGTTAATTACCAAAAATAATTATTAATCTAATCAATTCACGAATTAGTACTGCAAATCTAAACCAAATATAATTAACTAATTAAATTAAAATAACAATAATAAAATTAATTAATTGATTTAAATAAAATTAAAACTAACCCTAAGTTAAACTATCGATTTCTTCTATTCCTATTTTCGACTACGAGAGCCCCCTTTCCTAGAATCAATTATGTACCCTAATTATTAGTTAAGTCAATAATTACCCTTCCGATCTCATCTTCATTAAGGATCACCACCTAAGATACCCTTTCGATCTCACGTAAGCATACTAATACCCCTCAAGTCTCACTGCTTGGTACGATTTCTACTCAACAGGATACCCTCTCGGTCTCACCTATCTCAATCTTCTACTTGAGACGTCACTTCCTAGTATACTAAGTATTCTCGAATAAACACTCAATTTTGAATTATTATTTACTTAATCAATTAATTAATGAAACAACCAATTCATGCGGGATAAATATTAAGCACAAAATATATTCAATTATTTATATGAACATTCAATTAATAAAATTAACAAACGAAATATAAATAATAAAATAAAGAGAAGAGATGCTCATGGATTAGAAGATAGAAGCATAGTTCTGAAACAATCTCCGCTTGCGATAGTCTAATGTTAGAATAAGATCTCTCGATTAAGCGAACATAAAAAATAAAACAATTGAAAATTGAAAATCTAAATGAAATATTGTACGATGGCTCCCTAGGGCAATCCCCTAGGTCCACTCCCTTACAATGAGGTTATAACATGACTTATATAGGCTAAAGTTGGGGTTGCAATGTGCTTAAAATATACCTTATATAATTAGGGTTTAACTAATAAAAGAAATCCTAAGCGGTTGTCAAAACGTGATTGCATTTATTCGGGATATCATCGCGTCATCGTGATGTGGAGGCTCCCTTCGTCGCGACGTCAAGTCCGTTTCAACCCTAATAGCTTTGATGTTGGGTGGCGACATTGCATACCTGTGTCGTAACACTAAAGTCGTCCTTTGTATTCTTTGGCCTGAAATGACACCCTGTATGCTCAAGTAACCCATTTTTCATTCCTGAGGCTCAAGTTGACATAACAGTTCGTCGAAGCACTAAAAAATGCGTAAAAACGCTTATTTTGGCGATAATTAAATCAAAACTACTGAAACATAAAATGCATTAAAAGAACATAAAATGACTAGAAAATAAACCCATTAAGTGCCAGAAAGTACTTAATTCGCCACAACGAATTGTGACAGGTCAAGGAATTTACTCTTTTTTTTGTTTACTAGTGTTGTGGAATCCCATAGTGTTCGAGTCGTATTTACTAGGATTATAGTGGGCATTGCCGAAACCATTTTTTGAAAAAAAGAAAAAACTCTCAAATTATATTTTGAAAAACGAAAATAGAGTCTCTACCAATCTTTTTAAAAATAGGTGTGATTGGATCACCTTAAAATTTTAAAATCATTAAAACAAATTTTGGTCTTTAAAATTATAAAATAGGTTCGGGAGTCGGTTACACATAAGGAAAAATTAACACCTTCATACGCCCAAAATTGGTACCTAATCGATTATTTAAACTCTAAGTTGTTGAAAATTAAAAACTCGAAAAAAACTTAAATTGCGATCTTTAAATGCATAAACAAAATATGTTTATAAGAAATTGAATGGTAAGAAATCCTTAATCGGAGAAAATGAATCCATTCTTAGTGAAATTAAAGAAATTGTTCATCATGTGTGCTTTAATAAAAGAAATAGAATATAATGATTGGTACCTAAAAAGCATGTATGAAAGCCTTTATATATATATACACATGTACTCAAACAAGGTTTAATGATTTGATTATAAAAAAATGTTTAAATATTTTTTATATGAAGGTCAATTGATCAATTAAATATAAAGTTTTAAAAAAAAACTTTATTTTTTTACAAATTTCTCAATTCTCTAAAACATTTGTAATGAAAATAATTTTTTTCATAATTTTATTAAAAAAATATTTGATATATTGTGGGTGGAATTTAAAAATTAGTTTTAATTTTTCAACCAAACACTTATATTTTTTCATTTTCCCATTTAAAAACTAAAAAATGAATATAGCTTACCTATTTTATGAAGGTAAGATGATCTATATAGTCTTTCAATTTTACAGAAAAAATTATTTTAACTCTCTTATTAATTCGTCTTTTTTTTTAGTTGTTTAATTTGTATTGTTTGTCAAATAATCTCAAAATAGTTGAAAAGTTAACGTTTATTAACTTTGGTAATGTGACATTCATATGTATGTCATATTTATAATTAATTATTATTTTTAATTAAAAAAATTATACTTTTTATCATTTTTTAATAATTATAATAATTTTTAATTTTCAATAATTTATATATATTTTTAAAAAAAATTTAAATAATTAAATTAATTGTTGGATATGAATAACATAAATGCAGATGGAAGTATCTCAAATCCAAGCTCTACACCTCATTACCAACTACCTTTTCTTGTTGGAGATTTGACCTCTCATTCATGTCTCCTCACTTCCCAAACCAATTGCTTTTAAACTTTTCCGTAACTCAGTTAGTGATTCAACCAAGAAAAAACCTACCCATTTAGGGGAAAATATATTTTATCTTAGTTTTAATATTCAAACGAATAATATTATGTAATTCAATAAATATTTGATGCATGTGTTCTAATAAAAATAGATATTAATTAAGATAAAAAAAACTCAAATATATAATTGAACATTGAAGTCGGACTTAGATATTAAATTGGAGGGGTGAGCGTTCAATCAAATCGACTTAATCGAATTTTCGAGTCTTATTTTATCATCCTAATTTTATTTGAAATTTTTTTGAATCAAAATTCGAGTCAAGTAGAATCGAGTAAAATTTTTTGAGTTAAATTAAAAAGATTAAATATGTCAAATAAAAATATTGTTACAGTATAACTAATTTCATGTTGGAGCACATAAATTTGAAAAAAAAATTCAAAGCAAAATAAAAAAATTTAAAATACTTGAGTATTATAAATTTGAATCATTAATTTGGTCCCAAAATTATTGTTTTAAAAAAATTTTAACTTTTTTTTATATATTTTTAGAATTTATATATATATATATATATATATATATTAAATATAAATTTTGAATTTATGAAAATTATTTTGATCTTTTTTTCTGTAATTTTTGTTCAAAGAGCGACTGATTTACTTATTTTTAATGTTGCCAAGGACCAAAAAGATATTTATACGAATTTGTTATTTGAATTTCGCAACTCGGCTTGAACTCGAAATTTGAATAACTCAATCCCATTAACTTGAAATTTGATTTTTTTTTAATTTTTTGATTCAAACCGAATTTTGCTCATCCTTATTAAATTAAGATAAAAAAACCCTTAAATATCAAATTAAAAATTCAAATATTAAAATAAAAATTAAAATTAAAATTAAAATTAAATATAAAATAAGTAAATAAAAACTCAAATATCAAACTAAGATTTCAACCACAATATCTATATGTGATGATAATAGTCAAAAGTTTCATCTATTGAGCTTAAGGTAATGAAAATAACACACAACAGAGAAAACTAGTGATGATGTGACCGTAACAAAGGCAAGTCAAAGCTTTCACACACACACATTTGCATTATATGTACCCAACACGTAAATTTTGCAATTAATTATACCCTATCTTGGGATTCACTTCTGGTGTATTCATAACTGGTGAATGAATCTGATTCAAATATGTATTAATTGCCAACAACACCATCACAAAAAACAAAACAAAAAATTTAATTTTCTAAAAAAACCCTAATTTTAATTATCATCATAAAATGAGAAAAAAGGATTTTTCTAAAGAAAATTTATCTAATAATTTTTATTCTGTTTTGTTGATGAATCAAATGATCTCTATTTAAAATCTTATAAGTGATTTTTATCAATTTAACAAATGATATTTTTTAAATCTTATGTGTTAGTTTGATGGTCAAAAATATTCGTGACTTTAAATGTGATCTGATTCGAATTATGTCAGTCGCATTATTATTAGGGTTTTACCCTCTCTTATAATTAAAAAAAAAACAAATGGTATATTTTTTATTGGTTACCACTTACAACTATAGTACTATGCATTTATTAAGAGGGTGAGAAGTTAATATAAATAAATAAATCATTGACAGCAGACATGAGGAGTTTATTGGAGGAACATGCGAATGTTTGCTCATCCTTTCCTTTCCCTTTATAATATTTAAGTTTGAAAAAGATGATTTAATCATGAAGTCCAATTTCTTTTTCGATTTCTTCCCAGAATTTATACAACTGATGCATATAATACAGATTTTTTTTAGCTAAATATCATTAAATTACAATTAAAATATACATAATAGTTAGGAAGAGTCTTGGGTAAAATATCATCGACTAGGGATGGATCGGATTGAAAGTTACCCTCAAATCGGACTAACATGCCAGCATACTTGTCTTCTCGAAAGAAATGCTTGAGTGACCTAGAAGTCATATTGCAAAGAAGCATTCTATACTCGTCAATCAAAGGGGATAAAATAATATTAGAGACTTTGTCATCAGAAATAAATTGAATAATAGTAATGACGTCCGTTTCTATTTCAAGATTAGTTATGTTCAGATCTCTAGTCATTCAAAGACTCTCTCAAGTCCTAACACTCTGCCTCAACACTATAGGCTCTTGGAATATGTCAATTATCAAGTCACCAGAATGATCCTAATCAGAGCTCCATCCCTTGCTCTCTCGGGATTCCTCAATAGATGATCCATCAATGTCAAGTTAGAACCAATTCACTAGAAACGGTTTCTAAGAAACTGGAACAAAATAAAGTAGATTTTTCCTGCTCACTATTGGAGAGAGGGCAAAGAACTCTCCAGCCATATGGATGACTCTATCAAGGAGTAGTTTTTTAGGGGTGGTCATTCCCAAAGATTAAAGCATTGCGAGTAAGCCATACCTCCCATAAAGTGAAAGCAAATCGGGCATTCCAATGGATTTTCGATTTTATTTCTGAAACTTCGGCAGAGAGGTTAACAGGAAGCCAATCCTCCTAACCCGAATATCGTCTCTTGAATTAATGGCCACCCCAATTTAACCAGGAAGGCTTTATACTCCAAATGTTGTTTTTTTATGGCCTAGGATGTTTGCTTATGCGTTGGCTTTTGTTTGACCCATGTTGTCCGGAGGTGCTATAATGTGTCATGTGTTTTCTTTTTTTGTAATGCTTGTTAGTAATGAGTAAAATTCGATTTGATTCGAAAAAATCGAATTTTTTTTAAATTTTGAGTTAATCGAATAAAGTGAATAAAGTTATTCGAGTTATTCAAATTATTCGAATCAACTCGACTAAATCGATTCGAGTTCGAGTTCTTGTTGAGTTGAATTTCACAATTTGAATAACTCGAATTCAAATAAGAGATTGGTGTAAATACTCTTTTGGTCTTTGTCAGCTTTAAAAATAAGCAAATTGATCTCTCTTAACAAAAATTACAAAAAAAAAATCAAAATAATTTTCAAAAATTCAAAATATTTATAAAAAATTCAAAATTTATATTTTTAAAATATTATTTTAATTCTAAAAATTTATATAAAAAAGTTAAAATTTTAAAAAAGTTTCTAAAATAATCATTTTGTGACCTAATTAATGATTCAAAATTATCATACTCAAGTTTTTTTTTTTCGTTTTGTGTTGAATGTTTTTTCAAATATATATGGTTTCAAATTTATATGCTCTAACATGAAATTAATTATACTGTAACAATATTTTTATTTGATATGTTTAATATTTTTAATTTAACTCGAACAATTTCACTCGATTCGACTCGAATTTTATTTCACTCGACTCGATTTGAATAAATTTCAAATTGAGTTAGGATGATAAAATAAGACTTGTGAACTCGATTAACTCGAAATTTTTTCACTCGATTCAATCGAACACAATTGGCACGACTCAAACCCAAACTACACCTGAGATAATGAACACTCTTGATCATTAGGCCAATAAACGGGGTTCAATTGTTGAACCATTTTTGAATTAATCAAATTTGAACAATTATGTACTAACTAAAGCCTATCAATGGTTTGAAACTCTCAGGCCCAACACGTTGACACTTTGAAGCCCGTTTTAGATTGGAATGCTACCGGCCCTTTGGTATTATGGGTTTAAGTTATATAATAAAATTTAGGCTTATTAGTAATAAAAGCACTAAAGCCTATCAATGGTTTGAAACTCTCAGGCCCAACACGTTGACACTTTGAAGCCCGTTTTATATTGGAATGCTACCGGGACTTTGGTTTTATGGGTTTAAGTTATATAATAAAATTTAGGCTTATTAGTAATAAAAGCCCTCAATGAAAAAAAAATCAATTAAGCTTTCAACAAAATTTAACACTCAATTGAGCCCTTATGAATGAATAATTAATTAATCAAACTTCTTCATTAATGATGATCAAGTCTGACCATTAAATTTTGTTGACGTGATTGACAGATAAATCGGATGATGATATGTGACATTCACATATAAATCATGTTTATGTGGCAAAATATATTTTAAATAAATAAATTTTAAAATAATTATTTAAAAAATTATATCTTGATGCAATTTTTAAATATTATTGAAAGTAGATATTTTTGGAAGGTTTTATCTAAATATCACATCGAACAAGACTAGATTCAAATCGTAAAACAAACGAACATACTAATAGTTATAAAAAATTATAAATTATAAAATATAAATAATTATTAAATTTCTTTTAAAAATAAAAAGTATATATTTAAATTTATTAAAAACTTAAAATATAATTGAAGCTTGACGGAGGAAGCTTCGTGGATCATCAAATGGGAGTGACTTCATTATCGAGGAAGCTATAAAACTCTCATTCAAAAGATGTGTTAGTAGTCGGACACAAAGCGACGACCAAGGGTCGGGAAACTTAAAACCTATAAAAGGAATCAGATTTTGAAACCTCAACAAACAATAATAAACTGGAAGATTCAGTTGACCATACGATTGATGACAGTCTATTAAGTTAGGTCCAACGGTTGTGTTTTTCGCTATTGTTGAAGCCTTTCAAGTATCATGCTCGTTAGTTCCCTACAAAACAAATCATATAACATGGTGATGCACATCGATCCAGAAGGGTTGAGAATGAAGAACATAAGAGAAGAACCGAAAGAGAGGAGAGATTAAGAGGAAAATCTATGTGTAAAACCAAATCAATAACTTTCTCTTTTGCAGTAATAGAATAAGAAGGGAGGAAAAAAAATGAAAAACAGTTCATAAATCAGTTACTAACAGTATTGACTGTTGCCCCCCTTAAAATGCTTCGTTTTTATTAATGTAAGGGAGTTGTAAGGTTAAACATTATCCTCAAAGGTTTATTAAATTAGTGAATTTAAGAAAATTGTAAAAAGTTAAAGTAGTGGAGTAGATAATTGAGGCTGAACCACTCTAAGTTATTGTGTTCATTATCTCATATTTCTCTTTTGCTTCCACAATTTTTTTTTTAAAAAAAAGAGAGCCAATTCACCTCTCTCTTGACTATTTCGATTGATTAGTCGAGCTAACAGTAAACTTCTTTTATCGATTAATCATGCACATTCTCTCTTTGTTTTGTACCAAAGTTCTTTAAAATGGTTAAACACACAACAATAGAGGTGGACTTAGGGAGAGCATTGACATATTCAGATATTTATGGGCATTTGATTTGTAATTGTGATAACAAATATTAAGGATTTAAAAAGAATGTTTCAAATATTTTAAGGCTATGGATACATATATTAATATTTAGATATCCCATCCAATTTTAAAATTTTGTTTTTGCAAATTAAGATATTGGTCTAGAGGTAAATAATTTGTATTGGGATAATAAAAAATATTTAATTGAAATAAAATTATTTTATTTATTTAAATAATTTAAAAAGCTTATCCAAAATGAAATAATTAAAAAAACTTATCCAAAATGACCAACTAAAAAATCTACCAATTATAAATTCAGATCGATTTAATTATAAAACAATTATTGTAAATAATATCTTTAGTAAGCCCAATTTGTCCAGGCCCAATTTGAACCAAAAAATGAATTTTAAATTTAATTTTATTAAGTTTAAAAGTTCAAAATTACAAATTCAAGTCCAAAATTACAAATAAGCTTAGAATAACCCAAACCCAAATTACAAACAAAGCCCGATTACATTTGGCCCAATTTTACAAAAAGTAAGTCAAACCCTAATCTGGCAACTAAACTGTCACCGCCCCAACTTGCACCTGTTGCCGCCCTCCCTCGCCCATTCAAAGTATGCCACGTCAGCACTCACCAAGTTGCACCACCAGCAACTTGCCACTGCCACCGCCTCTTTGCATCAACACCACTGTAAACCTGCAAAGAACAAGACAGGCATTTATTTGGAAAAAACAAAACAAAATAATTGAAATAGGGCTATAAAAGCCGATTGAAAATCTGTTGTAAGTTTAGAGGTTCTCGAAAAAAAAAAGCAATACAAAACAGATTTTCATATCAATATTCGCAGGAAGCATTCAAAGCAATTAATTCCAGGATTCAAAAGACAGATTTCAAGCATTTCATTTTCCATTTTCAATATATATAATAAATACATTAATATTCATTGTTCATTATTTCTTTTGAATTCAAAATATTTCTATAAATATTAAATATATAATAATATATATTTATTTGATATTTAATATATATTTAATGCATTTATTATTTCCTTTAATATTAGGGACGTTTGGTATATATGTATTAATATATATTTATTATATTATTATTTATAATCATTTAATACTTTTATTTATTTTTAGAAAATATTTTAAATAATAATAAATAATAAATGATATTATTAATAATAATAATAAAGAGAAATTAGGGGGACGCACCAGATCTGACTCATTGTTGTCGGAGCTATGCACGGAGCTTCCCCGGACCCCTCCATGTTCACGATGAGGGGAGGGAGTTTTGATGTGGTTACACCCCCCCCCCCCAAAAAAAAAGAAGAACAAATAGATTTCCTTTCAAACTAAAAAAGAGAAATAAAACAGATTTAAAATACAAAGAAAACATAAACTTTTCAAATTTATTTTTGAAGATCAAGGCTCAATCTATAGAGATTCAAACCCGATTTCTGTTTTAATAAAAATAAAAAGAGGAAAATGGAAAACCTTCTTTTTGAAAGATATGCTTCAAATCCCTTTTCTTTTAAGATGAATAAATGAAAAGAAATAAAAAAGAGAATTCTTTTTACCTGGACCACCGTGCACGGCGGTCGACGGCAGCGCTCAAAAGCAGTTGGCAGCTAACGGACGACGGCCCGATGACCGAGCTAGGCCGGGCATCAGGAGAGAGGGGAGAGAAAAGGAGAGGGGGAAAGTTTTTTGTGAAATGAAAAAGGATAAATGAATTTTTTTTCATTTAAAACAGGTTTAAATACCCATTCTTAAACGGCGTCGTTTTGGCCTTTGAACTTAGGGGCTAAAACGACGTCGTTTTACTTAACCCGTTTCAAACTCGACCCGTTCCTAAGGATCCGCGTGTTTTTACTTAATGGTTTATTTGTGTAATTGGTCCTCCTGCTTTTTTTAACTTCCAATCAGGTCCTTTTTATATTTTTAATTAATTTTTAATTTGCCCAATAATTTTCATTCTTTTTCAGTTTGATCCCTCAACTCTCTGAAAGCCTGAGATGCTCCCACGTGTCCTGCTTTTGGTTTATTTCTGCAAATGGTCCCTTCTTTTTCTATTTGTTTTGATTTCATCCTTAAATCAAGTTTTGTTTTGTTTTTAAATTGGCCCAGAAATTTTAAATGATTTTCAAATTAGTCTTTTGACCCCAGGATGCCTGAGAAGCTGCCACGTATCCCATCTTTCTGGTTTTATTGCCTAGAAGGTCCCTGAACTGTCCAAAAATCATATTTTGACCCCTACACTTTTCCAAAATCACATTTTGACCCCCGAAACTTCACAAAAATTATATTTTGACCCTCAAACTTTCAAAAATTACATTTTTGACCCCAACCTTCCTAAAAATTACATTTTACCCCCAAACTTCCAAAAATCACATTTTTAACCTCGAACTTTCTAAAAATTACCATTTTACCCTCAAACATCCAAAATTACTATTTTACCCTCGAACGTCCAAAAATCACATTTTTAACCCTAAACTTTCCCAAAATTACCATTTTACCCTTGAACATCGAAAATTACTATTTTACCCCTAGATGTCCAAAAATTACATTTTTGACCCTGAACTTTCCAAAATTACCATTTTACCCCCGAATGTCCAAAAATTACATTTTTGACCCTGAACTTTTCAAAAATTACCATTTTTCCCTTGAGTGTCCAAAAATTACCATTTTACCCTCAAAAGTCCAAAACTTACCATTTTGCCCTCGAGTGTTCAAAAATTACTGTTTTACCCTCGGATGTCCAAAAGTTACCATTTTGCCCTTGAGTGTACAAAAATTACTGTTTTACCCTCGATCGTCCCAAAATTACCATTTTGCCCTCGGGCATCTAAAAATTACATTTTTGCCTCGAACTTTTAAAAATTACCATTTTACCCCCGACATCCAAAAATTACATCTTGACTCCATTTGTTTTGCTTTTCCTTCTCTTCAATATTCATTCTTAGATTTTAATTATTACTCTTTCATATTTTACATTCTCTTATTTTTTGTATATGTATTTATCTGCTAAATTATTTTGTTTCGTGTTATTTAATCTTCGTTATTAATTGTCCATTTATGCTTAATTCACATGTTCGTTTTCAGAATTACTTTTACATACAAACAAATCTTTAAAACTGAGGCAATAATCCTTTCGTGTGGAAATCGCGAAAAATCGTACCCTAACGTGCTGAGTTTGATTTCTCGTATAATTCGCACGAATCGAATATCCTTTTCCAAGCTTTTTAAAATGCCTTTTAATTTTGAGATTTCGAGAACGTCGTGCTCTAACGTATTAGTCACGACTTCAATTCTCCGCGAAAGTCGAAACAAACGGGCATTCTTTCTTCAACATGTGTCCGAGGATCATATTTTAAACTCAATACGAAATTTTGAGTTTTCAAAAAATATATATGTATACAAATAATTTTAAACAAAACGAGGCAATATCCTTTCGTGTGAAAAACCTCGAAAAACCATGCCTTAATGTGCTGGGTGAGATTTTCATATAATTCACGCAATCGAATATCCTCTGTAAAGTCTTCCAAGATGTCCTTCAATTTCAAAAGTTTGAGAACATAGTGCCCTAACGTGTTGGACACGACTTCCAGTAATTCAAAACACACGGACGATTTTCCTCAAATAGGATTTTTGAAAATCATGCAAAGTTTTCTAAAGACAAAGATTGTATTTTAAGTTTTACTCGAGTTTTCAAATGTTTAACAAACCAAGACTCAAAAATAATCAACGTGGTACCAATTTTGGGCGTATGAGGGTGCTAATCCTTCCTCATGCGTAACCAACTACCGAACCTGTTTTCTGGATTTCGAAGACCAAAATATTTTTCAAAACGGATTTTAAACGTTTTGTGGTGATCCAATCACCCCATATAAAAAGATTGGTGCCGACTCCCATATCTTTCCGATAATTTGAAAAATCCATTTTCTTGATTTTTAAATATTATTCGAGACTTATTTATTTTTCAAAAAATAAAACGTTTCGACAATATCCTTTCAAGAGATTATGATATCATGCTCAAAAATTATAAAATTATAAAATATTAAAATTTCTAATATATATTTAAAATTCTTTAATAATTTTTATAATTTTGTAATAATTTTTTTGTAAATATATAAACTTTCATTTTTAAAGAGTTTTTAGGTTGTTTCGAATGATAACATCGTTGTGGAAAGTATTTGATAAAAATACTAACACTTAATAACATTAGTAACTGAAGTAAATAAATAAAAGATAAATCTCAAAATTATATATAAATTTTGATTTAATGTGTAATTTTATATATGAATTTTAATTTTGTGAAATTATGCACTTGAAACTCTAATTGTGGTTCAAATGTATATTTGAAACTTTAATTTTGATTTAATCATGCAAATTTAAAAAAAATAAATACATCAATTTATTTTTATATTAGATAAATATAATTATTTATGTATGCAATATATAAACATAAAATGATGTTATATCAATAATTATGTTAATAATTTACAAAAAATTAATCAAATCAAAATTTCAAATATAAAATTACATAAAATCAAAATTAATGTATATGATTGCACATTAAATCATAATTCATGTGTAATTTTAAGATTTATCTCATAAAAAAAATAAAAAATGCGAAACACGATATACCTTGAAATTAAAAAAAAAAAAAAAAAGGAAAGCTTTTTCTGTCTGTTTTGTGATTACTGGTTTCTCCACGTCTACGGATAAAATCAGTGGCCTCTATTTCCTACGCCACGTCTGCCTCTTTGCAAACACACTCCATTTTCATTTTCATTTTCTACCATTTTTCCTGCTATCCAAACGCCTTCTGTTTCCTCCCTCGACTGCTAGCAACTTGTACATGTCGGTTAAATTTCATCACCACAGCTTCGTATCTTCTAGGTATTTAAATTTCTTCCTTTTCATTGTCCCATATATTTATTGTTTTCACTTAAGGGTTGTGTAATTTTGGCTCTGGCCAAGTAATTTAGGCTTTTATTTGTGATAATTTCGTATAAAATTAGTCATCGAAGCTATAAATCTTTTTGTTTCTTTCTCTTGAAAATTTGACGCTGAAAAAAGTTACGTAATGGCGGAGAAGATTTGAACTTGTTTTTAGACAGGTTCTCGTTAATTCATTAATTGATATCTCTAGGCCTGATTTATGGCGAATTGTTTCGTTTTATTTGTAAACCAAACAGCTCCATGATTTTCTTCTCTTTTCTTTTAAGAAAGGAGAAAAACCTGCCAAAGCTCATGGCAGTTTTTTGAATTACT
This sequence comes from Gossypioides kirkii, assembly GCA_005610355.1. Taxonomy (NCBI): domain Eukaryota; kingdom Viridiplantae; phylum Streptophyta; class Magnoliopsida; order Malvales; family Malvaceae; genus Gossypioides; species Gossypioides kirkii. Next base: position 11,041,603 of record CP032245.1, read on the forward strand.
TAATTATGCTTGTTCAGCGTTCACGGGTAAGTTTAAAAGTTAAAAGTTAAAAGTGAATTACTTCCGAATTTTAGTGATTCCCATTAATTAATGGGCTGTTTTATGGGATTTTAAGTTTAAAACTTTTAAACAAACAATGCAGTAGTTGGTAATGCTTCCACAGAATATATTATTATTGCTAATTCAAATAAATAGTTGTAGGCAGCAGTTCCGTTATGGTTTGTGGATTAAACTAGAAACACTCTAGGGGAATGGAAGAAATAAGAAAATGCCTATTACAATAGCAGGAGAATTAAGTTATCTGCTCTTCATGGTATTCCTTTATCAATTTTATATGAAAACGCTTGCACCTTGCTGGTTGTGGTGTTTTAGCAGGTCTTCAAATCCATGGCTTTCATGGAATTCGTTTGGATCCCATGTTTCTTGCAAAAGAATGGGTAACTTGGATTATCTATTGATGAATTGGGGTACTTTAAGTAAGAAATATCTTATAAGGCAGAGTTCATCAGATAACCACAGGCTGTTAGGTTATAGAAGACATTTTTCAGCCTTTTGTAAACCAAGACGGGCAGGAATCGGTTATCCTCTAGCATCAGCTGAAGATGGTGTCACAGTCAATGAGAGTCCGCAAACCAGTACAAGTACAGATGTAGATGAGATAAGGGTCCAACTGAATCAATCACTGCAAGGTGAGGATCATAGTAATGGACTTGTTCAATCTTTACATGATGCAGCTCGGGCTTTTGAGCTAGCAATCAAAGAACAAAGCTCATTATCAAAGTTGACTTGGTTTTCGACGGCATGGCTTGGTGTAGATAGGAATGCATGGGTGAAAACACTCTCTTATCAGGTTAGTCTTGGGTTGTTCTTTGAGCTTAAAAATATGCTAATTTGATGCTTTTTTGCCCCCATACCGGCTCTCAAGTTTTGATTTTTGTAACTGTAAGATTATTTTCTCATTTTTTTCCCAATGCTGATTGTTTATTTTGCACACACTTTCTCTTCACACAACTGAGAGATGTGATTAGTTATTTTTCTTTATTTCTTTAAATATAACCTTGTTTATTTTACCAGCATATTTTTAGAAACAATTTTTTCTTGTATGCTAATACACACAAAAAGCATGTATGTGTCCTTCCCAAGAAATATTTGAGCAACCTAAGTTTTCATGCATTTTTCTCAGGCTGCTGTTTATTCTCTACTGCAAGCTGCAAGTGAGATTTCGTCCCGAGGTGATAATCGAGATAGGGATGTAAATGTTTTTGTCCAAAGAAGGTTTGTATTTTTTGCAGCTCATTGGTATTTTACTTTTCGAGGATCTTGTTCAGATGTAGGCTATTTTGTGTCCTTTCTAGTTTCATTGTATTTATTTATAACATGTACCTTCAATTTGCGTAAACACTTTTCTGCTTATCATTCATTAGGAAAAAATGAACATTTTCTCACCTTGAAATATGGTTTATATTATAATGCTTTGTTATTTGGATTCGGGTGTGAGTGTTGTATAGGAGTATGCGTCCAACATGGGTCTATTAAATTTTTTTGAAGTTCATTTTTTTTGTGTGTGTATTTGGAGGATCCTTGGAGGGTCATATCCTAATGCCTATGTTCAAATATGTGTCAGACATTGGTAAGCAGCATGGTTATAATTGGCAATACAAGTTACATATTTGATGTTGGGGTCTTAATCATTTATATGTGACTTGCTATCCTTTGGTTGTTATATAGTACTTGGTTATTTCTGCTGACCAGTATGTGTAGTGAAATGTTAAGCAAATAAGGTTTGGTAGTTAAGCGGCAATGTACTTTTTCTTAATCATGGAGGCAAACTACTTTATAGGTGTCATTTGAAATTTTATTCTGTGAGTTTTGCTATAGGAGCCTTGCTGGTTTTTTCTTAATCATGGAGGCAAACTACTTCGTAGTACTTGGTTATTTCTGCAGACCAATATGGCAAAAGGAAATTTTGTTTTCATGCTGCTCATTTATGTGTTTCTAATAAAAATTCAATCAGATAGTGCTCTCCTAACCTGTTTTTATTACTTCCCTTTCTATAAAAAAATTTCAGCATTTTCTAACAATCACATTGGTACAGTTTGTTGCGTCAATCTGCTCCCTTGGAGAGCTTAATCAGGGAGAAACTATCAACCAAGCAACCTGAAGCATATGACTGGTTTTGGACTGATAAAGTTCCTGCTGCAGTGATCTCTTTCGTAAATTATTTTGAAGGAGACCCGCGATTCACTGCTGCCACTGACGTGTAAGTAATCACCTCCTTGCTTCTTCGTATTAGGCTCTTTATGAATTTCATGATTCTTGTGAAACTTGTGGTGATATGCCGACTATTTTAATCTGCTACCCAGGTGCGGGAAAGGCAAGTCCTTGGGTGTAGGAAGTGCAAGTGACAAAGCTCTTCTCATGCTTGCACTGACTTGTATTGCTGCAATCACAAAACTTGGTCCTACTAAAATTTCCTGTGCCCACTTCTTTTCTATGATTCCAGACATCACTGGTAGACTGATGGATATGCTGGTTGATTTTGTTCCCATACGCCAAGCGTATAATTCTATAAAGGATATTGGTCTACACAGAGAATTTCTTGTCCATTTTGGTCCCCGAGCTGCAGCATGCAGAGTGGAAAATGATCAAGATTCAGAGGAGGTTATTTTCTGGGTTGATCTTGTACAGAAGCAGCTACAGCGAGCTATAGATAGAGAGAAAATATGGTCAAGGCTAACAACATCTGAAAGCATTGAGGTTTGGAGTTAGAGCTTATGATTTGTGTACAATTTGAGTTAACATGTTGTCTTTTAATCCCTGAAAATGGCATCTTGGTCAGAGGTTCTAAAATAATCTACCAAGTCCATATCTGCTTATGCCGAATCTATTATTACAAGATGTTTAAGAACCATGCGCTTGAAGAATATGATGGATAAAATTTGAGAACATGATTATTGGAGGATAATTTGAAGTATGGTGGACTGTTAGTTATATCCATAGTTTTTGCTATGCTAGAGCTTGTCATTGAAAGTAATACTAATTTCTTGCAGGTCTTGGAAAGGGATTTGACCATATTTGGCTTCTTTATTGCCTTAGGCAGAAATACACAGGCTTTTTTATCTGCTAATGGATTTGAAGTTATAGATGATCCTATTGAAGGCTTTATTAGGTATGACCTCTCTATTATGATTGGATTTGATTCAATGGCTTAGTTGTGATTTAATTCAGTATCCTTTTGTCACAGGTACCTTATTGGTGGCAGCGTTTTGTATTATCCTCAACTATCATCTATAAGTTCTTATCAACTGTATGTAGAGGTCAGTGCACATGGTTTTATGGTAATACCTTTCTACACATGTTTCATGATGGACTATGATATCTTATCATACTTTTAATTTATTAGGTTGTGTGTGAAGAGCTAGATTGGCTTCCTTTTTATCCTGGAATTGTTAGTGCATCAAAACAGTTTCATGGACATAAAAGTGCACGAGAAGGTCCACCTAACATTAAAGCTATTCCCCGAGCATTGGATGTTTGTTCTCATTGGATGCAGAGCTTTATTAAATACAGTAGATGGCTGGAAATTCCTTCTAACGTTAAGGCTGCAAGGTTCCTTTCTAGAGGGTAATGGAGTTTAAAGTTCATTACTAAAATCCAATTTGTATCTTATCTCTGTTAAGTAATTATTATTGCTATCTTTATTGTCTAGGCACAATAAGTTGATGGTATGCATGGAAGAACTTGGGATACCAACGTAAGTTTTGGATGTTTAACCAGTGTTAGTCTTCTTTCCTTAATTCTCTCTCTCTCTCTCTATAGGGTGATTCTGTCCTCCTTTCTAGCACATAGCCCCGCATGTCCACCCGCATGAGAATTCACTCTCATACTCATGCACATGCATGCTTGCTAGAATTTTTCAAACAATTAAGTAGATTCCATTTTAGGATGTCTGTCAGTTACTCAAAAAGTGGATACATGTGAATCAAAAAACCTGAACTAAGCTTCTGAGAAAAACATGAAGAATTGAAATTTCAATGCACATTTTAGAAAATTTCTACCATTTAGGATAATGCTTGTTTGTTTATCTGCAAAATTGCAACCATGTGTGTACTCATGCGTTATAAGAAAAATAAACAGAGTAAATGTACAATATAGTTAGATATCCAGAATTAGGAACACCTGAGGGAAAAAAAAAACTGAAGCTTGCTGTGTTTCAGATGGAAGAAAGAGCTTCAAGGCACACTATAGAACTGAGGCTCCAGAAAACTTAAGAAAGAGCTATCTGCTGATAAATACAAATGAGTTAAAAATGTTTGCAAAGGATTTAGAGGGAAAACATTTTCCAAGACATTTTTGAGTTTCAACATGGACAATTCTCATCCTTGTGTTCTGTTGGTCCCTTCTTTTATTTGCTGAAGCAATAAAATCAGGGCTAGTTTTGAGGACTGCCAAGTGCATTATCATGTTTTTGATATGGTTTTACATTGACTTGATCTAATAAGATGTCCGTTTGATGCTGCTGCAAGACATTTAGTTGCTCAATTAAGATGTTTTGTCATCCTCATTCGGAATACTCTATGCTAAGAGATAAAGAAAGAATTATCTTGGACTTAATGATTATTTAGCCATGAGATTTAACTACAGGGCAACCTGTTAATGTATTATTGGTCATGGTTCTGCTTTGTAGCTTTCTATTGTCATAAGCTCTGATAGTTCTTCATCTTTCCTGTATCCTTGAATCTGTAAGTTCTTTTATCACTTCCTTTCTGCATGAAAAAGTGTCTGATGATTGAAGCCAAGCCAGCCCACTATTTGTATTACTGGAATGTACCTTCTCTTACAGGGATAAATTTCTTTTATGTTTATCATTTTATTTATCTTTGATGTTGTGCAAAAATGATGTGGTTAGTCATTGGATGTCATGTTTATTACCTGCTTCTCATTCTCATGTCATATAAGTCTTGCATTTATTGGACAATGGTGCTTTATATCTTATTATTGCTGATTGCTGACTATACTTGAGAAAATGTGATGCAGAAGGGAAATCGTTGAGATTAGTGCTGTTGGTAGAACTGGATTAGCAATTGAGAAAGAATCAGATTCGTTTGATAAGGTTCCTCCTCCCTTTGAAATTAGATTCATTTGAAAGTAAATTACATGTAGTTTGCAACTTGCTACTGTGCCTATGCTGGTACTATATGCTTTAGCATATCTGTTGTTAGCGCTTGCCCTTTTTTTATGGAACCTAGGAGGAAAGGAATTCCTGTTCTCATAGTTCCTGCAGTCCTAATGTGTCTTTATTTTAAATTTGTTTCTAATTTGCAATGACATTATGTTGTTTTCAGGCATTAGAGAGTGTTGAAGAAGCTCTGAAAAGGCTGGAAAACTTGCTTCAAGAGTTGCATTTTTCAAGTTCATCCGCCGGGAAAGAGCAATTACAAGCAGCTTGTTCTGACCTGGAGAGAATAAGGAAGCTAAAGAAAGAAGCTGAATTTTTGGAGGCATCTTTCAGAGCAAAAGAAGCTTTCCTTCGACAGGTTTCTTCCTTTCCCCTCCTCCCTCTTTTTCAGTTATTTTTTTTTTTTGGATACCATTTGTTCTAATAATGCCTTCACTATGAAATTAATGCCATGATGTCAAGATGGTTGGGCTTTTCAGTTCCTTAAGTAGAAGATAAATGCTTGCCTTTTGGCTTAAAAAAGTGCACTTTTGTGCTTGGCCTAGCATAACTAATATCATGGAGTTAGTTACGTGGTGGCAGTACATTAGCCATGGATTACAGACCTGGCTTTTGTTTTCTTTTTAAAAATCAGGCTGGCTTTACTACAATCTAAATAGTCTGGTTCAAATTGAAAATAAGGTAAAACTATGGGTTTCTTCCCATGTAATTGGGTGTTTCACTTTCTTTCTTGGCCGCTCATTCCCAACTCTTGAATTTTGCATCTATATTATTATTACTTACTGAGTTAATCTCACAAGTCAAGTGACACCAATTCTAACATAAAAACCTAATATCCTAATAATGGCAAGCAAAGGGGATATATCTCATTTTTGTTTTACTTTTTAATAAAACTCAATATATATATATTTATGAAAACTACATTTTAAAGGGAAGGGGGGGGGGAGAGAACTACTGCAATTACAGTAGATAACTCTCTCTTCCCTTTTAAAACACTCGTTTTTTTTATCAAGAACATGAAATAGTGGGCAAATTCAAGTACACACTTTACAACATATTTGTCAGTTTTTGCAATTCATGTAAAATCATTATTCCCATCCAGGAAGAGGGTGATGGGAGTTCTCCATCCTCTGTCAGTGAGCAGCAGCAGTATCCAAAGACAAAATCCAGAAAGGGTGCTATGGTAACAAATGATAGAAGCAGCAGGTAACAACTTCTGCAGTATATTGTAACTCTTGCCTACTTTTTTTAGGAACTTGTCTTTTATTCTAATTCAAACAGTTCAGTATTGTGCTACTAATGCCTCTTTATTGTATTTGTCTTTTTACTCTTAGAGTTGTCAATAAATCTCGTGGGTTATGGAGCTTCTTGCACCCTTCAACGAGGAAGCCTGACACCGAGTCATCAGCTCTTGAAAAACCGGTATGACCTGTCTCTACAAGCAGGATTTTACACTTATTGATCTTGTGCTTATCCTTTCAGTATCAGACTTTTTCTTGTTCTCTGTCTCTTTCACCATGCAGGACCTGGTCTTAAACTCTAATTTCAGGGTTCTTGAATGACTAGACCTTTCATTTCTAAAATTTATATCTTTGAGCTGTCTGTGTGGTTGCAAAGTGAGACTTGCTTGCAGCATTTGTTTCAATAATAAAATATTATAAAGCTGACATCTCATCAAGCTTAAGTTGTTTGTGTATTCGGATGGAAGATTGGTACTTGAGCGCTGATTGAAAGTTTGAGGGTCTGTACTCTTAATAAAAGGACAGAGAAGTTTAGGCATGTTTTCTTAGTGATTGACTTGGAAATTTGACCAAATTATGTTTAAAACAAAAACAGTTCTTTCTTGGATGCACAACTATGATAGAAAATTCTTAGCTTTTGATTTCAATTGTGGTAACACAGATTCCTGAAGGTAAAACGTTTTTTTTGTGCTGTTGGGAATCTCTATGTTTTTATTTAAGTGGTAGCAATTTTGTTATATCAGGGAAATGAATTTGTTGAGCAGAATGCTTCTAATATTGGTGGTGAACCAAATGAAATCCGCCGCTTTGAGCAATTAAGGAATGAACTGATTGAGCTTGAGAAACGTGTTACAACAAGTGCTCAGTCAGCGTATGAGGAGGTATGCTCAATCTGTTAATGGTTGTTGTCCTGTAAATTCAACACAAATGACGTCCTCATTATAAGAACAAGAAACATGATGATGCGTGATAAGTTAAACCTCGACCTTAAGAATGGCTTTGATTCTTCATCCATGTTTTCTAACTTGCTTTTCCTTTTACAAATTTGGTCAGGATATTAGGGCTACAGATGGTTATCCTAGCTCTATTAATGATGCTGGCCATGCTCAAGTGGTTGAGGTTCAGAAGACGGAAAGTATTATTGAAAAATCGTTGGTGAAGATAAAAGAAACAAGCACGGTATGAATATCTTGTGGATTTCCATAAATAAAATAATTTAGCTTGACTAATTGATACTAAACTTTTCAAGGGCTTTCAGAACTTTTCTAGATAGTCCATGGCAGGGCTTATTTCGTTTGGGATAATACATGATAGGGTTTTTTAGATTGGTTAATGGTAGAGGAATTTTCTGCATTTTAAATTCTAGGATATGATTTTTTTTCCCATCTAATGATACGTAATCGTAAGTTCTTATCTAATGGCATCCAACATGTTGAAACTCTTATTTTATCAAAATTTAGGTGATACTGTCTGTAATTCTGGTTTCAATTCCCGATTCTGCATGCAAAAAATTGTTACTTTATGTATGGATGAGTGTATTTAATTGTCTGTCCTTTCTTCGTGCTATACATGATATGGGTATATGGGAAATTGTTGCAATAGGTTACATATGGTGCTGTCTCTACAGACAAGATAACTTTTGGATTGTTCATATTATTATATTTACTCCTTTTACTTGAAGGAATCTGAGAAGAATTATGAGCCTAGAAATTTCTAATCCCCTGATAAGGTCATTTTTTATAAATGATTTGTATTGATTGTTTCAAATTCTTCTGCAATATTTCATGGTTTGTCTACTTTTGTGGTGTATCACTGTTTCAAATTGAGAAGTCATGAGATGTCATCTGAGTCATTTACCAATGAGCAGGATGTTTTGCAAGGATCTCAGCTTCTAGCCATTGATGTTGCGGCTGCAGTGGAGTTGCTTGGAAGGGCTCTGATAGGGGATGAATTAGCAGAGAAAGAAAAGAAAGCCCTCCGCAGAACCCTAACTGATTTAGCATCAGTTGTTCCAATTGGTTTTTTGATGCTTCTTCCTGTAAGTTAAAATACAGTGTTCTGTCAACAATGTCTGCCAACACATTGGTGATTAATCACTTTTGCCATCATGGAACCACCTCTTAAATTATCATCTGGGGTCAATAACACATGCAAATTTTGCAAATAATCTGACCGCATGAGTTGGGGGTTGAAAATTGAGTTCAGAGAGAATACTCTTCCTATAATTTCATATTGAGTCCTTGTTCATGTAACTTATAACAGTTTCAAGTTTCTCTGAAGGCATTTATTTTATTTTTATTTTTTTCTTAACTATACAAAATAATGAAGCATATATAAACATCTAGCATGTAGGGTAAGCACCACTGAAATAGTCTTAAATTGAAAAGGAATGAGTCACAACCACCTGTACAGGACTAGAGACAAATAACAATTTGTTTGCTACATTTCCAATCATCTTTTATTTACACAAATTTATCATCAGGCTACTGTCTTAATCTGATAGTTAAAGTTATGTCCTGCAGGTTACTGCTGTTGGGCATGCAGCCATTTTGGCTGCCATTCAAAGATATGTACCGTCCCTGGTGTGTCATCTGTCTTGTTAATTGTTTCACTTTGAGCATTTAACATCTAGTATTCTCAATGGTTAATAATTGGTTTCATGGCAGATACCATCCACATATGGATCTGAAAGGTTAGATCTCTTGAGGCAGCTTGAGAAAGTGAAGGAATTGGAAACCAGTGAAGCAGATTCTGAAGAAAATATAGAGCAAGTAGCCTGAATAGCAGTGGAGATCCTGTACAGTCTTCAAAATTGAAACAATTCTCCCCATATATGGTAACGCAAATGGCTTCAATTTATTTGTTTTTTTTTTTTGTTCTGTTCTGTTGGTCCTCCGTCGCAGTTTGGGGATTACCTCTGTGAAGCCGAGAGAATTTGAAGGAAAAGATAATATTCTCTATTGATTTGATTTATACGAGTATATATACAAAATACTATCAACTCTACGAGGAAATAATATAAAGTCTAATATCTAAATATTAGCTAGAATTCCCAAATGTCACCATTTACACAACCTGTTAACACTACGCAAGTTGGGAGTATAAATATCGATCATGCCTAGCTTGTTACATATATTAAACTTGATTCCCAGTAGGCAGTTCTGTGCAAATATCAGCATGTTGATTTTCGTTCTTTAGGTAAGCAGGTGAAATTAGTCATTGAAATTTTTCATGACACATATTACGTATTAATTATTTATGTTTAAAATGTTATGTTTTAGTCACTTACGTTATTATGTTGTAACATTTTAATGATTGAGTCATTAATTATCATTAACAGTGTAATGGTAACGTTAAATCATCATTTCAAACAAAAAATTTAAGTTAAATTTACTGTTGGTCCTTATATTTTTTCATTTTGAGCATTTTAATTTTTTTTTATGTTCTTTTATTTTTTTTATTTTTAATTTTCTTTTGTTTCTCCTTATATTTTTCTTGCTTTTCATTTTTTTAACGTAATTTTTCTATGTTTTTCATTTGTTAAAACTAGTTCACAAGCTCGCTTCATTAGAAGAAATTAAATTGTTCAAAAAAAAAGTATAGGGACCAATTTTAACAAATGGGAAACATAAAAAAATTACGTAAGAATAAATGGATAAGGGAGGAAAATAGAGGGAAAAATAAAAGAGAATGCAAAATAAAGGAAAAAAAATAAAAGTTAAAAGAACATAAAATAAAAAATTAAATTTCTCTAAATGAAAAAAATTTGAGGATCGATTGTATAAATTAATCTAAAATTTTTGTTTAAAATGATGATTTAACGTGTCACATGAGCTTACTGTTACACTGTTAATGACAATTAACGATTCAATGACTAAAATGTTACGTAACATTTCAAATATAAGTGATTAAAATGTAATTTGAAATAAACAAAAATGATTATTTTAATAGTTTATTTTTTTTATTTGAGACAAGAATATCTTTTTTTTACTCTTTCTTACCTCTAATTTTCAAAACATATTTTAGCGCTCCTAGGTTATTCGTGTGAAAATTAGTATGAAGAAATCAATTAAAGAATCAAAATTCATGCAGTATTGTTTCATATGATAACGATATCATCAACATATATAACTATAAGAGTGTAGTTGGAACTTAGAGTTGATGTCGAAAAAGAAAGTCGTGGTCTCATATCTGACATGTGTTTTGATGTGCCAACCTGTGAGGATTTTTATGTGATTGTCATTGAAAACACAAAAATATATAAAATTTTTCAATCTTTTTTAGTTTTAATTCATGCAATTTTGTAATAAATTTTATCGAAAAACATATTTTAATTACAAAAAAATTAATGTGCACTTAAATTATGAACATATTGAATTTTAATTATTTTATAATAAATTATATTTAATTTATTTTTGACAGTTTTGCAAAAATAAGTTAAAATCGGCTCGACAGTCATCTCGAAAAGCTTGAATCGTTGAGGTAACTTTTGCATCAAGTGAAGCAAGAGCGAGACTAAATATTTTTCCACTCAAGGACGGTCCAATAATGAATATTAGACATATGTTATAATTAGTTTTAATTCAATTTATGTTGGGTAATTAGTTATAAAAATAGGCCCAATTTTGCTAAGTACAAGAAGATTGATCCAACAGTAATTTGGAGGCTCAAACCGTCCATATAGTTGACCTAATCAACTGATTTTAGTTAATTTTTACATTTGCAAAACAGCTCTTGAACTCTTTATAAATGTTATTCAAACTCTTTCACTTTTCATGCCTTTAAATTTTTGCCCCAAGTTAAAAATGGCAAAGGGAAGAGGAGTGACTACTATTTCTTTGCTAATTTCAGCATCCATTCCCACCTATAAATATCCCTCTTCCCTTCCTCATTTTGTATCCCATTCATTCCCACACATCTCTCTCTCTTTCTCTCTCTTCCATTCTCTTCTTGTTTTCCCATTTCTTTTGTTCCCTTCCCTTGCCGATTTTTTCTCTTGAAATTCAAGTGTTCGTGAAGGTCTTGGATTGACAGAACGAGCATAAAAGGAGAGGAGCGCACTAGTATGACTTCGAAGAAATATCGAGATTTACTTTTTAATTTCCTTCTCTTTAATTTTCTTGTTTATGTTGTGATCATGATGATGAATATTTATTGTGTTGTTATTCTTGACTTAATTAAAATGACTTAAATTTAATTCGTGTTATATTGATTGTATTATGTTCGCTTTAATTATTAAAATCATGTTTGTGTTGTTATAGGCTTTGGTAACTTGTTCAATTAAGTAAAACCATGCTTATGTTATACTTGCATTATAATTGTAAGATAACAAATGAATTAGTTATTAACTGGATTGAAATTATAATTAATTGACATAGTATTTAATTGGTGCATGTTTAATCTTCTAAGATAGCTGAGGGTTAAATTAGTGATAATATTAAACGATACTTTAGCCTTACATAACTTATAACTTGCAAGATTACTGTGATTAAATTATTTCAATGTAGAAATATATTGTTAACTCACTCAATTTTATACTTGCTTATGAAAATTGATTAATTGTTTGAATTGACATAGTAATATGTTCAAAAGATTAATTAATTTAGTAAGTATGTATGTGCATTAAGTTAACAAAATACCAAGTTGCCGTGAATTTATTCGTAACAACACAAACATAGTTCTAATAATTCTAAGTTAAAAGAATGTAATTGATCTAACACAATTATGTCATATTGATTAAAACTCGCCTTTTTGATAACTTGACATTTACTTGTCACTTTATTACTTGATACGATTGTGTACACTTGTATATTTCTGTCGTTCCAGTCACGAGGCTAGAACTTGTCTCGCAATCTGTGCGACCTTAGGCGATTTCTTGGGTTTAAATTCGCTTAAGTCAGCCTAACTTTTGCAAAGTGAGAATTCACAACAAATTTTTTTTTAAGACACTGAAAGTAAAACGAAAGCAACTCAAAGACAAAAGAACAATGAAAGAACGAAAAATATCGTAAGAAAGCAACACACACAAGGTGTTTGAGTAAATGGTCTCCAAGTATCTCTATTACTTTGATGGATTACAATTGAGATACAAATGAGGAGGAAAGTCTCTATTTATAGTTGAGCTCCCTCAAATCCAACGATACAGATTGAGTTACATTGACGATCGAGATAAAAGTGTATCTACAATTGTGATTCTTAAGGGATTGACACAATCCTTTAAGATTACAAAATATACATTATCAGATTACGTATTTTTTAAGATTATTTTTCATATTTACTAAGATAGCCCTAATTTTCTTAAGTACTTCACTAGGCCATAGCTTCAAGTGGATAGGCTTCTTCACATGTTCCATGAATCGAGCTAGTTCAGGTAAGTCGAATGAGTCCCATTTAATCAATTGACCTCCATGAGAAGCTCTTTATGCATTCATCACGGGCTTTGATTCGTGGCCTATGACATTTCTCCCCCCACCCATTCTCGCAATGCCCTCATTCCTCGAAATGACACTAATTTGACTCGTCTCGAAACCTTTTTGATGCCTTAGATGATTCCTAATGAGGCTAAATTTTAAGGGGCAATTTGAAGGCAGTAATGGCCAAACTTTCCACACTTAAGTTTATAAACAAGAATATTTTTGTAATTGAGGATTTATTATGATTTTTCCCTATAAATACCACATTATATTAACTATTTGAAGTTGGCTAGGCTAAGTAGAAAATTAAGTTATATAATTAAACTTTAGAGTTTTTCTTTTTTCTTCTTCTTATTTTTATTAGATTAGGGCTTATTTTTCCATTTCTTTTATTTTAATTTTGACTTTTCGAATCCTCTTTACTTTTTGTTAGGCTTGGTACTAGAGATTTCTTGGATTTTTACACTTCATTCATTATTTATACATGAATATTTCTTCACTCAATTCTTATTTTAATATGTTATTTATCACATGTTTGATAAAATGTCTGTATGAGAATTTGAATGAGTTACGGGTTATTATGATTATGTTGTATTGGTCTATTAAGTATTTGGATGTTTGATTAAGTGTTTATATATATTTGATTGGCTGTTTAATTTGATTATACCAAATTGTGCGATACACTAGAATTGACGATTCTAGTAGAATATTTAGGAAAACAGAATCGGGAGGAGAACTTGGATGATTACTCTTAATTAAGAGGAGTCCAAGAGAATAATCTTTTTTAGGAGTAATGATCAACTCAAATAAAATATTTATACTAACTTAATTAACATTTAGGATATTAATTTACCATTCCTTAATTGTGTGCAGTGTTTTAGTAAGAAGTAGAGAATTATTCTATGCTTATTAGTTGTTGCCTTACTAGTAGTTTATTTTAATTGTATATTTGGTTGCACTAATAATTCATAAATTGATTAGACTAGTAATTGTTTTGTAATAATTGACAACATTCACTAATTTTGACAATCCCTTGGGTTTGATCCTCGGATGCTTTCGTATTCCGTTGTAATTTTTTATATTTTAACTTGGTATTGTACGCTTGCACTTAAAAACTACTTTTAAATTGTTTTATAAATTGTTTGTTTTCTGCGCACTCGTGCAAGTGGTCAATTTGTTGGCACCATTGCCAAGGATTGTACCAGTGTAAATGTGTTGTTAAGTTAGTTATTTTAGAAATTCAATATTAGTCGAAAGACAAGCGAATTAGATAGTTCTTGATTTTTCTTGTTTTTGGGTTTTCTTTTTGTTATTTTATTTGTGTAAAGACCTAATTTTAGGCGGTGTCTAAAAATGCATTTTCGGAACTTCATTTTCGTAAATCGAATCTATAAGATTAAAATAACAGTAATTATAAAGTTAGTATGAGAATATATTATAGATCAATTAAGTAATTTAATCGAGAGAATCATTAATTAAAACTTAGGGATAAATTGTAAAAGTCTATGCTTGAAAACTTAGTTAGCAATTATCCAAAGGACCAAAATGGATATTTAACCATTTTTAAATATGAGATAGTTGAGAATGATGATGATAGTCATTTAAATTGATATAATTATAATTAATCAATATAAATAAGATTACTTTGTGACATAAACATGATTAACTAAGCTTAATCTATCCTTAATCTAAGTATATATACTAATTAAGTGGGAGATGACAACATTGTCATCTTCTCCCTTAAGCTTCAACAGTCCAAACCAAGAAGAGAAGAAGAAAATTCTTGTTTTCTATTTCAATTTCGATTAAAAATTAGCTAAGGTAATCAAGTCATTTTCTTGAAATTCTTATAGGTTCTTGATCATGGGAGCTTGATTTAGCTAGCCCATATGTTAATTTCTTCAATTAATAGATGTTTAGCAAGTTGTCATTATAGTGAAATTGATGAATTTAAGCTTGAATTTGATGAGATTGTTAGTTAGTAAGCTTGGATTACAATAAAGACTAAGTTAGACATTTAGTTAAGCTTGTTAGAAGATTTTGTGATATTAGGGACTAAATTGAATAAATTGAAAACTATCATGAAATTACGCTATATATGAAAAGTACAAGGTCTCTAATGAAAGAATGTGAAATCGAATTTTGTTCCGATGTTAAATACCATAAAATATGGCCATTTTAATTATAAGGACTAAAATTAAATAAAATGCAAAATATGTTGATTATGTGTTTTAATGTAATTTGGATGTGAACTGATATTGTTTTTTTAATTGAATTACCGAATGTAGATAAGTAATGAAATACACTTCCTCAGTTTTTGTTGTCTTCTAACTCGAACCGTTCCTCTCCTTAGTACATCTCATTCGCAAGAGCTCCATACTCTTACTTGTCCACATTGTGACTTACCTTGACCGAGATCCCATTGATCCTCAAAATAGGCTTCAACATGCCCACATTGAACACTAGGTTAATCTTGAGTTTTCCCGCCAACTTCGATTTGTAAGGCCCTCGGCTTATCCATTTCAAAACCCTGAAAAGGCCTTTATGTTTTTGCCAGGTCAATGGTAAGTCATAATGAAAAACACTAGATAATTGCTTGAAATGTATCCTGCTCGTTGCATTTACTCGCTCCAAAAGTCTAGTTTGCATCACCACTTTTCCGACAAAGCCTGATGCACAACCCACCTCTCTCATAGGTGGTAGCCCCACTGATGACTCAACAGACTTCATATCAGTTTTTCCCGCCTCTAGAATTTTCAAAGGGGTCTCCTTAACACTCCTATCTACCAAGTCAATGTTTTTTCCACCATGAACATCCTCAGTTAGTTGAATTGCCAACAATACCTTGATTCCACCTTTTTCATCATGACTCACTTGTAGCACTCATTGTCATCGACGAGTATCCAAGATGCAAATGCAATTGACAAAAGGAACCAAAAGAGCATTGATCTGGTCAAGGAAATTTAAGCCAAGCACGAAGTCATAATCATCTAGATGAATTACCTTGAAGTCTTCCTTGCCTTTCCATTCGTTGACTTGTAGCTCAACTCCTTGTGTTACTCCTACAGTTGAAACCTTTTTGGAATTTACCATCTCAATTTTCTTGGTCGATTTGCTAACTGAGAAACCAAGTTTACTCATGGTTTTCTCCAATATGAATAGATCCGGTGCCCTTGTATCAATAAGAGCACTCCTCTTTCGGCTTACGATGTTGATGTCCAAAAATATCAACCCTTTCTTCTTGTGATCTCTTTTCGTATTAGTAGAATTCAGTATCATTGGTCTAAGCTTCAATACCTTATTCTCAATAGGCTCCGCTTTTTCTTTATTGATTGTAGATATATTGGATCGCTTTGAATAGTCTCGCATCTAATATGGACCACAACATAAGAAGCACTCCATTGACTTCTTCTCATTATTTTTAACCTTCTTGATTTCGACAAAATGCATAATCGAACCAAGCTTCATGAGAACTTTTTCTAGCTCATCGTCCCCTTTGATGGCAGAAAACACAGATCATTTTGGAAAGTCCCTTACCATATACGGATCGCCACATAAGAAGCATTGTATCTTACTCTTCATTTCTTTCGGGTTGTTGGGTTTCCCCTTCCCATTTCATGGTTTTCCATTGCCACCATTATCATTGCTATACTCAACTTGTCCTTCTTCATCTACCTCACCATTTCCCTTTTTTCTTGAGCTTGAAAGACTCGAATTTGTCTTTCCTCGAAACAAGCTTGATTAAGGACTTTGCTACGATTATGGATTTTGGCAGTTCTTGAACCCTTCGACATTTTGACTTTTGTTTAACCCACAACTTCAACCCATCTATGAAAAAGAAGAATGCTTCCTTCTCACTCAAATCCGTAATTTGGAGCATCAGTTCACTGAACTCCTTCACATTCTCCCAAATTGTGCCTTTTTGCGAGAACCAACACAACTTAGGTCGAGCCTCTTTCTCGGTATATTAGGGGTAAAACTACTCCTTAAACTCCTTTAGGAACTCCTTCCAAGTTTCAATTGTGGCATGACCACGCCTTTCACTTATGGACATTCATCTCCACCATAGAAAAGTAAAATTAATAAAATATCTAGCAATAGTATTCACCTTGGCATCATCATCCTTGATGCTTATGAAATGGAAGTATTGCTCCATTTCCCACAAGAAGTTGTCCACTTCTATTGTAGACCTTGCCTCTTTGAGCTTCTCGAGCTTGGGGATATCTATCTCGCAATTTAATGTTGCACCCAACAATCATTTACTCACGGTGACTCGACACAAAACAAACTCTTCCTTGAGCTATTAAATTCTTGTGCTCAAAGCCCTTGTCATGGCCGTTGTCTCCTTCTTCAAACACATCACCATGGGCTCGAGAGCATCGTCCCTTATTGACAACTTGTCCGTAGTGGAATTGAGCATCCATCGCATCATTTCCACATTGGAATCGAGAGACTCCAACACAAATTTCCTGAGTTGCTCTTTCGTCGAGTCCCACTCTACAGTGCATCCCTCGACTACCTCGAGTGTCTCCCTCACATTCCCCATGGACTCCTCGAGATTGACCATTCGGCTTTCCAAAGTCTACAACATATCTCTTGATCTACTAGCTTTCTTGGCCCCTCATGAGTCTCCATTGGCTCAATTTGATCGCCTACTCCTTTTGTCATCTTGATCGACGCTTTTAAAACCTTAGCTCGGATACTGTAACGGGGTTAGAACTTTCATCTCGTAATTCATGCAGTCTTAGGCGATTTCTTGGGTTCAAATCCGCTTAAGTCAGCCTAACTCTTGCAAAGTGAGAATTCACAATAGAAATTCCCCAGGGTATCGAAAATAAATCAGAAGCAACTCAAAGACAAACGGGAAATGAAAGAATAAAAAATGCCATAAGAAAGCAACACACACAAGCTGTTTAAGTAAATACTCTCAAAGTATTTTTGTTACTTTGAATGATTACAATTGAGGGATTACAAATAAGGGGGAAGATCTCTATTTATAGTTGAGCTCCCCCAAGTCCAATGGTATAGATTGAGCTACATCGATGGTCGAGATTAAAGTCTATCTACAATTGAGATTTTTAAGGGATTGACACAATCCTTTAAGATTACAAAATCAAATCGTATCAAATTACATAACTTTTAAGATTATTTTTCATATTTACCAATGTAACCTAATTTTCCTTAAGTGCTTCACTAAGCTACAAAAGCTTCAAGTAGATGAGCTTTTCCACATGTTCCACGAATTGGTTCAATTCAAGTGGGTCGAATGAGTCTCATTTAATCAATTGACTTTAATGGAACATTCTTTATGCATTTGTCACGAGCTTTAATCCTCGGCTTGTGACACAAGTACTAGGTGGTGCTTGAGGCGCACTTGCCAAGAATTGAGACACTAGATTTGAATGATCAGTTAAAAAGGACCCTTGAGTTTCCTTAAGGTGGTGGTAAGACAAAGAACACCAAAAAGATGGGTCCAACAAAAATAGAAAGAAAAGAAAAATTAACAAAAAATGTGCAAAGAAATTTTAGTATCCATGCTATTGATACCATGTTAAACCGAGATAATTTGAAGGAAAAAAATGATTTTCACAATTGATTTATATAAGTATATATACGAAATACTGTCAACTCTACAAGGAAAAAATAGTCTAATCCCTAAATATCAAACATTTACAACCTGCTAACAAATTGGTTCTAAATTCCATTGACAGTAGGTGAGCATAGAGAATTTCATTCCATGTGTCTAGTATCCCCGGTAAGCACCAATGGTTGCAATCTTGTGGAGCATCAGCTGGAGTGCTTGGCTCGCGGTGTCTTGACGGGTGACCATCTTTCCTGAATTCTGTCAGATGTGTAATGTTTAAAAACTGAACCTTCAGGTTTCCATATGTCATTTGATTCACTACTTGAGCAATGTATTGATTATTCCATGGCTCAGGTTGAAGCTTTTTGTAGTTTTTCTCCGGTTCCATTTCTACATCACACATGCCCCCATCATTCCATGTCCCGTCCCTGCAATTTTCGCACATACAACAGTCGCATCTTTAGGTTGAGGTCTCTTTATATAATATAACTACGAATTTTGGTTCTGAAGCTTCATAGGACCTAAACTTTACTCACGTGTAATGAGCTGGTGAATAGCTGCAGAGAAAAACAAGGCTCCGTTCTAGGTTTAAATTTTCGGTTGTCCATTTCTTCAGTGTTTGCATAGACCTTCGGAACCCTTCCATAACAGCCATTGTCATGTTCAATTTCCCTCCTTCCTGAAAATAGCACCCCCTGCACAGCCAAACACTAGTCTTAAACAATTAGCATTCCCTCTCCGGAAACGAAGGGACAAAAAAGAAAGAGAAGTAAAGCAAGAATCCGTACATGCGAACAGTTTTCTCCTTGTTCCACCAGTGCCCTGTGTTAAACACAGGAACATTTGCTCCCTTCCAACGACTGGAATACCAATGTAACTGGTCGACCCGAATGGTCATTTTGACTTGTGGTGGCGAACCCACTGGTGGTCGATTGATGGTAACAAGGAATGGTGCCCTGTAGTATTCAACCGTAATGTTATAATCCTGGAACTTGATGGAAAGAAATCCTGTATGCTTTGTCATGGGATTTCCATATTCTTCGAAAATTATAGACTGATTGGAAACTGCCTGAGCTAACATGCATATTAGTGACTCCCACTGGTTTCTTCCAATTGAATCACTTGCAAACACTATCCGTCCGTTTCGACTCCTTTCCAGCAAGTCACTAGCATTGAATCTGTGGGGTTCAAAGTAGCCACATAATCTATATTTGAGAGGTTCACAAAAAATGGAGAACCAGATACCAAGAAGCGATTCTTGGAAGCCAGTCTAACTAAGCATCATTGGAATTTAAATATGATAGAAATATTTCTTTATCCGTGTACAATCTTGTATTATGTTAAGCTTCTCATACGAGTGATTATACGAAAGAATTTGACAAACTGCGAGGAAGTAGTGGTAAATTAGTCATTAAATTATTGGATAAATTTTTGTTTTTGATTATTTAATTAAAAAAACTTACAATTTAATAATTAAATTACTCAAAAATTTTCATTTAAGTTTAAGGTCATGAGTTGTTAATTTTTTTTTTAAAAAAAGAAAATTCCGCTAGCAAGCTTAAATAGACGATTAAACAATTTGTATAGTGGATTAATACTCACCGACGAGTAAAAAAAAAAAATCTTAGATTCAAGTCTACTTGACGGTCAGTATTGGAGATTGGAGAAAAAATATATTTGAATTTTGGTTCGTAAATTTGTGACGTTCAAAACTGTTTCATGAAAGAAAAACTAAACGGTAGAAGAGAAAGGGAAACAAAGTTTTCGATTGGTACAAGCAATCCCAACCGAAAAAGTCAGATAACATGGATTTTAACAGCCCAATAACTTAAATAAAAACTTTTGAATAATTCAACGATTAGATTGAAACTTTTTTAGTCAAATGACAAAAACAAAAACTTATCATAATTTAGTAACTAATGGTATAATTTACCCTAAAATTAAATACCTGGGAAGACGACAAGCATGGGGTTGCCATCTCCATTTGAGAAACTCATCGTCTTTTCTTCCATTATGACGACACCGAAAACCAGGATCAAGAAACAGACACTTTTCATCGTACAACTGAATCAGATAATCTTCATCCCGAACCCATCTGCCATAGGAGTTGTCGAAACCACCTCGAGAACGGGGCTTCGAAAAATCATTTTAAAATTTGAAAAAAATGGGAAATGAGAGTCGCCACCAATCTTTTATTTCAGGTGTGATTGGATCACCACAAAATGTTTAAAAACGTTTTAAAAAGTTGGTCTTCGAAATCCAGAGAAACAGGTTCGGGAGTCGGTTACGCACGAGAAAGGATTAGCACCCTCATACGCCTAAAATTGGTACCACATGATTATTTTCGGGTCTTGTTTTATGAAAACAATGAAAATTCAAGTAAAGTTTAAAATGCAAGGTTTATCTTAGAAAGCTTTGTATAATTTCAAAGGACAGCTTTTAAGGAAAATTCGTCCCCGTATTTCGATCCTTTATGAGAACTGAAAATCGTGTCCAACACATTAGGGCACTATACTCTCGGAGTTTCAAAATTGAAGGACATTTCGGGAAATTTTTAAAGAGAGGATTCAATCGCATGAATTATACGAAACTCATACCCAGCACGTTAGGGCATGGTGTTTCGAGGTCTTCACATGAAAGAACATTGTTTCATTTTTGTCTTAAAATACTTTGTGTATAGATATAAAAATTGAATGATGTTTCGAAAACTTTTGAAGAGGGTACTCGATTCGCATGAATTACGAAAATCACACTCAACACGTTAGAGCACGATTTCTCGAGGTTTTCACGCGAAAGAACATTGCCTCGTTTTGTTTTTAAATCACTCGTGATATATATATAGATATATGTTTTGAGAATTTGAAAATTTCGTATTGAATTTAAAATGCAATCCTCGGACACCTAGTTTAAAAGATTCAAATATGGAATACCCGTTTACTTCGATTTTCGCAGAGAATTAAAATCGTGACCAACACGTTAGGACACGGTATTCTTGGAATCTCGGAGTTAACAGGTATAAAAATCTTAAAAAGGATATTCGACGCGTGTGAGTTATACGAAAAATTACACCCGACACGTTAGGGCATGATTTCTCGAAGCTTTCACACGAGAGGAACATTGCCTCGTCTTTAAAATTACTTTGAAAATGAGCATGTAAGTTTAAGATATTGAATAGTAATTAATAAGAGAAATTAAATATGAAGCAAGATAATAAGAAAAATAAATAACATGGAAAAATGTAAAACGCAAGTGCATAATGATTAAAATAAATGTAAATAATGATGAGGAAGAAAAACAACGTAACCGGGATTGGAAAATGGGACCTTTGGATACTCGGGGGCAAAATGGTAATTTTTGACTCTCGGGGGCAAAAATGAAATTTCGGGGAAATTCGAGGTTAAAAATGGGATTTTGGAAGGTTTGAGGGTAAAATGGTAATTTTTGGTGGAATCGAGGTTAAAAATAGGATTTTTGAATGTTCAAGGGTAAAAATGGTAATTTTGGATAAAATCGGGGTTAAAAATGGGATTTTGGAAGGTATGAGGGTAAAATGGTAATTTGTGGAAGTTTTAGGGTCAAAAATGAAATTTTGGAAAGTTCGAGGGTAAAATGGTAATTTTTGGTGAAATCGAGGTCAAAAATGGAATTTTTGGAAAGTTTGGAGGTAAAATGGTAATTTTTGGAAGTTTTGGGATCAAAATGTAATTTCTAGATAATTTAGGGACTTATGAGCAATAAAACCAAAGACTGGGTGACACGTGGTAGCCCCACAGGCATCCAGAAGTCAAAGGACTAATTTGTAAATCTTGAAAAATTCTTGGGCCAATTGTGTAATTAAATAAAACTTGATTTAGGGACTAAATTAAAACAATTTAAAAATAAGTGGGGTCATTTGCATAAATAAGCTAAAATTAGGACATGTGGCAGCCTATGGTGTTTTCAAAATGTCAAGGGACTAAATTGAACAAAAATTAAAATTAGAGGGCCAATTTGAAATTA
The DNA here is from genome assembly GCA_005610355.1 of Gossypioides kirkii. Lineage (NCBI taxonomy): Eukaryota > Viridiplantae > Streptophyta > Magnoliopsida > Malvales > Malvaceae > Gossypioides > Gossypioides kirkii. Next base: position 11,064,019 of record CP032245.1, read on the forward strand.
ATTAAAAGTACAAAAGGACTTTATTGAAAATTTGAAAAAAATGGAAGGACAAAATGCATAAATTTCCCCTTTTTCAAAAACACGCGGATCCTTTGAGTCGGGTCGGGTCAATTCGGGTCGACCAATGGGTATAGTCAAAACGACGTCGTTTTGGGGCAGAAGTTCAGCCCTCCAAAACGCTGTCGTTTAAGGGCTAATATAAAACCATTTTTTTTTAATTCAAAATTCATTTTCTTCTTCATTTTTTCAAAACACAAACACTCCCCCTCCCTTTTCTCTCTGGAGATCTTCAAGGCCGGCCAAGGCTGACCGTCGGCCACTAAGGCCTGACCTGCGCGTGAGCACGCGTTGTCAATGCCCCGGCCACACATATTGGGCCGTCCCTGCCCTACCGTCCGTGCGCCGATCTCCACGCGCCTCTGTCCCCGGTCCCGGAAAGTCTAAAAGTCACATTTTCCTTTCAAAAACCTTTTTGTTCTTCTTTTGTTTGTTCCTTTTTCCTTTTTAATTCCTATTCAAAGTGAGATCTGGTTTCAAACCAGTTCTGAAAATTTTTAAAACCCCTTTTTGCTTACAGATTTGATTTTTCTTTTTAAAGCCTATTTTTTATTTTCAAATCTGTTTCCTTTTAGTGTTTGTGTGGGTGCTTGAACGACGGAGAATGAAGGCGATGGTGGCTCCGGCGACACTTCGGCGACGACAACATGGATCCAGGGAGTTTCCTTTCGTCTTTTCAAATTCATTTTTTATTTAATAATATTTATTAAAACATTTATTATTAACAATAAAATATTAAGATTATCATTTAATAAACTTTGTAAATATTCATTAATATTAATATCATTTAAAATAAATAATAAATATATTTAATATTCTTTTTGATGTAAACACCAAGTAATAAATGGTGGCAGTAAAGCTATTAGCACATGCATTAATATATTTTGGAAACTGATGTGGTTAATGTTGAACAGATAAATGGCAATTAATTCAAGTTAAAAGCATCTAAACGATTTAATACCTGAAAATGTGAATCTGAGTTGTCTCTGCTCCGATTGTTTTAAACTCTATGCCTGTTTGAATATCTTTATTTGTTGGCCATTCCTATACTGTCCAAAACACTTTGAAGCTCTGTATTCTTATGTATGAAAAAACAGGCTTGCAATTGTTTTTTAAAAAAAACAGGGTTCGTATCTTAATTTCCAAAAAGGGTTTGTGTTTCAATTTCAAGAATAGGGGTCCTCCTTTACAAATGGTTTGAATCTGGTTTTATAACTAGATTTGTCATGATTCAATTTTGTTTTACATTACTAAATGCTTGTCTATTCTTCTTTTTGCAGGTTCGGTTATTGCAGCAGCTGTAGCAGTGGCGGTTGAAGCAAGCTTGGAGAAGATGGCAGTCGGCTGTGCAGGAGCAACTTGCTTGGAGATGATAGCTGGTGGTGCCGACGTGACGATCTCCCATTGGTTGGGATTGAGGTGGCAACAGTAGTGGGAATTTTGGGTGTCTGGATTAGCAAATTATTTGGATTTGGGTTAGCCAAATTTTAGCCCAATTGGGCTCTTTGTAATTGGGTTGTACTTTGGGCTAGTCAAATTTGGCTCAATCGTGCTTGTAAATGGACTTTGGATATTTATTTAATTTAATTTTAAATTTATATTTATAATAAACTTAAATTTTGTGTAAATTTAAATTTAAAATAAATTTAATTTAAAACCAAATTTATCTCATTGGACCCGAATAAATTGGGCTTCAGGAATAATCACAATCTCCTGCCACTTGTCTTTGTCGGTTTTTGGGAAAGAATTTACCCAAACGGGAAAAAACCAGTGGCTCCGAAGATCCTCCTTTGTCGAAAATTATGATAGTAGAGATTAATATGAAACCAAAAGAGAGAATATAATAAACTTCTCTCTTAATTCTCATCACTCGATCCATAACAACAACAACGACAAGAAACAAAGTTTTACTTTTAAAAGAGTCTCTGCAAAGAAAAAAAAGAAAGTACAAGAAGAGTTAATTTCGGGGGATGTGGATTTGCTTCGACAATTACATACATACATATGTATATATAGCTGCTAATCAAGTCGTTATGTTGCATCTTCAAAAAAGAAAAAGTTTGTTTATGTTGGCGAAAACGTGCCAAAGTGCAGTTTTCTCATTAGTTTGCGCTATTAATTTTCGTGCTCTTTACTAATAAAGAAAATTCAAATTTTCATTCTTTACTAATAATTTGTCTGGAAACGCCGGCAGATTATCTATATTTATTTATTTATTTATTTATTCATGTTAATGAAGCGTTATAAAGTCAAATGGAATTATTATTAGAATACTCCAATCTTATAATATTTTATTTTGCTTAATCACTATTTGACTCTTGGAGGATACCCGTTTTTCACTTTGATACTTAAATATTTTTGTTTTAATTTTATACCTAAAATTTTTATTTGTTATGGTTTTTAATCCAAAAATTAACTGCTGTTAAAAAAAATTCAACCAATTAGAGAATGTCACATAGATGCCTCTATATTTTCATAAAAAATATTACTTAAGAAATATATTTATTAAAATTTAATTTAATTAATAAAAAATATATATGTCAAAGATAAAAAAAATTAGGTATCAAAGTAGAAAATAAAGTATACTTCGAGGGTCAAATTATGAATTACGCCTAATTTTTTTATCAAGGTGTGCTCCATATCCATTTTACGATTTATATTTATTAATCTTTTTGAAATTTATAACTATTACTTTTAACAATATTGTATCCAAATTTTAAACTTAAATATTCTTTTAAAAAATGTAATATACCTTATTATTATACCAAATCATTTATCCAAATCTTATAATAATATTAATGATTGTTAAATGTAGTAAGATCGTGAATCCCAATAACTAATATTATTAATCTGTAAATAATATTTATAACAATAAGTGTAATTAATGCCCAACACGATTTTTTTTTAAAATGTAGTATTTATATATATTTAAAATTCGTAATATTTATAATTTTATTTTACATAAAATATGCACTCTTATTTTTATATATTAATGAGTACAAATTAGTAAATACGAAGTTGGCTTAAATATATTACTATGACTTTTTTCTTTAATTGGAGGGATATGATATGTTATGGACTTTTCAAAATATATAGAATTTTTTAAATAATTGAATATATTATTTATTAAGGGGATATCATAGTATAATACTATATGTATACATTTGGTTTGCTCTCTGTGGCAAGTTTCTATTTTCTTTGGTAGCGTTTTTGGCTTGTTTTGATTAGGGTTTTGTGTGATTTTGGGGTCAGTTGAACGGTGAAGGTAGTGGCTGAACGGTGAAGGAGGAACTAGCAAATCTGGCGATCGAGAATGTGGAGGATGAGGCTTGGTAGGTTATGGGGTTGGGGTGGAGGCGTCGTAGATCTAAGAATGTTGTATGGGGTGGAGGCAATTCCAAGAAATGAGGAATACAATGGGAAATCTCTAGCATCCATAAACAGTCTTTTAGTGTGTACTGAATCTCATCGAGTATCCTCTAAATGTTTTTAGCTAATTGACCGCCTATAAATGTGTTATCGTTTATAGTAAAAATATCACATAAAAATATAAGAAATTGAATCGGCAATCTGTGTAAGTATACGAGTCAAATTATAATATAGTATATATGTACAACGAAACACAAAGTATTCCAATGATCATACCCTAGCGAGGATGAATTAAATCTATACAAAATCTCTTTACAATAATAAGTCTAAATAGTAGTAATTAAATCCTATATTACAATCGATCATAAAATAGATGAATATTAAGAATCAAATAAATAAAATAAATAAACAAGAAAAATAAACAAATAATTAAATTGATAAAACCAATCAGGAAGATTAACGTGTTTCAGGGGCTGTAATTAACTTTGAATTAGGGTTTTAGGGTGGATTGGCTAACAATTAACCAATTATTACCTCCCGACCTCTAACTGATTAATCAATTGATTGATACTCATTTATCTCTACACCTCACTTTCTCAACCAAGATAAATTATGATTTACTCAGCAAAACTTATCTCCCGATCTCGTTTAGCCTATGATTACTTCCTAGGATTGTCAAACCTAGGGTTTAAAAATGAGTAATTTAAACCAACTAATCCTATCGGGAAACCTAAATCTTTCGTTAATCACGTCCTCATCCACTCGTTAATCTCCCCTAAGAGATTTAGCCACTCATGGTATTGATAATCTCAAACTCAATTGAATTAAACATGTAAATAACACGATTGAATCGAAAGAAAAAAAGAGACCAGAATAATCATGGAATTGATGTCGAATGGAGAACGGAGTAGCTAATCTCTCAATTGGATTAAGAAATATCGTCTCTTGCGAAAGCAAATGAACTGAAATACTTCAATATTATAAAAGAACTCTTGGATTGAAACTGATTCCCAGAGGAAAGAACAAAGAGTTTATGAAAACCAAAAGAAAACTTAATCTAATCCTACTCCTAAACTATTAGGGTTTTTGGATGTGTTTAAGATGACTTAGTTACATCAACCCCTAAGGTTTTATTTATAAGAGTGTTGACAGCCCAAATTAGGACTTCGACACGTCCTAAGTCTTCGTATAAAGTTGATTGTGCGGACAAAAATAGCTCCGAAATACTTGGTGTAACCTCCCTAACCTGACCCAAATGTTATAGATGAATCATGAAAGTTGCATTAGCCACCAAAATGGCTCAGTAAAATGTTTAGTTTCAGTATTATCTGTCGATCGAAAAATCAGAGTTTGCTGTTAACTAGTTTTTACCAAAATGTCATCATTTTAGTTCGGAATCGATTTAGGAAATTAAATTTGCTAATTTGTAAACCATTTTAAAACCTGTTGGGGATCGACCCGATTAAGCAATGAACAAGTAAAAATAGCAGAGTAAATTGAGAAATTGAACACACAAATTTATCATGGTAAAACCTCTCCGAAGAGGATAAAAAACTATGGGCAAAGATAATTTTACTATAATGAAAAAAAATGAAGAGTACAAAAGATGGAGATAAAAACTAAACCCCGAAAACCCGAAAAAAAAGAACCCTAAAAAGGTAAACACTAAATTTTCCAAAAGTGTTAGGAGTTCTAAACTCTAATGGGTGTATTTTTAGGTTGTAAAGGAGCTTATTTATAGGCTAAATTTTTAGGTCAAATAATAATAAAATAATCTAAACTAATAAGAGTTTGACTAAAAAAACTAAATAGAGTTTAATTGAAACAAAGAAATAGAGTTTAATTGGAAGATTATTTCTCAAATTTGACTTGAAATATGAGTCATACTTAACAAATCTCCACCTTGACTCGTATTTCCACAACGCCATCTTTGTCAAAGCCCGTCACGGGCCTATATTGAACTATATAGGGAATTAACTGAGTCAAATTTGTGCTTAGAAATTGGAAGACTTCTAGCCTTCGACTTGTGCACTGTCAAATCAAAACTAACTCGGGTCTGATTTTCACGAACACAATACCCTAACTTTTCAAAACCTGCATCCAAAAGAGAACCTCTCTTCAATGAAACGGTCATACCTTTTTCCCTCCTATGACCAAGTTGCCTCTGCTCCAAATGAGTTGACTTTAACTCTGTAACGGATAAGGGACGCCCGACTTCACCGGTCACTGTAGAACCTTCCAGTATATAAAGGCTGTTGGCCTTTTACCTTTTAACAAAATGAGAGCCCCACAAGATACCTTAATGTCGCTCGAATCGATATTGATTTTGCAACCTTTCGAGTCTAAAATACTCAAAGAGATGAGATTCTTTCGTAAATCAGGTACATACCTGACATTTGAGAGTGTCCTAATCGTCCCATAGTGCATCCTAACTTTAACAGTACCAATAACAATTACCTTACTGGATGAATCGTTTCCCATGCGCACAACTCCACCTCCAACAGAATTGCATGTGGAGAACCATTCTCTGTCGGGGACACATGTGAAAAGAACATCTCGAATTTAGGATCCACTCGGACATAAGCTCGGAACTTTCGCTCGTTGACACTAACAAGAAATCATCACCGCTTTCGTCAGCCAAATTAGCACCAGCTATATCTTCCTCGTTGCTCTCAGCAACCCTTTTATTTCGCAATTTGTAACAATCTGCTTTGACGTTACCTAACTTCTTACAATAACGACATCTTTTGTCTTGCTTCTTTGATGCTACCGAAACGGAAGCTTGCTTATCTGGCTTGCTATCTGAATCAAACTCATAGTCGAGTTTGTCTTTACTAAAAAAATAACCCTTCACATCCTCGAACGAGGGTTTGTCTTTGCCATAAATCAGGGTCTCTTTGAAAGACTTGTATGAAGGGGATAAAGAACACAATTATAGCATAGCCTGATCTTCATCGTCAATCTAAACCTCAACGTTATTTAAATAATTTAAAAGAGTAATGAATTGACTGATGTGATCTCTAAAAAGCTCACATTCGTTCATGCGAAACGTAAATAGACGTTGTTTCAACACTAAATGGTTAGCCAAAGACTTAATTCGCATAAAGAGTTTCTAGCCTTTTTCACAAGGCGAGTGAGGTCTTCTCCATCAATACCTCTTGTAATACCCTATTCACGAGGCACAACTAGATTACAGATAGGGTCTTTTCATTAAGCTATTTCTATTCTGGCTGATCTCGGGCTTTTTCCTGATAACGACTTTTTTCAAGTCGATCTGAACTAGAATTTTCATCATCCAAACTTGCCACAAATTGAAATTTGTGACACCATCGAACTTCTCAATGCCGACCTTGTTGTTGCCATCTCTGAACGGGCTGATATGCGGAAATTGAATTAACTCTGATACCACTTGTTGGGGATTGACCCGATTAAGCAACGAACAAGTAAAAATAGTAGAGTAAATTGAGAAATTGAGCACACAAATTTAACATGGAAAAATCCCTCTGAAGAGGATAAAAAACCACGAGCAAATTTAATAATACTATAATGGCAAAAGAATGAAGAGTACAAAAGATGGAGATAAAAACTAAACCCTGAAAACCTGAAAACAAAGAACATTAAATTCTCCAAAAGCGTTAGGAGTTCTAAACTCTAATGGGTGTATTTTAAGGTTGTAAAAGAGCTCATTTATAGGCTAAATTCATAGGTCAAATAATAATAAAATAACCTAAACTAATAAGAGTTTGATTGAAACAAATAAACAGAGTTTAATTGAAACAAATAAATAGAGTTTAATTGAAACAAATTAACAGAGTTTAATTGAAAGATTATTTTTCAAATTTAACTTGAAATATGAGTCAAACTTAACAAAACCAAATTATTTTTTTGGATAAAATTAACATTTTATTCTATTCTATATAATATGGTTGTAATTTTAAAACCAAAGATTTATTCACTATTTTAAAATTTAGAACGCTACTTAGTCATGATTAAAAACAATATCAAGTATTACCCAATTTAATAATATAATGGAATATGCAAAACCCAAACCAATAAAATAATCAACTCCATGCCACAATCCATTTGCACAATCAAAACCATGCAAAAATCGTGAAGTAAATTGAAAATAAAAATAAATACGTTTTTATGTTATTTTGAGTAAAATCCAACAATTTTCCAAATACCAAGTTTTAGCCCTAATCTCACGAGTTATCTAGAATGATGGGAAACTAAAGAATGAGCTATAAAGCCTAGTGTGGTTTTACACAAAAATAGATAAGTATACAAATAGTAAACATAACATACAAACTTGCAGGAAACATTGCATAATAAATTATTAGTCTCACGACAATTTTTCAGTAAATATTCAGAATGCATGATTAACGGTGAAATTTCCTACCCATCCATTCGCTACACTCCACAATAAGATTTTCCCAAAACTCATCTATCCCTACACACCAAAATAATATTTTTTGGAAGAACCGCTAGTATAATAGTAGATTTGATCTGTGATCCGATTCGATATTTAAAGCTTGTACTTCCACCTTCAATATCCCAATCACGATGCAACAGTATAACATGCTTACATAAATTATAAAATAATTTTGGCAGCAGTATGATTATGAAGTTATCATTCAAATAGTAACAATTTTTAATTTTAACAGTAGCAATAAATATGCATCGTAGCAGTTGCAGATTTAACATTGAGTTTACATCACATACATGATCAACATAACAGTTCAGAAAAATGGCTATCACACCCCAAAATTAGGCCTGAAAGTTTCAAGGATATTTTAGGAATTTTATTCCATATGTACTCAGAATTTCGTAAGATTGGTAATCGATAATGTTTTTGACAATCACTATTAGGAAATTAAATCAATTTTTGAAAATAAGTTTTAAATATCTTTAATTTTGAAAATAGGATTGATTTGTAAAAGAGTCAAATTTGATAGTTTTTATAAAGCAATTTAACCAGACTTTAAAATTCAACCTAAAAGCCCATTCTCCAAATTATTTCACGAAAAAATAACCCCAAATTTTGTGTTTGTCGTCCTTTGTTCTCTCTTGCTATTCCAATTAATTTTTAAAACTCAAAATCCTAATTCCTATTGATTTTTACCATTAACCAAGCATTAAACCTTCATAATACTTCAAGTAAACACCCAAAATTCCATTGATTCCATCATCTTCCTCTATTGTGGGTTTCTCATATTTGCATTGAAAACTTGTTTATTCTTCCATCGAAGGTAACCATCCGTCTTCCTATTAGTTTTAAATGTTATCTAGACTTTTAAATCGAATTTATAACCATTAAAACACATGTTTTAAATAAAAGCTGAAAATTAGGTCATTAATGGTGGATTTCGGGATTGTGGATGAAAACTTGGTTTTAAAGTGTTTTTCAACTTGTTTTAGCATGATTAAAAGGTTTCTAAAGTTACTTTGAAGTTTCATTAAATATTTGTTGAGTTTTAATGAGCTTTCATCATAATGGCCATTGTATGTTGAAAAATTTTGATATCTTAAAACGTGTAGTTCTATGTGGTTTAAATGTTGGAAATTAGCCGTAGATGAATATGTAGATGAATGGAATTTGTTTCATGTGAAAAGATTAAGTGTAGACTGAGATGTTAGAATTTAAAGTTTGTCATGTTAAAGGTTTCAATTTCATGAGAACCTAGCTTAGGCATGGGTTTTAGTTAGTTTAAGATGAATCCTTAGCTGATTGTTGATTGTGTTGTTGTGTGAATTATTGTGTTGAAGCTTTGGATACTTTAGAACCTTCTACGAGTTAAGGAAAAAGCTAGTTTGAGCTTTTGACATTTCGACGAAAGCATAATTGGTGAGTGTTTGGAATCGCTACTTGTAGACATAATTCAATGCATTGTTTAGGAATTTGGTAGTTGCCTGAACCCCTACTCTAAATTTCGAGTGTAAGCTTTCTTGTACTCATATTTAACTTGTGAATTATGTGCTTGTGCTATTAAGTAAATATAGACTGAGATGAGATGCTATTATATGTGTAATGTGCTCATGATTTCTGTTATGAAAGTGTATATGAAAGCATGTTATAAATGCTAAGTGACAATGATAATATTGTGCTAATGATGCACATATTCAGTGATAATATGTAGAGTTCAGTAAATAATATATGTGTTTAATAACGGATATTTTGGCATTGTGTTCTTGAGACCGTTGGATATAGTTGGTTTGCCATAAGATTGTGAGTTCTCACTTATATGTACAGTGATTTTGCACATTGAGGCCCTAGAAATATTTAGAAAGATAAGGGAATGTGAGCTAAACTCCATTCAACGGGACATGTGAGGGGAAATAAGGAGAGTGTTAGCTTTATGCTTCACTTTTGGGACATGTTTGACTCTATAAGTCTATGTGGTGTGTTTGGAGATTCGTGTATCTGATGTTTGATGATAGAGCTCACTTTAATGTTTCATAGCTCAAGTGCCAAATTATCTTAAAATGTGTTTATATGTGCTGTGATATATACTTACAAGAATATGTGATTATTATGTAAATGGACTATTAAATAATGCATGAGTAAGTATGACATGAAACTGAAATTGAGATTATTGTGATTTTTCTATATGTATGTTGGTTAATGCTTGATGAAATGTTTGCATGGTAGATGTTCTAGGCATTCATTGAGCTTTTTGAGCTCACCTCCTCCTTTTAATATCATTTCAGATCAATAGAGTTTCGGTGTGGATGGTGTGGTTCTATGGGGCAATCCAAGCAAGTCTTTTTTTAGTAGGTATTTAATTATTGATTATGTTTTGGGGAATAAGGCAATATGGTAGACTTATATTAATTCTTGCCATGAAAGTGTGAATGTTTATATAGTTTATTGCTTTTAGGATTTATCAGATTTGATGCTCGGTATATCGCTTGGCTACTTGGATATGATTCGATGTTTTAAACTGATAATATAGGCATTTGATGGCTACTTGCAAGATGGTATCGATATTTTATCACGAGTATTGATACTCGGGGTGAAATTATCAATACTTGTTCAGTAGTACCGATATTTTTTGATAGTTGGATTTTATAACAAGAAACAATAAGCTAGTTTGGTATCGATTTTTCAAGTGGTATCGATACCACTTGAGAGAATCATCAATATCATATCTTTAGTATCGATATCTGCGTAACAGATTTGTAAAATTTACTAAATGATTCTAAAGCATGACTAATTGGTGTTATAAGCTTGTTTGAAGTATAATTAACATGTTCTATTGATAATTATCATATGTTCGCATTAAACTAGTATGAATGCCATGAAAAAGGATGTTCACATAAAATTTGATAACTGTATTGATGAATATGTTGTGAGACGATTGTGTAGCGTCTTGTTACTCGGGTTTGACATTAGGTCGGGCATAGGGTGTTACAATGGCAGCATACAAAAGTTAGATCTACCATACACAGTCCCATTACCCTTTAAGTCAAACAATAGGTATTTCGGTATCACAAAAAGACTATTTTTAGATCAGATTTGAGTTGCTTAACACAATCGAAACATTTGATTGAATTTACTATCATCAAAAATTAGAAGTCAGCAACCAATAATCACAAACGTGGCACTTATAATCAACCAAACATAAACACACACACCTTCACCACAAGTCAAATCGACACACCTCAAGTTCAGATTTCTTCCTCTTTTCCCAGATCTGGCCCTTCAAACATCATGCACACAGAAATACTTAATATAAGAATCGATTAATAAAAACTTCAGGAAGATCTAAAAGGAATCATTTAAATCGAAAAGAAGAGAGAATCATAATTCAGTTAAAATTTTAAAATCGATGTTTAACCAATACAAGGGGATGGCTTATTGATTTGCTACAAAGAAAATGGATCTAAAGACTATAGTTTTATGCCAACGGTGGATTGCATGAACAAGAATAAATCAACAATAAAAGAAAAGAAACACAGTGACAAAGAATGATGTAGTGCAATGGTGGAAAAAGGAAAATCCAAATGTATGAGGGTGATTTGAAAAAGGAGTGAAACGAAAATCCCAATAGGGTGGAACAAATGACGGAAATAAGTGGAGATTGACAGTTCAAGGGCAGGATGCGATAGTAAGGTAAAATAATGAAAGAAAAGAAAAGGAGGAGAAGGAAAGAGAGGGAAGACGACAACCCAATGGTGCTGGAAGGAGCGATGACACTTAGAGAGAAAATAAAGAAAAATAAAAGATGAGAAGAGAGGGGGTACGATGCAAGGAAAAGGGAAAGGAGAGAAGGGGGAGGCGGCTAGGCTAAGAGAGAAAAGAGTAATAGAAGAAACATAGAAACCAAAGGGTAAAGGCGGCAACAAAGAAAATAAGGGAAAAGAAGAGGGGGCCAACCATGCAAAACTAGGTATAAATACTTAGGGTTTCGGCACTAAGGTTGGTGACACTAGGAAGAGAAGGAAAGGAAGTTTTGGGGCATAGGGTTTTCAATAGTCTATAACGGACCAATCCCCGATAGTAGTCCATAACGATCCAAGGGATTAGACAGGAGTGATATGATGTGATTTGATCCTCCAAATATATTTCCACAAGTGATATGATCTTCATTGATGGCTAGATATCGTCCACATAATAAGCACATCCCATAAACATGGTTTAATAATTGGCCAACAACATAAATATGAAAATTGTTTTAAACAACTTTAATGGTCTTAGGCACTCCCTCAAGAACTCAATCTTTATTTTCAACTTGGTTATTTATTTATCTCTCGATTACTCCAAGATGTTTATATCAAACACCAAAATTTGGTAGTAAGCTAATACTTAAAGTTAATACTTAAGAGATTGATTCTTTTTTCAAAATCAATGATCAATCCCTTGCATGTGTTATTAAAGTTGATTTTTTTATTGCTAATTGGTCTTAAAGAATTTTGATAGCTATTAAAGTTGGTTTTCCTGGGTTGATGACTGATTCTCTTGTCCCCTTGCATCTTTCTTTTCATAGCGTGATATCGAAAATAACATTTTAGTAATAGTGTTGAAGGAATGCAACTCACTACTAACCTTATACCTTGTAACTTATCTATTTTAGAATATATATATATATATCTAATATGATTGAAATTCTAAATATAAAATAAAAATCCATATTATGGAATAATAATAATAATTTATTAGTAAGAAAATTTATGAATAAGAAGTGAAAGAGGTGAAAAAGAAAGAACCCAAAACGAGAGATGAGAGTACCAATCTCTTAAAATGTAATTTTTAGGTAACCAAGATAATTTTGTTTGCATAATAGAAAAATATAGTTAAAGGAATAAAACCCTAAAATGAACAGCGAAAGGAAAGTTGAGAACAGGCTCAGCTTTGGGGATCATCTAGAGGTGTGGCCACCCAAGGTCCAAGGTTGAAAGGGGTATATAATAGTGTTTTTCAGTTTTTAATGGGCTCAATTTTTTAAATTTTTAAAGGCCAAAATTTTTTTTACCAACTTTTAAGGGGTCTCAATTTTTTAGCTTTTAAGGGTCCAACAATTTTTTTATCAACTTTCAAGGGACCTAAAAAAATTTCTCCAACTTTTAAGGAATCGAAAACCTTATTTTATTGTTTTGCTTAAGACCTCAAAAATGTCAAGAACAAGTCTGATTGAGAAACCTCATAACTTAATTCAAGAACTCAAATGATAATGAGAGTAAAAGCAAAATATTGGAAATATATTGATGGTATTTTTGAAATTTGGTTATTTTATGAAAGACACGTTAGGAAAATTGTAAAGGAAAAACATACAAAAAAAACTACTAAAAGAAGGTAACTTTTTTACTTGAGTTAGTGCAAAAAAGTTTTTTTCGAAATAAAACTAAGATATGGATTTTAACTAATATAATAAAATTACAATTTGCATGGGTGCCACTTGTCTTAATAAGAAAAAACAGTAAAATATCTCTAGGGAAACGAAATAAATGAATGCTCATAAATGACAAAGACTAAAAGCCAAGAAAAAAAAAACCTAATCAGGCCTCAAAGAGAAAAGAAGAAAAAACTTTCCAGATACTTGAAACGCCTTTAGCCCCTTTTCATCTTCGGCTCCCTCAAAACAAACCCTAAACAAAAATAAACAAAACCCATCATATATCCCTCCAAAAATACATTCTCCACTTCTACTAACCACCATCCTAGATTAGTTTTTCTAATCCCGATTGAGCGAATACGATCTTGATGGCCCTTTTTCGAAGATCCAGAATCTTCGGAGTCCTAGCAAGTTTTCCTCCTCCGACCCATTTTCGTTATAGGACGCGATTTTGCTAGTCTGTTAACACCAATGTTTGTACCTTGTTGGGTGCTTCTTCAATCCATACGTTCTATCTCGGCCACTATTTTCCTTCCATGGCCATGGTGTATGTTGCTTGATTCGCTGAGCGATTATGAATGTGCAGGTAAATCTTAAGAATCGTAATGCTAAATGTTTTATTTCTTGTATTATCATCGAAATATTTGACCGATCGACCTCTTCTTCATTGATTTTCTTTATAACGCTCAAGCAATCTCCTTCCAAAGTAATACTCGAGAAGCCCAACTCTACCGCAAAAGAGATTTCTTGAAGACCGGCTCTAGCCTCTGCCATCTCCGGATCTAGTATATTTTCGTTTTGATATAAGCATGTAGCTATAATATTACCCTCACTCTTTCTAAAAATAATCCCAAAAACATTGTCTTAGTAATATTAGATGTGACTGCACACATACTA